>JANFOE010000881.1:0-719132 GCA_025667525.1 Glebionis coronaria
TGACATAGTGACACATAATGTGTTACGGTACAATTTGACTTGTTTGTGATTAAAGAAAAGACTACCTTTGATTGCTAAATTCTACATGTATCGATGATATCTATCTTTTCTTGCTTCTTCCTAAAGCTCGCATTAGTGATGCAATCATTGAACAAGTACTCATCTTGATTTGAGTTACGTTGTGAATCATTCTTCCTGAGTGCCATCGAGGTCATGAACCTCATGATTAACTGGCTAAGCTCATTTCCTATCATATCGTAGTTAATTCTTGGTGAACAAGATTTCATCACTCAACTGCAGATCACTCATTGTTTTTATAAGACAAAACCGTATTCCTTTGAGATAATTTAATTTTTATCACTATAAGGATTATTCAAAGTGAGATTTATAAGTGATCGTTATTGAAACGAAGTTGTTTATAAAACACCTTGGAAAACTTAATTGTTTTCATAACGAAGAAAATCTTTGTAAATTTATTTTTGATTCTTATTTAAGAATTAAGCATGAAAATGTTTTTATTATAAACATGATGATAAAATTTTGACGAATTGAGTATTGTATCGTTAATCTTGAAATTGTATATAGTTGCGCGCCTACATACAATTTGGAATGGACCATGCAAGACTGATTAGTAGTCACCATAAAACTAATGAATAAACACTACATTTTCTTTGAAGATTGTGAAAGATTAAATTTTATAAGATCTGCAAGAAGTGAAAAATAAGGACATAATGTTAGGGACACCTACATATGTGCCTGTAGCATCTATTCTTCTGAGTCGAATTTACTCATCTGTGGAAATTGTCATATTTGACAATTGACAATTCTTTCTTGTCCAGTTCTCCCGTAGTGAGATTCTTAGGAAAAGTATCTGATTACCGAGTGTTGATACCCGACTGGATGTATTGATGTTCTCATCATTTCTTATGATTTGATTTCATTTGAATGACCTGGGTAACGATCCGAGGAGCTTTCGAATGCGTACTCAAATTATGAAAACATGGGATATATTCATATTCATTAAATGTTTTCGTCTATATCTGATTTGAAATTCTCTCGCATAGATTATGCGTTGACCTTACTCTTTTAAGGTTAGTTATGTCTCCTGATATCCTTGAATTTATGAAGGATTATGAGTTATTATTAGTCTTTTGAGAAGTTCACATCTTATCAACGGTAATGAAACTAAAAAGTTGAGAGTGCCAGTAGAATGGATTGATTGATTATGATATGACGACATTGTCTTAGTTAATGAGAACTCGAATAGAATTCCCCTAAATGATAAGATGTTGATTATCAAAAGTGATCTACATAATTCTTGATGGATGACCATATCCTGCATTTAGACTTGAAATTATACCGTGAATGGTTGTGAATTAGTCATAGATATTATAATCTAGAAAGAACTTAAAATTAATATATATTAAAAGATATTTATGTTATCTGAAACCTTAGGAGATATTTGTTGATAAATTACCTAGACTTTCGCTACTAAGGCAAGTTGAAATTGGTATTGATTATATTCTCGGTGCTGCACCTGTGGCTTGTGCACTGCACGTCAGCACCATCTAAATTAAAGGAACTACCGTACAACTGAGAGAGTTGTCGGAGAAAGATTTTATTCTACCGAGCTCGTCATCATGAAGAGCTATGGTGTTATCATTCCTTATATTTATAGATTACTGTGAACTGAGTAAATTGACAATCGAAAACGATAACCATAACTCGAAATGGAAGATTTGTTCGATCATTTACAAGGTTCTAGCGTATGTTTTAAAGATTTGATCCACGGCATGGTTATCATCAACTTCGCATCTGCGGAAAAGATTATGTATTCCAATCACTACATCCGGTACTTGTAATGAACATTATGAGTTTCACGTGGTGACGTTTGGATTGACTAATACACATGTAGCATTCATAAATTTGGTGAATCACGTGTGTAGGCTGTAATTTGATAAATTCATGCTCGTGATAATTAAGGACCATTTGTTTATTTATAAGAATAAGAATGAGTTAACAATTATTTATAGACTGCCCTAAATTGGCCGAACAATGAAAACATGTACCTTGAATATTTAACATACGACTTAAGACTTAATCCTTTACATGATTTAACCGTGTGATTAATAGATAATGGGATATATTGACTCTTCAAAATTTAGAGCCCTTTTAAGAATTTTGGCTTTACCAAAAAGAAAGTGCAAGTGTGTTTTGACAAATGTTTTAACAAAGAACTTTTGAGGGATTATTCCCTTATAACCAAAACATTTAACTAAACTCCTGTTTAGGGGTAAATGTTTTTGTATACCTTAAGACAACCTAAGAAGGAATGAGGAAACCCATTTAAACCATGACTTGAGATTTGAAACGACAATTTTTGTTTTTTAACTAAGAAAACTTTGACCTAAGTATAAACAAAGGTTTTTCGAACATTTACGAATCTTATTAAATATTTTCGATAAATCAACAAAAATCTTGTTAATTAAATTCAAATTTTATTTTGAACATTTTATAAAATTGGTCGAACTAAGAAATTTAAAATTTTTACGTTTACGTTTCATAAAAATTAAATAATTATTGTTAATTTACATGTAATAATTATCGACGCTTTAGACGTCAGATTGAGTAAAACAGATAAAGATAATAGTAAAGACGAAACTAAAACATAGAAGATATGAAGAAATTTTTTTGAATAAATACGGTTATGATATTTATTTCGTCAGGAAAGTGAACGTAATTACTGACACATTATGTATAAAAGATAAAGAACCAATTAGGACATGTTCCTTAATAATGAAGGTGCAAAATAAATTGCCGAACAATTTAAAAAATAAACGATGTTTGTAAAAAGGATAATATGGATAATAAAAGGGGGTTCGCGGCTAATGTGAACCATTAGAATTGAGAAGCCGATAGCGTTAAATGTTTTAAAGATCACTTGTGATTGTCTAAATATGGAGATTGTGAGATATAGTTATATTGGAAACTTGTAAGTATAAGTATTCTATTCCTGTCATTTATGACTAAAAGTATCATTGTTTGAAGAAGTTGTACTGATGGCAATTATGAAGGCAGAAATCGCCTCATACATTAGTAAACGTCTAGCTATTGCCAAGGTCATCATCTGAATTTGATTCGATTTGGGTCATCGTCGACAGACTGACCAAATCTGCTAATATCATTCCCGTTAATGATAAATGCAAAAGAGTTATGTAAACATAGTGTGCCTGTATCGATCATCTATATATCAAGATCCTCGCTTCGCATCGAATTTCTAGAGATTTGCTCAAAAGTCATTGAGAACGAACCTTGATGAGAGTACTATGTACCACCCCAATCGAAGGGACGAGGTAAAGTAACGATGCAAATTAATATAAGTGCTATTTTATGTTTGAATGAATGACCTTTAGTAATAAACCATATAATCGTTTTCCTTTGGAAGGATTATCATTGATAATTATCGTATTAGGATCGAGATCGAATCTTGTTAGGATCTAAATCTTAGAGCATCTGTAAGCAGGAGTTGAGATGAAGACATCCGACATACACCCATTGTGAGTTGGACATGTCTTTTAGGTTTAAGGTTTCCTAAGATGGCGAACCTAACCTTACAAAATACCCGACCCGCGAGACCTGAAATGATTGGTGAAATTAGGATTTGATTATTGACTGCCTGTAGTGGGCAAGAGGTTATGTGAATATGAAATGTAGATCTTGGAGTGCCAGATGGGTAGCGAAGTTATGCCAAAATTTTTAACTTTGGAGAAACGAATTAATGATCTGACAAATCATGGGATATAAGTCCCTGTTGTATGGGACCATTGAGATGATGTAAAAGATTTGGTTTGAAAGGCATATAAGCTGGATCTACCCAAGGACTTCAAGAGATGCGTGAATTATGTTTCGTATATCGAACTTGATGGGATATCTATCAAGTGAAAATCTAATTGTTTCTTAGTAAAGTTTAGATCGGCGAAAAGTTGCATTCATCAGAAACCTGTGAACATCATGGATAGAGAAAGTAAGTCAACATTTAGCCTGATCTTATTCCCGTAGTTATGTTTAATGAAACTCGCGTATTGTAATGAATTACACTTGTGAGAAAAGACCGAATGTGGAGGAAATACCCACATGGCTTTAACTCTATAAGAAGCGAGTATTAAGATGATCTTTGAGGACAAAGATCCTGTTTAGGGGTAAATGCTGTGACAATCCGTCAATTTATGATTGATATTTTATTCTCAATATTTATTTGAAAACATTATTTTAATGTTACAATATGAACTCACTTATTTTTGGGAAGTAATTTGGATTTACGTCTCGAAGTAGCGTCGACTACGTCTAAACCGGAGGATTCTACGTTACGTGCTTACGTTTACATACACCGTATTTGGTGACAGTCCGACATTTCAGAAAATAAATTTATTCGTGAATATTATTTTGGAGTTTTAAATTTGTGTTGGTTCATAAACTCACAAATTTACGAGAAGAGATTAGGACTTACGATTTTATTTTAACGTCCTTTACGACTAAACCGGAAACCCTAGGATTACGTATTTATGTTTTTGAACTCCGTTTTTGATGAGACAATTTTTATTAGATTCGTTTTGTGCCGTTGATTCATAATTTATAAAAACGTTTTTCATAAAACGACCCGAGGGCACGTAAATCGAGGAAACTAGAATCAAGGAGTACCCGTAAATAAATGGGGATGAGACAAGTGGGACACTTGTCCCACCCCCACTCAAACCAGCCTTAACTTAGTTACCACACCACATTTGGTGTCAAGTGTAAGCTAAGTAGCTTACACATGTCCTTAGCTTACCTTGTAAGCTACATACACATCAAAACCAACAAGCAAAACCATTCACTTCATTTCCTACATGAAAAACCACTCCTTTCTCTCTTCTACTCCATGTTTTCCGTACACTTTCACCATGAACCACCACCATTTATCAAAAATCAACCATGAAATCCTATGTTATTCTTGCACATGCTGAAGCCCTTTTGAAGCCCTATTGATTGGTGGTGATTATAACATCCGAGGAGTTTCTATGGTGTCTTGAGGCTGATTTTCTACAAGGTGTTCATGAAGCATGGTGGTCTCGAAGATGGTCTGGTGCATCACAAGTTTTTCCATCAAAATCCATGTTTTGATCAACCTACATCATCATGGTGGTTTCCGTGATTGAAGCACTTACCGTAAGTCCGAATTGCCGATAACCCGCCTTCCCACATCAACGTGAGTTCATAGCCTCGCACTCTTTTAAATGTTTTTATGAAATGTTTTATAAACCCGCGAGGGAGATAACATGTTAGTTTTTATAAAATTAGGACACCATTTGTCCCGATTGTTTGTTTATTGATTTGGACCCGAATGATTGTATGACCCGATTGTATGACCCGATAAATGATTAAAGGACCCGATAGATGAAATTAAATGGATTATTAAAGTTAGGTTATGTCACTAAAAGTCCCATTAGCATGAATTGTGAACTACCGGGATTTGGTAGACGCTTATTCATATAATAGTACTATTTAGGGACGATCACCCCAGTTCGCGCCTTGACGGTTGATCCCCGTCGTGCCACATTGATTGGTAAGCGAATTTATGTATGAGAAGATTTCCATAGCGTGACCTTTGTGACGACACGCTACTTTAGATGGTCAAATTGAGTATCGGGTTAGCTACCCGTTGTTGGTTTAGTAAGGTAACAATGTCATGCGGCTTATAATTATCCAAACTAACGAAATACTACTAGACACATCGAATTACGAAGTATTGCTTGACTAGCAATATAGGGTCATACTATTGATATTATGTTCGTTTTTTGGTTTTCATAACCATATTCATATAATGGTTTTTATTTAACTTTATACAGCGTCGTAAGACGTATTGTATGATGTTTTTACGACATTGGCTCGTATAATGATTTTTAAGGCAAATGCCTATATTATGATTTTCGATAAGGATTTGTATAAAAATGACTTTGGCTATTTTATGGCCTATTACAAAGATTTGTACAAAATGATTTTTGGTAATAATTTTATACCGATATTTTATTGATGGATTTTATTAAACTCTATGAATTCACTCGGCGTTATCGTTGACCTTTTCTTTTAACATGTTTTATCTCAGGTACTTGAAGGTAATTCTCGGGAAGACAACAAGAATTCATGGCCCACACCTAAATACTTATTTCCATTCAAATGCTTTGTAAAACCTGTATTAAATACAATGACTTGGGACCTATGTAAATTTGATATTTATGAATGGAAATGCTTTATTATTAAAACGACGCGACTTTTAAGCGTTGTCTATGATGTGAGTAATGTGCTATCCCGTAACACCAACTAGTCTTTCGCTGTATTGAGTTGCATAAATTTGGGGGTGTTACATTACTTTTCAAATGCTGTACAACGGAGATAGCCTTGCTAAGGATGAATCCGACAAAAAACGTCCAAGTAATACGTTATCTATTAAAACAACGGTTGCCTAAATTACTTATATACCCTCAATATCAAATGTGAATAGACGATATCTCTTACAATTCAGGCCGTATTAGCAAACACTCCCTTACAGGAACCTAGAGTTGTGGTGTGAGGCGGACATCCTGGATGATGAGTATTGCTGACGCAAGTATAGACAGAAGCTACATAGATGACTGTACAGCATAGTGTTATTCTAAATGGTATGGCAACTGCCTTTAGAATCTTCCATATATTTTTTAAGCATTTAGTAGACTAGAAATCAACATTGAGATAATGTACATAACAAATGGTAACAAGATAGCGTTGGTGGTTCCATACCCAATGTACGTTATCTATTTCCTACATTTCATGAAATGGGTATAACCAGAATCAAACCACCAATTGAATTGATATTACCACCAATTGAATTGAATTTCCTACATTTCATGAAATTGACGTACGTTATAACAAGAATGCATTTGTTAAATTGGTGATTCGATTCTTGGGAGGGGCAAAATTGAGATTGATATGATGTGTGAGAATATGTAGTATAGTTGTGCATGAGAGGTTGACTTATCCAGGGAATGAGAAAAGGACCAATATGAGTGCCCAAACTAAAGACCACATAACGGGCTAAACAAGACCACTAACTTTGTTGTAGGATGTCGGAAGGACTACTTACCTCAGCTTTCAAGTGGTCAATTTCATTAGTGCTTTTGGTTGAAAATCAATCACCTTGCTGAGACAAACCTCTTATGATAAGAATGATTTAGGTCAATAGCTTTTCTCTTTAGTTCAAGTCCCTTTACTCAAGTCATCCATCGATTACTACAATATAATTTTTATGTGTTTCTAGAAAAATGTTATTGTTTTTAAACAACCTACTACCTCTGTCTAAATATCATCAATGGTGATGATGAATCAATGTATTTAGGTGAACTTCCTGGGGTACTTTTGTTTCAAAATGATTGCGATGTCTTATACTTGGTTGAGCTGATTGTAAATCACATCTTTTATATCTTGATCAATAAAAACACAGTGATGCGTGACTTGCACATGCCCTTAACCTTGCGTTTTTCAGTATCATGTCACATGTTTGTCTTTGATGGAAGATTAACATGTTGTGTATATAGAAGAGGAAGAGATTGTGCTGACATATTTTGAGGTTAGCGTCTTCTCGAATACCATGTATTTTGTTTTGATTACCTTTCACTTCAAATCAGTTCTAATATTGTCTACCTTTCGTTATAGTTACAGAAATATCAGGGAGCCTGGGTTTTAATGGGTGTGTTCTTTGATGGTTCATACAATGACTACTGCACTGTCGTGGATGAAATATGCATTGGATTCTGTACTGATGTATGGGGCTTGCTGGGAATTTGAGCCAAAATCGAACTTCTTTAAGCTTATGTACCAGGAGCATATAGCACAACCGAAGAAGATTATTGAGCTGTGTGTTACAGTACCTTTGCACATCTCAGTTTAGTAAGTACTATTATGTGGCACAGGTTTGAAAAGGGTTGCTCTTCTTATTGATTCTTAATCAATGTTTTATGGGAATGACAAAGTATGATTGCTTCCTACATATGAGGCACGATCCCTAGATGTGGGTTAAGATGTTTATGCTTCTTCTCATACATTTCTTATAGTGGTCAAAGGGCGGGTTGTCTTGCTTTTGTTCTAAATTATTAAAATTATATACGAGGTCAAACAATTGTTATTTAATACTGTAGACCATCAATAAGTTGTCATTATGAGAATTTTTATGCACAAGATGTTTGACTTCGATGCTGTAGCTTAGATCTTTTTGTATGTTCAGCGAATTGGGGAGCTCGACTAAATCCAACCTAAGGTAGGCATGCAAACATACTCTAAAAATTGTATTACATCATCAGATTTTCCCTAATATCTATGCTAAGCTGATGATCTTGAAGTTATAATGCCAAGCTGATGATGTAATACATAGCGCTTTTAATCTGATAAGAAGAATTTTGATATTCTTGCGGCAGGACTTCGCAAATTACTAATTATTGATGTTGTTATTACTTCCAGTATATTTGGTAACATCTCTTCTTTCTTTTTTACTTGTGATCTTTAGTAACCTGATCTACAGAAACCTAACTAGATTAGTATATTGTATACATTTTGCTTTAAGAATGTAGCCATCTAGACGATTATATGTATTTGTTTGCATAACCATGAGTTCTATTAAGTAGAAAATTTAAGGTAGTATATGACATATTTTGACTCACAACGGTGTTTCTTTAAACTTACGTTTTTGAGCTTGCTTTGGATTAAAAAAAGTCGTTGGTTCAAAAATGTTAATGTAAAGGGTACTTGGCATGAAATATTACATCAGACCTGGAAAGTCAGTTATAGCTGGAAATTTAAATTCCCGTTCAGAATGAAAATAATGTAGCCGATGTCTATATGCACATGATTCTTGGTTATCCCTTATATCTTCTAGAGGTGAGTTGGTTTCTTTGAAAAATTCCCTTTTTTTCTCAGCTTATTTCTTCATTTAGGTTTTCGGTATTCACGTACATTTTGTGACTGTGCTTCACGTTTCACTGATAAACCATATCCAAACACCCCATGTGAGTGATATAAACTTGGAGCACTATTGTTTTGAAATCCTAAAGACTGATATAAGATAAACGACTTAAATGACTGTATTTGAACATCAGGGTTGTTTGACTACATGCTTTGATATTGATTGTTCCGATGTTTAGTCTCAAACCACATATAAATATAGAATGGGTAGTTCAGATTTAGATTGCAGCTGAAGTTAGGATTGGAATATGAATTATTAGAACACTGATTTATATTTTGTGTCCCAATAGCCGGCAGGGTAACGTCAAGTAGAAAGGAAGGCATGCATGTACAAACAATGGTGGATTGTTAGCAACGCTATCAAAATTTTCAAAATATGACAGATTATTCTTCGTACTGCTTTGGTACAAGTTGACAAAGTATGCACTCCTAATTGGTCTAATCTCTCATATCTTCATAGTTTATGCCAATGAACTTGCCAAAATCCATAACATTGTTCTTAAACCAACTATATATTTATCTCACTGAATTGAACCAAAACTTTCGACAAATACTAACCAATCCTATAATAATACTTTAAATTATCACTCCCATAGTGTCGTATTTTCTGTAGTAACCACCCCTTAATTCAACTATAAGTGCGCCCTCAAATGATGGTCATATATGGAGGAAGTCTTCATAGGACTAAAACATTCACATCTCGTCTCCCTTTCTACGTGTATTTTTCAGTTCTTGATCCATCTATTTGTAAGGTATTATAATCTCTTTGTTTAACCAATTTAATTTCTATGTTTAATTTGAAATCATTAACTCATCTTCTCGATAATGTAAAGACATATTATCCATCGTTTTGTATTATTGTTTTAGGTATCTTTAGTTTTTATGTATGACCAAAAGAAAAACCATAATGCTAAATAAAGTTTGTCTTTTTAACATATTTTAGCCTAGCGCGCGCGTTTAGCCTGCTCCTATTTAACCCAACACCTGTTTTTCCCGCCATTTGTTTTGCGTGTCTCCTTTTTTCCCGTCATTTATGCCAGTTCAGCTCGCCCATTAATTTTTATAGTTGCTATATAGGAAGCAACGTCAACACTAGCTTCTTCACCATCATCTATGTTCGTAAAGTCATTACCAATATCATTACCGATCGAAAATTTGTTCACGTGCCCTCTTGCTATATTTTCAATTCCAGTTAATATCCAAAAGAAAAAATATACAATTCTTTTTATTTAAGAGAGATCTAAATTTGGTCACATGCCCTCTCGCTATATTTTCAAGAGTGATCACTCTTAAATAAATTTATACATAAATCTTAAACGCTATTTTTATTTAAGCCCAACATGAATATAAGTTTCACAAAAATCCTTAGCAAACTAAATAATGTATATAAGTTTCAAAACTTTATTGAAAACAATATTGCAAAATAAAAAGGTAGTTTTATATCAAATTTAAGTTATATTTTATTTATGTATAATTTTATATTAAATTATAAAAACTAAATTGATATATAAAATAATATTATATGTTAAGTTGTTGATAAACGGTAAAAAGTTGAAAATGATTGTATGCAAGGTCCTAAAAGGCTCGCAAAGGCTTCTCAAAGACGTGAGGCTTGATCTCCACCCAACACAATATACCAAGGCTTAAGCTTAAATCTTGACGTGAGACTATGAGCGAAAAGAGCGACAAGTCGCGATAAAACGAGATGCATAAATGCTTTTTTAAACTTAAGTTCGATAAAAATCGTGTTTTGTATATAAAATTAGAAAAAGTTACATTTAAAATTTATTTTTTAACTTTATTATATGACACTTTTTATGAGCTTAATATATTTATAACATGATATAAATATATAAATTTATATATATTTATATTTTTGGCGCTTTAATTCACGCCTTAGAAACACTATGCCTCCTATTGCTCACGTTATCTAATATTTTAATAAAAAATACGGTTGTGATAGATTTTAAATAAACATATTCTATAATTGTTTTTCATGTCAGTTTATATAAAAATCATATTTGTTTAGTTTTTACAAAGAGACTTAAAAGTTACCTAAAAAGGCATCTTCATAGTTTGGTAGAGATGATAATTTCTCTTTATTTGAATAAAATTTGTTAAATTCTTTTTGCAATCTACTATTTTAGTATGAATATAAAAATGTTTGACTTTTGAAAATTTTAGAAGTAATATGCTTGAATTTATTTTTTGTTGTTGCGCATTATTTTCGTGACTTAAGGATATATTACTGCATATTATTTTCTTGACCTAAAAGATGTGTTAAACAATCAGTTTTGAACAATACACTCCTAATTAACCTCATTTACAAAAAAGACTTTAATTAAATATATGATTAATAATAAAATAACTTACAACCTTAGCAAGTTTAGTATGAACTACAAAAAGTAGCATACGTTAATCGGTATGTAATTTACATTAGTTCATGCTATACTTATAAAAAGTATATATACAAACAAATTTAAAACCTCAATAAAAAAGGTAAACGAAAAATTGTAAACGACAATCAAAAGTTATACCTGTCCATCGGACGGGTTTTGCCACTAGTATATATATATATATATATATATATATATATATATATATATATATATATATATATATATATATATATATATATATATATATATATATATATATATATATATATATATATATATATATATATATATATATATATATATATATATATATATATATATATATATATATATATATATATATATATATATATATATATATATATATATATATATATATATATATATATATATATGTATATATATATATATATATATGTATATATATATATATATATATATATATGTATATATATATATATATATATATATATATATATATATATATATATATATATATATATATATATATATATATATATATATATATATATATTATATAGGCATAATTATGATTTGATACCACACCTCTAATCCCAGTCATATGTGACATGGCAACTATTAGCCAATAGTAT
The DNA here is from genome assembly GCA_025667525.1 of Glebionis coronaria. Lineage (NCBI taxonomy): Eukaryota > Viridiplantae > Streptophyta > Magnoliopsida > Asterales > Asteraceae > Glebionis > Glebionis coronaria. Next base: position 12,041 of record JANFOE010000881.1, read on the forward strand.
TTCATAAATCCCTAAAAACTCTCCATTTTCCACGTTTTTTATGGTTTAAATCGCAGTTTTTTAATAATCGCATTTTGTAAACGCGTTTTTGAAAATCGCGTTTTGTAATGGGTTTTCGAAAATTATTTTAAAAAAGTGTCAAATGTAAGACTCGACCTCGTGACCTATGGTTAGCAGGTATCCAGATTTACCAATAAGCCAAGCTACTTTTGATGATTCTCTATCCAAAACAAAAATAATAAATTATTTAAAAAAACAATGCCAACAAGGGTTCCATTTACCATTCAAATCACTTGATCCAAACAGCTATTCCATATATTTAAATCACAATCCATCGAAACAACAATTCCATATAATCAAGTATGTTTCATCACATCAAGATTCAAATTCGATTTATCCCTAATTTAATTTCATTATGTGAACTAATTTTCCCTAATTTGCCCTAATTTAAACCACTACATCTTCATCCACTATTATATGATATATGATTCTTGCAAATACACAAATATGTTATTTGTTGAAAACTAAAGTATAAACATCATACATGAGTATAGTGGAGTGTATGTTATCTGTCGCCAATCATGAGGTTATTAGAAGGTATTTGTCTTTCTTTTGTATTTTGTAGGATACAAATATCAGTACAAATATCTGGTGCTACCAGTGATGGACAACAAACACGTAGCCTTTTTATGTTTTATCTATCTCCTACTTTACCGTTTATTGTTCTCATCATATATGGTTGATTTTTCAGTTGAGGCGACTGAATGGAGGGGAACGTATCTGCGGAAAAGGTCGGGGCCAAACATAACGCTGTCCGGCATGTGTGGTTTCATTTAAAAAAGTTTCTACTTTGTCCCATTTTTAAGGCTTCCGGCCTGTACAATGCATGTGTTTTTACACTATTCCGAAATTGTTAAAATGCATAACCGGTACTACTCTCTATGATTTTGGCTCTTCACACGCAGTTTCCCCCCCTCATAATTAGTGACATTACCGTATTAGAGTAATTAATGTAGTTTCACGGGTCTTGAAGTAGTTACATTATGACGGGTCAGAATGTGATGATTTTTAACCTGTTCATTACCTCCTTGATTACTATTTGTGTTAGTTTTTTTCAATCATTTATGATGGAATTATCATTCACGTTCTTCATATGTTTTCCGTTTACCATTTCCTAAACACATCTCCTCATTGTCGTCTTCTGATTTCACACATTATTGTGTGGCTTCTATTTTATTATGCACTAAACCATTTGTCTTGCTATGTTTTCAGCTTGGTTATGAGAGCTACTCGAGGGGCCCACCTTTGGTTGGACACAACATCAGTGAATGTTGCAATTGTAAGCACATATTTCATTGTGTCAAAGCTCTCTCGTGTCTTTAGCTAATGTAGTGAAAAATAATCAGGTTTCATAGATTTGTGGTATTAATATTCATTCAATACCAAACTGATATTTGTTTTATTTACTGGATATACATATGCGAAGTTGTTGTAATTCCATTGATTCCAAAAAAACTAATTTTTTGGACAAAGTGTTTTGGGTCAGTCTTACCCTTTTGACCCCTTACATAACCACCCATTTCCTGGTTTTACGTGTAAAATTTGAGTGTATGACCTGATTGAGAGTATATGGCATTAGTGGCAGCTTCCAAGTTCCAACTAAAAGCGATGAAATTGCTTATCTAGAGGGAGACATGTTTTAGGTTTTTTCTTGCCACCTTACTGAAAATGAGTGTAGAATTAAACCGATGATTTGATGTTTGGACCAGTTGATACCCCTTCCTGTAAGCAGCTGAGATCGACTTTAGAAAGAGAAACCAAAAGAAGTTGGATCTCAGCTGCTTACAGAGTTACAAAGTTACTTATGATGACAGGTAATGCACAAAAATTTTGACACATTCATGAATTATGGGCAGCTAACTCAAGGACAAGGTAAAGATGAATTAGTCATATGATTATAACATTTTTCTTTTTATGAAACAATTTGGAGCCACTCAATAAAAAGAACAGTGTTTTTTAACTTACTTTTTACTGGGTGCTGGTCTCATGTTTTTTTAAGGTACCTATTCTAGGTTTCGACCATTTTTGCCATTTAAAACTGCTAATCCTTTTGCAAATCTCGAATTTGTTAGATACCATAACAAACGGGAGACAAAAATTTGTATTTGTAGTTAACGTTTGTGGTTTCATTTGTAGCCGAAGGATATTTGAGGAGCATCAAGCAGACACATGGTGGTCTAAAAACCGTGAACAAGTGTACGAATGATATAATGTGCGTGGATCAAGCAAGTCATCAGTCTCTTCCACAACTACCGCCCAAAGGTTAGGTGAATCTGTAGCACCAGCTACCAAGTATTAAATCAAAGCCACCACCACATCCACCGGTATAATTGTTTCATGGAAACAAAAGATAGTTTACCCCCAGATTTTTTAGTTTGTATAAATATTATCTTTGTAATTTATATTTAATGGGGCACATAAATGATCATACTGAAGTACAGAGTATTTAGCGTACATGAATTGCATAAATTATTAACTCGGTGGGTAGCACTTTGGAGATGTATAAAAAGGATTGTCTTCGGAAACCAGGTATCGTATTATGTGAAGTTCCACTAGAATCTTGCTTATCGAGTAAAGAGTTCATTGGAGGACAAAGCTATCAAAATTGGTGGCGCGAATTACAGGCTTGCTACACAAGTACACAAGACATTTATGATTGAACTACAGCTAGTAACTATCCTGAGTAGAAGTTTTTTATCCAGACTATCGATCTTGATTACGAGGATAGGTTTGACTTCGACCCACTTGATGTTACCAAGACATGGACTGAAGACATCTTGTCGCTACGGCCTGTTGGTCGTGTGCTCTTGAAAAAGAACATTGATAACTTCTTTGCAGAGAATGAACAGCTTGCATTCTGCCCAACTATCATTGTTCCTGAAATTTACTATTAAGATGATAAGCATTTTATGTTATAGATGACAAGCATTTTTTTTGCTAGATTTGATAGGAAAATTTACTAGAGGTTTTTGTGCTCAGTTAATAGCCTATCCACAAATAGATGCAGAATAGGTGAAAACAACAAAAATTTCTCAAAATTTATATACTACTAAAGTTTCCTATCAAATCTAACCTTGTTAAATTTCTTTTACAGAAACTGCTGGTCGTTATAATGATGAAAACAAGTTAGTTCCAACGAAGAAGGCTACAGTCAAGCCAAAACAAGCACGAGTCCCACAAATGAAACCATCATCGAGATTAGTCCTGATACAGTGGAGAAACAGAAACCTGAATCAACAAAGAAGAAACCTAAGGCGTCGCTTACCTCGATACTTACTGCCAGGAGCCAAGCCGTGTGTAGCAATCAGTAATCTGTGTAATCTGTTGTCTTCTAATCTAAGACTATTGGAGTGTTTGGCATTGTAGCTATAGGGAAATTGATTATCTGATATGATGAAGACAATCGGCTGTAGCCTGATGATTTAAACAGGCAAATGAGTGATCCAGTTTCATCATACCTAAATACTCAAAAATATAAAACTGATAACCCATAATTATCGACTTCTGTTATTACCTTAATTAGTTCTTTTATGTTTGTGTTAATTCAGAAGCAGCGAAGGAATCATTTGAAGGGCATAATTCCTTAGCTGATGGTTCAAAGCCGTAACTGGGCCCTTTGCGTTGGGATAGGGTGAAGGATACTTCATATAGATGTGCCTTCTTTGAAGGTATTTTAAGTTGCATTTTTGTATGAGTTATAGTTGTCTTCATTTTTTAGCCATTAATAGTGTGTCTTAGTTAGGATCATTCATGTCTATTCAAGAGACGTTTTTTAACCCTTGGACTATCGGACAGCGTGAAGAAATATGGCGGCTTTGGTTTAGTAAAGTTATTAAGCCCTTTTGGATGTAGACCAGCTTGGGATCTCTGTTGGAAATAAAAACTAATGTCGAGACCACCCTTATAAAAGAAGGGTTTGCTAAGCTTCAAAAGTTTGGTGTGGCAATTGGGATGCTTACCTTCTTGCTCAGGCTGAGGTACCAAGAAACATATATTACTGCGCTGTTGATATTAATCATGGAAAAAGAGAGATGGTACTGCTGATCAATAACTTTGTATGTAGATCTTAGGGATGATGTGATATTGTAAGTGATCAAGTGCAGATGGACTGATAACCCTAAACATGACACCTCAAGACAAGGGTCACAGCCCCAACACATGCGCCTGCACCTGCAGCTACTCAAGCTCCTGCTCTAGATGTGACATTTTATGCTTAAGCTACTACATCTTTGCGCTCAGTAGTATCTATTTTTGGGATCCTTTTCTATTTTGTTTGGATATTAGTTGCTATTTATTGTACTTCTGCTATTCCAGGCATATATCTGTTTCCATCTGCTACTTTAGGCGAGGACAGATTAGTATGAGGAGTTCTAAGCTATAGCTATGGAAAATCTTACGATGAGAAGGTTAGTTATAAAGTTGATTATTTTAACATTGAACCATATTTATTAATTTAAATAGAAGATTATACCGATTAAATCAGTCAAAATCACCAAATGCATTTTCATGATGCACAAAACCATCTAAAAAGATCAACACACTATATATAAAAAATGAGGTAACTGTCGACATGACATATCATACAAATAATTACCTGTTTTGACGTGACACCCAACTTCCCGTTTATCCATTGTGCTACATGTGGATATTAAGGTATTCAAGTGATACAAATTTACATGTTCCTAGATAGGAAACTGGTCTATATGGCTTTCTGATTGGTTAGTGATGAACACCGAGGATGAGAATACTACAGGCGAAGAGGATGTATAGAAAAGATGACAGGGTGACCCAAAATGATCTCATATTCTTAATGAGTTAAATGGTCTTATAATGTTACCCAAAGACATGCTTATGGATACATCAGTTGGAACTGAGGTTTGCCCACCATTGCTTAAGCGAATTCTCTGCAACTTTATTCCAGATGAATTCTGCCCAGATGACATCTGGAATGTGTAAGCAAGATCTTATAAGCTGAATTAATCATGGGTTGGTGTTGTGAATGTTTTTCTAACTGATGTTAACAAAAGTGTTGCCATGATTGTTGCTTGGAAAAGGGAGCTGAGTACTTTTCTACTACCCACGGTACAAGCATCTTGCAAGCAAAATGGGTTCAGAGCGTCTCGGTAAAGTGCTTTCCAAGGTAACTATCTTTTCTTTTCCAGAACCACTCTTCTAGAGTTTTGTATACTCATGTGGCCAATCCGGCTATTACATATTACATTCTATTCTACGGACGTCACGTTTGCACATATCTTATGGTTACTAAACTACCATATTAATTGATCCTCATATGACTTCACTTAAGGTTCTTCTTTTTCTCTCTATTATGTGGTATGTCTTCCAATCTTAAGAGCTACAATAGACCCCATGAATTAAAGTTCGCTTAAAGCAGAACACTTTCTTCATTTGGAGTAAAGAAAGTGAGACCAATTGTTGTAGAGTCGTCTGTTATTGATACTTCGAAATTATACTTACGTATTAATCAATTTGTGCCCATGGTGTATACAGTACGGTGCACTATTTTCAGGAGTCACTTTGAATTTCTCTAGCCGTGTTGATACGGCTTATGGTTGCTTGAGAGACGAACCTTACTGTCTGTAAAATATCATTTATAAAAGATATAAATATAGCCAGTTTTCTTTTGTACTGAGTATGAATATTCAAACTGGTATTGAACCGACTTACTTTGAAGTTGTCGGGATTTTGATGAAATAATATGGACAACAGAAACCTGTTTTTGTTTTTCTCTTCATCTAAGTTGAGACTTCGTTCTTTAGATTTCTGCGAAGGGGGATTGATATTTTGATGTTCCTTGTACCTATTGCAAATTCGAGAATAGTCTTTTAGTATATGCATTTTATATGTGGTAGCTTGTGTGTGAAATTTTTTTTTCTGTTAAAAAATTACATACTGAACTATAAGCTGTTCTGAACTCGGGATTTCTAGGTTGAAGTAATAGCGAGTTGGGGGAGTTCCTGATAACTACTGGCCTACATTATTAGGTATTAGTTACAAGTTTACGGATTTTACGTTTGATTGTGCATGGGACTAGAGCATAACAAATGTTAAATTAGTACCTCCTTATTGACTCGCTTTGCAAAAGGTAATTGCAAACATAAAAGGTATGATCTCTGTAGATCTTTATCTTAAATTTAGTACTGTTTAGAGAGTGTTCTTAATCATGTATTGTTATTTCTGGTAAAACTGAAACCTCTGCAGGGGCAATATATATTATGCGCTCAAAAGAGTTGAAACCAATACCTGAATAAACACATGTTGTAGCTGCAACGCTCCGGTAACCACTTCATTACAAAGAGAGTGGAGAGAAAAAGTGATATTGGTGGCGATGTGTCGGCATGGCTGGCCATTATTATCTTTCTACTTATGAGAAGTACTTGCAGGTTGACATATCTTTCTAGGAAGACAAGATACTGATAAGGATAATTCTTCTCTATTCATAGGTAAAAACATCATTTACTTCTGTAAAATCACATTGTTTCCCCATGCTTATTCTTACTAACTGATTTATCAAAAAAATCTACTGATGTATCCGTTGGGCTTAGTCATGCTTCATGTTTTAAGACAAATGGGTCACCTGATGTTCGTAGGATATTATTCATGTTGTTATCTATTAGCTATATTCTTTGAACAAGTTACAATATCTCAATTTGCTCCACTTGAAATAGAATTGGAGGAAGCAGTATTTATCAAACAACTAGATAATATAAACCTTAACTAAATTAATTTTGAGTCTTTTAATGAAACTACTGGTTGTATTTGTTTATTTTCAAACTAAAAGCACTTATTTTTATCACGACTATCACTTTATAAAGCTAATCCAAACACCCCTATATCTAGTTATTTACGTAAAAACAATTTTGAGTGATTGAGTCCTCGAGTAAATATGCTTATTCGCCAACGAACCAAAAAAATACTCACTGTCCACATCTCAACGGCACAACTATTACATCATGTCTCTAATTAATGTCTTTAGTGAAACCTGCATACAATTTTCGCAGCACTAAGCACAAGCTCTTAAAAAGCAGAACTGTATTGGTATGCAAGTTTTGCACGATCAACGGTGTTGCACTGTTGCTAGAGAGATCAAGCTCATTCCTTTTTCATTTAGAGAAAAATCCCAGAACCATCTTCTCTTATATTATTTTCCATTGGTCTTAGTTTGTACTTCTTATTTATAGATTCATAGAATAACTGTTTGTTTGGTGTATCTGTACTATGAATATTATCAAAACATGAGCTGATGTGCCTACTCGAGGGTTATTGTAAAAATATAATTATCTAAATAACAAAATTAATTTGTCATAGAAAAACACCTGCTCAAAAAGCTTCTTAGATAAGATATATAGACCGTGTATATGCGTATTGCCTGCATCTTCCAACACTACTCATCGATACTGTTAACATAATTAGTTCTTTATATCCAATACGAACTATTGAACTTTGGATGTTTCACAATATGATCAGTTATAAGAACCAAAGGTTTTAGGTCACCATCTATGTAATTAACCCATTAGTTGTCTTTACTGTTAGTGTATATCTCTGATTTGTATTGGCGGCGAATGATAGGTCACACGAAATATTCAAAATACAAGTTCAGGATTTCATGTAAAAAATACTACACAATTCCCCTTATTTAGGTACATACTATACAAAACACCAGAATCGATAAACTACCAAACACCAGAATCGATTCTATCTAAGGACACATTATCTTAATTAAAAAAGGAGATGTTTGTCTTTGTGCGTTTTGAATTTCTAATGCATTGAGTCAGATCTTCTTTTTCGGGTTATTCTTGCAATAAGTTTCAAATAAACCCCTATGATACTTCATATGTTGTGGTTTTACTTGCTTTGGTTTATCGGACGAGGATTTAGTATGGGTTAGATGTGAAAAATGACCCTATAAAAACCCTTTATGCTTTTGTGTTACAAGTGCATGAACTTTTCATGCGATAAACCCTGTATAAGCAAAAGAAGTTAAAAAAATAAGCCGTAAATATTGAGCTTATGAAAAATTAAGCCCAAAAACAAATAAGCCATAAGTCGGTTGCATAAGGCGAAACAAACAACCCTTTAATAGGTAAATTAAGCAAAAGATTATTGTTAGAATCAGTGAGATCATTTGTATCACTTAGAATAGCAGTAGACTCACATATCTACACCCGATGGTGGAAATTGTGGGTTGATTAAAAATAAGCTGGTAACGCTCTTGTGTCAGCAAAACTATACGTGAAAGACTTTCTGATATACTTCTAGCATGTGGAATGCAAACATTAGTTAAGGATACCAAAAATCCGCTCAACATAATCGATTTAAAAACCAAGTTTCAAAGCATTGAATATAATGAGATGTAAAAGACACAAGAGACGATGTGAAGAAAGATGGATTCACTTGCTAAAACATAATCAAATATGATTATACGTATTTGGTGGCCAAGCCAAAACATAGTCAAATATTACTTTTAAACAAAAATAGTTAAACCCTATCTAATCTGTTAGTTAATATAATAATTTACCCATGTTCTTTCATAAAAATTAGCGAAACATATCCGCCCATTGAGCGGTTTTTTTAATTCGATTGAATTTTTAATTTTTTAAAAAATATATATTTTAAACATAATTTTAAGAATCATATTATAGCAATATATTAGGTTACGGTTTGACCATCGCGTCAACTCGATCAAGTCCACATGTTCAAGGCAATTGAGTCACCGGGTTACAAGTTCATCATTTATGGTTTGTTCGGATCGAGAAAAATGACAACCCCGCACGTTGACCACAAATAAACGTTACTTAAACGTATAGTATAACTAAAATATACTAAAGGTTAAATCACAAATTTATTTAAACTAAAAATGCACAAACCATAAACCCTCCGAAACAACAAAAAAACGACCCCGCCCGTTGGGCGGGTTACGACGCTAGTATATATATATATATATATATATATATATATATATATATATATATATATATATATATGTATATATATATATGTATATATCTCTACATTATATATAAGAAGAGGGATATATATATATATATATATATATATATATATATATATATATATATATATATATATATATATATATATATATATATATATATATATATATATATATATATATATATATATATATATATATATATATATATATATATATATATATATATATATATATATATATATATATATATATATATATATATATATATATATATATATATATATATTAGAGGTGGAAAATCATGTCCATATGCTTAAATTTGGGCTATTTGGACCCTTTTTTGAACTAATGGACTAAATGGGTATTACATTTATTTTAGTTGGACTATTTGGACAACATAAAAAGCATTTTCTTAAACAAATGGGTATTATGGACTATTTGGACAACATAAAACTATTTGGTTAAATTAATCTTGAGTCTATTTATTTCTCCTTTAATATTGTCCATTTAACCCATGTCCATTTGGTCCAATGTCCATTTGGTCCAAGTCCATTTAGTCCAAATATTAAAAATTGCCCATTTAGTCCACGTCCGTGGACCAACGTCCATTTAGTCCACTGCCCATACCCGTCCAGTCCACCCATTTAGCTACCTCTAATATATATATATATATATATATATCAAATCAAAATCAAATCAAATCAAAATCAAAAACCCTTATATAGGAAGGATGGTGAAACAATTCCATAAATACAAAATTCTATAAAAATGACACTTGTAATTCATTAAAAGGTTTCCATAAAATATGTCAAAAAGAAAATATGAATTACAAATGATGCCTTTAATACAAAATTCTATAAAAAACTATATAGGAATTACAAAGGATGCCTTAAATACAAAATTCTATGAAAATATATAAGGAATATGGTGAAACAATATCTTAAATACAAATTTCTGTAACAATGATTTCATAAAATGGTTAAAAAGAAAATAGGAATTACAAATAATGCCTTAAATACAAAATTCTTTAAAAATATACATAGGAATTACAAATGATGCCATAAATACAAAATTCTATAAAAATATATAAACAATGATGGCGAAACAATGCCTTAAATACAAAATTCTATTAAAATAACACATGTAATTCATTAAAGGGTTTCCATAAAATGCATAAAAAAATAAGAATTACAAATGATGCCTTAAATACAAAATTATATAAAAATATATATAGAAATTACAAATAATGCTTTAAATACAAAATTCTATAGAAATATATAAGGAATGATGGTGAAACAATGCCTTAAATACAAAATTCTATAAAAATGATTCAAAATGATTCCATAAAATGGTTCAAATAGGAAATAGCAATTACAAATGATGCCTTAAATACAAAATTCAATAAATATATATATATATATGAATTACAAAATTCTATAAAAATATGTATATATATACGTATATATATATATATATATATATATATATATATATATATATATATATATATATATATATATATATATATATATATATATATATATATATATATATATATATATATATATATATATATATATATATATATATATATATATATATATATATATATATATATATATATATATATATATATATATATATATATATATATATATATATATATATATATATATATATATATATATATATATATATATATATATATATATATATATATATATATATATATATATATATATATATATATATATATATATATATACGTATATATATATATATATATATATATATATATACGTATATATATATATATATATATATATATATATATATATATATATATATATATATATATATATATATATATATATGTTTATATATATATATATATATATATATATATATATATATATTTATATGTGTGTGTGTGTGTGTGTACATATAGAGTGGGGTTATTATAAAACAAATACGATAATAAAATAAATGAGGTGAATTCGCAGCCCTTGGATCAAAATTACTAAATTTGATAAAAAAATGGTGTCTTTTTGTAAACTATCAAACTTTAGGGGCAATTCTCGAAAGAAATAAAATATTAAACGCGCCCATAAACGATCAAACACACATACTACACACAATACACGCAGTAAAAAACCGATCAAAAAACACACACTTCACGCACTGAAACCGATCAAAAAACACAAACTTTACACTGAATTCGTTCAAAAAACACACATTTCACACACTGAATCCGATCAAAAATAACACATTTCACACACTGAATCAGATAAAAAATTCATTTCATGCACTGAATCATCTTGAATCAGACAAATTAAGCAGCCAATCGAGATGGTTGGTACGTTTATCGGACTATCTCCGCCTTCTCCTTCTGGTAATAGATTTTTATATTTTAGATTATTGTTCAAAGTTTGTTTAAAGATATTTTTTATGCTTGAAAATAAATGCTATGTGTTAAAAATGCAATATAATGCTCTAGAATTAGACTTAAGTTCATATGAATGATTTAGGTTAGATGTTGTTGATAGTTTGTTTAAAAGTTACTTTTTATGCTTCAAAATGACTGCTATGTTTTAAAAATTGCACTATAATACTCTAGAGTCAGTCTAAGGTTCATATAAATGATTTAGGTTAGATGTTTTTCAAAGTTTGTTTAAAAGTGACTTTTAAAGCTTCAAAATCACTGCTATGTGTTAAAAATGCACTATAATGCTTTAGAATTAGACTTAGGTTCATATGAATGATTTAGATTAGATGTTGTTCAAAGTTTGTTTAAAAGTAACTTTTTAAGTTTCAGAATCATTGTATGTGTTAAAAATTGCACTCTAATGTTGGGAATAAATTAAGGCCAGATCACTTGAACGCTGACAAGAACAACTCAAGCGTTGACAAGAGCAAAGTGAGCGCTGACAGCTTAAGCGTTGACAAGTTAAAGTCAAGCGTTGACAGATTGGAGACAAGCACTGATGGAAGATGTGAGCTACACGTTTATTAGGTTCTAGAATACTTCTAGTAAGGATAGAAACGACAATGTATTTTCTATGTTTATCTTTACCTAGAATAGTTGATACGTAGCTTATTGTACAAGGCTTCTTAGTCTATAAAAGAAGGCCTTTAGGTTAATGTTTTGTATCAAGTTTTCATTAAGTTTTTCATTCGTAAACATCTTTCATTGTAAGCAAGTTCGACATTGATAATCAAAGTGAAAGTATTGTTTACATCTTGTGTTCTTGTTTAAGTATTAAATTCCGCATAATACTTAGATTCACAAAGCATACAACAAAGGTTTCTCTACGTGTTATACTTGATCTAATCTCGTATACACAAAGCTAATCGATCTAAGTTTGGGATCAACAAGTGGTATCAGAGCTTGTTGAGGAACTTTTGATCTTTGAAGAACACCAGAACGATATACGAACACCAAAACCCTAATTTTCTCAAAACCCTAAAAACATCATGTCTGAAGCAAACATCATGTCATCCTCTTCATCCTTACCAAACATCAAGATTCCCATGCTTGATGCAACCAACTTTGACTTATGGAGGTTCAACTTTGAACAATATCTGGGGATCTTTGACTACACACTCTGGGACATTATTGAATATGGAAACTCATTCAATAAAGCTCAAAAGATTCTGAATGCCATTGCGACAAGAACAACTGTTGAAGGATGTCCTGATGAAGATAAGAAAGAAAAACCTGGAGATGGTAGAGCTGTAAGTGCTGAAGATATTGCAAAGAAAAGGGCTGACATGAAAGCCCTAAATATTCTGAAAGTATCTCTGGGACAAGAAAATCAGCACAAATATAGAAGCTATGAATCTGCTAAGGATCTTTGGGAAGCAATTGAAGTTGCATATGGTGGTAATGCAGAAACTAAGGAAGAAAAGAAAAAGCAACTTCTGCATGATTATGCTGTCTTCAAAGCTCAGCCCAAGGAGAAACTGAGCAGTGTGAGAAGCAGATTGCTTGACATCACAAGCAAATTGTCCTTCATGGGGACACAAGTTGGTGATATTGACATCAATGCTACTTTTCTGAAAAGTCTTGGTGAGACATGGAAGATTGAGGCAAGATCTATTCTTGCCAATAATACTCACAAGAGCTCTTCGTTTGATGACATCTACAACAAACTAATATTGTTGGAAGATGAAACTCTTTCAAGCAAAGCTAGCACCAGCAACATGGCCTTCTTTTCTCATAGTGAAGGTCAATTCAATCAGCAGGACTCTTTTATGCATCCAGTTACTAGATCACCATTTGTCAGCGCTGGAACAAGTCCTGTCAACGTCTCCTTTTCAGACGCTGACACATTCATGAATGACTCACCAAGAGTTAAACCTGCTGGTTTGGATTTGGACACTGTTTGTGCTTACATTGCTTCTTTGCCCAATGGTTCAGTGATTACATATGAGGACCTTGAGCAGATAAGTGATGAACACTTGGAAGAGATGGACATCAAGTGGAACATGGCTCTTGCTAGTATAAGAGCAAATAGGTGGAATAGGAGGTTCAAGAAGAAGATAACCTTCAATGCTAAAGACACTGCTGGATTTGATAAATCCAAAGTTGAGTGTTACAACTGTCATCGCATGGGGCACTTCATGAGGGAATGCAGATCTCCTAGAAGATCTGATGCTGGTAAACCCTCAAGTCAGGTTGTTAAAACTCAAGACTCCAAAGCCATGGTTGCAGTTCAAGGAATTGATGGTACTGGATGGGATTGGAGCTATCTGGCCAAGGATGCTGAAGAGGACAAAGCTTTGATTGCTGACATTGAAGAAGAAGAGCATGTTGAATATGCTCTCATGGCACACTCCTCCTCTTTATCTGATAATGAGGTATATGATGATGCTTTTTGTAGCAAAGGCTGTAGGTTAAATACTGACAGACTTAACAAAGAAGTGTTAAAACTAAAAGAGGATATGAGCACTAAAAGGTGTAAATTATCCAATTACCAACTAGCTCTTACTGAAACTGAGAAAACCGTTTCTGAATACAAGAAAATGGAATTTGATTTAAAAGATAAGATAAATATCTTAAAACATGAGCTAGAGGGTAGTATGGATGTTAGAAATATCATGTCAAAAGTCAATAAAGACCTACAGGCTAAGTTAGATGAGGCCATTAAGAATAAAGATAATGTTGACCTCAAGATTCAAAGATTTGATAGAGCCACCCAAGCCCTAGGAGACTGTGTAGCTAAACAAAGAGATCCTAAGGATATGACTGGGCTTAGGATGAATGAGAATGATTACTCTCTGGTTCCACCACCAGCTGGTGACTTCTATGGTGTCCTTAGAAAGGATTTATCTTGGACTGGTATTCCAGAATGCCAAGAAGAGGAATTTATTCCTCCACCAAGAGTTGTCACCCCAGTAGAAGAGTATCAACAAAAACTGACTGACCTAAATGAGTGGAAGAAAGCTAACCCTACTTTATTTGTTAAGGGAGGTTTGCTGTGTGAAAGTCCCATTGAATCCCCACCCATTAAGGTTACTCACCCAGTTACTGGTAAAGCTGTTGACCTAGGCTCCAACACTGTTAGAAGACCTACCATTAAATATGCAGAGATGTATAGAAATAATAGGTCACCCAAGAGCCAAGTTAACAATCATGGAACAGGTTTCTTTGCTTCTAGACCTAAGAATGTATCTAAGAAAGCCTGTTATACTTGTGGTAGCTTTTCACATTTGGCATACAAATGTGTCAACGCTCCCAAAGTCAGCGCTGATAGGAACAATTTCAGCGCTGATAGGAAGAAAGTCAACGTTGTTAGGAAGTCAAACGTTGTCAGACCCAGACCTGGTGTGCAGCAAAGTCCACAAGTGATTAGACCAGCCCCATTCTTTACTAGAAGGTCTAACACTCATGGACAAAGACCTTTTCAAAAGACAAATACCTGGTCAAATAGGCAATGGGTTCCTGTAGCAAACCCTAGGTTCAACGCTGATAAGGGTAAATTCAGCGTTGACAGGACAAAATCCAACGCTGACAGAAACGTGACCAGACCTAAGTATTTGCAGCCACAAGGTAAGGGGTCTAAAGCTTCTTCAAGCTTAACATGGAGACCCAAGAAAGATCAAAACCCTAATAATAATGGAATTTCAATGACTTGCAACAGGTTTAACTATATTTCAAAAGTCATTACAAAACCATTGGGGTTAACTGGGTATTTCATCCTAAAAGGGATGAGAATGGGGTTGTTGTGAGAACTAAGTCTGTTCTTATTGAACAACCAGATGAATCCAAGTCTTCTGAGACTTGGGTTCCCAAAGAAAACTAATTTGTTTTCTTTATGTGCAGGGCATTCAAAAGCAGATCAATGACTATGGATATTGGGATAGTGGATGCTCAAGGCACATGACAGGAAAGGAAGACTATCTGACAAACTTCACTCCTATTCAAGATGGTGATAAGGTATACTTTGGAGGGGGATATGGCACCATCACAGGAAAAGGAACCCTTATCACCAATAATCTACGTTTTGAGAATGTCTTCCTGGTAAAAGAACTGGACTATAATTTGTTTAGTGTATCACAAGTGTGTGATAACAAAAATAAGGTTCTTTTCACTGATACTGAGTGTTTGGTGTTAAGCAAGGATTTTAAGATCCCTGATGAGAAGTATATTGAGTATAGAACACCTAGGCATAAGGACATATACAATGTGAATTTAAATGGGATTAAAGTGAATGCTAATATGTCTTGTTTTTATGCTAAGGCCTCAGTAGATGAAAGTAATTTGTGGCACAGGAGACTAGGGCACATAAACTTTAAAAATATAAATAGACTTGTGAGGCTTGGTTTAGTTGATGGTTTGCCTGAGAAGGCCTTCCACAATGACCACTCTTGTGTTGCAGGTCTTAAAGGCAAGCAGCACAAGGTCTCATTCAAGTCCAAGCAGGTGCATACTAGTTCCAGACCTCTTCATATGCTTCACATGGACCTCTTTGGTCCAACTAATATAGAAAGTTTGAATGGCAAGTCATATTGTTTTGTTGTCACTGATGACTTTTCTAGGTTTACTTGGACATTCTTTCTAGCTATGAAGAGTGACACAGCTGATGTTCTTATTGAATTTATCACTCAAATTGAGAAAAGGTCTGGCAATGAGGTTAAGATGCTTAGGAGTGATAATGGTGGAGAATTTAGGAACAAGAAGCTAGATGATTTTTGTGCCAGGAAGGGAATTACTAGACAGTTTAGTATTGCTAGAACCCCACAACAAAATGGGGTTGCTGAAAGGAAGAATAGAACCCTAATTGAAGCAGCCAGAACAATGTTGGCTGATGCTCACTTTCCCATAGCCTTTTGGGCTGAGGCTGTTAATACAGCATGTTATGTGCAAAATAGAGCATTGGTTAACAAAATTCAGAACAAGACACCTTATGAGTTACTTTGGGGAAGAAAACCTAATATTGGTTTTCTCAGACCTTTTGGATGTCATGTAGTAGTCTTAGACACTAGTGATGCCTTAGGGAAATTTAGTGCAAAAGGTGATGAAGGTTACTTCATGGGGTATTCAGTGTAGAGCAAGGGTTATAGAGTTTATCTTAAGAAGGACAAACGTATTGTTGAAAAAGTACATGTTAGGTTCTTAGAGAATAAACCTAGTGATCCTGAAAGTGGTCCTAATTGGTTGTTTGATTTGGAACCCTTATCTAGAACTTTAAATTATATGCCTGTCACTAATCCAGACATTGTGAAGGTAACTTCAAGTGTTGTGGAGGAACAAGTTGTTCATGTTTCAGGTACACAGGTTGATGAAAGGGTTGGATCACAAGCAGAAAAGGCATCTCCTACATTTGAATATGTCACAATTCCCATTTGGACTGATGCTTTTGCTGCTGCTGCTGCTGCTGGACAAGATAATGGTGGTTTCCAAATACCACCAGATACAAACATGCATGGTTCTTCAGGCGCTGGCAAAGGCAAATCAAGCGCTGACAAGAGCAATTCAGACGTTGATGGCTCAGACGTTGACAACAACAGTTCAAGCGTTGTTAGCCCAAGCGCTGACAAACAAGGTTCAGACGTTGACAACGCCTTTGCACATCTTTTCTCTTCCAATTTTGAACAAGGTGGACCTTCCAATGTCCATGAAGAGATTCCTGTTGATCAAAGAGAGTCTGATGAAGAAGATATTGGCAACATGGAGCGTGAAGTTGAGGACACCAGACTTTTTGAAGGAGGAGTTCTCACTTCCACAATGAAGAATCACCCCCCATCTCAGATCATTGGTGATGTTATGACTCCAGTTCAGACAAGAAGATCCCATCAAAATCTTGGTGGATTTATTGCCAGTATACACAAGAAGGTTGATACCCCTCTTGTACAAGCATGTTTGTTTGCATGTTTTCTGTCACAAGAAGAACCCAAGAAGATATTTGATGCTCTCAAAGAACCAAGTTGGGTTGAAGCAATGCAGGATGAGCTTCACCAATTTGCTATTCAGGATGTTTGGGAGCTGGTTGATTGTCCTAGATATGTCAGACCAATTGGGACAAGATGGGTTCTCAGGAACAAAAGGGATGAAAGAGGTATTGTGGTCAGAAACAAGGCAAGGTTAGTGGCTCAAGGTTATACACAAGAGGAGGGGATAGACTATGAAGAAGTCTTTGCACCAGTTGCAAGGATTGAAGCTATTAGGATTTTTCTAGCCTATGCATCTTGCATGGGATTTACAGTCTATCAAATGGATGTAAAGAGTGCATTCTTGTATGGCACCATTGTTGAAGAAGTTTATGTCATGCAACCTCCTGGTTTTGAGGATTCTGAGCATCCAGACAAAGTGTATAGAGTCAAAAAGGCTATGTATGGCCTTCATCAAGCCCCTAGAGCATGGTATGGTACTTTGTCTACCTATTTGGTGGACAATGGATTCAAGAGGGGCACCATAGATCAGACACTATTTACAAAGAAGAAAGGCAAAGATGTGTTTCTTGTGCAGGTCTATGTTGATGATATCATTTTTGGGTCTACTGATCCAAAGATGAGTGAGGATTTCTCCAAACTCATGACAGACAAATTCAAGATGAGTGCTATGGGGGAGATGAACTTCTTTCTTGGTTTACAAGTTCAGCAGAAAGAAGAGGGTATCTTCATCTCCCAAGACAAATATGTTGCTGAAATCTTGAAGAAGTTTGGCTTTTCTCCACATGAAAAGAGGGCTTCTACTCCTATGGATAGAGAACACCCTTGGGGAAAGATTGGAGATGGGAAAGATGTTGATGTCAGGCATTATAGATCCATGATTGGATCCTTGATGTATCTTACTGCTTCTAGACCTGATATCATGTTTGCTGTGTGTGCATGTGCACGCCATCAAGTGACTCCCAAAGAATGTCACCTTTATGCTGTGAAGAGGATCTTTAGGTACCTAAGATGTTTTCCTACTCTTGGTTTGTGGTACCCAAAGGATTCACCATTGGAGCTGATTGCATATTCAGATAGTGATTATGGTGGTGACAAGTTTGATAGGAAATCCACAACTGGTGGATGTCAATTTCTTGGGAGCAGATTAATATCTTGGCAATGCAAGAAACAAACAGTGGTGGCTAACTCTACAACTGAAGCAGAATATGTGGCTGCAGCAGCATGTTGTGGTCAAGTGTTGTGGATTCAGAACCAGCTGTTGGATTATGGGTATAATTTCATGCATACTAAGATATTTGTTGACAATAATAGTACTTTATGCATCATTAAGAATCCTGTGCATCATTCTAAAACTAAACACATAGAAATTAGACACCATTTTATAAGAGATTGCTTTGAGAAAGGTTTAATACATCCAGATAGGGTTGACACTGAGGAAAATGTGTCAGATTTATTAACTAAACCTTTTGATACTGGAAGATTTCAGTACTTGGTAACAAGTATTGGAATGGTTAATCTCACTTAAGTATGTGTTTTGGATTCTTTTTGTAAAAGTATGTACAGGATGATGCATTATTATTATTGGTCTTATTGATAATTTAGATTTTCCACTATATTTTTCTAACACTGACAAAGGTTGTTTGAACACTGATAAGTGTTTTTGCAACGTTGTCAGCAATATAATTGTCTAACGCTGACAAAGCTTCCTTCAACGCTGTTAAGTGTTATCGGGGCGTTGTCAGCAACAATGTTAGTTTTGTGGTTTTCAATCTAAATGTGCAGATGGTGTTAGCAGTATACCATTGGATACAGAGTTGCTTATGGATCAAAGGAGAAGCATTTGGACATGTTTTTGTTTATGGATGATGGTTGGAATGCTTCATTCCTATCTTGACATAAATTTTTTTTTATGTTCATGCATATTTTTGGCAAACTCTTTGTATCTTTGTTTAAGGGGAGGTTTTAGGAACCTTTAGGATTTTTGGGTATCCATATGATACTCTTATCACAATTCTAGATTGTGTCCACAGGTGAGTATGGGTTAGTTTTACTAAACCATGAGGCACTGTAGCATGCATAGTATATCAACTTTGCATGCTGCCAAGACATTTTTGGCCTAGAATTGGTTGTGGTCTGTTGGGAGACTTGGGAATTACTTTGTTATGGGTTTACCTAGGAGTAACAAGGATTTTATAAGGTAACTTGGTTGTTAAGAATTTTGGTTAGCAAGGGACACTAGAGGACTGTTGTGTCTATCTTTCTTATGCAAGTGTGCATAACTGGACAGTGCTTGCCGCCCTATGATAATTATCAGCTTTTGGTTATCTTCTCTAGGATAAATTACTTGTTAAGGTCATTTTTCACTTTTTAAAACAATTTTATTTTTGGACGCTGACAAGATTTTTCCAAGCGTTGTTGTGACCAAATTGGACGCTGACATGGCTTTAGGCGAACGTTGACAAGATTATAGCCGTTGGGCGTTGATGGGTTATTTTTTACCGTTGACAATCAATGGGACCTACCCAGTTGTTACTTTTTGACATATTTTCACGCCGTAATTTTAGGAGTTGTTACTTTCATTAAATGCATGAGATAACTTATAACTTTTTCAATATTTTCATGATTAGTTTTTGAAAATCTTTGCCTATTTTTGGGCCAATCACATGCATTCATCCACTCCTATAAATTTGGCTCCTATTTTTTAAACAGGGTATCTATAATTCTTGTCTAACACTTTTTCTCTTATCAACCTTCATCTTCTATACTTCAAATTAACAGCTTTCATCAATGGCACCAAGATTTAACTCAGCAGAATTGGATTTGGGGTTCAAGTCTCAACACAACATGATTGCTTATCTTGTTGCTGATAATACTTTGTTCCCTCAATACACACAAATGGTGGCGTATTTGAACGCATCCCCATTAAGGTATGCTCTTTCTCATGCACCACTCATTCCAGTCACACACATTAAACAGTTTTGGAACACTGTAAGTTCCTCAACAGTTAATGGAGTGACCACATTAACTTCTATTGTTCATGGGAGATCTTGGGTGGTTACTGAGGCCTTGGTACGCCAGGCCTTGCATCTTGATGATGCTGATGGTATAACCATTCTTCCCATAACTGAAATAGAACAAGGGCTTAGGGCTTTGAGATACCCTATTCCTGATGAAGGTACTCTTAATAAGTACCATAAGCAGGAATTTCCCCCAGCCTGGAAGTACCTCATTCACATTCTCCTTCAATGTTTGAGTCCCAAATGTACTGCACACAATGAGATCAATAGATCCATTGCAACTGCTATTGTGTGTATTGCAACAGGGCAAAAATATAACTGGTTTAAAATGATTTTTGAAGGAATGTGTAAAAACAAGGGGACAAAAATGACTTTAGCTTATCCCCGTTTTCTGCAAATGATTTTTGATGATCAAAGATATTGTTCAAGGGATCACAATGATTTTTATAAAATCCCTGAACAAAAGAAAGCTATTTTTACCAAGATGAATTCACCACCTCATAGAGACCTACCTTTAACCCCAGCCATGCTTGCTGTTATTGCAGCAGCACAACCCCAACCAGACCCCCAACCTCATATTGACCCTCACCCACAACTTGAACCTATCCCTGAACCTTTACCCTCACCTGACCAAATGCAAATAGACCAAAATCCCTTTGACGCTGACACATCTAATGTGGGCGTTGATGTGCCTATTTCCACCGCTGACACCCAACCATCACAATCCCAAACACCCCTTAACCAACCCACATCTACACCTTCTTCCACACCATGTTCCACACCACCTGAATATAGGTTGTTTAAACGCCAAAGGACTACTGGAGAGTTCTCCTCTGGTGGTCCTAGCCATGAAGCAGAGAGAACCACCACCACCAGTGTGGCTGGTGACCTGGATGAGGCTGGGACTATTGGTTCTGGCTTAGCAGCTGGCCAAGGCAATCCCACCATAATTAAGTCCTCATCCATGCCCAATGAACCTGAATTGGGAGGTCAAATTCCCATTTCAGAAGAGGGCAGACTGGCACCAATGACTCTTTTGGAATTGACGGCTGTCTGCATTAGCTTGCAAAAGCAGAATGCAAACTTAGTACAAATTGTCAGCAACCAAGGCCTCGAACTCAAGGAATTGAGGGAGAGGATTGTTGTTTTGGAGAGTGCTCATGCAAAGGGAGGTATGGAGGAGTCTTCCAAAGGGGAGGAAGATCAAAGAAATCTGAGTGATAAGAGCAGTCAAGATGTTCAATCATTGGATGTTGCTGAAGCTCTTACTACTTTGAAGGAACAAACAGGTTTTGATACGTCCTTGATCTCTCCAACCAATTTAAATTTATCATTTACAGATATGTTGAGAGAGGTTACACAAGGCGCTGAGGGAAAATATTTGAGCGTTGACAAGACAAGTTTGGACGCTGATAGAAGTATTTTGGGCGCTGATAGAGGAAATTTGGGCGTTGACAGATCTGCATATGGAGGTGATGTATTCCAGTCATCATCTATCATCAAGGATGTTTCTACTCAGGTATTACCATCTACCTTACCAACCATTGCACCATCAGATAAGGGTAAGGGTAAGTTGGTAGAAGAAATTGTTCCAAAGAATGCAGCTCATGTTGAATTTGATAGAAGATTGGCTGAGCAAATGATGGAACAAGGTGAAAAGGAAAAGTCACCATTTGTTGTGACTTCTGAAGAAGAAAGTGATGGAGCAAGCTCAGATTCAAGTGTGATGATTGTTGAACCAGAAAGACTTGAGTATGGTGATGAGCTTGCTAGGGAAAAGCTGAGAGATTTAAAGTTGCAGATTGATTTTGTTATGCCAGAGGTGGTTCAGATGTACAATTCTTGGGAAGAAAGCTGTATGGATAATCCAGACTTGACCATTTCAGATCAGATATGGGGTTTGGAGATTCTTCTTAGAGTT
The DNA here is from genome assembly GCA_025667525.1 of Glebionis coronaria. Classification (NCBI taxonomy): domain Eukaryota; kingdom Viridiplantae; phylum Streptophyta; class Magnoliopsida; order Asterales; family Asteraceae; genus Glebionis; species Glebionis coronaria. Next base: position 34,407 of record JANFOE010000881.1, read on the forward strand.
CAGAAGGATTGTAAGGTGATTTTGAAGCACAAGGCAAGCAACATTCTTTCAGAGTTGAAAAGAGATAGAAGGAAGCTCTACTTTATGTTGCTCAAATGTCATGGAGTTGGATGGACACATCAGAAGCTGAAGGCTTTGACATTTGATGAGTTGGAACATAGGGCTTATCCTATTTGGGTGAAAGTGCAAGAAGAAAACACTTTCAGACTTCTTTCAGATGAAAGAAAGGAGCAACTTGCAGAAGAGATGGCAATCAAGAAAGCTATGATAGTTCCCAGACCAGTAAAGAAGGGATTTATACTTGAGTTTCTAAAAGATATGAATCAACTATATCCAAGTGAAGCAGTTATTAGAAAGAGCCTCAAGCTCTCCCCATTAGAAGCTTCAGATATGGTGCATGTGTTATCACTAGATTCCAGGAATCCAATTGTGAGTTATGATGAAGATGAATGTGGATTCTGTAAGATTGGAAGATTTGGCAAGGAGGTACACACTTTTACCACTCTCATATCTTTATTTGCAAGTTGTGATAGAGAAGACTTGGTGGACCTTTGGAGGTTGCTAGAGACCAAGTATGAGGCTGAAGCACCAACTTCAGCCAATGGAATAAAACTTTGGACCACATTCAAAAGAATGTGTGGGACAAATGAAGAAGATCCTGAAATATGGAAGGATCTTGAAGATGACCTCAGTGGTCTTCAATGGAGGTTATATTCAGCTGCAGGTGTATACCATTTGAGTTCTACAAAGTTTGCTGAGTATTTACTTGTAGATGCTCAATATTTCATATCCAAGGCTGTTTTGGAAAAGATGAAGGACACCCAGTTGGAGATAGACTATACAAGTGACGTGGCAAAGAATTTGATCAGATTTATTTATTACCAATATGATAAGGTTTGTCAGACTCCTCCAAGTTCTTAATGTTTATTCAGAAACTTGATCATAAGAGTGGATATCAAGTTTAGGGGAGGATTGTTGGTGATAAATTAAGGCCAGATCACTTGAACGCTGACAAGAACAACTCAAGCGTTGACAAGAGCAAAGTGAGCGCTGACAGCTTAAGCGTTGACAAGTTAAAGTCAAGCGTTGACAGATTGAAGACAAGCACTGATGGAAGATGTGAGCTACACGTTTATTATGTTCTAGAATACTTCTAGTAAGGATAGAAACGACAATGTATTTTCTATGTTTATCTTTACCTAGAATAGTTGATACGTAGCTTATTGTACAAGGCTTCTTAGTCTATAAAAGAAGGCCTTTAGGTTAATGTTTTGTATCAAGTTTTCATTAAGTTTTTCATTCGTAAACATCTTTCATTGTAAGCAAGTTCGACATTGATAATCAAAGTGAAAGTATTGTTTACATCTTGTGTTCTTGTTTAAGTATTAAATTCCGCATAATACTTAGATTCACAAAGCATACAACAAAGGTTTCTCTACGTGTTATACTTGATCTAATCTCGTATACACAAAGCTAATCGATCTAAGTTTGGGATCAACATCTAATGCTTTAGAACGGGTCTTAGGATCATATAAATGATTTAGGTTAGATGTTATACTAAAGTTTGTTTAAAAGTGACTTTTAATGCTTCAAAATCATTGCTATGTGCTAAAAATTAACTATAATTCTCTAGAATTAGAATTAGGTTCATATGCAGGGGCAGAGCCATGATTTGAAGTTAAAGGGGGCCGGACTTTTTAACAATAACAATAACAAGCTAACGACAAACATCGATATATCCTATAAAAGAGCTATTGAATTCACAACACCTAATGCAATAATGCATGAAAAATAAATCAAACTCAGACACTCGTTATCTTTCCTTCTTTTTGTTTTGTATATAAGAACATTTACTCTTCGTTTATATGTATACATCACAAAAGACATTCTATAAAAAAGCGTCTTTTTTATATTATGTGAGACGATTATACATCCAAATGCACGCATTTTATCAAAGATACACACAATAGATAAATGAAAACGTTATGATAGTATGAGAAAAAAATAGTTCTTAATGAAACAAATTAGTATTAAATTAGACGTATTGTCTTAACGATATATGGATCATTCTTTCCGTTCAGAATTTTGTTTTCATATTGCTTTTTCTTATAACAAATATTCACTTTATATGTGAATCTACTAGAAGAGATTTTCAGAGAATGAAAATGATATTCGATTAATGTTTCTAAGACTCGTTCTCAAGTAAGGAGTGATTCGAAACCATTTATGCAACTACGAGGCGTTTAGTACTTTAGTTCATTTTCTTTGATAAAAAAAGATTATGTACGCTATTTCGAAGTCTCACCATAATAAACATTAGCTTTCTAAGATGTCTCAGTTACAAGTAAAGAACAGATTTTATCCTTAAACAACTGATTTTAAAATTAGGGTTAAATTCGTCTATCATTGAATGTAAAAGGGGTTGAATAAAAACTTCACAACTAGTTAGGGCCAGAAAGCAAAAAGTATTCCTTGGGCCCACAAATAAAAATTTACTCTACTGTATATGTTTTCTAGTCATCTTTCCCATCAAATTGAAAGCCAACACAGTCTCTGTTTTTCCCCTTTATAATCCGGATATTCACTATCATAAACACATCCTAAGAGCTGACTAGTTAGGGGGGCCGAGCACCCGCTAGCCCCCCTACTTGCTCCGCCTCTGTTCATATGAATGATTTATGTCAGATGTTGTTCAACATTTGTTTGAATGTAAGTTTATATGCTTGAAAATCAGTATGATTTGTTAAAATTTGTATTCTAATGTTCTAAAATCCGAGTTAGGTTCATATGAATGATTTATGTTAGCCGTAGTCTAAAGTAAGATTAAATGTGAGTTATCATGCTTGAAAAATACTATAATATGTTAAAATTTATACCCTAATGTTATAATATGCGAGTTAGATTCATATGAATGATTTTAGTTAGCCGTTTTGTAAAGTATGATTAAAAGTAAGATTTCATGCTTAAAAATCATTGTGATGTGTTAAAATTTGTACTCTAATGCTCTAAAATCCAAGTGATGTTGATATGAATGATTTATGTTAACTGTTTTTTTTAAGTTTTATTAAATGTGAGTTTATATGTTTGAAAATTAGAGTGATGTGTTAAAATTTGTATTCTAATGCTCTTGATTCTGAGTTAGGTACAAATGAAAGATTTAGGTTAGCTATTGTTCAAGCTTTGATTAAAAGTGAGTTTATAAGCTTGAAAAACACTGCGATATGATAAAAGTTGCACTCTAATGCTATAGAATCCAAGTTAGGTTCATATGAATATTAAGGTTAGCTATTTTCTAAACTATGATTAAATGTGAGTTTTCATGCTTGAAAATCAATGCGATGTGTTAAAATTTGGACTCTAATTCTCTAAAATCTGAGTTAAGCATATATGAATGATTTAGGTTAGATGTTGTTCAAAATTTGATTAAATGTAAGTTTATATGCTTGAAAATCAGAATAATGTGTTAAAATTTGTATTCTAATGTTCTAAAATCCGAGTTAGGTTCATATGAATGTTTTCTGTTTGCTGTTGTTTAAAGTTTGATTAAATGTGAGATATCATGCTTGAAAAACACTATAATGTGTTAAAATTTGTACTATGAAATTTTGGTTTTTACTCCAATTAATTTTCGTTCCTCGACTCACTCGAATTTGATATCCGGTTTAACGTAAAACTTAATTTGTTCTTGGTAAACGTATATTTTTTTAATATTTTAAACTAAAACTATTTAATTTTTGAAAACTAATTTAATCTAATTTAAAAATTAAACTAATTTAAATAAAAAAACTTTAAAGGAAAACTATTTTAAAATCTATCTTAAACTAATGCAAAAGCTATTTTTAAAAATAAAACTAAACACTTTTAAAAACTTTTAAATGAAAATATATTTTAGAATAAAAACTTAATTAAAAACTATTTTAAAGACTTTTATGAAAACTATTTTGAAATCTAGACTAAAATAAAAATTTATAAAAACAATTTAAATTAAAATTTTTTTTATCTTTTTATATTTAAAAAAAAACTGAATAAAAAGAAAATTGAAATAAAACTTTTAATTAAATTTTAAATAAACTAAAACTTAATCAAAATTCTATTTAATTAACTGCCACTAGTAAGAAAATTATATTAATTAAATTGTATGAAACAAAACACAAGAAAGGGTGCTAGCACAATGGTTGTGTCGTTGGACAGGTAGACGACAGGTCTGGGGTTCGAAACCCAGCCCAGACCCCTTTTTTGCTATTTAAATTTTTTGGACAAATATTAAACAAACAGACAAATTGTGTCTGTTGCTTTTATCTCAGCAAAGCAAAATTCACCAAACAAATAAAACACAGGCTGAAAACCAAAAGGCAATAAGCAGTTGAACTAAGTAAGCTAAACCAACTATAAGCTATAAACAAATAAGCTGAATAACGAAAAAGCAGATTCTAACAAACGAAAACTATAGCAACTAAATAAGCAGTGAACATTTTAAACAACCCGAATCAAGCCACTAAATAAGCTAATACTAAAATAAGCTAAACGAGATAAGCCAAATATAAATCTCAGAAAAAAAAAACATAAGCATTTTAAAGTAAACAGTAATCCTAACTATAGCAAATCCAATCATCAACAAACAAATAGCAAATTAAATAGCTGGAAACATAAGCAGATGAAAAATTAAACTAATATTAAACTAAGTAGATTAATCAAACTTAAACTAAGCAATTAAATTAAACAATAAGCAGATAATAAAAGCAAACAAAAACAGATAAATAATAAGATTAACAAGAAATTAAAAGAAAAAAGACAAAACCTTTTGGAGAATTCGTTGTGACGAAGACGCGGCGCTGAGCCGTCTTATCAAAACCAAACAAACACCACCGTCGTCACCAAATTCAACCAAATACATCAACAGTAACCTCTTTGTATCTTTCCAGTAGGGAAAGTTATTTCACTTTCCTTTCTTTATCTTTTTTTTATAACCGAATAAATAAGACAACGAACAGTAAACAATAAAAAGAGATTAAAGACGGATTAAAAGTAATATAAAACCAATAAGAACAGTAATATGAAACGCAGATTAAAAGAAAGTGGATTAATTAAATTTGCAAGAAAATTAAATGAGACTAATTAATTAAAAATGAACTTTTCATTAATTAAAAAGAAATTACATTAACTGAAAATAAAAAAAATACAAGATTAAATCCTAAATCTAATTTACTGAAAAATTAAAAATAAAGAAAAAGTGCTCCCATTACATGTGAAAAGGGGAGGTTTTATAGGGAAAACCCTCAAAACCTTCTTGGTTCTCCTTGGTGCCCAAGCAAACAAATCATGGCCGCTCTTTTGTTTCCCTTTCTTCATTCTTTTGATCTTGCGGTGGAAAACTGCTCTTGTGCCATGGATTGCCCTCGGGATGGAATTTGTGCTTCTTGAAACTGATTTGGAGGCATCTTATTGGAGGGTTTTTGGTGGTGAGGTGTGAAAACCAATCACATGCCAAGAATAGGCCACGTCAGATCATAATGAGGACCACTTCTGAGTGTTCTTCCCCGAAAATTGGGGGGATTTAATTAGATTAATGTGAATTAACCTTTGAGGGGAAAACCCCCAATTTTGGGTGTGTAATTTTTGAGATATGAATTTTAGGGTTTGGGTGAGATAGGGTAAAAATGGTTGTGTGAATGGGAGAGAGAAGGAGAAGTAACAGTGAATGTGGGATTGGCTTTGCTTTTATCGATTATAAAAGTAGGTGGAGTTGGGCAAATAAAACGGTTTATTTAATGGGTGAGACGTGGGGAGTTGGGACACGTGGGGAAGAGGACTGGAAATGGGTGTTTGACTGGGTAAACAAAGTGAATCACTTTGTTTTATTTTTTTCTTTGTAAATATTTCGTCCAATCTTTATTTTTACCGTCCCAAATTATGGGCTTGGCCCAATAAAACTTTATTCGTCCAATGTTTAAGTAAAATGGGCTTGATGGGCTTATAGTTATTCAAACAAGCAAGTTATAACTTTCAAATGGGCTTTTGAGCCCATTTACCCGAATGTGGGACCCACAAGCCCAATAATATCCATAAAATATTAATTCCACTAAAAATGAGCTCGATTTCGATTTTCTCGATCTTTTTCTTTAAGCTCGTGTCGGTTTAGCCGGTTTTCGTGAACTTGGGCACACTTTTGGTCTTTTGACTTAGTCTTCGTCTCTTTTTGGACTTTTCTTCAAGTTTTGACCGTGAAATCCCGTGTTTTCTCTTCTTTTGATCATTTGTACCTATTTAAACACAAAAACACAAAACCACGCGTAATTCCGACTTTAACGATATAAAACACATGATTAGGTCTTGTTTTTCCTTGATTTTAGTGGCAAAAGGATATGTGTTTACACACTTATTAAATCCTCTACACTTGACCATTGCAATGACCCCATGTAATGCATAGTTTTAAAGCATAAAGTTACATTTCTCTCATAATTAATCCATCTCGGCCTTTATTACTATTCCTACTACTACTATAATGAAAAGATAAAAAGCTTAAAAGGAGACAAAAGTTATAACAATTATTTAACTTGGAAATTATTTGATGGAAGAAACTCGTAAAGAAATCTAAGACTTTAATTAGGGCTTTGGTGTCATGAATATTAATCACCCTCAAGTTTCACGTTCCCCATACAAAGCTTAAAAACGAGATCATTGTTACTACAAGTTAGCACAACTAACACTTACTCATGTGGTTTAATTAATCACTTAGACCCCCTTATTCCTACGGTGTATCTCTTGTATTTTATTTTTGTCTTGAATGATCACGAGGATGCATTTTTGACTTATTTCGATAATTTATTAAGGCTGAAAATAAAGTGGGACGATTTAATCAATAGTTAGCTAAAGGACAAAATCTTTTAAAACTGCTTCTCGAAACCTCATAAAGTTCATATCTTGGCATAACTCGTTTCATGATTTGAGACCTTTCTCGGACTGATATTTGGCTTGTACTTCAAACTTGAAATCTTGAGAGATGATCTTGAAATTATGGTTTTCTCTTCATTTTGGTATACATCTTCATTATGAGTGAAAGATGCTTCAAACGTTGACCACGACTTCTTCATTTATCCTCTTCTTTATTTAGGATTTTGATATACAACGATCCGCCTCCTTTACGGACTTGGATCTATTTATCCTCATACCTTGTTAGGGTCTTTTTGGATAGACTTCTCCATGATCTTTAGGGGAGTAATTGCTTCTCGTCGTGTGTCTTGATCCATCACATTGATTTGGATTAATGATCCTCACGTCATCTTTGGATCTTTAGCAAAAAAGTGAATCCTCATGCCTTGTGAGGGCCTTTTTGGACTCGGGTATCCTCATGCCTTGTTAGGGCCTTTTTAGATATGCCAATCTTCGCGTCCCGCTTCAATAAGTTATGCATTGGCTATGAAATCTATATAATACCGAGCAACTTTTAAACGATCTTGTGCTAGAAGCTAAGTAACTTTTCAAATCGTACAACCTTATTTATTGCAAATATATTTATTAACAAGCGATGGGAGAAAAAGCTCATAACTAACTCACATAAGTTAATGAAAGAATACCAAACTTATAATTAACTCTATCATCTCTCGTTCTCCACAATGTAAAATCTCAAGGAATGAGACTCGTGGATGCTTAGCCTAATAAACTAATTAAGGTCCATATGGTTAAGGATACTAGCTAGAGTAAACTTGGATAAGTAAACTCGGGTAGAGTCAAAATATTCACGACGGGCCTAATATATCAAAGATATCAAAACTTGTTAAATCCATTTTATTTATTTATTTATTTTTTACTTTATTCTTAAAATGGAAATTATTAAGATGATATGATAAAAGGAAAGACATAAATGAAAAAAATACTACTAGGTCAAAATAGATCAAAAATTTGAAAAACGTTGAAATTTTTTTTAAATTTTCCGGTTAAATGGGGTCAAATTCATGGAAAAGCCCACTAAAACTCGATAGAAGTCCCCCCTACACTTAATATAAATATTGTCCTCAATGTTTAAGCATGTGGGAGAATAAACTCCCCTACACTTATGACATTGAGTACGTTGTTTTAAAATCGAGCTAAGGAAGGGACAACTAAAGTGATTACATTTATTTGTTTTATTTATATATAAGATTGAATCACAATAGCAAAAACTTATCGAAGGAACCGGGTACACGGGAAACACGGGAACACGAGTCTCGTCAAAAGTACCAAAAGTGGATCATCAAAGCACATGTCCATGCACAATCACAACACACAAAACAAACAACCTACACGGCTCCCCTACACTTATTGGTGAAAATAGATTAAAGATAGATAATCGGGTTGCCTCCCGAGAAGCGCTTGTTTTTGTTAACCGAGTCACGTGCCTGACTCGACCCCAAATTAAATGGTCCATGGGGAAGCCTCGAATGTAATACCGGGATCAAAAATCTTATCCTCGGTCCCGGAGGAACATAATAAATGAGAGGCAGGAGGATAAGTCATAAAAGGTAAAAAGGTTCTCTCAACATATGTGAAATATGTGAGGTCGTGATCCACGGGAGGTGGGATGGGTAAAGGAGACAAATTGTCATCCCCCAAAGACATAGGATGGTCACTATTCGGCAAAGCCGTAAAGGTGTCAATCATAGAACGGTCAATGTCACCTCCCGAGTCAAAGCACTCATCCTCATTTTCCGGTATGAAACGAGGAGAGTAAAAGCGATACATCACCCGCTTGGGTGTGCACGCGGTAGGACGGGGTGGCAACATAATATGAGAAATATCAGAAGACATATCTACCACCCGCGTCACCTCTCTAGACCAAATCAAACGGAAGGTAGGGTCAAATCTCTCCACCTCCTCTACGATGGGAGGTGGCATGGCTAACAAAGGATGCTCATCAATAGCAATAGAGTCGGAGCTATGAATGTCCTCAATCCCCTCTTCAAAGAGAGGATTCATCTCAGTAGAGATGTAGGCGTCATCAAAATCAAATAAAGGGTTCAAATAAATCTTGAAATTTTCCTTCTGAACGTCTTCATCGGATAGTGACTCGTCGTTACTAGAAGTGAAATCATCATCGAGATCAAAAAGGGGATTAGAGAAAGCCAAAGAATCATCTCCCAAGATGTCGGTGGGAGGTAATGAATCATCACTAGAAAGAGATTCACACTCATCGTCACTATCGGAAGCAACCGTAGGCTCACTTTGGATTGGAATAAAAGTCTCGTCACAAGGAATAGTGATAAGACCCTTATTCCCAATGATGAGAGAGGCATCGGTCTCTGTAGTGGAAGAATCGAGAATAGGAGTGGTAGTCTCACATGATGGATTGAGATCGTAAATATTATCCTCGTCATCATCATAATAAAAAGAACGCACAAGAGGCGGAGTATAATCACTAAGATTAGATACTTGCTCTTGTCGTTGTCGTTGTTGCTCCTCCAATGTCTCGGTCAGTCGAATTAAGCCGTCATGAAGTTTCAAAAGAAGGGCTTGTCTTTCGTCATTCAAAGCATTGAGTTGTTGAATTCTCTGAGAGGATTGATGATTGAGGGTGGGATGTGAGGGTTCAAAATTTTGAAAACCGGAATTATAGCACGGATGTGGCTCATAATTCATCGGTTGACGATAAGAAGTATCGTGAGGGCCCCCACAATGATTGCAACACGGGTATTGAGAAAAACCCGGTGCATGTTGCGGATAGGGATTGTCATAGACGGGAGGGGGTGATAAAGTATTGTAAGAGGAGAAGTACGAATTTGTTGAATTGCAAAATGGACAAAATCCAAATTGTGTATTGTCGATATCAAAACCGCACCGCTCACAAGTACACTATTGACATGTTTGAAAACCATGCCATGGTCTCCCACACCGTACGCAAGACGAATCCATGAAGAATTATAAATAAGAGGGGTAGAGAAAAGAATTAAAAACAATAGAGGATAAAGAAGAATATTTTTGGTGTAATAATTTAGGAAAAGTATTACTTTTGGATTTTTTTTAAAATTTTTTTTGGTGCAATTCTTAGGAAAGAAATTGCTTTTGTGATTTTTTATTTTTGTATTTTTATGTTTTTGAACTTTTTATGTTTTTGATTTTTTTGTGCAAGAAAATTAACGTTCAAAGCGAACGGATCCCAAAATCCAAACGTCTTCACGAAAAATCGTCAATCGTACGAGCGAAGCGGCAGCGGTGCCATTTGAAATTTTGGTTTTTAGTCCAATTAATTTTCGTTCCTCGACTCACTCGAATTTGATATCCGGTTTAACGTAAAACTTAATTTGTTCTTGGTCAACTCTATGATCTCTGGTCCTTCAAGTGTTTGCTCACCAACCTGATCCCAGCAGATTAGGGCGCGACACTTTCTGCCATACAACATCTCGAAAGGAGCACACTTGATACTTGCGTGCCAACTGTTGTTGTATGCAAACTCCACCAAACAGATATAATCGTCCCAATCACCCGTCCATTCCAACGCACATGACCTCAACATGTCTTCCAATGTCTGAAGCATTCGCTCCGACTGCCCGTCTTTTTGAGGATGAAAAGCCGTGCTAAGCTTAAGCTGTGTGCACCTAGCATTCTGCAAAGTTTTCCAGAATCACGAAGTGAATCGAGGATCTCTTTATGAGACGATGCTGGATGGAGCACCGTGGAGTCTCATGATCTCTCTTCTATACGTATCGGCGAGTTTACTGACCGAATCTTCCTTGCGGATCGGTAAGAAATGAGCTGATTTGGTAATTCGATCTACGATAACTCAAATTGCATCGTGCTTCCTCTTGGTTGGCGGAAGACCAGTAACAAAATCCAAGGTGATTTTTTCCCACTTCCACTCCGGAATATCTAACGGTTGAAGGAGACCGCCAGATCGCTGATGCTCGACCTTAACCAGCTGGCAGGTAAGACATTTGGAGACGTAAGTGGCAACTTCCTGTTTCATACCACTCCACCAAAAGTACTGCTAGATGTCATGGTACATCTTGGTCGAACCAGGATGTATAGAGAATGGGGAGCTATGACCCTCAGCTAACAAGGCTTCCAGGAGTTCTTGATCATCAGGATGACAAAGTCTCGTGCCCTGCCATAAGATACCTTCTGCATCTACTCTGAACTCTGTCTGCTTCTCCAAATTCTGAATTATCGCCCGGATTTCTCCATCATCTTTCTGAGCTTCCTTGATCTTAGAGAGTAACTCGGGTTCTACTCTAAGATTAGCCCAGTAACCGTGTTGTCCACGTACCATGATCTCAATGTCTACTCGTTCCATGTCTCTTATGATTTCCTACTCAATCTTAATGTCGTTGACCATTCCGGACTTTCTTCTAAGTGCATCTGCTACTACATTCTCCTTGTCGGGATGATACAGCAGATTAATGTCATAATCCTTCAACATATATAACCATCTCCTTTGTCTCATGTTCAATTCACGCTGAGTGAAGATATACTTCAAGCTCTTGTGGTCCGTGAAAATATCACATGATTCTCCATACAAATAGTGCCTCCATATCTTCAATGCAAACACGACTACAACAAGTTCCAAGTCATGCGTAGGGTAATTTTCCTCATAAGGCTTAAGCTGTCGTGAAGCGTACGCGATCACATTCCCATGTTGCATGAGAACACAGCCAAGTCCCTTCCCCGATGCATCACTGTAGATTTGAAATCCACCCGTACCAGATGGGAGAGTAAGAATAGGTGCAGATACTAACTTCTGCTTCAGGTCTTCAAAGCTCTTCTCTCGTTCTTCAGTCCAGACGAATTTCTCCCCTTGCCATATCAGTTTGATCAACGGTAGTGCTAGGCGGGAAAAGTTCTCTACGAACCTGCGGTAATAACCAGCTAAGCCTAAGAAACTGCGAACTTCAGTCGCTGATGTCGGCCGTGGCCACTTAGTAATAGCCTCAACGTTCGCTGGATCCATAGTGATTCCTTCTGCAGATACAATGTGACCTAAGAATTCCACCTTGTCTAACCAGAACTCACACTTGGAGAATTTAGCATACAGCTGTTTTTGGTAAAGAATCTATAGTACTGTACGAAGATGGTCTTCGTGTTCCTCCTTGGACTTTGAGAAAATCAGGATGTCATCGATGAAGACAATGACGAACTTGTCCAGAAATTCATGGAAGATTCTATTCATCAAATCCATGAACACTGCTGGAGCATTGGTCAGGCCGAATGGCATGACTACAAATTCGTAGTGGCCATAGCGTGTACGGAAAGCAGTCTTGGTGATGTCCTGCTCCTTAACCCGTAGATGATGATAGTCTGACCTAAGATCAAATTTGGAGAAATGTTTGGCCCCTTGGAGTTGGTCAAACATATCGTCTATACGTGGCAGTGGATACCTATTCCTGATAGTAATCTTGTTGAGCTCGCGATAGTCTATGCAAAGACGCATACTGCCGTCATTCTTCTTAACAAATAAGACCGGTGCGCCCCATGGAGATGCGCTCGGTCGAATGAAACCTCATTCCGGAAGTTCTTGCAGTTGATCCTTCAACTCCTTTAACTCTATGGGAGCTATGCGATAAGGAGCCTCAGAATCGGCTCAGCTCCTGGGATGAGCTCGATATTAAATTCCACTTCACGTGCAGGTGGTATGCCCGGAAATTCTTCTGGGAATACATCTGGAAATTCTGACACTATCGGCTGATCCTGAATTGATGAGGATTCAGCATCTATGTCATGAACAGTAGCTAGATAACCCTCGCACCCATGTGACAGTAGTGCACGTGCTTGCCGGGTTGATATGATTTGTACAGACCTGCTGGGTACGAACCCGTTATGAATGTACTCTGGTGCATTAGCATCACCGAAGATCACTCGATATGAATGGCAGTCTATGGTAGCATGATGCTTGGATAGCCAATCCATGCCCAAAATCATGTCAAAGTCATTCATGTCCAGCGGAAGTGCGTCAACAGGACGAACCTTATCGTCAAACTCTAGGGGAAGGCTCTTGTACACATGGGTTATAAGTACAGAGTCTCTCAAAGGCGTGGAAATACTGAGTCAATTCTCTAGTGGCATGGGGGGTATCTTAGCATTCTTGGCCTGATCGCGAGATGTCGTGTAAACGCGTCCAGTGGTAGGAGGCGGCTTGGTATCAGCATGTCCCGATGTACCCTCCATATCGCCCTTGCGGCAGTCCTTCATGCGATGGCAAGGAAGACCACACTTGAAGCATGCGTCACTGTCGTGGCGACATGGCCCTGGGTGCCTACGGTGGCAAGTAGAGCAAAGAGGATGAGTATATCCTCCAGCAGGTGTCCTGACTGGCTGAGAACCTGATAAGACATTATACATGAGACATGATAATAGGGTACAAAGGACAGTGCGGATAATCGTAAGACTGAATACCAGTGATAGTTGGACGGCTAGGCATTGAACCTCTCTGGTTCTGGTCCCTACCGTTTCCATGGTTCCTGGTAGAAGATTTGCTAATGTGTCAGAATTATGAGTTATAACATGAAATCATAAGAAAATGCGTAAGTATAAGGACCTGCTGCTGTTGGAGTGTCTAGCGTTGTTACGGTAATTATCATTACCGCCACGCCTATCTGTAGTAGAACGGTCGTTAGTTTGACCGTTTCCCTTGGGCTGATTAGGCTGCTGCTGAGTAGCCGGCTGAGACCGGTCCCCAGTCTTCTGCCTGGAAGATACAATTTAAAGAGTTGAAATATTGACATATACTGAAAGAATACGGATTGGTCACCGCTTGAATACGAATGTTTACCTCTTATCGGGTCTCTCTGCTTCCCCGAACTCATCTCTCTCGTGCAGCATCTCCAGCTTACGTGCTGCATCGGCCACTTGTGCTACCGTGTTGAACGTAGCACACACCAAGTTGTTTGCGACCGATGTGCGAAGAGCCCACCTAAAGTGGTGTGCTTGCTCTTCAGGAGTACCTGCCGCTGCACCAAGGAAACCAGCTAAGCAAAGACAGCGCTGCATGAACTCGTTGCTATTCTCCCCAGTTCTCTGTCGGATCCCATGGTACTCCCTCTTCAGCTTGTCTTGCTCAGCCTTGGGAAAGAACTGCTCCATCACCCTATCTTTGAACTAAGCCCATGTCAAACCAGCCACCCAATTATCACCTCCCTCAAACTGCTTCAGTGCTAACCAACAATTTAACACATCGCCTTCGAACCAATAGCATGCCAACCTCGACTTGAAGACGGGGTCACAGCACATAGCATCGAAGATCTTCTCAATGTGAGCCAACCAGCTTTCAGCTTCACTAGGGATATCTGTTCTCTCGCAAGGTCGAGGACGGAGCTTGTTGAATCTCTCCAGCCATGTTGCCAATGTCACTGGAGGAGGAGGTGCTGGGTGATGCTGCTGATTGTTGGCAACCTGAACCTCAGCCCTGATTTCGTTCCTCAGCCGAGGAAGCAAAGCTTGCATTGCAGCTTGGATTGCTGCATTGAGTTGTTCCTGCTCGCGTGTGAGAACCATCTAACAGTATAACATAAAATACTAGATTAAACTGATCAAAACATAAAATATATACATGAAAAAAAAAATTATACCAATAAATCATGAGAAAGATTTTATGCAGGAAAACTAGTACATGAATGCATGATGTAGTTTTATGAAATATTTTGTATGCTCGGGAGAACGCCTATGGTCAGTTCACCCAAAATAAAAGACATGGCGAGGGGACGCCTATGGGTCGGTCCCAAATTTAAAAGTTTCGATAAAACAAATGCGACTAAATAGGGCCAGTCCTGTACCGACCATTACTTAGTCATAAACATGCGACAGTGACATATATATGTATGCATGAAAATGATGAATGCATGAAAACTGACTGTCAGTTCTAGGAAGACCATAGTGACTTCCCACTAATCACATGTCATGTTTTGAGAGCCTACAGGTCGAAGCCTTGGCTCTGATACCATAATTGTAACATCCCATTTTGATAAATGGAATGTCACGCGTGATTATGGCGTGTCATCAAAGCATACAAGGATAAATGTCTATACATTACATGACCATAAAGGAAATACCGGAATCAAACATCGGTAGTCCAAAAGTAGAACTCATCACACACAAAAATAAGTACTATAAATGAAAGTACTAAACAATGTCCATGGAAATGAGTATCAAAGTATAATGAAATGCATAAAGTAAAGAAGGCTAGAAAGCTTCCAGTCCATATGCACGTACGCTTAAAGTCTACGAGCGTCCCTGAGTACCTGCCATTTTGGGAACATGAAAAGGAAAATGGCTGAGCAATACGCTCAGTGCACCGATGTACAAGTAAAGCATGAAAAATATAAGCATATAAGCATGAAACAACGGAAGAAACTAAGTCCTGAATAACCCGGTTATATCTTAGTAAAACTGGTTTTATAGTTTGAAAAGCCTTATGTTTATCAGGTAAAAACTTTTTAACATATTTTACCATAGCGAATATAGGTCATTAAATATCAACGTGCATGAATACTTGGACGGGTGACCTCGTCATGCAAATTAGAGGGGTTGCCTCTAATTTAATATACTGGTTTTGGGTAGGAGGGATCAGCTCCTTGTGAAGGATGCAAGGCTCACACCACATTCACACAGAGTAATCTGCTGAAAACATGTAACTAGGATGCACCCATACGCCCCACCTGATAATATAATAAATGGCCAAAAGCTGAAAGGGACGCCACGAGCAATCACTCCGCCGTGGGGAAGTCATAACACCAGTACCTCTAGTGTTATGGTTATGGTCCCTCCATAACTAGGTGAAACTGGTCATGCGTGTATATGGCTTTAGGTATTCTAATTTAACATAAGCAATCAAAACATATAAAACATATACTAGGGAAAACAGTTCGCTGCATACGGGGAATCCTAATAAGGAAAGAATGTCCATACTGAAAGGACGGAGAATCTGTACCTTATGTCTAGTGAACGAAGAAGACGAAGGGAAGAGAGTCCTACTTCGGTATCACTAATGCTACATAAATACATACGTGTATAAGTATCTGATTACTTAGTACGTAACTGATTTTATATCATATCTTAGCTTGTTTTATATGTTCATGTCATGTTTTACTGATTTAAGCTTTATACTGTGTTTATCGTATATTTTGCCTATTCTGATATTTCATGTATTATTACACTTGTTGTGTAATAATAAGTAACTTTCTAAAAATAGCAGGTTTCCTAAAATAGAAAGTTTCCAAAAATAAAAAGTTACCAAAAATAGAAATTATTCAAAAATAGAAAGTTTCCAAAAATAGAAAGTTTCCAAAAATAGAATTACTGCTTAAAATAGATATGTTTCTAAAAACAGAAATTTTCCATAAACAGATTAGATGCCTTAATTAAATAAGTTTCTAAAATTAGAAAGTTTCCATAATTAGATATAAGCTGGATAATTAAGCTAATTATATAAATTTAAGTGTCTTCTGATTATTATTCTAAGTCATGTGATTATATAGTATAGTTTATTAATTATTTCATGTAAATTAAATAAACTATATGTTAAAGTATTTAATTAAATATAATATGATTTTAATTAAATAAAGATAAAATACTTAGGTTAATACATGTATTATTATCTATTAATAATATAACCTAAGTCATGTAAATTAATAATTATAAGTCATGGTTTTAATAATTAATTAATTATATAGTCTAATTAAAGATAAATACTTAGGTTAAAATTCATGAATTAATAATTAAATTAATAACCTAAGTCATGTAAATTAAATTAATCATGTTCATGCTTTTAATTAATTTAATTCAAGTCTTAAAAAAATAACATAACTTGTAAAAATCATAACCTAAAAAAAAGATTCATGAACCGGACCCGTGATTAGAACCCATGAACCAGACCCGTAACCATCACCATACCCCGACCTAAGTCGGGTTTCCCTTGCCCTTGCTGCTGCCGTGACACCATCACCACCATACTGAGACCATATGGTCACGATGGTGCAAAATAAGCCAAGCCGAGACCCCCTAGGGGCTCGGTTAGGCGTCGGCCACAACAAAAACACCCCTAATCCCTTCATTGATTTAACCCCATGATTATTAACATGTTTAAATACTTGTTTTAATTAGTTTAATCAAAAACATCATGATTTTATGTGATTCAATAAATCAAAACATAAAAAGAAACGGTTAAAGGTTATACCGATTACGTGAATCGAATGAGGAAAAACACACAACGATCCTTGTAAAAATTCCAAGATCAAAATCAACCCGAACACCCCTTCGGTGTTCTTAAATCCGGCGGCCACAGGAGCACCAAAGAAAAAATAGGGTTTTTATTATTTTCTAATTTTGTGATAAATGAACATGTTTTTCCCTTAATTCCCTAGTTAGTAAAAATTACATGGGCTAAGCCCATGTTTCTTGTGTAGTCGCGGGTAGGGGGGCCCACATGGGGTAACCCGTACCCTTTTTCGTGTTTAAAATAATAGTGTGTTCTCGTGTATTCTCGTGTTCGTAAATTACGTGTTCTAATTAGTTATCGATTGTGACTTAGTTATTCGTGTCCGTAATAAATATATATACATTCGTAATATTAGTTCGTGATTAATTTACGTTCATGATTTCATGTTCGCATGTTCGTGATTATAAATATTATTAGAATAATTATCGTGTGTTCATACGTAATAAATACTTATCGTGTTATAACACGTACGTAATACTTGTAATTCTTGTTCATGAAACATAAACGAGCTATAAAAGGAAAGTTCTAATCATGTACGTACGATCTTAAGGGTACTATTCATGGTAAAAGCATGCAGGTTTTATAGTGCAGAAGGATCCTCCAGCACCAAATCTATTGTCTTTGTCAAAGCCTCAAATGAGGATGGTAGCTCGATCCCTGACATTGAAAGGTCAGGTGAAGAGAATTTACACAATCATGACACTGGACAAATCCTTCTTCCTGAGTTTCAAGCAAGTGTTGATACTTCAGCACCAATTGAGTCCTCAGTTACTAAGGATGACTCAGATGATGATATAGAGAATGAAGTAAGTACCCACTTCCTCCTTTAGAGAAGTTGTCTGGTGCTGAACCCTCTACGGGACCCAATACTATCCAGTCTTTCATCAAGTCACACACCACTCACAAAGGTAGTTCTTCCAAACATGTCAAAGTTGACACTTCAAAGAACTCTTCAGCTCCGGCTGAAGGCTCATATATGGGAACTACCTCTTCAGTTTTAACAAATAAACTAAAGAATGCTATAGCTGAAGAAGATGAGAGAATGTCTCTTGTCATGCAAGAGATCAATGATCTTAAATTGCAACTAAGGCAGCAGCAAACACCAACACGATTCAGAGATGAACCTTTAGATTCTCCTCATTTTAAGTACAAGACACAATTTAAAAAGGCTTGTGATTTATGTGGTCTAAACAACCATCTCACTGAAACTTGCCTAAGAGTGATTTATTATACAAATGTGGAAGGACTGACCATCACACTTGTGAACACACTCAGTATATGCTGGCCAAAACAAGTGTTGATGCTCACAAAACTGAAGCATCTCATTCCAGGCGAAATATGCCTTTCCCACCATGCATTCATTGTGGTATGGGTAATCATCACTCAGATGACTGCCACTATTACCCTGTTTGTAATATTCGTGGAAGTTATGACCATGACACTCATGTACATAATCATATCATTTCACTCAGAAGAGGTATTAAACAAAGAAACCCAAACTCTTTTACCAAATGTTGTGAGACTTGTGGAAGCGATGTGCACACTACATCTGATCACAACCATATAGAGTCGTTCAGAAGAGGTGAAGCCCTTCAGGCTAAGAAACCAAAAGCTATTCAGACCTCTTCTTCTTCTGAGCAATCACACATACCCTGTACAAGAGGACCCTTCAGATCTAGAACACCTTCTAGATCTAAAACCCCCACCCAACAAAGGTGGGTTTCAAAACAAAACTGACCATTTCCTTAACTTGTGTAGTGTGATCTCAGGAAGCCTATTTGTTACCTAGATAATGTTTTCTCAAGGTATATGACGGGCACCAAAAGTTACCTACACAAGTATAAGGAGGAACAAGGTCCCAAAGTTATTTTTGGTGATAACTCATCAGCTACTACTAAAGGATTTTGTTCAGTAAAATGCAATGGTATAGTTTTCTCAAGGGTAGCATATGTAAATGGATTGAAGCACAACCTCATCAGCATACGTCAACTTTGTGATGCAAAGTATCTTGTGTTGTTTGATGACGAAAAAGGTACAATCTTTAACTCCAATCATGAAATTGTGATGATTGCTCCAAGAGTCAAAGATGTTTATGTCCTGAACATGAACTCAACTCAAGAGACATGCTTCTTTGCTAAAGCCTCAAATATTACCAATTGGCTTTTGCATAAGAGGCTCTCACATCTCAATTTCAAAACAATAACTCTGCTGGCAAAACAACATCTTGTTATTGGTCTTACTTCACTTGTCTATTCCAAGGACAAACCATGCTCAGCATGTGAAAAAAGGAAGCACCATAGGGCTAGTTTCAAAACAAAGCAAACGTTATCAATCAAAGAAAGTCTTCATTTGCTTCACATGGACTTATTTGGCCCAGTATCACATAGGGCCATTTGTCATGAAAAATATACACTTGTCATTGTTGATGAGTACTCTAGGTACACTTGGGTATATTTTCTGACAAAGAAAAGCCATGCACTAGATGCCATCATGTCATTCATCAAATGAGTTGAAAATCAAAATAACACTCATGTCAAACAACTTAGAACTAACAATGGCACTGAATTCAGGAATCACTCACTGATCAAATTTTGTGATGACAAAGGAATTTCTCAAAATTTCTCATCTCCTTACACGCCTAAACAAAATGGCGTGGCTGAAAGAAGGAACAGAACTTTGATTGAAGCAGCAAGAACAATGCTTGCTGGATCTGCTCTCACTAAACATTTTTGGACTGATGTTGTAGCCACTGCTTGCTATAATCAAAATAGATCCATCATTGTGAAGAGACAAGTGAAGACTCCCTATGAAGTCTTCAAGGAGAGAAATCCAAACATCTCATTCTTACATGTGTTTGGGTGTCCAGTATTCATTCACAATCACAAGGATCACCTTGGAAAGTTTGATGAAAAATCTGATGATGGTTACTTTCTTGGATACTCCCTAGTATCTAAAGCATACAGAGTCTTCAACACAAGAAGACAATGTATTGAAGAAACCTATCACATCACATTCAATGAAAGTTCTGAAGCTCTCACTTTTACAAATCCATCAGATGATGAACTTCATATACATGAATCTCACAATTATCCATCTGATGAACTTCATCTCTATGAGCCTTCTTAAAAATATCAAACAAGCAACTCAGTCCCTCATATAGATCCATTTAAAGATATGACAAGTCCTACAAAAGGAAATCCTTCAGTATCACATATTGATGGCTGTCGATCAAATAATGATCAATCTCAAAATGATCAAAATGATCAGCAAGGCAATACAAATGACCAAAATTGTCAGTCTCAAAACAATCAGCATGCTGCCACACATGATCAAATCGATCAATCATATGCAGTTGCCGAGGAACAATCTAAGCACCTTGCTCAAAGCTCTCCTATCATCTCTAGGGAGTTAGGTCTTGGATATATTGCTTCTGACCAAGAAGGAAGCCCTCCAATGATTGAACCCTTGTCCATTAAATATACTTCAGTAGACACTAGAGACATTCCAAGTCCAAGTCTATGTCATGGACTTCCAAGCTCTTGCTCTAATCATGATACCAGTACCTATTCTCCATCTCCACAAAAATCTTGGACTCAAAATAGTCACATACAGCTGGTGAACATAATAGGTAATCCTGGTGAAGGTAGAGTCACTAGATCTATGGCAAAGAAACCGAGTGCTACTTCATCTAGAGAATGCCTCTATGAAATTTTTCTCTCAGAAATTGAACCTACAAACGTTTCTGAAGCACTCACACACCCTTGATGGGTGGATGCCATGCAAGAGGAACTCAATCAATTTGAAAGAAACAAAGTCTAGAAATTGGTTCCTCTTCCATATGGTAAATCAACCACTGGCACTAAATGGGTTTACAAGCTCAAGAGAGATGAAACCAATGCAGTGACCAAAAATAAAGCTAGGCTGGTGGCCCAAGGATTCAATCAAGAGCCTGGTGTTGATTTTGATCAAACTTTTGCTCCTGTTGTACGTATGGAAGCCATACGAATTTTCCTTGCTTATGCCACATACATGAACGTCATCATCTACCAAATGGATGTCAAAAGTGCATTCCTAAATGGTGACCTAAAAGAAGAAGTTTATGTTACTCAGCCTCCTGGCTTTGAGAGTAGTAAATACCCAAAACATGTCTACAAGCTTTACAAAGCTTTATATGGACTGAAGCAAGCTCCAAGAGCATGGTATGAAACTCTCACAACATTTCTCATTGAACATAAATTTGTCAGAGGAAAAATAGATAGCACCCTGTTTATCTATAAATCTAAAACTGACACCATTCTGGTACAAATTTATGTGGATGACATAATATTTGGTTCTACAAGCTTGAAACTTTGCAAAAAATTTGCCAAGCTTATGACCAGCAAGTTTGAGATGAGTATGATGGGAGAACTCACATACTTCCTTGGTCTTTAGATTAAACAATATGACCAAGGCATCTCTATCAATCAAGAAAATATGTCAAGGATCTGCTAAAGAAGTATGATATCAATTATGCTTCAGTGAAGACTCCAATGGTACCCCTTAACAACTTAGGACCTAATCTCAATGGATAATCAGTCAATGAGACTCATTATAGAGGTATGATTGGGTCACTCATGTACTTAACTGCAAGCAGGCCTGACATTCAATTCTCTACATGCCTTTGTGCAAGATACCAAGAAGATCCAAAGGAATCACATCTAACTGCTGTAAAGAGAATCTTTAGATACCTAAAAGGTACACCAAGTCTAGGTCTTTGGTATCCCAAATCCTCAGGTTTTGACCTAAATGGGTATTCAGATTCTGACTATGTTGGATGCAATTTAGACAGAAAAAGCATTTCTGGTTCCTGCCAATTGCTAGGTGACAAACTTGTATGTTGGACTGCTAAAAAGCAACAAACAGTTTGCATGTCATCAGTAGAAGCTGAATATGTGGCAGCTGCTGGATGTTGTGCCAATGTTCTTTGGATGAAAAGACAACTGGCTGATTATGACATAGAATATGAAAAGGTACCAATCTTTTGTGATAACACTAGTGCTATTGCAATAACCAACAATCCAGTCCTCCACTCAAGAACAAAACACATTGATATCAGATATCACTTTATTAGAGATCACATTGTGAATGGGAACATTGAATTACATTTAATCCCCACTCAATACCAGTTGGCTGATATCTTCACCAAACCATTGGATGAACCAACTTTCAAAAGATTGATAACGGAGCTTGGTATGCTGAACATTAATGATACAAAACCTGAACCTTCAGCATTTACTGAAGAAGCTTGAAGGTTCAGCATTTCATTAAAAAATTTATTAATGTTAAGTAGCATTGTCTGAGTAAAGGAGTGTGCAATATCATGTGTATATTTCACTTTATGTGATTGTGTATATGATGTTTTGTCGCCTTATCTGATTCATTGAAGTTGAAAATAATCACCAGTCATCAAAAGATTCCTTCAGCAATGCTAAACAAATTTTCAATACAACTGATTAGCTAGGCCTGAGTAGAGGAGCGTGCAACGTCATATGTCTTGTTCACTTATGTGAACATGTATATGGGGTTTTGTCGCCTCATCTGACGCACTGAAGCTCACAAGTATTGCCATCAGCTTCAGTATATCTGAGCAAATACATTTAAAACCTATCAATCATGTGATTCAAAAGAGCTAATGGCATTAAATTCCTTTTGAATAAAACAAACATTCTTTCAAAAGGTGTCATTTGTTAATTAAGGAAATTTCAAACGTCTCCATCCACAGTCAACAACTCCCTGACACATGGGGCGTTTCACTATTCAAAGCAACAGAAAATCATACCTTTTTGCAGAACATTAATGAGAGAGTTTGTGCCAAATATTCAAAAGAAACCCTAAAATATTTATAATTTTTTCAAATGGTTTTAAAAACTTTTTACAAAACAGTTAAAGTTTTTATATAATCCCTAACAATTGGATTTCATTCCACGCTTACAAATCTTTTCATTCAAAAACACATACAAACTTTCTCTCTTTCAAAACACACACAGAAACATCAATGGCTGAATCATCTTCCACCCGCAAGATTGCCAAAATCACCCTTAAACCATCCACTCATGTTAACTATCCCATAGAAGATATCATCTTCAAACCCAACAACATTACCTTGCTCAAACCTGAATCCATTAAGTCTGTTCCTGGGGAACATGTTTTGACTTATCTATCCAAAACTGTTTTAAGGTATGCTTTATTTGAGGATCCTGGTATGATGTTTCAGAATGTGCTAAAAGGATTTTGGTTTACAACAGAGGCTTCTAACAACAGGAAGTCCATTAAGTTTGATTCTACCACGATTGGGATTCATGGTAGATTTGGGTTAAAGTTATTTAGAAAAGTTTTGGGGTTAGATTATTTGGAAAAACCTAATGAGTATGAAGCAGTACCTAATGATTTTATGGTTTTAAAAAATTTATTTAAAGAGATTGGGTATACTGAAGAAATTACTGAAAAAGAGGGGTTAAAAAAAAGTTCTTTGCCACCAAGATGGAAATTGTTGATGACTATTCTCATTGAATGTTTGGGGGGGGAACTGGAGGCCTTGACCAGATCAATAAAAAAGATGCTATTATTTTATACTGTCTGGCCAAGGGTGTCAAAGCTTATTTTGGGAGGCTGATTTTTGAAGATCTCCATGGGAAGCTGGAGAAAAAGACTAGAGAGAACAACGTTTTCTACAACAGATTTCTATCTCTCCTCTTTGCTTGCCATCTTGGAAATGACTTTTCAAAAATCAATGGAGAGAACCTAATTTTAAGACCTTTGATCTCACTCGCTGGAACATTCTAGTCAGTACCATTGATCCTCCTCTTACATAACCCATGCTGGACATCTGCTGAGCAGATGGTCCAGTAGTGTACAAAGCTCCCAAAGACACTTCTCCAACTAGAGAAGGGGATCTACAAGGCAAAAAGCCTGGAGCTTCATCTGGACCTCGTTAGAAGAAAAAGTCAATTAATACAAAGAAGGTTAGACGTGAGTCCAGAAAGAGGAATACCCTCACACAATCTTCCTCAAAGAAGATTGATGATGATTCCCAAGGCCATGCTTTGAAGAAGACCAAGTCCCTGGCCAAGGACAAGAACCCCAACCAGCCATCACCTTCAGTCTCTACTGGAGGTGATATGCATAAAGAGGCCCAACAAGCAACCCATCTCTCAACTTCTTTAGGAGAGAAGGGTGAAGATGGAGCTCACCATCAGCTCAGTAGTGTGGAGTCAGCATTGGTAAGTACTTTCATTCTGAATACAAGTCATACTTCAATACCAATTTCTATCACTTGTCACTCTGAGTTTGAATCAAGGAATGATGTGTTAGCAAATTCAACAGCTGATGCTGGCCCTGGCCTATCTGTTTCTAATGGTGTAGCTCCCCCACAACAGGGTTCTACTAAAGGAACTAAAAACATTATCATTGATCTAAACTTATCATGGACTCTTTCTCAGGATCCATTAGGTCAAACCAAACCTGGTGGTGAAGGGCTTGAAACTGATCCACACACTCATGATGATTGTCCAAAGATTCCAAAGGAAGTGCATCTCACCACTAGAGCCAAGGTGGGACACTTGCCTACGTTTGTTATCAGCATGTCTGGAGATGATTTGGAGAAAGAACTTGGGTTCAATGAAAGAATGCCAGTCAATCTAGATGACAGTGATGAAGAGCCTGCTTATGAAACACAAAAGCCACCTTCCCCCAGAACTGAGCAGGTAAAAGTATTAAAAAATCAAGTGTTGATTCTTCAATCACAGGTTGCCAGACTGAAGGAAGAAAAGGTGCTTGATGACAATGAAATCTCAACTCTCAAAGCAAGAGCACTCCGCCTTCTGGTAAATAAATTATGGATGTCATCATTGCTGCTTTGAAGCCCTTAGTCCAAGATGTGGCCACCACCACTTCCTTAAAGTACGAGATGTCCTCTCTTATGGACTCCATCAATGGTGCTTCCATGGAGTTTCCACCAGAATTCACACCAGTTCCTGGCCAAGTTAATACCTTGTGTGATTCTGTGTCAACTATCAAAGATAGAGTGTAGTTACTTGAGAAACAAAAGTTGACCATTTCTTATGAGGTTCAACAGAAGCTACAAGCCCTTGAAACCGTTCCAGCCATGCTGGCCAAGGTAACTACCTCTCTTGATCATCTTTATGGCCTCTTCCCTGCTGGTGGATCATTAGAAGCTGCTGGGCAGTCTTCTGCTAAGGGGGAGAAGAACACAATCCAGCAGCTCTTTTAGAAACATGCCCAAAAGAAGGCTCAGAAACATGCCCAAAAGAAGGGTCAGAAACAATCCATTGTCTATGAGTCACCAGTCACTGAAAAGAGCCCAACAAAGGGTAAGGGGGAGTCATCATCTAAAGATGATCATATGCAAGGGCCGACCACAAGTGGGGAAACAACTAATATTGGTTCACCTCCCTTTATTCCCAAAAACAAAGGAGGCATTACTATGAATAATCGTTTGATCAGCGCAGAGTGGACACTCAGGAAGAACTTAACAATCTATACAAGCTTCAGCAAGAAGAGAAACTAAGAGATTTGAAGCTAAGCTTGTATGAAAAATTGGAAAAGTTGAAGTTGAAAGTGTCTTTAAGAAGAAAGTGTTAAATGAAAAGTTTTGTATATCAAGGCTTAACTGAAGAAATATCTCACCAATCACCAATGTTGACATGTTGACCAGCAAAGGCGACATCAATCTCAAGTTCTATAGGGGTAATGGAACTGATGAGATACTTAAAAACCTTCAAGGAAAAGAACTTTCTTACATTGAATGGATGGAAATGAGTGTGATGATCGAGAAAAGAAAATCCAAGAGATGGGATGAAGTTCGCACCAGAATCGAGCACTATATGAGAAATCATAAAAGACTAGGTGAAATTCTGAACATCATCACTCAAGTTTCTCTAGAAGATCAAGATCCAATACTAGAGCTGAACAAAAGAGCAAATCTGATACAACCTGAATTTGGTGACATCTTTTTCACTACAAAGAAATACAAAGGCCTTGTTCAGTTTCAAAATCATCTCCCTGGTCTGGACGAACCAGAACTAGGAATGATTATGTTCAATCATCAAGAACGTCAAGACTTTGTGGGCATAAGTGAACTTGATGAAATGAACAATGAACTTCTCTCGAATGTTCAAAGGATCTTTTACTCTCTTCATGGTGGTCCAGGACTTACTGATGCTACTAAAACCTTCAGCATGTGCTTGCTTGCTATATTGGACCACAGAAACTCAGATCCATTAACTCAGACTTCTATCATTGAAGAACTTAGGCCTAAGGAGAATTGAATAATCATTTGTATTGATCTTGTTGTAATTTGTAATAATTATTGAATAAATGATTATCTGATGTTTATAAGTTATTAATTGTTTAGTGCAAGTAAGAAGAAGTTATTATGCTCACTTACTACTGACATTAGACTTAGGCTACTTGTATATCAAAATAGGGGGAGATTGTTGGGTCAGTGTTTACTGATCCTGAAGCAACTCTAGAATTTGAATATAAAATCCGCCTAAGTGTTTCATGCTCAGCGGTAAGGCCAGTCTGCTGAAGGATGACTAGAGGAACAAAGTTCCTACTGAAGACTTTATAGCTGAAGAAAGTTCAGCACTCCCCTTCCAGTGAACTTAGAAGACAAAGGAGTCTTCGCTTCAAATACTAGGCGGTCTAGTTGCTGAAGAACAAGGACTGGAGAAGGGCTTTCAGTTCACTTTGGTTTGACAATACGAAACCGAATGATGTCGATCTCCACTAGGATACTGAATACTCTTTAGTATTCTAATGGTTTGTATTAGGCGGGAAAAGATAACTTTAAGTCAAAGTAGGTTGCTAGTATACTTAGATATAAGTACAACCTTTATCTTTTCTAGAATAGTTTAATATGTACTTTGTACTGTTTATCCAGCATGGGCATCAACCATCCACTGGATAAACCCATGCATTGAAACATGCAAAATGCAAACCCTAGTTTACACTGCCTATATAAAGAGTGTCCATTGGGAGAGAAAGGTAAACCAATACAAGAGCTTAAACTCCAGAAAACCTTTCTCTCTTGATACCAACTAAACCATATAGCCAAGATGCATATGAACATTTAGATTGGAGCTTAGACTTTAAATTTGGTTAGACGTTTAAGTAGAGGAGATCAAACCCCATTGTCATTCAACCTCTTTGTTATTCTGCAAACAAAGTGGGTTATAGATTCTTTATGTGATTCTAATAAAAGTCTATACGTTGAAAAGTATATTGGCATTGTTGTTTTGATCTTTCATAGTTCTTTTCTACTGTTAAAACAACACACTTGAGTCGAAGTAAAGAGTTATTACTTAAGTTAATAAGTAATATCGAATTACTAGGGACCAACAAGTAGAAGTGATTTTTCTGTCCATATTGCATCCAGCATAGTCAGAGTCTGAATACCCCTTTAGATCAAACCCTGAGGATTTGGGGTACCAAAGACCTAGACTTGGTGTACCTTTTAGGTATCTGAAGATCCTCTTTACAACATTAAGGTATGATTCCTTTGGATCTGCTTGATATCTTGCACAAAGGCATGCAGAGAATTGAATGTCAGGTTTGCTTGTAGTTAAAAACATGAGTGACCCAATCATACCTCTATACTGAGTCATATTGACTGATTGTCCATTGAGATCAGGCCTTAAGTTGTTAGGGGGTACCATTGGTGTTTTTACTGAAGCACAATTGATATCATACTTCTTCAGCACATCCTTGACATATTTTTCTTGATTGATGGTGATGCCTTGGTCAGATTGTTTAATCTGAAGACCAAGGAAGTATGTGAGTTCTCCCATCATACTCATCTCAAACTTGCTGGTCATAAGCTTAGAAAATTGTTTGCATAGTTTCAAGCTTGTTGAACCAAAGATGATGTCATCCACATAAATTTGTACCAGAATTGTGTCAGTTTTAGATTTATAGATAAATAAGGTGCTATCTATTTTTCCTCTGACAAATTTATGTTCAATGAGAAATGTTGAGAGAGTTTCATACCATGCCCTTGGGGCTTGCTTCAGTCTATACAAAGCTTTGTAAAGCTTGTAGACATGGTTTGGATATTTACTACTCTCAAAGCCAGGAGGTTGTGTAACATAACTTCTTCTTTTAGGTCACCATTTAGGAATGCACTTTTGGAATCCATTTAGTAGATGGTGAAGTTCATGTTGGTGGCATAAGCAAGGAAGATTCGTTTGGCTTCCATACGTGCAACTGGAGCAAAGGTCTGATCAAAATTAACAACAGGCTCTTCATTGAATCCTTGAGCCACCAACCTAGCTTTGTTTTTGGTCACCACATTGGTTTCATCTCTTTTGAGTTTGTAAACCCATTTGGTGCTAGTGGTTTATTTCCATATGCATGGAATCTACCCATCGAGGGTGAGTGAGTGCTTTAGAAATCTTTGTAGGTTCAATTTCTAAAAGAAAGTTTACATAGAGGCATTCTCCAAATGAAGCAGCACTCAGTTTATTTGCCATAGATCTAATGATTCTACCTTTTCCAGGATTGCCTATTATGTTCACTAGTTGTATGTGACTATTATTAGTCCAAGATTTTTGTGGAGCTGGAGAATAAGCACTGGTATCATGATGAGAGCTAGAGCTTGGAAGTCCAAAACATGGACTTGGACTTGGGATATCTCTAGTGTCTACTGAAGGATATTCAAAAGATAAAGGATCAATCAATGGAGGGCTTCCTTCTTGGTCAGAAGCAACACATCCAAGACCTAATTCTCTAGAGATAGTGAGAGTAGAAGATCCTTTGAATATTCCCAAGCAGTTCATTGTTCATTGCATCGAGGTCGTTGATGCTAACAAAGTCTCGACTTTCACGATGGTTGAACATTATCATTCCCAATTCAGGTTCGTCTAGTACATGGCCAGGGAGATGATTTTGAAACTGAACAAAGCCCTTGTATTTCTTTGTGGTGACAAAAATATCACCCACACCAGGTTTGATCAGATTGGCCCTCTTGTTTAGCTCCAGTATAGGATCTTGATCCTCCAGAGAAACTTGAGTGCTAATATTGAGAACCTCATCCAGTTTTTCATGATTTCTCATGAAGTGTTCAATTCTGGTGTGGACTTCATCCCATTTCTTTGATTTTCTTTTGTCAATCATCTAACTCATTTCAATCCATTCAGTGTAAGAAATCTCTTTCCCTTGGAAGTTTCCTAATATCTGATCAGTCCCATCGCCTCTATAGAACTTGCGATGAATATCACCTCTGCTAGTCAGCATATCAACATTGGTGATTGGTGAGAGATTTCTTCTGTTTAGTCTTGTTATACAAAAATTTTCATATAAAATCTTCTTGAAAAGACTTTCAGATGAAGCTTGTACAATTTGTCAAGTTCTTCTTGAGTGGCCACCCCAGCTTTGATCAGTCGATCATTCAGTGTAAAATCTCCTTTGTTCATGGGTATAAAGGGAGGTGTACCACTATCAGTTGTATCTTCACTTGTGACCAGTCTATCCACATAACCATCCTTGGCTGAAGACACCCCCTTAGCCTTAGTTGGACTCTTCTTAGAAAATGGTGACTCATAGACAACAGGTTGTTTATGCGCCTTCTTTTGGGCATGTTTTTGGAATAGCTGCTGGATGGTGATTTTCTCCCCCTCAGCAAAAGACTGCCCAGTAGCTTCTGATGACCCACCAGTAGGGAAGAGACCACAAATATGATCAAGAGTGGAGGATACCTTGGCCAGCATTACTGGAACATTTTCAAGTGCATTCAGTTTCTGCTGAACCTCTTTAGATAAGGTCAACTTCTGTTTCTCCACCAACGCCACTCTATCTTTTATCTTGGACACAGAGTCACACAACTCATTTACTTGGCCAGGCATTGGTGTGAACTTTGGTGGAAACTCCATGGCAACACTGTTGAGGGAGTCCATAATAGATGACATTTTTGCTTTAGGGAAGTGGTTGTGGCCACATCTTTTACTAATGATGACATCCTTGATTTGATCAGCAGTAGGAGGAATTGGTATTGCTTTAAGAGTTTTTATTTTAGCATCTGCAAGCACCTTTTACTCCTTCAGTTTAGACACCTGTGATTGAAGAATTAACACTTGATTTGTCAATTCTTTTACCTGTTCAGATCTGGGGGATGGTGGCTTGGGAGATAATTCAGTAGTATCATATTCGCTATCATCAAGATTGATTGGAACTCTTTCATTGAACCCAAGCTGTTTTTCCAAGTCATCTGAAGAAAAACTAAATATAAAAGTAGGCAAGTGTCCCACCTTGGCACCAGTTGTGAAAGGCACTTCCTTGTTGGTCTTTTCAGCATCACCTCTAGTGTGAAGGAAAGTTTCTACTCCTTTACCACCAAGGTTGGTTTTACCTGATGGATCCTGATAAAAAGTCCCTGATGAGTTAAGATCAATCAATATGTTTTTGGTTCCTTTAGTAGGACCCTGTTGTGGGGGTGCTACATCATTAGAAACAGATAGTCCAGGGTCAGTGTCAGCTGTTGTATTTGTTGACGCCTCACGCCCTGATGCTGACTCAGAGTAACAAATGATAAAGATTGGTAATGAAATTGGAAATGTATTCAGATTTAAATTACTTACCAATGCTGACTCAACACTACTGAGCGAGGGTGCGCTCCATCTTCACCTTTATCTCCTAAAGAATTTGAGATAAGGGTTGCCTTCTGGGACTCTTTATGCATGTCACCTCCAGTAGAGACTAAAGGTGACGGCTGGCTTAGGTTCTTGTCCTTGGTCGAGGACTTGCGTTTCTTCAAAGCTTGGCCTTGGGTATCATCAGCAACCTTCTTTGATGAAGATTGTGTGAAGGCTCTCCTCTTTCTGGACTCACGTCTAACCTTTTCAGTGTTAATAGACGTTTGCTTCTTACATGGTCCAGAAGAAGCTCCAGGCTTTTTTCCCTTCATATCCCCTTCTTCAGTTGGAGAGTGTCTTGTGGAGCTTTATACACTACTGGAGCATCTGTTGAGCAGATGTACAACATGGGATATGTAAGAGGAGGATCAATGGTGCTGACTAGAATGTTTCAGCGTGTAAGATCAAAGGGTCAAAATACTAATTTATCTCCATGGATTTTTGAAAAGTCATCAGCAAGATGGTCAGCAAAGAGGAGATATATAAATCTGGTGTAAACAACATTTTTCTCCCTTGTATTTTTCTCCAGCTTCCCATGTAGATCTTTAAAGATAAGTCTTCCAAAATCAGCTTTTATTCCCTTGTCCAGGCAGTATAAAATAATAGCATCGTTTTGGTTTATCTGGTCAAGGCCTCTAGTTTTTTCCCCTCCCCAAACACTCAATGAGAATAGTCATCAGAAATTTCCACCTTGATGGCAAACAACTCCTTTTTAAACCCCCCTTCTCGGTGATTTCTTCACTATACCCAATTTCTTTAAAGAAATTTTTAACAATAGAAAAATCATCAAGTATAGCTTCATAATCACTAGGATTTTCCAAATAGTTTAGACCCAAAACCCTTCTAACTAGTTTCAAATAGATTTTACCATGAATCCCAATAGTAGTAGAATCAAACTCTATTGATTTCTTGTTGTTAGAAGCTTGTGTTGTAAACAAAAACTCTTTTAAAACATTCTGGAACATCATTCCAGGTTCCTTAAACAATGCATCTCTTAAAACACTTTTGGACAACAAAGTCATTACTTGATGTTGTTGGGCTTGAAGATGATATCTTCGATGAGAAAAGTGAAATGAGTGGATGGGTTAAGTGTGATTTCTACAAATTTTTAGGAAGAAGATTCAGCCATTGTTGTGTAATGTGTTTTTTGAGAGAAAAAGAGTTTGTGTGTGTGTGTTTTTGATGAAAAGATTTGTAAGCATGGAATGAAATCCAAATGCAATGGATTATATAAAAACTTAAACTGACTTGTGAAAAGTTTTTAAAATCATTTGAAAAAGTTATAAATCTTTTAGTGTTTCTTTTTAACATTTGGCACAAACTCTCACATTAATGTTCTATAAAAAGGTATGATTTTTTATTGCTTTGAACCGTGAAACGCCTCATGTGTCAGGAAGTTGTTGACTATGGATGGGGACGTTTGAAATTTCCTTAATTAACAAATGACACCTTTTGAAAGAATGTTTATTTTATTTACAACAAAATTCAATGTCGTTTAATACTTCTCGACTCATGATAGATTTGTTTTAAAGGCTGTTGCTCAGATATGCTGAAGCTGATGGCAATACTTGTGAGCTTTAGTGCGTCAGATGAGGCGACAAAACCCCATATACATGCTAACATAAGTGAAAAAGACATATGACATTGCACGCTCCTCTACTCGGGCCTAGCTACTCATTTATATTAAAATTTTGTTTAGATTTTGCTAAAGAAAAACTTTGATGACTGGTGATAGTTTCTTCAGCTTCAATGAATTAGAGACAATCTTTTGAAAGTTGGTTCATCTAGTGGTTTGGTGAAGATCGTAACCAATTCATACTGAGTGGGGATGAAATGTAATTCAATGTCCCCTTCACAATATGATCTCTGATAAAGTGATATATGATATCAATGTGTTTTGTTCTTGAATGAAGGACTAGATTATTCGATATTGCAATAGCACTAGTGTTATCACAAAATATTGGTACCTTTTCATATTTTATGTCATAATCAGCCAGTTGGCTTTTCATCCAAAGAACATTGGCACAACATCTAGCAGCTGCCACATATTCAGATTCTGCTGAAGGCATGGCAATTGTTTGTTGCTTTTTAGCACTCTAACACACAAGCTTGCCACCTGGCAATTGGCAAGAACTAGAAGTGCTTTTTCTGTCCATATTGCATCCAACATAGTTAGAGTCTGAATACCCTTTTAGATCAAACCCTGAGGATTTAAGATACCAAAGACCTAGACTTGGTGTACCTTTTAGGTATCTGAAGATCCTCTTTACAGCAGTAAGGTGTGATTCCTTTGGATCTGCTTGATATCTTGCACAAAGGCATGTAGATAATTGAATATCAGGTATGCTTGTAGTTAAATACATGAGTGACCCAATCATACCTCTATACTGAGTCTCATTGACTGATTGTCCATTGACATCAGGCCTTAAGTTGTTAGGGGGTACCGTTGGTGTTTTTACCGAAGCACAATTGATATCATACTTCTTCAACACATCCTTGACATATTTTCCTTGATTGATGGAGATGCCTTGGTCAGATTGTTTAACCTGAAGACCAAGGAAGTATGTGAGTTCTCGCATCATACTCATCTCAAACTTGCTGGTCATAAGCTTAGCAAATTGTTTGCATAGTTTCAAGCTTGTTGAACCAAAGATGATGTCATCCACATAAATTTGTACCAGAATTGTGTCAGTTTTAGATTTATAGATAAACAAGGTGCTATCTATTTTTCCTCTAGCAAATTTATGTTCAATGAGAAATGTTGAGAGAGTTTCATACCATGCCCTTGGAGCTTGCTTCAGTCTATACAAAGCTTTGTAAATCTTGTAGACATGGTTTGGATATTTTATACTCTCAAAGCAAGGAGGCTGTGTAACATAAACTTCTTCTTTTAGGTCACCACTTAGGAATGTACTTTTGACATCCATTTGGTAGATGGTGAAGTTCATGTAGGTGGCATAAGCAAGGAAGATTCTTATGGCTTCCATACTTGCAACTGGAGCAAAGGTCTGATCAAAATCAACACCAGGCTCTTGATTGAATCCTTGGGCCACCAGCCTAGCTTTATTTTTGGTCACCACATAGGTTTCATCTCTTTTGATTTTGTAAACCCATATGGTGTCAATGGTTGATTTACCGTATGGAAGAGGAACCAATTTCCAGACTTAATTTCTTTCAAATTGATTTAGTTCATCTTGCATGGCATCTACCCATCCAGGGTGAGTGAGTGCTTTAGAAATCTTTGTAGTTTCAATTTCTGAAAGAAAGTTTGCATAGAGGCATTCTCTAGATGAAGCAGCATTCAATTTCTTTGCCATAGATCTAGTGACTCTACCTTTTCCAGGATTGCCTATTATGTTCAACAGCTGTATGTGACTATTATTAGTCCAAGATTTTTGTAGAGCTAGAGAATAAGCATTGGTATCATGATGAGAGCTAGATCTTGGAAGTCCAAAACATGGACTTGGACTTGGGATATCTCTAGTACCTACTGAAGGATATTAAAAAGACAAAGGTTCAATCAATGGAAGGCTTCCTTCTTGGTCAAAAGCAACACATCCAAGACCTAATTCTCTAGAGATAGTTGGGGAATTTTGAGCAGGAGGCTCAGATTGTTCATTAACAGCATCATTTGATTGATCAAGTGTGTGATCATGCTGATCATTTTGAGACTGATCAATTTGGTCATTTTTGTTATCTTGTTGATCATTTTGATTATTTTGATCATTTGATTGACAGTCATCAGTATTTGATACTAAAGGATTTCCTTTTGTAGGACTCGTCATATCCTCATCCGGATCAATATGAGGAACTGAATTGCTTGTTTGGTATCTTTGAGAAGGCTCATAAGATTGAAATTCATTAGATGGATAGTTGTGAGATTCATGAATATGAAGTTCATCATCAGATGGATTTGCAAATTTGAGAGCTTCAGAACTTTCATTGAAGGTGATGTGGTAAGTTTCATCAATACATTATCTTCTTGTGTTAAAGACTCTATATGCTTTAGATACAAGAGAGTATCCAAGGAAGTAACCATCATCAGATTTTTCATCAAACTTACCAAGGTAATCCTTGTGATTGTGAATGAATATTGGACACCCAAACACATGTAAGAATGAAATGTTTCGAATTATCTCCCTAAAGACTTCATAGGGAGTCTTCATCTGTCTCTTCACTATGATGGATCTATTTTGAGTGTAGCAAACAGTGGCTACAACATCAGTCCAAAAGTGTTTAGAGAGAGCTGATCCAGCAAGCATTGTTCTTGCTGCTTCAATCAAAGTTCTGTTCCTTCTTTCAGCCACACCATTTTGTTCAGGTGTGTAAGGTGATGAGAAATTTTGTGAAATTCCTTTGTCATCACAGAACTTGATTAGAGTACGATTTCTGAATTCAATGCCATTTTCAGTTCTAAGTTGTTTGACATGACTGTCATTTTGATTTTCAACTCTTTTGATGAAAGACATAATGGCATTTGGTGCATGACTTTTCTTTGTTAGAAAATATACCCAGGTGTACCTAGAGTATTCATCAACAATGAGAAGTGTATATTTTTCATGACAAATGGCCCTAGGTGATACTGAGCCAAATAAGTCAATGTGAAGCAAGTGAAGACTTTCTTTGATTGAGAAAGTTTGCTTTATTTTGAAACTGTCCCTATGGTGCTTCCCTTTTTTACATGTTGAGCATGGTTTGTCTATGGAATAGACAAGTGCAGGAAGACCAATAACAAGATTTTGTTTTGCCAGTAGAGTTATTGTTTTGAAATTTAGATGTTAGAGCCTCTTATGCCAAAGCCAGTTAGTAATGTTGGAGGCTCTAGCAAAGAAACATGTCTCCTGAGTAGAGTTCAATTTCATAACATAAACATCTTTGAATCTGAGAGCAATCATCACAATTTCATGATTGGATGTGACACCCCACCAATGGCGGAATATGGGGCGCGACTGATAAGTTGTAAAATTAGATACTTGCTTTAGGAAAAACAAGCAACTAAAATATAGGGCAAGTGAGCACGACGATTTAGGAAAACCGTGTGTAAATGACCCAAAGTGGTGAGTTCGTTCTCTCGAGGAGGCACGTGTGTTGTGTAATGAATTGATATTGATTGATGATTTTATTAAGAAGAGAGAAAAGAGAATAGAAGAGAAAGAAAAGACGGTTACGAAGACGGATCGAGCTAAGACGAAAACGCGTTCACGTAAAACCGTAAAAACTACAAAATTAAAATTTTAAAACCTAAGACTTAATAAAAAGCTAAAAGTAGTCTAAAATAATATAAATAAGAAATAAAATCCAATAAAAATATTTTAAAACCTTTTATTAATTAAATATTCAATTTTCAATGCTAATTAAAGCCCTAAAATTAAATATAATTAATCAAAATGTCCAAAATATGATTTTATTGAACAAACAACTTACTTATATTATCTAAAGGCTAAAAAGTATTTTTCCTAATTTTTAAAAACTATTTTTCTATTTTTAAATTATTAAAAACTATTTTAAAACTAAAATAATTATAAAAAATAATAAAATAATGCTAAAAATAATCTACCAATTTTAAAAATCCTAAATTACTCTAATGAACAGTAGAAAAATGAAAAAGATTGAAAAATATTAAATTTTTCACTAAATGACAAAACTAGTTTAATTAAAACCCTAATTTACTTAAATTAATTCTAAAAAGTAATAAAAAGATGAACAGAAAAATCTTTTTTAACCAAAAATCTTAAAATAATATTCTAAGTCCATGAAAATTGATTAAACTGAAAAATATATATTTTTGGCACTAAATGCCAAAAACAGAAACATTAAAAAGTTAATTAAATAGCTAAATAATCTAAAAATTACTAAATGAACAGTAATAAAAATTTTAATTAAACAGAAAAATCAAAATTAAAATTAGAAAAATAACAAAGTTGGTTTGAAGGTCTAAATCCCAATTTAGGGCACTAAAGACAAAAAACAAAGAAAACTGATAGTGACATGTGATGGGTGTTTGTCTGCTAGTGAAGCAGTGGTAACTTTTGTGATAGCAGGGGAAACTTTCTTCCCACTGCTAGTGCAATAATTTGGTCAGGAGACCAATAAGCTTAGGAAAGCTTATTTGATAGCTTATTTTGGACAAAAAGGCACCCTTATACTCTTTGGAGTATAAGGAGTCAGATTATACACAAAAAACAAGCAATCACTTCACAAATAATCACACAAATAAGTCACAAAGTTTCTGATTAAGCAACAATGAAGGTCTGAGTGTACTTTGCTGATTTTACATGCACAAAAGCCAATTTCAATAAGCCAAATCTTGTATATAAGCTGACCAAATAGCATATAATCAGTTCACAAACCTTAAACAACCCTACTTCTAGCAGATTATTCATATTGGAGGCACAATCAAACACAAATCCTTGCAAAACAAAGACTTACTGATTTTTATGCTTCTTTTCAACTTTTAGCATGCAATTTTGGTTAAAACTTCAACAAACAGAAACTCAAATACACATATCATATGTTAGCAACCTAATAAGTGTGTCTAGATGATTTTTAAACCAAAAGCACTCAATATCCCTAGCTTAAAACTCAAATCCAAACACCCCTTTAGGATTCTGAAATCATTTTTTAACAAAGCAAATCACATCAAATCTATACCAAACTGATTTAAAGCCTTCTAAACATGCATAACAATCATCAAAACACCTAATCAAGCAAGTAAAACACACAAACAAGCAGCCTTTCACAATTCTTGCAAAATTCACACTTTCTGAAAATGAAACTGAAACAAGGGATTTTTACCTTGAGGGACTTACATCCAAGTCCCTCAGTGGTTGCTTAACCACCTCCCACAAGCTCGGGCTTGTGCTGGACCTTGGAAAACAAACAATAATCCAAACCTGCTAAGAGAAAATAAGAACAATACAACAATATCCAATAAATCTGATTTTAATCAAACCTTTTTAAAACCTTATCAAAACTTTGAACCAATGAACTAGGAACACTTTTGAAAACAAGTTTAATCTCAGAAAAACAAGGATGTTACTCCACTTTCACTTCATAACATCTTGAAAATCTGAAGTAATCAAACCCTTTTACAAACCTTTTTTGAAAAATAACAACTCCAAACACACAAGTGTTAACACAAGAAATATGGAACTCAGATTAATTACTCACAAACATATATCAAATTTAAAACTCATAAAAGGAATTACACTTGTTTCAAACACAAATACCAAACTTTATAAATATTTAAAAAGATTAAAAATTTTTTGAGTAAAATCTGGAACAAAGAAAAAGGGGTCACAAGTCGACTCCCTTTTATACTAAACTAGAAAACTATCTAGAATACTTCAATAAAAAATACAATGTGTAGACCCTAGATATAATCTTCCAAATCTGCCCTTGAGAAAAGTCTTGAAATTGGTCAAAAAGTTGCCTTCATGTGATTGCCAGTTGGAAAAGTTGATCAAAGACGTTGAATACTCCTTGGGGACCAAGTAGAAGCATCTTGGTCGTTGGTTTGGTCGGGTGTAGGGTTTGAGGGAAAGGGACGGGGCATGGGAGGGTCCCACAAGACACATGGGTGTGTCTTGTGCACGGTTTTGGTGTGGGATGGGGTGAGGGTGTGGTTAATTAAAGATCTGGAGGGAATTAGCAAATATCCCTTTGTTTTGAAGTTGATTGGACCTGGGATAGATTAGGGTTTATAAGGGGATTAGGGGTGGTTTAATCTAAATTGGGTAAGAAAATATTTAAAATGGTGTTTAGGTGGGAAAAGGTTTAAGTGGTTTGACCGTTTGACTGAGTTTATTATTTAAACTTGGGTGGGTTGTGGGTTATGGACTGGGTTTGGACGGGTAGGGTATGGGTAATGGATGGGTTTGCTGAGGTGGCAGCTTGTGAATGGGTGAGGAGGTTTGGCTGTCTTGGCAAAAATAGCCCCCAAGGTTCTTTCTTTCTTCCACTTTGTAACAAATGTTGTCAATGCCCATTTTTCATGTGTCAACTTTTGGCAAGTTGTCAAAAATGGCACAAATACTTTTTAAACTTTGAACAAGGACTTCAAATGCATATTTTGGATTCTTCAAGGACTGGTCTTGTAATATCTTCAAACTTTAGGGACCCTATTCATAGTTTGAATATTTGAGGGGTATAAAGTGTAAATCTTCAAAAGTTGAGGGACCAAACTTGCCAATCTTCAATTCTTCAAGGGTATTTTTGTAAAATCCCAGCTTGGGCCCGGTTCATTGTGCGGCTTCGTTTCCCGTGTTCGTTTTTGAATGATTCTTGTGATCTTTGTCATTTCCTCAATATCCGTACCTAAAAATACACAAGTAACAAACACGAGCATATATTTGGCAGTTTTAATGATATTTGATATATTTTAAGCCCAAAATGGACGATGAGACTATGTATAAAAGCAGTCTCATCACTCCCCCATACTAAACCATTGCCGTGCCCTCACGCAATGCTAGAATAAAGTATCGTAGCACTTCAAAAATTCAATTTTATTCACTTTATTGAACGATAAACTAGCTACACTACTACTATTACTATTACTTGCGTTTTAGACATAATGTATGATTTTCATCGCAAAATGGGACGTTTAGGTTCATAGAATAAGTACACGTGAATGCTTCGTTAGAAATAATTTCATCGTCCTCGATTTTCACCTTAATTCCATGCCAAGCGTGCAACGAGATCATTGTCATTATAAGTTAGTAATGCTAACACTACACATATGCCCTAATCACGTACTTATCCTCCCATTATTCCTAAGTTGTATCTCTTATAATTTATTTTGTCTTAATGATCACGAGGATACATCATTGACTTATGCGATAATAGAGATTTAGGTCTAAAAATAGAGTCCTAACGGTGTAACTAAGACCATCAGATCAATAACCCCTCCTAATAGACAACGATGTTAAAAAATTAAGTCAACAAGAAGGATCGATAAACACGGTTTTATAACGGTTTTGAACATGAGACTTATTACCAAGACTTTTATACGCCCCCTAACGGAAGGGCCTTATTATCTTTGGTTTACCTCTATCTTTTATTCAACTTCGCCATGAAGCTTTTATTATCACTTCGGTCTTGCCTTGCCTTTTATTATCCGCCATCATCGGTGGTTTTATTAGCCAAAGACGTATATCCTCACGCTAAAGCGAATTTTGGATCTTTAAAGCTTCGAAGATTAAGGCTTGATTCACTTTCAATTTTGCATAGATTTTAGGCCTTGTGGGGCTTCAAATTGTTTGCTAGATTTAGGTGAGCACTTGAAATCTTATTATTGGGTGAAGCTTTCGATTATTCGGGTGCCAATACTTCAAAACCGCGACGCTGGCGATACCTTAATGTCTTCCCAATTTAATTACACGGAAGCTACTAGAAAAGACTAGAAACCCAACAATCCTAACTAAACCGCTAAGTCAATATTTATTAAGCAAAAAATATTTACATGCGAAGGGAGAATAAGCAAATAACGAGAACACATGAGTTTTTGAAAGAATACGAGTACTCTACGTTTAGCATAGTAACGTATAATTAACTCTATCATTTCTCGTCCTCATTTAAGAGACTTAGCCTAATGTGTAGTTAAGGAATCAAAGCTAAGTGCTCAACATGCACGGTCGAGTCAAAAATTACTCTTATTCTCGCCATCAGAAAATCTACATTCGTGTCTTCAAACACTTATAAAACATGAGAAAATTTTTAAAATTTGGCCATTTTTAGCCTTATTTTGCAACAAAAACGATAAACAAAAAGATAAACTTTGGAAAGCGTGAAGGTTTGGCAAGGCAAGTATCTATTCACCCCCCATACTAAAGTTAAACATTGTCCTCAATGTTTCGAGTCTAGGGGTGCAAACACCCCCATACTAGAGACGTAGTCGAATGCCTAATCTAGCATGGAAAGGGTGTAACCAATAAGTAATAGCCGTTTATGAAGTGTGCTAAAAACCTAAGGTTAGAACATAAAAGGATATATCATATGGATATTGGGAAATGTCTCCAAAGCAAACGATCGAGTGCTCCCATAAAACGAACACGAGAGGCTCCAATCGTGAAGATCATGATCTAAAAACCACAATGCACAAACAACCACGGAACAAAGGTTGGAAGGGCACAAATCCCCTCACATTAAACTACATTAGAAAGCAATAATATGTACATGGATAAGCATGGGTCTCCCCTACGAGGCACCTTGTTTTTGATAACCGAGTCAAAAGATCGACTCGAATCCCCATAAATGTAATCATTTAGGGATAATCATGGTGTGGTCAATTTTTGGTGGGGCTTACATGATAAACAAGGCCCAAAAACAACCGGTATTAAGGACTAAGTCCTTTGATGGTGCAAAATACCGGGATCGAAGATGGCGTTCTCGTTTTCATTGGAAAAACAAATCAACGCCACTTCATCAATAGTCAACAAAAACTCAAAGAGTTTCAAGAAAATAGGAGAGAAGAAATAGAAGGGTGGGACAATGGGTAAGTCTCTAAAAACCTGAACTACTCGAGGTAAACTCGCACCAATCAAATGAAAAGATTTTCCATTTATTGCATCGGTGGAAGACCGAGATTTCCCTTTATAAGCAATTCCAGGATCAAATATCTCGTCCTCGGTGGAAAAAGGGGAGGGAACATAAGGGGTTTCCCCCACATTAAGTCCACACAAAGCATCGTCAAAAGGAGAAGACGAGCTTGTAGTACTCAATACACGTGGTGATGACGGAGTTAGAATTGTAGAAAAATCTTTTAAATTCAAGTTAAAATGTTTTCCTTTTTCATCTTTTACACTCTCCTTGTGAAAACCCGATTTAATTATGTTAAAAATATTTGGTGTTTCTAAAGCAATGTTAGTCACACTAAAAATTCTCACATTTTGAAATCTTTTTGGTTTAGGTGGTGGTAAGTTTTCAAATCTTTTGTAAACAAAGAAAACCTCCCCATCGGGATCAACGTATTCATCATCCGAAGAATCACTCGAGATTGGAATCGTAGGCTTAACACTCTTAACCTCCACCGGCGGAGGGGACGGAACTTCATTTTTCTCAACAACTCCTAAAACTCTATTTGAAATCTTTTGACAAATGCTTTTGATGGGATTGACATTGTACAAAGATGTGATAGAATACACATGAGAAAGAGCCGAATTTTGGGTTGCATTAATGACGAGTTCTTCCTCATTGAATCGAAGAGTGATTTTCCTTGCATGCACATCGATAAGTGCTCTCGAGATATCCAAAAAAGATCGACCTAAAATTAATGAAACTTTAGGATCGATGGGAATATCAACAACAATAATGTCTACAGGATAGTAGAACTTTCCAACTTTCACAAAGACGTCCTCGGCAACTCCATAAGCTAGAATCGTAGAATGATCGGCCATTTCGATTGACATTCTTGAAGGAGTGATATTTGGAAGATTGAGCGATTTAAAAATCTCAAGAGGCATCAAATTAATACTAGCACCAATATCGTCCAAGGCGTAGCATTCTTCCATGTCTTGAATTGCACATGGGATTAAAAACTTTCCAGGATCACCGAATTTTTGAGGTATGCGGCTTAGAAAAATCGAAGAACAACTAGACGATTTTTGCAATTTTTCTTTGTTATTCAACATACTTTTGAAGTTCGCGGCAAATCGAGGCATCATGACTAAGGCGTCGGCAAAACTTATATTAAAATGCAAGTCACGAAACATTTTCATAAAGAGTTCAAATTGATAATTATTTCGTTCTTGTGCCTTTTCCTTGTCTCGTCTTGAAGGGTAGGGTAAAGGTGGTGTGGGTTGGGGCATAGTAGGCATAGGCATCGGCCTTGGAATCTCGGGTTCCATGATGGGTGTTGGTTCAACCGTAGGTGTGGTTTGAGCGGTACTTCTTGGGATTGTAATCTGCTCCTTTTCAACCACCACCTCGGGTTCTTTCTCTTTTTCCTTCTCCGTAGAAGTACTTGGACGAGAGATTGGTTCCTTAAAAGTTTTACCACTTCGTGTAGTAATAACCTTCATTTCTCCTTTCGGGTTCACGATGGTGTCACTAGGAATACCACCCGAAGAAGAGGGCTTACACATGATAGCTTCAAACATTTTAGCCATTCGGTCCTTAAATTTTGATTGCCTAGCATCCGCTTTTAACAATTCTTGCTTAATCTCATGTTGACCTTGCTCCATTTTTTGTTGATTTTGTTGGAGACGTGTGACATTTCCTTCCATTTTATTAGCATGAGTTTTAAGTTCATTAGCAAGTTCGTTTTAAGCTCGTTTTTCAACTCGGACCTTAAGCTAACCATTTGACGTTGCATATTATCAAACTTAGCATCATTAGCCTTAGCATAATTCAAAAATTCTCCTTGAAGATTTTTGGTGTGATCATTTTGAAAACCTTGGGCATTGTTTTGAAAATCACGGTTTTGGTTTTGGTTTGAAATTTTCCCATTACCACTTTGATAATTACCTTTGTTATAATTCCTTTGATTTCCTTGGTAATTTCCACCTTGGTTGTTGTTTCGATAATTATTAGCATTTTGATTTGGTGGAGCTTGATTTTGGCGGGAACCTTGACCGATTTGGTTATAAGTTCCCGTGGCTACATAAGCACTCGAAGTGTTACCATCTGCGGTAATGCACTCGGAAAGATCATGAGCTCCACCACACGACAAACAACTCTTAGAAACCGCTTTAACCGAAGCGGAATTGGAAGCTTCTTGAGCTTTCCAATGGGACATAAGGCTAGCAAATCTATCAAAAAATCGATTTTCTTCATTTGCTTCATCATGTAATGCATTGATACTACGAGACGATGATGATGAGCCCAATTTGGCAACACTCGGTGTGTTACAAGGGCTATAAACCTTAGACCTATTTTCAATTATGACCAAAGCTTCCTCGACCGTTTTACACAAAAAATTACCACCCGCGGCGGCATTTAAATAATCTCTTTCATGATCGTTAAGTCCATTGTAAAACATGTCTATTTGGTGCAAATCGGAAAAACCGTGATGAGGACATTCATGTAACATCTCCTTAAACCTATTCCAAGCCGTAGAAAAACTTTCATTTGAGTCTTGTGAAAATTTAGAAATCTCATTTTTCAAATGCGTAGTCTTAGAGGGCGGAAAAAATTGGTTCACAAATTTTGAAACGAGATCCTTCCACGTCAATATAGAATTGGGTGGCTCTTTCTCTAACCAAATTTTAGTGGGCCCCGCTAAGGAATAGGGAAAAAGCATCATCTTAATCGAGTCATTCGAGACATCCTTAAATTTGCACGTGGTGGTAAGACGATTAAATTGGCGGATATGGTTGTGGGGATTGTCCTTCTCATCACCACGGAATTTGTTGTTTTGGATCATCGACAACAAAACCGTTTTCACCTCAAAATTCTCCGCAAGGATAGCGGGAATCACAATAGCTTCTCCATAACCCTCGGTGGGTGCTTGAAGTAACTCCACCATAGTTCGATTCGCCATGGTTGGTGCTTCTCGTACAATGGGTTCGTCAATAGGAGACTCCTCACTAGAATGAGTTGGAGTGGGAGTTTTGTTCTTTCGTCTACGTGCACGTTTTGCTTGATTACGAGTTAGCATAAACGTCACGTACAACGAGGAGACGAGCAAAGAAGATTCTTTTTGGTAATTTGTGTTTTTCAATTTTTTTGTGGTTTTTGATGGTATTAACCTTTTTTGGAAATTGGTGAAATGTATTAAGTAGACAAAAATCTACAAATCTCCTCCTTAATCAAATCTCTCGATTATAGAAGCCTCAAGGAATGAAAACGATCACGTGGAGTGAACGCCTTCGATGACTTTAGAACGATGGTGGAACACCAAATCGTTCAAGAGGGTTTAATCAAATGAAACCAAGAAAATATATGATATGTAATAATACTTTGGGCGGCAAAACCCTCGATT
This sequence comes from Glebionis coronaria, assembly GCA_025667525.1. Lineage (NCBI taxonomy): Eukaryota > Viridiplantae > Streptophyta > Magnoliopsida > Asterales > Asteraceae > Glebionis > Glebionis coronaria. Next base: position 79,189 of record JANFOE010000881.1, read on the forward strand.
CACTCTCAAAATTAAATACGCACAAGCAAGCGGAGGAAACGAGGCGGCGCGAAGCACTTAAGAGCCTTTTTTATTTAGGTCGTGAAATACAACCGCCTTATACCCACCTTATAGTTTGTATTATCAAGATTAAGCTTCACGAAAGTATTTATCTATTTTTGCCTTTTTTCTTTGGTTTGAGATTCGAATACAATGATCGGGTAATGACCTCCCAAGTCAAGGTTGTGACTGCTCACGTATTTGGAGTACTTGTGAATTTATTGTTCTACGTATACAATATATTAATAATATTCACACAAAAACCGAAAAACGATAATACGTATTAGTAGAGTGCTACTAATACAAATACTATTTATGGCTAATATAAAAAACAACAATTGTTCAATCAAAACACTACACGCCTCCCCGGTAGCGGCGCCAAAATGATAAGTTGTAAAATTAGATACTAGCTTTAGGAAAAACAAGCAACTAAAATATAGGGCAAGTGAGCACGACGATTTAGGAAAACCGTGTGTAAATGACCCAAAGTGGTGAGTTCGTTCTCTCGAGGAGGCACGTGTGTTGTGTAATGAATTGATATTGATTGATGATTTTATTAAGAAGAGAGAAAAGAGAATAGAAGAGAAAGAAAAGACGGTTACGAAGACAGATCGAGCTAAGACGAAAACGCGTTCACGTAAAACCGTAAAAACAACAAAATTAAAATTTTAAAACCTAAGACTTAATAAAAAGCTAAAAGTAGTCTAAAATAATATAAATAAGAAATAAAATCCAATAAAAATATTTTAAAACCTTTTATTAATTAAATATTCAATTTTAAATGCTAATTAAAGCCCTAAAATTAAATATAATTAATAAAAATGTCCAAAATATGATTTTATTGAACAAACAACTTACTTATATTATCTAAAGACTAAAAAGTGTTTTTCCTAATTTTTAAAAACTATTTTTCTATTTTTAAATTACTAAAAACTATTTTAAAACTAAAATAATTATAAAAAATAATAAAATAATGCTAAAAATAATCTACCAATTTTAAAAATCCTAAATTACTCTAATGAACAGTAGAAAAATGAAAAAGATTGAAAAATATTAAATTTTTCACTAAATGAAAAAACTAGTTTAATTAAAACCCTAATTTACTTAAATTAATTCTAAAAAGTAATAAAAAGATGAACAGAAAAATCTTTTTTAACCAAAAATCTTAAAATAATATTCTAAGTCCAGGAAAATTGATTAAACTGAAAAATATATATTTTTGGCAATAAATGCCAAAAACAGAAACATTAAAAAGTTAATTAAATAGCTAAATAATCTAAAAATTACTAAATGAACAGTAATAAAAATTTTAATTAAAATTAAAATTAGAAAAATAAAAAAGTTGGTTTGAAGGTCTAAATCCCAATTTAGGGCACTAAAGACAAAAAACAAAGAAAACTGATAGTGACATGTGATGGGTGTTTGTCTGCTAGTGAAGCAGTGGTAACTTTTGTGATAGCAGGGGAAACTTTCTTCCCACTGCTAGTGCAATAATTTGGTCAGGAGACCAATAAGCTTAGGAAAGCTTATTTGATAGCTTATTTTGGACAAAAAGGCACCCTTATACTCTTTGGAGTATAAGGAGTCAGATTATACACAAAAAACAAGCAATCACTTCACAAATAATCACACAAATAAGCCACAAAGTTTCTGATTAAGCAACAATGAAGGTCTGAGTGTACTTTGCTGATTTTACATGCACAAAAGCCAATTTCAATAAGCCAAATCTTGTATATAAGCTGACCAAATAGCATACAATCAGTTCACAAACCTTAAACAACCCTACTTCTAGCAGATTATGCATATTGGAGGCACAATCAAACACAAATCCTGGCAAAACAAAGACTTACTGATTTTTATGCTTCTTTTCAACTTTTAGCATGCAATTTTGGTTAAAACTTCAACAAACAGAAACTCAAATACACATATCATATGTTAGCAACCTAATAAGTGTGTCTAGATGATTTTTAAACCAAAAGCACTCAATATCCCTAGCTTAAAACTCAAATCCAAACACCCCTTTAGGATTCTGAAATCATTTTTTAACAAAGCAAATCACATCAAATCTATACCAAACTGATTTTAAGCCTTCTAAACATGCATAACAATCATCAAAACACCTAATCAAGCAAATAAAACACACAAACAAGCAGCCTTTCACAATTCTTGCAAAATTCACACTTTCTGAAAATGAAACTGAAACAAGGGATTTTTACCTTGAGGGACTTACATCCAAGTCCCTCAGTGGTTGCTTAACCACCTCCCACAAGCTCGGGCTTGTGCTGGACCTTGGAAAACAAACAATAATCCAAACCTGCTAAGAGAAAATAAGAACAATACAACAATATCCAATAAATCTGATTTTAATCAAACCTTTTTAAAACCATATCAAAACTTTGAACCAATGAACTAGGAACACTTTTGAAAACAAGTTTAATCTCAGAAAAACAAGGATGTTACTCTACTTTCACTTCATAACATCTTGAAAATCTGAAGTAATCAAACCCTTTTACAAACCTTTTTTGAAAAATAACAACTCCAAACACACAAGTGTTAACGTAAGAAATATGGAACTCAGATTAATTACTCACAAACATATATCAATTTTAAAACTCATAAAAGGAATTACACTTGTTTCAAACACAAATACCAAATTTATAAATATTTAAAAAGATTACAATTTTTTTTGAGTAAAATCTGGAACAAAGAAAAAGGGATCACGAGTCGACTCCCTTTTATACTAAACTAGAGAACTATCTAGAATACTTCAATAAAAAATACAATGTGTAAACCCTAGATATAATCTTCCAAATCTGCCCTTGAGAAAAGTCTTGAAATTGGTCAAAAAGTTGCCTTCAAGTGATTGCCAGTTGGAAAAGTTGATCAAAGACGTTGAATACTCCTTGGGGACCAAGTAGAAGCATCTTGGTCGTTGGTTTGGTCGGGTGTAGGGTTTGAGGGAAAGGGAAGGGGCAGGGGAGGGTCCCACAAGACACATGGGTGTGTATTGTGCACGGTTTTGGTGTGGGATGGGGTGAGGGTGTGGTTAATTAAAGATCTTGAGGGAATTAGCAAATATCCCTTTGTTTTGAAGTTGATTGGACCTGGGATAGATTAGGGTTTATAAGGGGATTAGGGGTGGTTTAATCCAAATTGGGTAAGAAAATATTTAAAATGGTGTTTAGGTGGGAAAAGGTTTAAGTGGTTTGACCGTTTGACTGAGTTTATTATTTAAACTTGGGTGGGTTGTGGGTTATGGACTGGGTTTGGACGGGTAGGGTATGGGTAATGGGTGGGTTTGCTGAGGTGGCAGCTTGTGAATGGGTGAGGAGGTTTGGCTGTCTTGTCAAAAATAGCCCCCAAGGTTCTTTCTTTCTTCCACTTTGTAACAAATGCTGTCAATGCCCATTTTTCAGGTGTCAACTTTTGGCAAGTTGTCAAAAATGGCACAAATACTTTTTAAACTTTGAACAAGGACTTCAAATGCATATTTTGGATTCTTCAAGGACTGGTCTTGTAATATCTTCAAACTTTAGGGACCCTATTCATAGTTTTGAATATTTGAGGGGCATAAAGTGTAAATCTTCAAAAGTTGAGGGACCAAACTTGCCAATCTTCAATTCTTCAAGGGTATTTTTGTAAAATCCAAACTTGGGCCCGGTTCATTGTGCGGCTTCGTTTCCCGTGTTCGTTTTTGAATGATTCTTGTGATCTTTTGCCATTTCCTCAATATCCGTACCTAAAAATACACAAGTAACAAACACGAGCATATGTATAAAAGCAGTCTCATCAGCGACGTATGGATATCATCACAACACGGCGCGTCTATAGAGATAACTATATGAAATAAGAAATATCATAGAAATGGTGAAATAAAAGTCATGACAATATCTCAACAATGCAGGAGTCTAGGTAAGTAGGTAACAGTCCTACCTCTTACCCAAGACAAACAAATAACATAACCAAAACAAACATATGTGTGCCAACAGTATCACTTATTAAATGAACAAATAACACTAAGAAGGAAACGGGGATCTCCTTCTAAATGCATCCCTACGCTCTCCAAATCCTAGCCACTTATGTTCTCATGCTTAACAAACACTCTCACCTGAAAGAGACACTAAAACACGTCAACATAAAGTTGGTGAGAGTCATAGTTTAAACTCAAACGCCAAAATCATACCATAAGCTGTGAACAATAACCAAATTTACGAACATACAGACAATGTGATACAAACATGCATTAACAACTATTATTCAAGATTAAACAAACCAAACCAAATCCAAATCCAAATCCAAATACAAATCCAAGGCTCGCAGCCTTACCAACACCATACTCCCATAGGCGTCCAAACACCTATGAACCAATCCCAAGGCCCTGCCTTGCCAATATCCCCTTGGTACCAAGTCAAAACATAAACAATTAAGAATCAACTAGCAGTTAATCACATAAGTATGCACACACAAGTCCGTTACCAACACAAAACATTCATAACATAATTTATAAATAACAAAACAGTGTCTCTTCCATCCCATCTGGAAGTCATAAACATTAGTAAACATGGGACTATGAAACTCACCTGATTGAGCTTCTCCAAAAGTCCGCGCACTACCAAAAAGCTAACAAACCAAAAACACATAATCAAAACATGAACCAATCACTAAGACGGATCATCAACCTATGATGAACATCTAGCCCTCTCCCATATATGACCCTCATTAATATTCTCTAAACAACCCATTACCCTTCCCTAACAAGTCCTTAACTTGGTTAAGTTTGATAAATATCTCGTTCATATTTTACACAAAACAGTCGCAACTTTTAGGTCTCCAAACTATAAGTCAAACGCCCACCTAAGCATACCCATGATCTCTGTAAAGGGAATATTTATGCGTTTACATATGTTAGCTAACACCTCACATTTTCCCCAACCTTAAAGATACTTTTAAGGCCCCGATATATATATATATATATATATATATATATATATATATATATATATATATATATATATATATATATATACTTTCGTCTATCCGGATTTTACTGATTTTGAACATACAAAAAGTTTGTTATGATTAGGGGGTCTTATCCTAATCCACAATCTTAGCCCTAATGCAGATACTTCCTATAATATATAAACCATCTCCCATGTTCGTTTGAATGTCCCAATGCAACCCTAAGTACCCCAAACAACCCAAAACTTAAAAAGAAAACAGGCTGAATTCAAAAATGTTTTGACCTCCGACTGTTGTAACCTGTTTTTGACCAACTTCCCTACCTCCAATTTAATTCTCGTTTCTTGAATTTGAAAGCCACTTCAATTACCTTTTCAGGGATACTTGGATCGCAAAATAAGAGTTTGTACAACTCCCTATATGATCAAAACAATTGACCCTAAATTCTGCCCAGTTTTTAAAAACGGGTTTAATTAAATTAACCTAATTAATTACACATAACCCCACTAATTACAAGCCCTAAACCATCTAATCATTATGATATCATTAAAATACAGATTTTTATTTAAACCCTAACCTAAATCCATCATAATATGATTATATAAATATTAAAAACAATTAAATTAAAAAGGGATTATTGAAGATGTACCTTTAATTTATGAAAACACACAAATTTTATGAAGAACCCTAATTTTTTATGAAACCCACGAATTTTCTCTTTGCTCCAGGGATAATGATGTGGTTTAGACCAATTAAAAAAATTATATGGTTAAACAAAAGAATCCTTACCCAATTATAAAAGCCTTGTTTCCTTTTTTTTATTTTTTTTTCCTTTTTCTTCTCCTTTTCTTACGTCCAAAACCGACCCAACACCCCCCTAATTCCGTTTTTTTTATTTTATTATTAATTAATATCTTATTAATATTACCTTAATTTACCTTAATTTATTTCAGCTCCTAAAGCCTCCAAAACCACAAAACCGTAAAACTAGTCAAATTTACGCGTTTTACCGTAAAAGACGTAAAATATACAGTTTTAAAAAAAATCTTAAATTTTGAAATAAACTTTATAACTAAGTCCTAAATGACTTAAAACCATCCCGAAAAATACTCCCGTGACTAAATACCTCTTCCGAGACCTCAAAATGCTAAACCGTAAATCGTAAAAAATACGATTTTCTATAATACATATACGTATACGTAAAACCACTAAATAACACTATTTCACTTCATAGTCACTACCATGTGAGCTCATGAACATGAAATCATCACACATCGTTTCACTCACAAGGTACCCCGTACCAGAAACAATATCCAAACCACAATCTATACACACCAATAAGTACATAAACACGTAAAGTCACGTAACTAGCACAAGAAAAAACTAAGTGACGAACCTCAAAACCACGGTTGTCACATCACTCCCTCCTAATAGAAATCTCGTCCCGAGATTTACTCCTTAGGATCAAACACACAAACAACAAATCACATGAGGATACTTGTTCTAAACGAACTCCTCTCATTTCCATGTGAACTTTAGTTCAAGTCTCAAATTACCACATATACTAACCAACAATATTTAAATTCATTGCCAAACTCTTGACCTCACAGTCAATAAATCTCACAAATGACTCTTTGATAAAACAAAGACTCTTATTAGCACAAATCCCGAATAACCGGACATGCAAATATGCATTCTCAAACAACATTTACCAATCTTAATACATGAAATATATCATATATACCACTCACTTCCCCCAGGTAATTCTATGCTCATAAGCTACTGGTCCGATCTTTCCAAAGATCATAAATGGCCCTACAAAACTCTATATCAACTCTTCCATTTTACCAAATCATACCACCCGTTACTATGGGTGAAACTTCCTATATAACTTTGTCACTAACTCTAGTGGTTTCCTCCTTTTCTATATAGCATCCCTTGTTTCTCTCATTCTGTCCACAAACACCATTATCATATTAGTAGCCTCTTTTACCAATTCTAGTCCACAATAGGGACAACTCATACTATCCTTTCATTTAGTGCCTCAAATGGCATTTATCGACTTCTAGTATGATAACTTATCATTATGAAAACTCAGCCATCGCTAAAGAGTTTCCTAACTCCCTCTAAATCAATCACTCATGCCCTCAGTGTAACTCCTAAGGTTGTATAAATATCTCACTTGCCCATCCTTTTCCAGTTAGCTGGATATACTCATATCCAATCATGTTCATCAACTCCCTTTAGTCCGTACCCCAAACTACTTAAAAATTCCAATTTCCTTACAAAGTGACCTATGACGGTCTTCCACATATCCATTAGTTCTTCCAATCCAAATCAACTTATGATCTATACACATCATCAAAAGGACGATTATCTCAGTTATTCCAAGCCCTTCGTCCCTATGGCACATCACACCTGTAACTCCTCATCCATTCGATTATCGATACTAAGCCTCCCAAACAATCAGTATAGGTCAGTGCCATTTCCTTTTCCACACTACGACAGTATTAGCCTGCGTTGTGCTTTATTTTACTTATTAAGCTCTACCAAAGTTTTACCTCCGGTTCCTATCTCGACCTATTTCATTCATGCTTCGCTTCTATACACACTTCCTTATTCTTCCTCAACTCCTACCATACATCATGGTGTGATGCTTCCCATCGTTCCTTCCCTTGCCATAATCCTTCATAAGGCAATCCATACATATTAGGCTAACTTTTACGCAAAACCCTCTATTCCATCACATCCGTACGCACTCCTTCCAACTTCTCAACTACGTGACTACTCATTCCTCTTGAAATATGAGATGAATTAGTCAGTCTATTGACTATCACATAACTCTTGTCACTTTCACCAATTTCGTCCTTACATCGCCCTTTCTAAGCTACTCCTATCTATGTAGGAAGGATTGTCTATGTCCCTTTTCTCCATATGATTGTCCAAGCCACGCAACATACATGTTGACGCGTTTTCTGCTATAGATAACTCAACTCGTGCATCCTACATCCTTCATCCAAACCACCCTAATACGTCATCCATATAGTTCAAGTTCGTCTTAGCTTCACTTCATTCTTCTTATTCCATGTCTCATCAACTATGCTTGCCTTTCCTAGATGGTACTTGGCCTTGAAATTTTCTTTCATCACTTAACTCCTCCCATCACCTTTTCCAAATGTTCAATCAAGATGATTAAATATGTGTCGGAGACGTTCATGATCTGTATATATCATTCTCTACGTCTCGTACCCCAAATGCCTCTAGCATTCTAGGCAGATATTACAATCCAGCTCTACTAACTAAGTCTATCTAGTCATCTAAACGCCAACATTTTCCAAGTAGCTTCACTTGTTTTTTTTTCTCACAACCAGTTCTCCTACTCCCTCCTAATAGGGACAGACTAGAGTTTCCTGTGATTCCATGTGAATCACACTCTCATCTTATACCCACATTAGTTTCCATTTGTCTAACTAAGCCATATTCTAAATTATTACTCAAGTATCATACTTTTATTATGATCTTGCACCCAACATGAGGTATTTTCAATCATCATCTTCTAGGAGTACTTGGTCCTCTCCTTCCATGGTTCTCCCTTATTCCTACACTATCCTGTTCACAAAAATTCCATACTTCATTCATCAGATCTATGGAAATCACTAGTGCATTGGATAATGCATAGCTGTCTCTTCCAAAGATCTATCATAACACCTTCACAAAACCGACTCTCTAATCACTTCTCCACGAAACTTATTCAGCTCAGCTTCACTTCTCATCCCTCGATCCCCTTGTTACTTCCATGAGTTCTTAATCTCCCATGTCATGTATTCATTTCATCACGATCCACCGGTTCAGCTCTTTGTAGCTCTACTCCGATACTCGATCTGCCCTTCTTCGTCACGAACCATGCGTAAATTTCCCATCATAGTGCTTGTCACCTTTCCAGTCCTCACAACTTTTGTGACTCCTTCGAAATCTCTTGCATCCTTCTTGCAACCGACACGTAGTCCTTTCAGCTCCTTGCTTCCCAATGTAGCTCTTTACGCACTCCTTCTCGTCTCTATGATGTTACCTAGGAACTTCACACTACCAGTAGCTTCTAACTTCAACTCATCTACCACAATATTTCTAAAAGTACTTCAACCCCTCAATGGCTCACTCTTCCTTATTTGTTGTACTTCACCGTTAATCAGCCTCCTACCAATCATTCTTTCACATTCCTGTTTTCCTTCACGTGTCTACTACTCCCTTGCCTCCATAACTATACCAATCCCTTGCGTGTTATTTACCCAACCTTTCCATTAGTATAAACTTTCTACTCTACCCTCACATCCGCTAGTACTTTCATCAATCTCCTAATGGTACGTCAACCAACTTCTCATAATATGACCTCTCGTTCCCATGACCACTCAACTAACTTTACTTACTCCCTTATTCCCGTAACTAATCTAAGTTTCAAAACTCCACAAATCTTAATCATTCCTTCAACACAACCTTTAAACCCAAAACACATCTCTCCATTAAAGTATCTAACCATAAGTAATACCGCCCAACTCTATCTCCTCATCCTAACGTTCCTACAACCGTATAAATAAATCAACCATGACGTGTAACCAAATAGTCCCAAACAATCGTGTCCCAAAATAAAATATAGGGTAAAACGAACCCTAGCCAAAACAACTGAAAACAAAACAACGTAATCCGAAAGATCAATGGAGTGTTCCAACAACGAAAAATTAGACTCTTCACGATTAGTATTACCAAATTATGATACGTTAGAAATTTTAAAACTTTCATCCCAATTAGTTACTTCTCATAAGAACCAAACTCCCATACTACTAAAACCAATCATACTCATTTTTTAACCAATAACTCATCCTTTATCTTCATCATTCTATCAAGATATCAACTAGTTAGTATACTCCAATCTTAACCATTATCTTGTTTACCCTTATTAAACTTATTTCGCTTGTTATTATGAAACCAATACATGTTTATAAAATACACTGTTTTTTTATTCTATCTTATTATTATTTTATAAAATCCATTTAGGCTGGTTATAACTAAACTACTACTCGTTTACAAGGTGTGGTGTTATTATTATCATTACTATAATAAAATCTCCCTTTTTACTCTTTCCGTCTAGTTAAATAATTCTAAAATTTTAACTCCACTTAAGAAAATTATTGTAAAATTTCTTTACCCCTTTAAAATATATTATCACATGTTACATAGATGACTAATCCAATTATTTCCAAGACAAATTTTTTTTATAACTTACTACTACAACTAAAAAAATGCAAGTTACGATATCATACCATACACCTACAAATTATTTTCAAAACCGTTTTCCTATAATCAGCCACACTTATTTGTAAGAAAATTTAGTGGTTCTCAATAATTAAATACATACCCGAATGTAGACACACATCAAAAGACTCAAAAAGTCGTTGGAACTCCATCAAACTCCAGCACCATAAAACACGAGCAAACACAAGGTACGTTCAAGTCATAATAACTACTGAATGACCATATATCATAACTTAACACATGGTAGTATATATACATCCGCATATATATACCTATTAAATCTCCCAAAACATACTCGTTATCATACATATCAAGTCAATCGATCGCATCATACACTTGTTTTTCCATACGAGTAATCACCTTCTCACCATCTCACCATGCCACAACAAGGCACAAAACCCATATATTATAAATATACCCAAAATCCACATCTCATCATATACAAGCATGTACTAACCTTCTTTCATGCAATCATACTTAGGAACCCATTGAAGTTGTGGTACTTGTATAACTATGATGGCCATCATACTTATACAATTACCCTTTCCCCAATGAACTCCTTCCTATGATGACACTTATAAGAATCAATACAACACATAACTCATAAATCCATCAACTAACCTAAGCACATAACCACATAAACAATAAGGTCTAAGACTCCAACTATTTAAATAACATAGTCAAACTCTTGAAATACATAAATCCATAGTCTAGCTAAAACAGCATAGACTAAATCCAAAACGAAAACATAATCAGTTATAAGTCATGTCGCCCATAAGAGTGGAAACAGATTAAAATCATTCATATCCACCTACTCCTACTAACTCGAACCACCAAAAGATTCTTAGGGAACATGACTTAAACATCAAAAGGAAAATAATATCCCTCGGGTACATAAAATAACTCAACAAAAGATAGAAACTACCATGTACCATATTATGTACTATAATGTACAATTTAAGCAAAATACAACAATGACTAGCGTGGACGATTATGGTTCAACCCGCACTAGTGACAACCCGAAAAGAAAATAACATGTGGCTAAGTATGAACTTACTATGGTTCAATTCATACTAGTCAAACATCACAATAAATAACATCCAAACACATACAATTATTATATAATGCACACATACTCCTATGACGCCTATATGCAGGGACCCTTATGATATAGACTAGGCTACTAGACTAGGCAACCTAATTCTCTATAACCATTGTCTCTGATACCATTCTGTCACACCCCATCAATGGCGGAATATGGGGCGCGACGTATGGATATCATCACCACATGGCGTGTCTATAGAGATAACTATATGAAATAAGAAATGTCATAGAATGGTGACACAAAAGTCATGACAATATCTCAACAATGCAGGAGTCTAGGTAAGTAGGTAACAGTCCTACCTCTTACCCAAGACAAACAAATAACATAACCAAAACAAACATATGTGTGCCAACAGTATCACGTATTAAATGAACAAATAAAACTAATAAGGAAACGGGGATCTCCTTCTAAATGCATTCCTACGCTCTCCAAATCCTAGCCACTTATGTTCTCATGCTTAACAAACAATCTCACCTGAAAGAGACACTAAAACACGTCAACATAAAGTTGGTGAGAGTCATAGGTTTAGACTCAAACGCCAAAATCATACCGTAAGCTGTGAACAATAACCAAATTTACGAACATACGAACAATGTGATACAAACATGCATTAACAACTATTATTCAAGATTAAACAAACCAAACCAAATCCAAATCCAAATCCAAATCCAAGGCTCCCAGCCTTACCAACACCATACTCCCATAGGCGTCCAAACACCTATGAACCAATCCCAAGGCCCTGCCTTGCCAATATCCCCTTGGTACCAAGTCAAAACATAAACAATCAAGAATCAACTAGCAGTTAATCACCTAAGTATGCACAAACAAGTCCGTTACCAACGCAAAACATTCACAACATAATTTATAAATAACAAAACAGTGTCTCTTCCATCCCAACTGGAAGTCATAAACATTAGTAAACATGGGACTATGGAACTCACCTGATTGAGCTTCTCCAAAAGTCCGCGCACTAGCAAAAAGCTAACAAACCAAAAACACATAATCAAAACATGAACCAATCACTAAGACGGCTCATCAACCTATGATTGACATCTAGCCCTCTCCCATATATGAACCTCATTAATATTCTCTAAACACCCCATTACCTTTCCCTAACAAGTCTTTAACTTGGTTAAGTTTGATAAATATCCCGTTCAAATTTTACACAAAACAGTCCCAACTTTTAGGTCTCCAAACTATAAGTCAAACGCCCACCTAAACATACCCATGATCTCTGTAAAGGGAATATTTATGCCTTTAGATATGTTAGCTAACACCTCACATTTGCCCCAACCTAAAAGATACTGTTAAGGCCCCGATATATATATATATATATATATATATATATATATATATATATATATATATATATATATATATATATATATATATATATATATATATATATATATATATATATATATATATATATATATATATATATATATATATATATATATATATATATATATATATATATACCCAGACCAAAATTTGCTATTAATATTTTAGAGTGTCACGTGTGTAACAACCCTAATTTTTTCTCTCTACACTAGGTGATTTCCAGCCGTCACCTATCTTATTTCCGTCCTTCCATTCTCTTTCTATTTCGTATCTCATCTTTCTATTGTCTGGTCACGTAATCTCTAGAAACAAAACTGATCACTTCGTTGGTTTTTTGTATTCTAGGGTTTATTGTTACTGACGATTTGGGGATTGGGGTTTGAATTTAGATTAGGGTTTTGTGATTGGTATCTAGGGTTTGGTGTCGGCTGTTTCAATTATTATCATTTGAAATCATCTGGTTTTTTTATAATCCTCTTGTGTAGGGATTATTCTGTGTCCTACATTACCCAAATCGTTTCCTAAATCTAGTTTTGGGATCGAGTGTGGCGTTTGGGTCTGGTTGTACTTATTATTAAAATCCTTTTTTTAGGGTTTTTTCTATACCAGTGGTATTGCTGCGTGTTGTGGTTGGGAAGTGGGTTACGTAGAGATGGAACAAGGCTTTCTGAATAAGAAAACCAGGGCAATGAATCAGAATACTGATTTGAAGAAGTCGGGGTCAGGGTTCAGTCAACTTGCCAGTAAAATTAAGAGTATTGATGGTAGAATATTGGGCAAAGATGGAAAACCGTTGATTACCCGTAGATGTGTCCGTTTTACGGATACAGTTGGTGACAAGGGAGATGATCGATTGGTGGTTACTAAGGATACATTTGAGGTTTCTAAACCTCAAAACGATGCATCATCATCGACTCTAGAGACTTTGGACGTTCATCAGTCGAGTAAGGGTATAGATGTTATGACAGAATTGATTGGTGTCAAGCCGACTAGTTCTAAGGAGGGGGCCCACGTGCATAAGGTTCACGTTAATAATGCGAGAATGGCTGCTGTTGTTTCTTTGCCAAAGGAAGCAATGATGGAAATAAGTGAACGATTCGTGGATACGTTGTATGGCTACTTTGTAGGTAAACGTTTGGCCTTTCCGTTAGTTGAAAATTATGTCAAGTATGCATGGGCTAAGTACGGATTGAAGCGCGTTAAGATGTATGATGGGTTTTTTCTTTTTCAATTCGAGTCTAGTTCAGGTATGGAAAAGGTTGTTAAGGGTGGTCCTTGGCATATTAAACAAGTCCCATTATTGCTGGATATTTGGAAACCGGACATGCTACTTAAGAAGGAGATGGTTTATGCGCTTCCTTTATGGGTGAAAATGATTAATGTTCCTATAGTAGCTTATTCGAAGGTGGGGCTTGAGTTGATTACTGCGAAGGTTGGTAAGCTTATGAGATTTGATGCTCATACTAGTAATTTATGTCTTCATTCGTGGGGGCGTAGTAGCTATGCAAGAGCGCTTGTGGAAGTATCAGCTGAATTTCCTCTTGTTCATTCGGTTGATGTGGAGATTCCACTTGTACATGGGGAAGGACACATAATGGCTACTGTGGATATTGTATACGAATGGCAGCCACCACGATGTGCATTCTGCAAAATCTTTGACCATGTGGGGGCTGAGTGTCCTAAGCATAAGGCGAAATCAGCTGTTAAGCTGATTAATAAACCTGTTAGAGATGCAAGTAGGAAGGGAAATGATACAAAGGCTGGCATTAAACGTCATATTAAAGGTATTCAACTTACGAAACCTAAAGCCAATTTTGTGTATCGTGCTATTGAGAAGAAGACTCAGGCTGTTGGTTCTAATGGTAAGTCCTCTAAGGTTGCAACTAACAAAACTTTTCCTTCGGATTCTAAGGCTAAGTCGAACAAAGATTTTGTCGACAAACTTAGGGAGGAAGATAAGGTACTTGATGTTAATACTGATTCTGGTCAGGATAGTTGTAATTCTAAGGAAGGTGTAAAGGATGAGAAATGTAAGCACCGTGATGGTGCTGTTTTGAGTTCTAAATCATCTGTGGTGCACACGGATTATGGGGGTACTAGTTCATTTGGTTACCCTAGTTCATCTAATGAGGTACTTAATCCCTCAGATTCAGATGAAGATGTTGATTTCCCACACGATGAGGGAATGTTGAAGCCTAGATTGAAGGAAGATATTCCCTATAATTATGATGGTTATGATGATCAAATTGCAGAATATCCGGGACAGTTTCAAGAATTTTGTGATCAATTTGATTTTAATCTTAAAAATCGTGGTAGGAAGTAGTTTTAATTTCTGTTTACATAGGATCGGCATGTCGATCTTATAGTATGAAAAGGAAAGTAGCATTTATATGCTTTTTGTTTGTGCCTATGTAACGGGCTGAGATGAGGGATTTCACCCTCATCCGTTGTACTTCAATGTTTTTTTGGAGTAATGCATTTTACCGGGGTATAAATTCCCTTTTACCCAAAAAAAAAAATATATATATATATATATATATATATATATATATATATATATATATATATATATATACTTTCATCTATCCAGATTTTACTGATTTTGAACATACAAAAAGTTTGTTATGATTAGGGGGTCTTACCCTAATCCACAATCTTAGCCCCAATGCAGATACTTCCTATAATATATAAACCATCTCCCATGTTCGTTTGAATGTCCCAATGCAAACCTAAGTACCCCAAACGACCCAAAACATAAAAAGAAAACAGGCTGAATTCAAAAATGTTTTGACCTCCGACTGTTGTAACCTGTTTTTGACCCACTTCCCTACCTCCAATTTAGTTCTCGTTTCTTGAATTTGAAAGCACTTCAATTACCTTTTCAGGGATACTTGGATCGCAAAATAAGATTTTGTAGAACTCCCTATATGATCAAAACAATTGACCCTAAATTCTGCCCAGTTTTTAAAAACGGGTTTAATTAAATTAACCTAATTAATTACCCATAACCCCACTAATTACAAGCCCTAAACCATCTAATCATTATGATATCATTAAAATACAGATTTTTATTTAAACCCTAACCTAAATCCATCATAAGATGATTATATAAATATTAAAAACAATTAAATTAAAAAGGGATTATTGAAGATTTACCTTTGATTTATGAAAACACCCAAATTTTATGGAGAACCCTAATTTTTTATGAAACCCATGAATTTTATCTTTGATCCAGGGATTATGATGTGTTTTGGTCCAATTAAAAAAATTATATTGTTAAACAAAAGAATCCTTACCCAATTATAAAAGCCTTGTTTCCTTTTTTTATTTTTTTTCCTTTTTCTTCTCCTTTTCTTGCGTCCAAAACCGATCCAACACCCCCCCTAATTTCGTTTTTTTTATTTTGTTATTAATTAATATCTTATTAATATTACCTTAATTTACCTTAATTTATTTCAGCTCCTAAAGCCTCCAAAACCTCAAAACCGTAAAACTAGTCAAATTTACGCGTTTTACCGTAAAAGACGTAAAATATACAGTTTTAAAAAAAAATCTTAAATTTTGAAATGAACTTTATAACTAAGTCCTAAATGACTTAAAACCATCCCGAAAAATACTCCTGTGACTAAATACCTCTTCCGAGACCTCAAAATGCTAAACCGTAAATCGTAAAAAATACGATTTTCTATAATACATATATGTATACGTAAAACCACTAAATAACACCATTTCACCTCATAGTCACTACCATGTGAGCTCATGAACATGAAATCATCACACATCGTTTCACTCACAAGGTACCCCGTGCCGGAAACGATATCCAAACCATAATCTATACACACCAATAAGCACATAAACACATAAAGTCACGTAACTAGCACAAGATAAAACTAAGTGACGAACCTCAAAACCACAGTTGTCACATTGGAGTTGAAGATTGTACCTTTTTTGTCATAAAAAAGCACTAGATACTTTGCATCACAAAGTTTACTGATGCTGATGAGGTTGTGCTTCAATCCATTGACATATGTTACCCTTGTAAAAACTATACCATTGCATATCATTGAACCAAATCCTTTAGTAGTAGCTGATGAGTTATCACCAAAAACAACTTTAGGACCTTGTTCCTCCTTATACTTGTGCAGATGACTTTTGGTGCCAGTCATATGCCTTGAGCAGCCATTATCCATGTACCAAATAGGCTTCCTGAGATCACAATACACAAGTTAAGGAAATGGTCAGTTTTGTTTTGAAACCCACCTTTGATGGGTGGGTGTTTTAGATCTAAAAGGTGTTCTAGATCTGAGTGGTCCTTTGATGAGGATAAATAAGATTGCTCAGAAGAAGAAGGAGAGGATTGAACAGCATTTGCTTTCTTAGCCTAAAGGGCTTCACCTCTTTTGAACCACTCTATATGATTGTGATCAGATGTAGTGTGGACATTACTTCCACAAGTTTCACAACATTTGGCAATAGAGTTTGGGTTCCTAGATTTGATGCCCCTTTTGAGAGAGATAACTCGATTATGTCCATGAGTGTCATGGTCATAACTTCCACAAATATCACAAACAAGATAGTAGTGATAGTCATCTGAGTGATTTTTCGCCAAGAATGAGATGCTTCAGTGTTGTGAGCATCGGCACTAGTTTTAGCAAACATATATTGTGTATGTTCACAAGTGCGATGGTCAGTCTTCTCACATTTAGTATAATAAATCACTTTTAGGCAAGTTTTAGTGAGATGGTTGATTAAACCACATAGATCACAAGCCCTTTTAAATTATGTCTTGTACTTATAATGTGGAGAGTTTGAAGGTTCATATCTGAATCAAGTTGGTGTTTGCTACTTCCTGAGTTGCAATTTGAGCTGATTGATCTCTTGCATGACAAGAGACATTCTCTCATCTTTCTCAAATCTAGCATTCTTTAGTTTATTTGTTGAAACTGAAGAGGTAGTTCCCATATGTGAACCTTCAGCAGGAGCTGAAGAGTTTTTTTATGTGTCGATTTTGACATGCTTGGGAGACCTACCTTTGTGTGTTGCGTGAGACTTGATGGTTGACTGGATTGATTTTGGTCCAGTAGAGGGTTTAGCACCAGCCAGCTTCTCCAAAGGAGGAAGTGGGGTACTTACATCATTCTCTAAATCAACATCTGAGTCATCTTAAGTAACTGAAGATTCAACAGGCGCTGAAGTGTCAGCATTTGCTTGCAACTCAGGAAGAAGGATAAGTCCAGTGTCATGATTTGGTAAATTCTCTTCACCTGACCTTACAACATCAGGGATCGAGCTACCATTCTCATTTGAGGGTTTGAAAAAGATAATATCAATTGAGTTGGTGTTGGAGGATCCTTTAGCAACCAAGCATTTTCCTCTTTTGAGAGGGACTTTGTTCATTAATGCTTGATTTACCCTATCAGAGTTTCTAAGCCAAGATTTAACAATATCTTTTGCTTCTTTTAGTTCAACTCTTAAGGAGTTATTTTCATCCATAATCTATTTTTCCAGTTGTTCAAAAGTAAGTACATCAAGTTTAGCCTCTCTTAGCTCTATTAGCTTACTTTCAAAATCATAGAGTTTTAGAACAAGTTTATGATACTTATCAAGCAAGTTCTTTCTTTGTTCTTCAACAAATTTTAGATCACCATTTCTGCCACTTTCTATGGGAACAACATTAGAGTTAGAGCCTTCTTCATCAGCAAGTGCCATTAGCACTTTCACATTAACCAATTCATCATCTTCTTAAGAGACTTCCTCTTCATCCCATTCATACGATTCAGCAATGAGTCCTTTGTTCTTATCTTGCTTGGGAGCCTTGGAGGAAGAACTTTCAGTGCTCATGAGAGCCAGTCTAGCTTTGATTTCTCTATACTTTGCCTCAAAGTCTTTTGCTGGTCGAAGTTCTGCCCTATTTTGCTGAAAAGAAATGGAAGCAATTTGTTTCTGCTGAAATGATGATTGACCAGATGTTCTTGATTGAGTAGGTGAGGAATAAAAAGGGAGGGATGTTTTGGAATAACAATCCCTAGCAAAGTGACCAGCCTTTCCACATTTGTAGCATTCAGTGTCAGCTGAAGCTTTTGTAGTGCTGGAGAACTTGACTCCTTTCTTAAAGAACCTTCTAGACTTGGCCAAAAGTGCTCTCTCATGAAATTCCTCTTTGAGGTCATTCAGATTTTCCTCACTAGTTCTATTGTCTTCTTCATCATCAGGACTATCTTGGTAGTCTTGGATGAAAGCCTCACTGAAGAAGGCTGTAGACAAGGGTGTAGCAATGGTTAATGCTTTACTCTTGCTTGAGCCTTCAAAAATCCTATCAACTAGGTCTTCTTCATATTTTAGTTTCCCAAAAAGAGAGGCCAGATCACAATCTTTAATGTGATTAGCATTTCTCAAGCTTTGGTAGAAACGAGCCACTTCTTTGGCAATGCATTAACAAAAACTGTGTTGATTTCAAGTTTTGAAAGCTCAACACCATCATACACTAGTTCCTTCAATAGTGCTTTGTATCTGGTGAATGTTTGTGTGAGGGTTTCCCCTTCTTTGTGTTTGAAGGTGTTGTATTGAAGCTTTAAGTCCATTATTATTGTTTCTTTGACATCAGAGGGTCCCTCATGATAAAGAATAAGGTCCTCCTATGTAGATTTTGTTGTTTTGCAATTCACAATAGAATTCATTTGGTCATCTTGAAGTACAGACATGATGAGACTTTTGAGACGCTGGTCTATGTTAGCAGCTTTTCTCTCATCAGCAGTCCATTGTACTTTAGGTTTTCTATTATCCCCAACCATGGGAACAAATGGACCATTTTCAATGATTCCAAGGAATTGAGGTTCAATCCCAACCATATGGACAAAGAACCTCTTCTTCCAATTTGTGAAATTAGCTACCTCTGGGACAGGAGCAGCATTGAGTTGGCCACTCATATACTCTAGGGTTTGTGGTATTACTTGAGCCATTTTTGGATCTTGATTTGAAAATTTTAAATGAGTAGTTTAATAAAATAAGAAAATAAGAGTTTTGCTAATCAAACTGCTCTGATACTACTTGTTGGGAATCTAAGTTTGTTAGATTCCCTGATCATAGATTTAAACACAAAGTAAGCTGTTAGATAGTCACTTGCTTGTGCCTAGGAGGCAAGCAAGTATCGCAAGACTCATAAAGATCCAAGTCTCTGTGAGCAACCTCAGAGGAGTCCATGTCAGAGACATTGTCAAGGAAGTCAAAGATTACTTGAAGACATACTCATTGGCTGAGATGGATAACAGCCAAGATGTATCAGGAACTCTGAGGGGTTGAGGGTTAACAGGGGTGGCAATACCCTGTTAACACTCAGCACACTTTGGACATGCCATTTGTGTGTTCGAGACAATGAAGAAAAAGGAAACTGTTTCAAGATCTGTTTCCTTAAAGCATAATGGCAGACTACCAAGAATAGAAGAGCATCATGTGACTGATGTCTGAAAAGTGAATATCTTGTGTAGTCACCATCAAGTACTATTTAGGTCAACCTCGTATCACTATAAATAGGATGTGTATCCCAGCATTAATGTTTAACACTTTGAGAATATTCATAACATTAATGCTTAGAACTTATAGAATCAAACAGCTGCGACTGTATTCATAATAGGGTTTATAGTTGTTCAAAGTGTGCATAACACATTGTCATCAAACGGTGGTATCCATAACACTTGTAATTCTTTATTATACAATAATAAGATTACATTTGAAAAGTATTAACTTGTTTTGATTAGTTAAGTTTAGTGTTTCTAGCATTGATTAGGGAATTACAATCGGTATCAGAGCGGTGTTTGATATTAAAACCTTCAAGAAACATCGTTCTTAGTTTTATAATCAAGATCCACCCTGCCAGAAACTTCTAACCCACCACATTCACCTTCTGGTAACAATAACAATGCAACACCATCTTCACCAAGACTCACCCCTCCTCCCAATGACGATGATCTACCCCAACTTCTTGACTCAAGAGGTGGATCACATGTCACAAGTGTACCAGTCTTTGATGAAGAATATTTTGCTAGTTGGAAGAGTCAATTTCTTGTGTATCTCGATGGACTTGAACCATTTCTTCTAGAAATTTTAGAAAATGGTCCTTATGTTCCCATGGCGCTTACCTCCACTAAAGAAAACCCTCTTCCCAAACCTCTCAAACAATGGACTCCAGCTGATAGAAAACTGGAAAACCAAGATAAACGTCTCAAAAGCATCATCATATCCTGTCTTCCCAAACACATCATGAAGTCTGTCATTCAGTGTCCCACAGCCAAGCAAATGTGGACAGACCTCATCATTGGCCATGAAGGACCCTCTGAAACCAGAGAAACAAAGATTCAGGCACTCAGACTTCAGTTCAATGCCTTCAAGTCACTTAAAGGTGAAAAAGGTTCAACAAACCTATACAAGGCTGAAGATTCTTCTCAATGAACTAGAAATGAATGATGTCGCCATTGGTCAAGCTGAGATGAATGCCACATTTGTCAACAGCCTTCCAAGAAAGTGGCTGAGTATGAATCAGACTCAGAGAGCAAATAACTCTATCAAGAATGACACCTTAGCTCAGCTTTATGGATAGTATAATTATGAAGAAGGGCTGATTGATACTATATACAAGTCTAGACTGAAAGATTTGTAGTTCAAGGAGCATCTTCCAAAGCCTTGATCTCTGCACCACATCCTCATGACAGCAACTCTGATGTTGAAGAAGACACCCGCAGCAGCCAAGAGTTCTTAACAGATCTTAATGCAGAGTTTCATAAAAGAGCCTTGCTAGCCAACCAAAGAAGATTCTTCAAAAGATCAGGAAGAATAGGATCAGCTAGTAAACAAACTGACAGATCAAAAGAAACTTGCTTTGCCTGTGGAAAGCTTGGACACTTCCAAAAATATTGTCCTTCCACCAAGACATCCTCACCTTCCTATCCATCATCTTCCACCAAACCTTACAAGTTCAAACAACAACACAATAACTCATCTCACCAATCCAATTCATCAGACAATGAGAAGAAGGATTACAAAAACAAGTACAAGGCACTTAAATCTGAGTTAGAATAGATGAATTTGAAGCTTGAAGCTCTGTCTAAGAAGAAGGGAGGTGATAAAAAGACAGAGAAAGGGTTGGTAGCTGAAGCTTATGATTGGAATGATGAGTGATATGAGTGATTTTACTCATATCATTTGTATCTACAAACAATGAATAAGTGCATAAAATGTATCAATATTGCCTTGTACTTGCATGTTTTGTTGTTTGATGTGTGTAGGTACCAAGATTGCGAAAACCGGCGAAACCGGCACGAGTTTGAAGAAAAGATCGACAAAGCCAATAACAAGTTGTATTATTCGAGGATCTATCAAGTTTGACGACAAGTGGGTCCCACTTTTTGGAAAATGGGCTCAAAAGCCAATTTGGGATTTAAGATAATACTATATTTTGTTTTAAAATCCAAATGGCCCAGATGGAAGAATAAATATGAAACAGATGGAAAGTGAAGTATTGGACTTCAAGCCCATCACCAATTCATTAAACGTGTGGAGTTATAACTGTCCAAAGCCCATTAGGGTTATTTATTTATGAAACGGTTAAATGTGTAAAGTTATTTACACTTGGTCAAACTATCCACACCAAACGCACACAATTTCTTTTCGTTACTCCCAAAGTCCTTCTCTCCAACTTTTTCACCCTCACCAAAAAAACCTGTAAACTTACTGTACACAAAAACCCTAATCAATAATTACCTCGAATAAATTAGGGCTTTTCACTCACACGTGTTATTCACACGAGGGGATAATAAATCCCCAAGTTTTAAGGAAGAGAGTATGAGGGGAATCAATTGCGTGGCAGCTTCTGTTGATCCCAAACTTAGATCGATTTAGCTTTATGTATACGAGATTAGATCAAGTAATACACGTAGAGAAACCTTTGTATATGTATATGACAATGTAAGTGTTATGCGGAATTAACACTTAAACAAGAACACAATGATTTAAACAAACTTTCATTTGATTAATGATAACAAACTTGCTTACAATGAAAGTGTTTAACGTATTAAAACTTATATTGAACAATAACCTAAAGGTCTTCTTTTATAGACATAAGAAGCCTTGTACAATAATCTACGTATCAACTATTCTAGGGTAAAGATAAATATAGAAAATACATTGTTGTTCCTATCTTTACTAGAAGTAATCTAGAACATAATAAACGCGTAGATCATATACTTCCATCAGTGCTTGTCTTCAATGTGTCAACGCTTGACTTCTTCTTGTCAACGCTTGATCTGTCAGTGTTTGTTTTCTTCCTATCAACGCTTGTTTTACTCTTGTCAGCGCTCAAGTAGACTGGCTATAATTTATACCCAACAATCCTCCCCTAAACTTGATATCTACTCTAGTAATCAAGTTTCTGAATAAATATTAAGAACTAGGAGGAATCTTACAACACTTATCATATTGGTAATAAATAAATCTGATCAAATCTTTGGCCACGTCACTAGAATAATCAATTTCCAGCTGTGTATTCTTCATCTTCTCCAAGACTTCCTTGGACATGGAATACTGACCATCTACAAGTAGATACTCAGCAAACTTTGTAGAACTCAAATAATAAACACCAGCAGCTGAATACAATCTCCATTGAAGACCACTGAGGTCATCTTCAAGATCCTTCCAAACAGCAGGATCTTCATCTCTTGGTCCACACATTCTTTGGAATGTTGACCATAGTTTTATTGCATTGACTGAAGTGGGAGCTTCAGTTTCATACTTGGCCTCTAACAAACTCCATAGGTCTACCAAGTCTTCTCTATCAAAACTTGCAAACAAAGATATAAGAGTGGTAAAAGTGTGAACCTCTTTTCCATACCTGCCAATCATCCAAAAACCACATTCATCTTCTTCATAGCTTATAATAGGGTTTCTGGAATCAAGTGGTAACACTTGTACCATATCTGAAGCTTCCAATGGTGAGAGTTTGAGGCTCCTTCTGATAACAGCTTCACTTGGATTCTACCTATCCATATCTTTGGGAAACTCAAGTTAAATTCCCTTCTTCACAGGTCTGGGAACAATCATTGCCTTCTTAAGCTCCATTTCCTCTGCAAGTTCTTTTTTTCTTTCATCAGAAAGAAGTCTTAGAGTGTTTTCTTCCTGCACTCTTACCCAAATGGGATAAGCTTTGAACTCCAACTCTTCAAATGTCAACCCAGGCAATTTCTTATAAGTCCACCCTGTTCCATGACATCTGAGTAGCATGTAGTACAACTCCCTTCTATCCCTTTTCAAATTTGAGAGAACATTGCTTGCTTTGTGTCTCAGAATTACCTTGCAGTCCTTTTGTACTCTTAGAAGAATCTCCAAACCCCATATCTGGTCTGAAATAGTCAAATGTGGATTCTCCATACACCTATCTTCCCAAGCATGGTACATCTGAACAACTTCTGGCATATCAAAATCAACTTGCGCTTTTAACTCATTCAACTTCTCTCTTGCCAAATCATCACCATACTCAAGTCTTTCTGGATCATCTATAATCATCACACTTGAGTCTGAACTGGCTTCATCACTACCTTCTTGCTCTTCTGAAATGACAACAAAAGGTAATTCATCCACCTTCTTTCTTTCTTGTTCCACAATTTGTGCAGCCAACCTTCTATCAAACTCAATCTGTGTTGCATTCTTTGGAACATCTACTTCTACCATAATACCTTTACCCTTATATAATGGATCCAAAGTGGGTAAGGTAGATGGTAATACCTGTGAAGAAACATCTTTGATGATGGATGATGCCTGGAATACATCAACCTCATCTGCAGGCCTGTCAACGCTCACTTTTGCTTTGTCAGCGCCCAAGTTACTCATGTCAGCGTTCAAATCTTTCTTGTCAACGCCCAAAGTACCTGTCTCATCACCTCTTGTAATTTCCTCCAACATGGCTGTAAATGACAAATTTAAGTTTGTAGGAGAGACTAGAGACGTATCAAAACCTGTCTGTTTCTTCAAACTTGTTAGGGCCTCAGCAATACCCAAAGATTCACCATCATGGGAGCCCTTATCACTCACATTAATTTGTTCATCCTCCCCTTTGAAAGATTCCTCCATCCCTCTCCTTGTGCTATCATTCTCCAAGATAACAATCCTCTCCCTCAATTGCTTGAGTTCAAGGCCTTGTGTGCTGACAACTTGTACCAAGTCTACATTTTGCTTTTACAAGCTCATGCAGACTATCGTCAATTCTATCAAAGTCATTGCTTCCAATCTGTCCTCTTCTAAAATGGGTATTTGACCTCCCAAGTTAGATTCATTGGGCATGGATGAGGTCTTAATGATGGTAGGACTGTCTTGGCCAGCTTCTAAGCCAGAACCAATAGTCCCAGCCTCATCAATAGCACCAACCACACTTGTGGTGGTGGTTCTCTCTGCTACATGGCTAGGACCACTAGAGGAGAACACTCCAGTAGTCCTTTGGCGTTTTTGTAACCTATATTATGTTGGTGGAGAAGATGATGTGGATTAGGTGGATGTGGGTTGGTTAAGGGGTGTTTGGGTTTGTGAAGGATTTGTGTCAACGTTTGGAATAGGCATGTCAACGCTAACATTTAATGTGTCAGTGTTGAAAGGTTCTTGTTCAAGTTACATGTGTTGTGGTGATGGTAATGGTTCAGGTATTGGGTCAAGTTGGAGTTGTGGGTCTGGTTGGGGTTGTGCTGCTTCAATGACAGCAACCATAGCTGGTGTGAGGGGTAAGTCACGATGTGGGGGTGAGTTCATCTTTGTAAAAATTACTTTCTTTTGCACAGGGATCTCATAAAAATCATCATGATCCCTTGTGCAGTAACTTTGGACATCAAAAACCATTTGTAAAAATCTGGGATAAGCTAAAGTCATTTTTTCCCTTTATTTTTACACATGCCCTCAAAAATCATTTTGGAATAATTAAACTTTTGCCCAGTAGCAATGCACATAATAGTACTAGCAATGGATCTATTGATCTCATTGTGTGCAGTACACTTGGGACTCAAACATTGCAAGAGGACATGTATTAGGTACTTCTAGGCTGGGGGAAACTCCTGTTTATGATATTTATTTAAAGTTCCCTCATCAGGGAAAGGATAACCCAAAGCCCTTAGTCCTTGTTCTATTTCATTAATGGGGAGAGTGGTTATACCATCTGCATCATCAAGATGCAAAGCTTGGTGAACCAAAGCTTCAGTAACCACCCATGTGCGCCCATGAACAATAGATGATAATGTAGTCACTCTATTAACTGTTGAGGAACTAACAGTGTTCCAAAACTATTTAATATGTGTGACAGGAATGAGTGGATCATGAGAAAGAGCATACCTAATTGGGGATGCGTTCAAATACGCCACCATTTATGTGTATTGGGGAAACAGAGTGTCATCAGCTTATAGATATGCTATCATGTTGTGTTGACTCCTGAACCCCAATTCCAAATCACTTGGTTTAAATTTTGGTGCCATTGTTGAAAGCTGTTTGAATGATTGATGAAGTATATGAGAAAATGTTGTTAGACAATAATGATGGGTACCCTGTTTAAAATAGGAGCCAAATATATAGGAGAGAAACAAGCATGTGATTGGTCAAAAATTAGGCAACTATTTTCAAAATACAATCATGAAAATATTGAAAAGAAATAAGTTTATCTCATGCATTAAATGAAAGTTATCTGCTCCCAAAATTACGGCCCAAAAATATGTCAAAAAGTAACAACTGGGTAGGTCCCATTGAGTGTCAACGATCAAAAATAATCCATCAATGCCTAACGGCTATATTCTTGTCAACGTTTGCCAAAGCCATGTCAGCGTCTAAATTGGTCACAACAACGCTTGGAAAAATACTTGTCAGCATCAAAAAAAAAATTTATAAAAATGAAAAATGACCTTAACAAAGTAATTTATCCTAGAGAAGATAACCTATAAGTTGATAATTATTATAGGGCGGCAAGCACTGTCCAGTTATGCACACTTGCTTATGCAAGATAGACATAACAGTCCTCTAGTGTCCCTTGCTAACCAAAACTCTTAACAACTAAGTTACCTTATAAAATTCCTTGTTACTCCCAGGTAAAACCCATGATAAAATCATTCCCAAGTCTCCCAACAGACAACAACCAATTCTAGGCCAAAAATGTCTTGGCAGCATGTATATTATATCAACTTTGCATGCTACAGTGCCTCATGATTTAGTAAAACTAACTCATACTCACCTGTGGACACAATCTAGAATTGTGATAAGAGTATCATAAGGATACCCAAAAGTCCTAAAGGTTCCTAAAACCTCTCCTTAAACTATGATACAAATGTTGCCAAAAATATGCATGAACATAAAAAATTTATGTCAAGATAGGAATAGAAAATTCCAACCATCATCCATAAATAAAAACATGCTCAAATGCTTCTCCAATGATCCATAAGCAATTCTGTATCCAATGGTATAATGCTAACACCACCTGCACATTTAGATTGAAAACCACAAAACTAACATTGTTGCTGACAACGCCCCGATAACACTTATCAACGTTAAGAAAAGTTTTGTCAGCGTTAGACAAATGTATTGCTGACAACGTCACAATAACACTTATCAGCGTTGAAGTGACCTTTGTCAGTGTTAGAAAAATATAGTGGAAAATCTAAATCCGCAAAAAGAACAATAACAATGCATTATCCTGTACATACTTTTACAAAAAGACTCCAAAACACATATTATGTGAGATTGATCATTCCAATACTTGTTACCAAGTATTGAAACCTTCCAACATCAAAAGGTTTAGTTAGTAAATCTGACACATTCTCTTCTGTGTCAACCGTATCTGGTTGTATTAAACCCTTTTCAAAACAATCTCTTATAAAATGGTGTCTAATTTCAATGTGTTTAGTTTTACAATGATGCACATGATTTTTAATAATGCATAAAGTGATGTTATTGTCAACAAATATCTTGGTATGCATGAAATTATACCCATAATCCAACAACTGGTTCTGAATCCATAAGACTTGTCCACAACAAGCAGCTGCAGCCACATACTCAGCTTCAGTTGTAGAATTAGCCACCACTGTTTGTTTCTTGCATTGCCAAGATATCAACCTGCTCCCAAGAAACTGACATCCACCAGTTGTGGATTTTCTATCAAACTTATCACCTCCATAGTTACTGTCTGAATATGCAAGAAGCTCCAAAGGTGAATCTTTTGGGTACCACAAGCCCAGACTGGGATAACATCTTAGGTACCTAAAGATTCTCTTGACAGAATAAAGGTGACATTCTTTGGGAGTCACTTGATGGCGTGCACAAGCACACACAGCAAACATGATGTCAGGTCTGGAGGCTGTAAGATACATCAATGAACCAATCATTGATCTATAGTACCTGACATCCACATCTTTCCCATCTCCAATCTTTCCCCAAGAGTGTTCTCTATCCATAGGAGTAGTAGCCCTCTTTTCATGTGGAGAAAAGCTAAACTTCTTCAAGATCTCTGCCACATATTTATCCTAGGAGATGAAGATACCATCTTCTTTCTGCTGAACTTGTAACCCTAGAAAGAAGTTCATCTCCCCCATTGCACTCATCTTGAATTTGTCTGTCATGAGCTTGGAGAAATCCTCACTCATCTTTGGATCAGTAGACCCAAAGATGATATCATCAACATAGACCTGAACAAGGAGAACATACTTACCATTCTTCTTTGTAAACAATGTCTGATCTATGGTGCCCCTCTTGAATCCATTGTCCACCAAATAAGTGGATAATGTGCCATACCATGCTCTAGGGGCTTGATGAAGTCCATACATAGCCTTCTTGACTCTATACACCTTGTCTGGATTCTCTGGATCCTCAAAACCAGGAGGCTGCATCACATATACCTCGTCAACAATTGTTCCATAGAGGAAGGCACTCTTCACATCCATTTGATAGACAGTGAAGCCCATGCAGGATGCATAGGCTAGAAATATCCTTATAGCTTCAATCCTTGCAACTGGTGCAAATACCTCCTCATAGTCTATCCCATCCTCTTGTGTATATCCTTGAGCCACTAAACGTGCCTTGTTTCTGACCACAATGCCTCTTTCATCTCTCTTGTTCCTTAGAACCCATCTTGTCCCAATAGGTCTAACATATATGGGACAATCAACCAGCTCCCAAACATCCTGAATTGCAAATTGGTGAAGCTCATCTTGCATTGCTTCCACCCAACTTGGTTCTTTGAGAGCATCAAATATCTTCTTGGGTTCCTGTTGTGACAGAAAACAGGCAAACAAACATGCTTGCACAAGAGGGGTATCAACCTTCTTGTGAATATTAGCAATAAATCCACCAAGACTTTGATGAGATCTTCTAGTCTGAAGGAGTCATAATATCACCAATGATTTGAGAAGTGGGGTGATTCTTCATAGTAGAAGTGAGAACTCCTCCTTCAAAAAGTCTGGTGTCTTCAATCTCATCTTCCATATTGCTAATACCTTCATCAGACTCTCTTTCATCAATATGAACCTCTTCATAAGTATTGTAAGGTCCACCTTGCTCAAAATTGGAAGAGAAAAGAGGCTCAAAAGTGTTGTCAACGCCTGAACCTTGGTTGTCAGTGTTTGGGCTAACAACGCTTGAAATGTTGTTGTCAGCGTTTGAGCCATCAACGTCTGAATTTGTCCTGTCAGTGCTAGATTTGCCTTTGTCAGCGCCTGAAGGACCATGCATGTTGTTAACTGGTGGTATTTGGGGACCACCATTATCCTTTCCAGCAGCAGCAGCAACAACAAAAGCATCTGTCCATATGGGAATTGTGACATACTCTTGTATAGGAGAAGACTTTTCTGCTCGTGATCCAACCTCTTCATTAACCTGTGTACCTGAAACATCAACAACTTGTTCTTCCACAACATTTGAAGTTACCTTCACAATATCTGGATTAGTGACAGGCATATAATTTAAAGTCCTAGATAGAGGTTCCAAGTCAAACAACCAATTTGGACCACTTTCAGGATCACTAGGTTTACTCTCTAAAAACCTAACATCTACTCTTTCAAGTATACGTTTTTCCTTTTTAAGATAAACCCTATATCCCTTGCTCTGCACTGAGTACCCCATGAAATAGTATTCATCACCTTTTGCATTAAATTTACCTAAGGCATCACTAGTGTCAAGAACAACTACATGACAGCCAAAAGGTTTTAGAAAACCAATATTAGGTTTTCTTCCCCAAAGTAATTCATAAGGTGTTTTGTTCTGTATCTTGTTGACCAATGCTCTATTTTGAACATAGCATGCTGTATTCATAGCCTCAGCCCAAAAAGCTATGGGGAAATAAGCATCAGACAACATAGTTCTGGCTGCTTCAATTAGGGTTCTATTCTTTCTTTCTGCAACCCCATTTTGCTGTGGGGTTCTAGAAACACTAAATTGCCTAGTAATCCCTTTCCTGGCACAAAAATCATCTAACACTTTATTCCTAAACTCACCACCATTATCACTCCTAATCATTTTAACTTCATTACCAATCTTCTTCTCAATCTGAGTGATAAAATCAATTAAAGTGTCAGCAGTATCACTCTTCATAGCTAAAAAAAAGTCCAAGTAAACCTAGAAAAGTCATCTGTGATGACAAAGCAATATGATTTACCATTCAAACTCTCTATATTATTTGGACCAAATAGGTCCATATGAAGCAAGTGAAGTGGTCTAGTACTAGAGTGCACCTATTTGGACTTGAATGAGACCTTGTGCTGCTTGCCTTTAAGACATGCAACACAAGAGTGGTCATTGTGGAAAGCCTTTTTAGGAAAACCATCAACCAAGCCAAGTCTCACAAGCCTGTTTATATTCTTAAAGTTTATGTGCCCTAGTCTCCTGTGCCATAGATTACTTTCATCTACTGAAGCTTTAGCATAAAAACATGACATATTATTATTCATCCTAATCCCATTCAGATTCACATTATATATGCCTTTATGTCTAGGTGTTCTATAATCAATATGTTTCTCATTTGGGATCTTATAATCCTTGCTTAACACCAAGCATTCAGTATCAGTAAACAGAACTTTATTTTTGTTATCACAAACTTGTGATACACTAAAAAGATTGTAATCAAGTTCCTTTACCAGAAATATGTAATCAAGTTCCTTTACCAGAACTTGTGATAAACTTGGTGAGAAGAGTTCCTTTGCCTGTGATAGT
Organism: Glebionis coronaria; assembly: GCA_025667525.1. NCBI lineage: Eukaryota > Viridiplantae > Streptophyta > Magnoliopsida > Asterales > Asteraceae > Glebionis > Glebionis coronaria. The sequence goes on from JANFOE010000881.1 coordinate 110,150, forward strand.
TCCATATCCGCCTCCAAAGTAAACCTTAGCACCATCCTTAATGGGAGTGAAGTTAGTTAAATAATCTTCCTTCCCTGTCATGTGCCTTGAGCATCCACTGTCCCAATATCCATAATCATTGACCTGTTTTTGAATGCCCTGCACATAAAGAAAACAAGTTAGTTTTCTTTGGGAATCCAAGCCTTAGCAGACTTGGATTCATCTGGTTGTTCAACAAGAATAGACTTAGTTCTCATAACAACCCCTTGTTCATCCCTCTTTAGATGAAATACCCAGTTAACCCCAATAGGTTTTGTAATGACCTTTGAAATGTAATTAAATCTGTTGCAGGTCATAGAAATCCCATTATCATTAGGGTTTTGATCTTTCTTTGGTCTCCATGTCAAGCTTGAAGAAGCTTTAGACCCCTTACCCTGTGGTTGCAAATATTAAGGTTTGGTCACGTTTCTGTCAGCGTTGGATTTGGTCTTGTCAACGCTGAAATTACCCTTGTCAGCGTTGAACCAAGGGTTTGCTACAGAAACCCATTGCCTGTTAGACCAAGTATTTGTCTTTTGAAATGGTCTTTGTCCATGAGTGTTAGACCCTCTTGTGAAGAATGGGACAGGTCTAACAACTTGTGGACTTTGCTGCACACAAGGTTTGGGTCTGACAACGTTTGACTTTCTAACAGTGTTGACCTTGGAAGCGTTGACACACTTATATGCTAAATGTGAAAAGCTACCACAAGTTTAACAGGCTTTTCTAGACACAACCCTAGGTATAGAAGAGAAGAAGCATGTTCCATCATTACTAACTTGACTTTTAGGTGACCTAGTATTCCTATACATTTCTGCATACTTGACACTAGGTTTTCTAACAGCGTTTGATCCAAGGTCAACAGCCTTACCAGTGATTGGGTTTGTTACCTTAATATGGGTTGACTCATCAGGACTTTCACATAATAAGCCACCCTTAACAAATAAGGTAGGGTTGGCTTTCTTCAATTCATTCAAGTCAGTCAACTTCTGTTGATACTTTTCAACTGGGGTAATGACTCTTGGTGGAGGAATAAATTCCTCCTCTTGGAGTTCTGGTAGACCAGTCCAAGATAGGTCCTTTCTTTGGACACCATAGAAGTCACCAGCTGGTGGTGGAACCACAGAGTAGTCTTTCATCCCAATCTCAGTCATGTCCTTAGGATCCCTTTGTTTATTAACACATTCTCTTAGGGTTTGTGTGGCCTTATCAAATCTCTGGATTTTAAGGCCAACATTATCTTTATTCTTAATGGCCTCATCTAATTTCGCCTGTAACTCATCATTAACCCTTTCCATGATGCTTCTAACATCATTACTAGCATTTAACTCATGTTTTAAGATATTTATTTTGTCTTTTAAATCAAATTCCATTTTCTTGTACTCAGAAACTATCTTCTCAGTTTGAGTGAGAGCAAGTTGATAATTAGACAGTTTGCATCTTTCAGTACTCACATCATCTAATAATCTTAACACTTCTTTGTTAAGTTTCTTAGTATTTAACCTATAACCCTTACTACAAAAAGCATCATCGTATACCTCATTATCTGATGAAGAAGAGGAGTGTGCCATGAGAGCATATTGAACATGCTCTTCTTCTTCTATGTCAGCAACCAAAGCTTTATCCTCTTCATCATTCTTAACCAGATAGCTCCAGTCCCATCCAATGCCATCAATTCCTTGTACTGCAACCATTGCCTTAGGATCTTGAGCCTTAACAATTTGACTTGAAGGTTTGTCAGCATCAGATCTTCTTGGAGATCCACATTCCCTCATGAAGTGCCCCATACGATGACAGTTGTAGCACTTAACATTGGATTTATCAAATCCAGTAGTATCCTTTGCATTAAAGGTCATCTTCTTCTTAAACCTTCTATTCCACCTGTTTGCTCTTATACTAGCAAGAGCCATGTTCCACTTAATATCCATCTCCTCCAAGTGTTCATCACTTATTTGCTCAAGGTCCTCATATGTAATCACTGAACCATTGGGCAAAGAAGCAATATAAGCACATACAGTATCAAGATCCAAACCAGCATGTTTAACTCTTGGTTTGCCACTTTTGTATGTGTCAGCGTCTGAATATGAGGCGTTGACAAGACATGTTCCAGCGTTGACACATGTTGATCCAGTGACTGGATTCATGTAAGAGTCCTTCTGATTGAATTGACCTTCACTATGAGAAAATAAGGCCATGTTGCTATTTGTAGACGTACTTCCATGCTCCAAAAGAGTTTCATTCTCCAACAGCCTTAGTTTGTTGTAAATATCATCAAAAGTAGAACTTTCGTGAGTGTTATTGGCAAGAATAGATCTTGCCTCAATCTTCTACGCATCACCAAGGCTTTTAAGAAAAGTAGCAATAGTGTCAACATCACCAACTTGTGTCCCCATGAAGGACAACTTGCTATTAATATCAAGAAGTCTGCTTCTAACACTACTAAGCTTCTCATTAGGTTGAGCTTTGAAAACAGCATACTCATGCATGAGTTGCTTCTTCTTCTCTTCCTTAGTATCATCATTGCCACCATATGCAACTTCAAGAGCTGCCCAAAGGTATTTTGCAGATTCATAACCTCTGTATTTATGCTGGTTCTCTTGTCCCAGAGAGAGTTTCAGAATGTTTAGGGTTTTCATATCAACCCTTCTCTTTGCTATGTCTTCAGCAGACACAACTCTACCATCATCAGGTTTTTCTTTCTTATTTGCTTCTGAACATCCAGCAACAGCTGCTCTTGCAGTAATGGCATTAGCAATCTTCTGAGCTTTATTGAATGTGTTTCCATATTCAATAATCTCCCAGAGAGTGTAGTCATAGATCCCCAGATATTTCTCAAAGTTGAATTTCCATAATTTAAAGTTGGTTGCATCAAGCATGGGAATCTTGATGTTTGGTAAAGGTGAGGAGGAGGAGGTTAATTCTGGATTTGACATGATGTTTTTAGGGTTTTTGTGAGAATTAGGGTTTTGGTGATTTTAGGGTTCTTGTGTTCTTTAAGATCAAAAGTTCCTCAATAAGCTCTGATACCACTTGTTGATCCCAAACTTAGATCGATTTAGCTTTATGTATACGAGATTAGATCAAGTTATACACGTAGAGAAACCTTTGTATATGTATATGAAAATCTAAGTTTTATGCGGAATTAACATTTAAACGAGAACACAATGATGTAAACAAACTTTCACTTGATTAATGATAACAAACTTGCTTACAATGAAAGTGTTTAACGTATGAAAACTTATATTGAACAATAACCTGAAGGTCTTCTTTTATAGACATAAGAAGCCTTGTACAATAATCTACGTATCAACTATTCTAGGTAAAGATAAATATAGAAAATACATTGTTGTTCCTATCTTTACTAGAAGTAATCTAGAACATAATAAACGCGTTGATCATATCCTTCCATCAGTGCTTGTCTTCAATGTGTCAACGCTTGAGTTCTTCTTGTCAACGCTTGATCTGTCAGCGTTTGTTTTCTTCCTATCAACGCCTTTTTTACTCTTGTCAGCGCTCAAGTAGACGGGCTATAATTTATTCCCAACAGCTTCGGATTGGTTTAGCCACATCACGTCCCCTAAATCCTCCAATTAAATCCCTCCACCTCACCAAATTAGTGACAAGCTGGCAATCCAAGGGCGAAATCAACGAATCAAAGAGAATAAGAGATGGAATATGCTGAAAAGATCCGAATATGCTCTCCAAGAAGCATTTGGGATGGCTATAAAAACCCCCTATTTTCTGTAATTGAAGTATCCCATTTTTTATTTCTAATGTTATTATGCTAGATTAGTTTTAGGAATATTGTAATCTCTTTTCAAAGTTTTGTAATCATTTAAGATTAATAAAAGTGAATTTAAATAAATTCGTGTTTTTATTCTTTTACTTTTCTGTTGAATCTATTTTACAATTTACTCTTTAAAGCTGTTTGGTGATAATAAAAAAAATTATTTAATCTAAGCTTAAACATAGCTTATGTTGAATAATTAGAATGAGATTTGGGAAATAAACTTTCCTACTGAAAGTTTAAGTAAAAATGATGGTTCGTGATGATAATGTTTGGCTCGAAGATTGGTGAATGGCGATTGATGGTGGTATAGAATCGGGTTCACAAGGTTGTTCAGCACAACCTTCTTCCCAATGGTTACTTCAAAAGGTTTATTTTCTCTTTAATCTTCATGTTCAATAGATTAATCAGTGTTTGATGTTCATCTGTTTAATATGATTTCGTTTTGTCGGGTTTTATATGATTAGTTTAATCTGTTCTAATTGTCTTATAGTTGGAGTTTTTATAGCTTTATGTTCATGAATCTGTCTACTTTGATAATGAATCTGTCTTGTTAACATTCTGTATTAAATAGTTTGATATTATTGTTTAGATTATTCAGAATACTGCTAATGTTTGGGTATGATTTTTTTCTGATGTAATATTGTTTTTAGTGAATTGTGTTATGAATTTGAATGAATTAGTTGCGATTGTTAGCTTTTGAATGATGAGTTTCTTTTGATATCAGTTTATTGATAGATGTTGTTAGGATGCTATTTTATAATGAGTTTTGAAACCAGCTGGAAAAGTTAACATGCTTATTGCTAAAACGATTTGGTTCCATTTAACTAATTGTTGTAGATGAAGGTTAAGATTGAAGTCTGAGTTATCTGTTAGTTAAAGGATGGGTGTTCACAATAAGACTGTCTTACGTTGTAACTGAAATGAGTTAATTTAGCTGTCTAATTGTGTAGGTTTATTGGTTTAGTCTGCTGCTGATTTTGAGTTTGCTTAACTTACTGATTTTCAGCATCTTCTGGTTCTACTTAATTTTTGTTATACTGAAATTGTTTAGTATTTAATTACTGCCTGTTTAGTCTATTGTTGCTAAGTTGGATGTCTTATTTACTTGTTTGATATAGCTTATTAATTTAGCTGAATGTTTAGTTTGTGAGTTTCACTGTAGGATGTACTGATTGTTGTGCTTTTATTTGTTTCTTATTACTGATTTTTAAGTTTTCATTGTTATATTTGTGCGATTTTGCTGTATGATTTGAGACGTATTATTCTTTGAGCTTGTTTCGCTGCTTTGAGTATTTTTGATGTGTTATTGTTCAAGCTAAAAGCTACCAGATCCCTTTGATCTGATTAGCTCATAAGCTGAAATCCTTTTCAACTTTTCATAAAACTTATGAAAAAGTCACCTCCTGTGATTGTTAGTTTTATTTGTCAAAAAGGAAATAATAACCAAAAATATGTCCCAAGTGAGGCTCGACCTCGAGACCTCACACTCAATACCCAACATGTTTACCATCTGAGTTGCAAGCTCTTTTGTGTTTAATTTCAGTCAGGTTAATTAATATTGTATGATTGCTTCTGGCAGATTTTGATTAAAGTTTTTGTTTCAATTAAATTTTCGTTTAAATAAATTGTAATTACTATTTTTTTATTAAAGTAAATTTCAGTAATAAATAGTTTCAAAATAAACTAAAATAAAAATAAAAAAATGTTTTTATTAATTTTAAAAGTTTAAGTAGTTTTTAAATAATAAGATTTTTATTGTTTTAGATTTAAATTAAAAAATAGTTTTAAAAATTTGTTTTGGTTTAAGTAAATTTTAATAAATTTAATTAGTTTAAAAAGTTTTATTAGATTTTTAAATAGAGTTAAAGTTATTTTAATAGATTAAATTTTATAGATTTTTAATAGTTTAATTTTTAAATAGTTTTCAATTTTTAGTAATTGATTTAGATTAAAATGATTTGGGGTTTACGATTCATGCACTTTAGGTTTAAACTTTGTAGAATTAATTTTAGTTTAAAAACCGAAAACCATTTCGAATCGATTGTCCAAATCAAAGCAAAACGTCTCAAATTCACTCGATCTTCGTGTACAACGAACTTGGTTCACCAACGTGTTTAATTGAATCCGTCTTTGGTAATTTTAGACTATTACTTTTTCCTAAAGGTAATTTTCTAATTTACCCTATAACGTATCTAATTATCACTATACTATCACGATCACATCAAAAATTTTGGCGCCGCTGCCGGGGATCTTGTGTACGATTCGTTTTCGTTGAGATTTGTTGATCGTTGATTTGAAGACCCTTTCCGTCCTTGGAAAGTTTGTTACTTTTCTATTATATAGTATGTATCGTTTTTCTCGTTTTTTGTGATTAATATATTGTATTACGTAGAACCATAAATTTACATACTTTTCAAATAAGACCTTAGTTGGGATTTCATCACCTAACTATTGTAGTCGAATCCAAAACAAAAATAAAAGGCAAAATAGATAAATACTAATAAGAAGTTTAAACTCGATTTATACAAACTATAAGGTAGGTATAAGGCGACGTGCTATAAAAGGCCGTCTAAGGAAAAAGGTTTTTAAGTGCTTTGTGCCACCTCGTTTCCCCGCTTGCTTGTGTGTATATTGAGAGGGACGACCTATTATTGGTTTGCCGACTCAAGTAGTAATAAATCTTATTTTTGTAGTTTACTTATTGAACCTCAAGACGTTTAGGTTTTCACCTATCATTTCAAAGTCGACCGAGGGTAATTTACTTCCATAGTAGTTATCCTTATTCCTTGTTTTTATCGATCATTTTTTATTGAGCAATACCAAATAAAATACCAAAAATAATCTTCTTCTTGTCTAATTTCTTTTCTTCAATCCTCTAAATTTTTATCTCGTCTTTGTAGTGTATGCAATTACGTTCTTCTCGTCTTGTGATTGATTTTAATAGGCTTGAAAATATTCCTCGTAGAAATAGAAATCGTCAACAACGAATAGTGGAACCCGAGCTTCCACCTATTGTTGTAGAGATGGCCGATAACCGAACAATGGAGGAATTTCTCCGTGCACCCACCGAAGGGTATGGGGAAGCAATCGTTGTGCCGGCTATTTTGGTGGATCATTAAGAGATTAAGACGGGTCTTTTATCGCTCATTCGTGCCGACCAATTTCGTGGCAATGAGACCGATAGCCCGCACTCTCACATTCGGAATTTTCTTCGTATTACCTCGACTCTCAATTTTAGAGATGTGCCGAATGACGCGATTAAGCTCATGATTTTTCCGTACTCGCTCGAGGGTAATGCTAAGATTTGGTATGAGAAAGAACCACCGGGTTCGATCTTAACATGGGATGATTTTGTATCTAAGTTTATGAATTATTTCTTTCCACCATCTAAGACAACACACTTTAAGAACGAGATCACTAAATTTGAACAAAAAGTGCATGAATCGTTTGGGGTTACTTGGGAAAGATTTAAAGATTTGTTGAGACAATGTCCACACCACGGTTTCTCGGAATTGCATCAGATAAATACTTTCTATAATGGGCTTAATATGATTGAACAAGATTCTTTAAATGCCGCCGCAGGTGGTAATCTTATAAGAAAAAATCTGAGAGACGCGTGGAGAATAATTGAGGATAAGTCTAGAGAACAATATTCACGAAACACACCGAGTGCTTCCAATGTTAATTCGTCTAATATCGAGATTGCTAGATTGGACTCTAAGATTGATAATGGATTTGCAACATTGTTGAATGAGATTAGGAAGAATCCTCATGGATCGATTAATATGGTTGAGAATGTTTATGTATCATGTGGTGGAGCACATACTAATTATGCTTGTTCAACCACAGGGTTTGATCAAGCTAGTGCTTTTGCCGCGATGGGAACTTATGGCTCCAACGGTCAAGTTCCTCGTCAAAATCATGTTGCTCCACCGGGTTTTCCACCGGTTCAAAATAGGTACAACAATGGAAATAATGGGAATAATTTTAACCGTGGTAACCAAGGGAATTATAATCAAGGAAATGGGTTTAATGCTAATCAAAACAATCAAGGTTTTAACAATAACCAAAATGATTTGTCAAGCTACATTAAAACGAATGAGGCAAATTTGAAAGCTTTTCAAAATAACATTCAAGGACAAATGGCAACTTTGAAAAATGAGTTTCAAAATACGATTAAAGGGCAAAACAATAAGATTGAGCTTAATCAACAAAGACTTGAACAAAACCAAAACCGTTTTGAGCAAAGATTAGAGCAAAGTCACAATCGTATGCAACAAAGTTTGGAACAAGGTCAAAATAAATTTCTTTCGATGTTCGAGGGATTTATGTCTAAACCATCATCTTCTTCGGGTTGCTTACCTAGTAACACCATTCCAAACCTGAAGGGAGAGCTTAAGGCCATAACCGTTTATGATGATTGTGATAATTTAGAAGAAGTTGAAGTGATTGAGTTTAATCCTCCACCTAAGGAAACTTTTCTAGATGTCACCAAGGCTACTTTAAATGTGATTAGTACCTCGGTTTTCTTTGATTTCTTTCCCGAGAAGTATAAAGATCCGGGTCAATTCTTGATACCTTGTGTTTTCAATGAGCTTGGGGTTTGGAAAGGCATAGCTGATCTAGGAGCTAGCATTAACTTGATACCCCTAGCCCTTTGGAAAACTATTTACTATGCACCACTTAGTACCACTCGAATGATCATTGAGCTTGCTAATGGTACCACTACTCGACCGGTTGGTATAGCGGAAAATGTCATTGTTAAAGTGGGAAAGTTTTTGTACTTAGCTGATTTTGCTATAGTTGATTATGAGACCAATCCTCGTGTGCCAATCATTTTAGGACGTCCATTTTTGTGCACGGCTCAAGTTCAAGTTGATATGAGGAAAGAGGAAATTAAATTGTTTTATGCAGATAAGAGTATTGTTTTTAAACCGGAAAAGATTCCAAGATTTGCTTCTAAGAAAGTTGAAAGTGTTAAACTTGTTGAGACTTTGGAAAGTAATAAGAAAGCTCTTTTTGATAAAGGTGTTTTTCCAATTTTGGAAACCTCATTTTATGAAAATGAGAAGTTAAATTCAAATGAAGAAGCTTGTTTTGTTGAATCATGTTGTAATCTTTCCTCATCTCCACTCAATCCACACGAGGATGATAGTTCTAAGATTGAAAAAGTAATTGATCAATACCTAAGTGCACCATTTGATGCTAGTGAGTTTAATAGTGAGAATTTTGATCCCGAGAGTGACATTGCTTTAATTGAACAATCTTTGAAAATGGACTCATTTTCACTCTCCTCTAAGGATCATATTGATGTTCTGAAGGCACAATCTTCAGTTGAAGAGCCTTTGATTCCTAACTTCACACCGAGTGAGGTTAGTGACTATTCTTGTGATAAGTTCATCGATGAACTTTTTGCTATCATTGATCCACTTCCACGGGGAAGTGAAGACGTTTCCGATCTCGCGATCGAACGTGATTCTCGTGTTTTACCTACCATTCTCGAGGAATTCACCGATGAATTACCTTCGAATGAGAATGATGATCTTGTATCCGAGTGTGACACGCTTGATACTTTGTCGGATATTTCTTGTGATGACAAGATTGATGACACTTTTGTGACTTACTCAAATCCTCTCTTTGAAGCTTCAATGAACAATAATCCATTGTTTCAAGAGGATTTTGACAGCATCATACCTCCTACATCTCACAACCTTTGTGATGATGAGCTCTTCATTAAGGAGTTTGATATGTTACTTTCCATAGACATTCCTTCAGAATTTGAGGAAGAGTCTAATGACGGTGATGAAGATACTTGATTTGATCACCCGATTTATGATGATGATAATGTTGACCCGGAGGGAGAAATTACTTTTGATCCAATTATCCTTCCCACTCGCTTTGATCTTAATGTGCGGGTTTTTCATGCGACTCATTTTGAGTACCATGACCCCTTTATTCACATTCCTAAGAGTGATAAGGTCAACAAAGTCATGCAAGTTGATACCACTAGTGTTGAGACTTTTATACCACCTTTACCATGTGCTTCATATGATTTAGGATTAGCATGGGGGGACGACACCGTGTTGTCTATTCCTTTCTCCACCGAGGACGAGGTATTCGACCCCGGAATCGTTGATTTAGGGAAATCTCGGCCTTTCACCGATGTAATAATTGAAAGACTTTTCTATCATCTTGGTGCGAGTTTATCTCGGGGAGCATGCTACATCCATACCAATATTTGTGACTACCATCTCTTGTTAGAGATTCGTGTTGGAGTTTTATCCTTTCGTTTGTCATCCGACAACGAGGATGTAATCTTTGACCCCGGCATCGTACTTCATGTTGGATTTTATTCCATTATGCCGGTTTTCACCATCTTTCCCTAAGGACCAATGAATGCGGTGATCGAGTCGAGCTCATGACTCGGTGAACAAAAACGAGGTGCCTTGTGGGGGAGTCCCATACATTCTATCTTCTTTCTATTTTCTAACACTAATAAGGCTTGATATTTCAAGCTCGTGCTCGTGTTTTGTTGTGTTGTGAATCTTAGGTATGACCCTAATATTTGAAGACTCTCGTGTTCGGTTTTTGCCGATCCACTTGATCTTCCATTCTTTGAATGCTAAAAAGGGGCACACACTTTATCCCTTGATTTTTATCGAATAACGTTTCATCTTGAGGCATAATTAATAAACGGCTTATAGATTTGCGTGCTCTTTCCATGCTAGGATTTTGCATTAGACTCTTCGTGTTTTAGCCAGGGGGTGTTACTCTTGAGCTAAGAAACATTGAGGACAATGTTTGGTTTCAGCATGGGGGAGTCAATCGATATAATCGCTTGTAATTGCTTTTGTCGTGTCTAAACGTAATTGTTTTTCTCATTTTTCATAAATTTTTTGTGTTATTTTTAAGTTTTAATAAAGGAAATAAGTGTTTTTGACACAAATGTAGGCTTTCCGTTGGTGAAAATAAAAATAGTTTTTGACTCGACTCGGTTTTTAACCTTAGCTTTTCCTTAACGTATTTGAATTAAGTTTTTCTAGGCTTTTATATAGGGAGCTTTAAAACGCGAAAGTCTTAATTCATACGGGTTAAGAACAAGAACTTTTCGCAAGTTCCTATAATTGATCCTAGAAAGTCATTTATCAAGGGAACTTTAAAACGCAAATTCTAAAACTTGAAAGAGTATAAGAAGGTGCAAGATCCTATATATGACTTGAAAACCCATGATGAGACTGCTTTTATACATAGTCTCATCGTCCAAATTGGGCTTAAATTGCATAAAATATCATTAAAACTACCAAATATATGCTCGTGTTTGTTGCTTGTGTATTTTAGGTACGGATATTGAGGAAATGACAAAAAGATCACAAGAATCATTCAAAAACGAACACGGGAAACGAAGCCGCACAATGAACCGGGCCCAAGAATGGAATTTCCAAAAATGACCTTGAAGAATTGAAGAAATACAAGTTTGGTCCCTCATCTTTGAAGACTTGTCACAAATGACCCTCCAATAGTCATATGTACAAGAAAAATCCTTAAAGTTTGAAGAAATGTCAAGAATAGCCCTTGGAATTGGATAAAATTGCATTTGTAGTCCTTGCCGAAAGTTCAATTAAACAAAAGGACTGAATTTGACAAGTTGATGAAAGTTAATTACAAAGGATTAGAAGTTATTTGCTGTTTATTACAAAATGAAGAAAGGAAAGGAATCGAGGGACTGTTTTTGCCTGACATTCAAACTCATCCCCTCCAATCACCACTCTACATCACCCCCACCATCCACTCACATCTCACCACCTCACACTACCCTCCCACGTCACACTCCACCATCTGATTTTTATAATCAGTTTAAAACTTTCTCACTAAACACTTAATTTAAAAACTTAACTCCCTAAAATGGATTAAACTTTCCCCAAATCATCCATAAACCCTAAATAAACCCCAGGACGAATCAACAACTAATCAAGGGGGTTTAACCCCCAATGCTCCAGAAACTTGATTAAACATCACCTCAACCCAAACCCACTCTCAGATTCCCTCCCAACACACCCATGTGTTGGGTAGGACCCTCCCCTGCCCTGTCCTTGTCCACCAAAACCCAAGAAGCAGACCAAATCAATGGTTAAGATGGATTCCTTGGTCCCCACTCTCCTTTCAACGACCAAGATCAACATTTGCAGCTGGCATCTTCACATGACACCAAAGAAGTCACGGGCAACAATTTTGACCAAGATTCCAAGTTCAGTCCAAGGGTAGTTTAGGACTTTCATGTATTAGGGTTTTAGTTATCTAGAATCTTCTTTCTATTATATAAATATGGGACGTATGTGTCCCATATCCTTCGTTCCAGATTTTCTTCAAAGCTTTGTAATTCCTTTTTAGAAGTAATAAAAGTTGGTATTTTTGTTTTAAAAAGTAATTCCTTTTTATGAGTTTTAAAAGTTGGTGACTGTCTTGAAGAATTTCTGAGTTCCATTTATATTGTGTAAACACTTTGTGTTTTGAGTTTTCAAAATAGGTTTTGAAAAGGTTTGATATTTTCAGAAATCCATGAATCTTGAGAAGTGAAAGTGGATTGGTATTCTTGTTTTTCTGAGGTTGATTTCTTGTTTAAAACGTTTCAAAATTTCAAGGCTTGTTGTTTTAAGGTCTCAAAAAGATTTTTTGAAGAAAAATCAGTTGTCCATTTTTCTTGTTAAGCTTACTGTTTCATAAGCTATCCCCACAAGCTCTTGACACCAGCTTGTGGGCTTAGCTTATTGAAGCTTGAATTTGTTTCCTGGTTAGGTTTTGTTTGTGCAGGTTCAAAACAAGTACAAAATCATCATCATCTTGAGTCCTTCATATCATTTCATTTTCAGCAGCCCATAAGGTTCAGCTCAGGCCCCAGCCTGAAAGGAGATGGCTAAGCAGCCATTGTGGGACCTAGATTGTAGGTCCCACAAGGTAACCAACTTGTTTCCTTATTTTCAGTTTACAAGTTTGAGATTTGTGTGATTTGGTTGATTTGCTTGAAAGTTGTTTAAAAGCTTGTTGAATGGTTTGATATTGCTAATTTTAGGTTTATATGCATGTTAGAAGTAGTTAGAAGTAATTTGGTTTGAGTTTATTTTGATTTTATTTGAAAAATTTCATACTCAGTAATTAAGGGGTGTTTGGATTTGAGTTTTAGCTAGGAACTATTGAGAGCTTTTGGTTTAAAAATCATCTAGACAAACTTAGGTTGCATGATATATGTGTTTTCAGCTTTGGATTTCAGTTTGGTAGAGTTATAAGCAAATTGCATGTTTTAAAGTTGGTTATTATAGCATAAAATTCAGTAATCCAGTTTCTGCCAGATTTTGTGCTTATTTGACATTGAAATCTTGTTCAGTGTTGGATGATTGGATAAAGAAGGGATTGAAATCAGTTTTATGCTAGTTGGTAGGGTTGTATGCAAGATTTGAGCATTTGAATTTCATTTTTGTGCCAAGTAGACCAGTCAACTGTTCATCAGAAACCTACATGCTTAATCAGTAACTATATGATGCATTTTGTGCTTGATTTTGTGAAAGAACTTGTTATTTTTCTTGTTTAATTGACTTCCCACAACCCAACTAGTTGTGGGAGTGCCCCCATTGTCCAAAGAAAAGCTCAACAAAGAGCTTTCCTAAGCTTATCAGTCACCAGACCAAAAAATTACACTAGCAGTGGGAACCAAGTTCCCCCTGCTTGTGCACAAGTTTCCACTGCTACACTACTAGACAAAATCCTTGCACATGTCACTTTCAGAAAGTTGAACTTTTTGTCTTTAGTGCACTTAAATGGGAATTAGGACTTGAAACAAATTGCAATATTTTTCTTATTTAATTTCTGATTTTTCAGTTTAATTAGTTTTTTTATTACTATTCATTTAGTATTTTTTAGGTTTAATAGCTATTTTAATTACTTTTTAATTTCTGATTTTTGTCTTCTAGTGTGAAAAAGTGTTATTTTTCAGTTTAAACATTTTTCATAGATTAAGAAAAAGATTTTAAGATTTTTAGTTTAAAAAGTTTTCACTGTTCACTTTTTATTTAATTTTTAGAATTAATTTAGTTTAATTAGGGTTTAAATTCAAACTGTTTTTGTCTTTTAGTGAAACATTTTATATTTTTCAAACTTTTTCCTTTTTCTACTGTTCTTTAGAGTAATTTAGGATTTTTAGAAGTGTCAAATTATTTTTGGCATTATTTTATTATTTTTATAATTATTTTGGTTTAAAAATAGTTTTTAGTGATTTAAAAATAGAAAAATAGTTTTTAAAATTTAGGAAAAAATACTTTTTAGTCTTTAGATAATATAAGTAAGTTATTTGATCAATAAAATAATATTTTGGAAATTTTGATTAATTATATTTAATTTTAGGGCTTTAATTAGCATTTAAAATTTAATATTTAATTAATAAAAGGTTTTAAAATATTTTTATTTGATTTTTATTCTTATTTATATTATTTTAGACTTAGTCTTAACTTTTAATTAATTTTAGGTTTAAAATTTTTAATTTGTAGCTTTTTACGGTTTTACGTGAACGACCTTTTCGTCTTAGCTCGATCCGTCTTCGTAACCGTCATTCTCTTCTCACCTATTTTCTATTTTCTCTTCTCATAACAATAAAATCACAATCAAAATCAATTCATTACACAACGCACTAGCCTCCTCGAGAACGAACTCACTTCATTGGGTCATAACTTGTGGTTTTCCTAAACTACTCGTTAATACTTACCCTAATTGCCTTGTTTTCCTAAACAAGTGCTAATTTTACAAGTATCAACCCAAAACTTTGATTTAATAGGCTAAGTATCCATTGATTTCACATTTTTGAAATTTTACAATATGGAGAATAAGAGATGATAGAGTTCAATCATAAGTTTCTAAAATTAACTCTTCTTTGTGCAAGTATTTTTGTGTTTGATTTAATCTCCTCGTATTTACTTTCCACACTTGAATAATAATTGTTTAATAAATGAAGTTTTTAGCGGTTTAGGCTTGATATCTTAACTCGTAACTCCTTCTTTTTCTTCCCTTGTAATTAAAGTGAGAACACATTAAGGGTGCCAGCGTCATGGACTTTTGATCATGGGATTGCGGAAATTTGGCTTACTATAAATATCATATTAATAAAGAAGAATAAATAAAAACATGTTCTCTAGGAGCCTTCGGGTGGGAGTCATGTAGCACTAACCTTGTCATTAGAGCCTTAGGGTGTATGGCGAGGGGACGTGTTGAATAAAAATTGCTTCATCACCATGAGCCATTAGGTGGGATGGTGATGTCAATTCCCTTATTTTTGTCCAAGGAGCCTTCGGGTGTGGATTTTAAATAAGGACCACAATTGCATCTTAAAGAGCCAAAAGGTGTTATGATGTGAATGTTGCTAACTCCATATAAGGTCATAATTGACCTTGGAGGTTTTATCTTTTGCTTTTAAGTAGCCATATTAGCTAAATTTCGGGTCCGGGGATTTATCCCTCAAATCGTGTTAAGTTATCCTTGATGTGGGCTTTCTTTAGTGACAACGGTTTTTGAAGTCGAGGTTAGGTTTTGAGTGTTGAGTTTACACCATTCTTGCCTTCATTTTTGGACTAATAAATATAAAAAATAAGTCAAATGAGCCTTTGGGTGAATGACAAATAAAATCTAGAGATACAATTAGGAATAATAGGAGATTGAGTTTAACACAAATTACTTGTATGAGTGGGTTTAATTTTGGGGCTTATTGTTAGCCCTATATCTTATATAGTCGAACAAGAATGTAATAGATCATCTTAGTCGTTAATGGTCTTGTATTGTAATAGGTTAGTCGGGAAAACCGGGCTTGGACTTTAAGCTAATATTGTATAAGTTAGGGGCGTAAGCCCAAAACAAAGCCAAGCCCGGCCCAAGGATACTAAACCCATGGCCCATATGCCAAGGGTATATATACCCTCTTCCAAGTGTGGAAGAGGGTGTTGGTTCATTTTACTTTCTCTCTCTAGTAAACATAAACCTTCCAAAATATCTCTTGTTTCTCTCTCTACTTTTCTTCTCTTTCTCTCTCTAAATATCTCTTCTAAATCTTGTGTTATGGATTGAATGGGATTAACATTTGGTATCAAGAGCCTATAGTGGATAGGTGATTGATGATTCGTGTGGTGTGTTCTTGATTTTTCGTGGCTATTTTGATCTATATCTCACGTCCTAAAATTTTTCTTGTGTTTTTTATGGTCTTTTCTCGATACAAATCTTCTACATAGTTGTGGTAGAGATTTGGTATATTTACTTTTGCTAAAAACACAAAATTTTTGGGTGTTTTTATCATTTTTTGGCTTAAAATCTCGAATTGGTTGAGTTTTGTCCGAGAAAAGTGGGATATATTCCGATCAGGGATATTCCGATCTGTGCAAACGGAAAAGGGTTTAAGTTTTCCGATCACATTCCGATCTGAGCATTCCGATTTTGACATTCCGATTTGACATTCCGATCTGAGCATTCTGAATTGGACATTCCGATTTGACATTCCGATCTGAGCATTCCGATTTGGACATTCCGATTTGACATTCCGATTTGACATTCCTATCTGAGCATTTCGATTTGACATTCTGATCTGGACATTCCGATCAGGGTATTCCGATAGGGTTTATTCCGACAAGGTTATTCCGACAAGGGTATTCCGATCAAGGACATTCCGACAAGGTTATTCCGATGGACATTCTGATGGTTTCAGTATTAATATTCCGATGGAAATCTCAAAAAATTGCTTTGACTCAAAAATATTTCCAAACGATTGAAACAAAAAAAAAAAAAACAAACCCAATATTCCGATGACTCAAACCATCTTATACCAAAACTCTCTTATCTTCACACCAACACCAACACTCAATTCACAGTATCTCGACAACACCAACACTCAATCCACCGAGTCAACTCGGAAATTACTGAGTTGGCCGGGTCAACTCAGTGAGTCAAGAATACCACCAAACAACAACCTGCCCTTTTACTCCACAAAACCAACTCCATCTAATCTTAAACCCATCGTCACTAATCACTTACACTTCAAAAACCATCTCAGACTCAAAAGTAAACAAAAATCATGGTGATCTCAGATTCATCTCGTGTTTAGACATGCAAGTCGAGATCTTTTTAGATCTAACACAATCTGATTCATCATAGATCGATGTAGATGTAACCATCTTTTTTATATTCGAAAATAAAGGAAGAATAGCAACAATTATGTTATTAATCTACCTTTGTTTCGATTCCAGACTATCTCAAAATTAACAACACATCAGCACCTTACCCGAGACCAACTACTTGATCTTGAAGCCTCCTTCTATGATCTTCGTGGTTTTTGATTTTCGAATTTAGATATGCGATTGAGATGAGACTTAAGGATTATCTTGATTGATGATTTGGTTTATGTGGATGATGTACTTTGAGATATTAAGATGTATACAGACCATGAGCTAGTTTGTTGATCCCTATCTATGATTTTTGGTTAAGAGATTAGGTAGATGAGATGATGGGATACGATTAATTTTTGTGGACAGAGAGTTAGGTAGTGTTTTGGGGGCGGTATTATCTAAGAGATGATATGTTAAGAGAAAAAGGATGGGGGCAGAGTGGTATATGAAGTGGGTATCTGTGAGATATATTAGGGTTTGTGGCTCTTATATTCCTAAACCTATTATTTTGGACCGAAAATTGTTGGTTGTGATGGGGCCGTGTAATACATTAATCATGTCCATGTATCCATAGGCTGTATATTGGGATATGGACTTGGTTTTTGATATGAAGGGGCCGGTGGTAGCTGTATATTGTTTATGGATTGGGTTATTATCGATAGCAGACCGTACTACTATTTATTGGGCTATGATGATACTATTGATAATCCGGGTATGATGAATGTGTCAAATAATGGATATATGGTGATTATGGACTCATTCCGATCAAAGAAAACCCTCGTTTCGATCCGCGCATCAGTTGGGTATATGACTGATTTTGGGCTTCAAGTAAAGTTAACCAAAAGACGTTGACACTTCTCATTCTCTAGTCATCGTTGGTTCCCTAGTTAACGATACTCACTCAACACACAACAAAACACGACAAACATATGACAAAAACAAACAAACACCAAAACGATCCTTTAAGATTCACTAAAAGTGTCAAAACGGCTAGTATTCGGGCAAAGTAATGTCAAGTGATTACGAAGTGGATTTGGTATTTATTATTTTAAGGTGAAGTGGAATATCACGAAGGCGTCTACTCAATTCATCATCGAGCCTTTTCACCCCCTCTATTGATTGATGATTCGCTTCAGCATTTATGATTGAGACTTGATTTATCTAGTTTCCACTGTCAAGGGGTGGATGGTCGACGACATGGACAACTATCACTTAAGGAGTTACGTTGTAGTGCTCAGTGTCACACTCACCTGTAGTTGTGGATACTTCAAGAGGTTTTTTACATCTTATACTACTATCTTCTTTTATGTATAAGGTACTAAGAGACGCTTCTCTGCACCGTTCGTCAATCAACAACAGTGCTAAGCGTAAGTAACAAATTTGGGAGATTGTACTTCAGTTTCAAGGTTGGAATATCAGGTTTACTTGACCAGTGGTCACTATAGATAGCCGAAAGAATATGAGGTCGGTAAGTTTAGCCAGAGAGTACAAGAGTAGAGATGTGATCATCAAACAATTCTCACGAGCAACTTGAGCTACAAAATGTCAACAAAGATTTCTACTTCAGACACGAACATCTCGCGATTCTGATTGTACTTGTCAGATGATGCTCCCGAGTTTTCTTAACCACCTTACTCTTTACAAGAACATCTCACGATTCTGTGCGTACACGACAGATGATGCTTCCGAGTGTTCTTAACCTTCTTACTCCTGATAAGAACATCCCGCGATTCTGAGCGTACACGTCAGATGATGCTTCTGAGTGTTCGTCACCATCATACTTTCGACAAGAACATCTCGCGATTTTGACCGTACACGTCAGATGATGCTTCCGAGAATTCGTCACCATCATGGGAAGAACGTGTACTTTTGAGACTTAGTTCCCACTCTGGAGTACTTAGTTCAACTTCCAGGGGGAAGTATTCTACAAGCGTGAAAAGATTTGTTGCTGATTTCTTACATGTTCCCCCAAACACATAATCATGAAGACCAATAATGTCAAGGTAGCAGTTACTTGGTGGGGTTTACTTCTTCTTCTACAAAATTCCGCTGTGCACTTTAAATGTCAAAGAAAGAAGATTACTCAAGCTACAAATTCTGCTCAAGACAGGGATATTGGTTTGGGGGGAAGCTGATTCAGAAGCTTCGTCAAAAAGAAGTCTATGAAGAAAGCTTTTCAAGACATGTGGTATGAATTGGGGGGAAGTTAATCCAGTTCATACATGATACAATGGTTCCTCAACAAGCAAAGACAAAGAGGATTCAAACTGGGGTATAAGTTTTTCTAGAAGACTTGAAGACAACGACGTCATCCTCAGCATTGGAAGCAAACTTAATATTGTCATATTTTTGTTGTATTTGCATTTGTTAGGAACATTGTAAGTAATTCCGTATGTCACCACATTGGGGGAAGATTGTTAGCCTTAAAATGTGTGCGACTAACGGAATTACATTAGTTTCATAGCCGGGACTTACAGGGACTAATATTGTCATATGTAATAGTCTAAGTCCCGTGCTATATATACTCCTCCATACTTCCATGGAGGGGTGAGGTTGTTCATTTCTTTCTTGTCTTTCTCTCTCTAATAAACACACATTTATTAGAGCATCTTTTTCTCTCACTAACAATGGCTAAACACCTCTATCACCCTCCCTGACCTCCGGATCCAACCCGTGTTCATTAGTGAATCCAACCTAACACATATGATTGACAATGATCTTATTTTTGCACTAGGCATGGAAAAGTGAAAAGTCGAGGACGATGAATCTATTTGAGTTTTATGATCCTAAAAGTTATTTTTCAAATAATGAAAGCAATACATTATGTCTTTGCAAAATAAAATTGTTAAAAGTTGAATAAAGGTGTAGTTAGTGTATTATTTTATCATTGCGTGAGGACACGGCAATTGCTTAGCAAGGGGGAGTTTGATATGAGTGATTTTACTCATATCATTTGTATCTATAAACAATGAATAAGTGCATAAAATGTATCAATATTGCCTTGTATTTGCATGTTTTGTTGTTTGATGTGTGTAGGTACCAAGATCGCGGAAACCGGCAAAACCGGCACGAGTTTGAAGAAAAGATCGACAAAGCCAATAACAAGTTGTATTATTCGCGGATCTATCAAGTTTGACGACAAGTGGGTCCCATATTTTGGAAAATAGGCTCAAAAGCCCATTTGAGATTTAAGATAATACTATGTTTTGTTTTAAAATCCAAATGGCCCAGATGGAAGAATAAATATGAAACGGATGGAAAGTGAAGTATTGGACTTCAAGCCCATCACCAATTCACTAAACGTGTGGAGTTATAACTGTCCAAAGCCCATTAGGGTTATTTATTTATGAAACGGTTAAATGTGTAAAGTTATTTACACTTGGTCAAACTATCCACACTAAACGCATCATAATTTCTTTTTGTTACTCCCAAAGTCCTTCTCTCCCACTTTTTCACCCTCACCAAAAAAACCTGTAAACTTACTGTACACCAAAAACCCTAATCAATAATTACCTCGAATAAATTAGGGCTTTTCACTCACACGTGTTATTCACACGAGGGGATAATAAATCCCCAACTTTTAAGGAAGAGAGTATGAGGGGAATCAATTGCGTGGCAGCTTCGGATTGGTTTAGCCACATCACGTCCCCTAAATCCTCCAATTAAATCCCTCCACCTCACCAAATTAGTGACAAGCTGGCAATCCAAGGGCGAAATCAACGAATCAAAGAGAATAAGAGATGGAATATGCTGAAAAGATCCGAATATGCTCTCCAAGAAGCCTTTGGGATGGCTATAAAAACCCCCTATTTTCTGCAATTAGAGTATCCCATTTTTATTTCTAATGTTATTATGCTAGATTAGTTTTAGGAATATTGTGATCTCTTTTCAAAGTTTTGTAATCATTTAAGATTAATAAAAGTGAATTTAAATAAATTCGTGTTTTTATTCTTTTACTTTTCTGTTGAATCTATTTTACGATTTACTCTTTAAAGCTGTTTGGTGATAATAATAAAAAATTATTTAATCTAAGATTAAACATAGCTTATGTTGAATAATCAGAATGTGATTTGGGAAATAAACTTTCCTACTGAAAGTTTAAGTAAAAATGATGGTTCGTGATGATAATGTTTGGCTCGAAGATTGGTGAATGGCGATTGATGGTGGTGTAGAATCGGGTTCACAAGGTTGTTCAGCACAACCTTCTTCCCAATGGTTACTTCAAAAGGTTTATTTTCTCTTTAATCTTCATGTTCAATAGATTAATCAGTGTTTGATGTTCATCTGTTTAATATGATTTCGTTTTGTCGGGTTTTATATGATTAGTTTAATATGTTCTAATTGTCTTATAGTTGGAGTTTTTATAGCTTTATGTTCATGAATCTGTCTACTTCGATAATGAATCTGTCTTGTTAACTTTCTGTATTAAATAGTTTGATATTATTGTTTAGATTATTCGGAATACTGCTAATGTTTGGGTATGATTTTTTCTGATGTAATATTGTTTTTAGTGAATTGTGTTATGAATCTGAATGAATTAGTTGCGATTGTATCTTTTGAATGATGAGTTTCTTTTGATATCAGTTTATTGATAGATGTTGTTAGGATGCTATTTTATAATGAGTTTTGAAACCAGCTGGAAAAGTTAACATGCTTATTGCTAAAACGTTTTGGTTCCATTTAACTAATAGTTGTAGATGAAGGTTAAAATTGAAGTCTGAGTAATCTGTTAGTTAAAGGATGGGTGTTCATAATAAGACTCTCTTACTCTGTAACTGAAATGAGTTAATTTTGCTATCTAATTGTGTAGGTTTATTGGTTTAGTCTGCTGCTGATTTTGACTTTTCTTAACTTACTGATTTTCAGCATCTTCTGGTTCTACTTAATTTTTGTTATACTGAAATTGTTTAGTATTTAATTACTGCCTGTTTAGTCTATTGTTGCTAAGTTGGATGTCTTATTTACTTGTTTGATATAGCTTAATAATTTAGCGGAATGTTTAGTTTGGAGTTTAACTGTAGGATGTACTGATTGTTGTGCTTTTATTTGTTTCTTATTACTGATTTTTAAGTTTTCATTGTTATATTTGTGCGATTTTGTTGTATGATTTGAGACGTATTATTCTTTAAGCTTGTTTCGCTGCTTTGAGTATTTTTGATGTGTTATTGTTCAAGCTATAAGCTATCAGATCCCTTTGATCTGATTAGCTCATAAGCTGAAATCCTTTTCAGCTTTTCATAAAACTTGTCAAAAAGTCACCTCCTGTGACTGTTAGTTTTATTTGTCAAAAAGGAAATAATAACCAAAAATATGTCCAAAGTGAGGCTCGACCTCGAGACCTCACGCTCAATACCCAACATGTTTACCATCTAAGCTGCAAGCTCTTTTGTGTTTAATTTCAGTCAGGTTAATTAATATTGTATCATTGCTTCTGGCAGATTTTGATTAAAGTTTTTGTTTCAATTAAATTTTCGTTTAAATAAATTGTAATTACTATTTTTTTATTAAAGTAAATTTCAGTAATAAATAGTTTCAAAATAAACTAAAATAAAAATAAAAAAATGTTTTTATTAATTTTAAAAGTTTAAGTAGTTTTTAAATAATAAGATTTTTATTGTTTTAGATTTAAATTAAAAAATAGTTTTAAAAATTAGATTTGGTTTAAGTAAACTTTAATAAATTTAATTAGTTTAAAAAGTTTTATTAGATTTTTAGATAGAGTTAAAGTTATTTTAATAGATTAAATTTTATAGATTTTTAATAGTTTAATTTTTAAATAGTTTTCAATTTTTAGTAATTGATTTAGATTAAAATAATTTGGGGTTTACGATTCATGCACTTTAGGTTTAAACTTTGTAGAATTAATTTTAGTTTAAAAATCGAAAACCAATTCGAATCGATTGTCCAAATCAAAGAAAAACGTCTCAAATTCACTCGATCTTCGTGTACAACGAACTTGGTTCACCAACGTGTTTAATTGAATCCGTCTTTGGTAATTTTAGACTACTACTTTTTCCTAAAGGTAATTTTCTAATTTACCTTATAACGTATCTAATTATCACTATACTATCACGATCACATCAATGAGCCACTGACTTCAGATGAGGAAGATACTACTAGAGTCAGGGCTTTCATGGCTATAGCTGAGGATGAACCAGCTGTTGGAAAAGGTGATGTAAGATCAGGACAATAGGTTGACAGCACAATGAAAAAGGTACACAGGCTTTTATCTATGTCTGATAGTGATGAACGCAAACATGTCCTTGACTACACCATTGTTGATTTACACTTTGTTGAGGAACAAAGAAAGAACCTACTTGACAAGTTTCACTCTGTTAAAACTGAACTGTTAAATGATAAATTTGAATGTGAAACTCACAGACGGGTTAATTTAGAGTAAATATCCCTTTAAAATGAAGTCACTAGGTTAACCTTTAAAAACATTGCCTTAAATGATTAAGTATCTGAATTAAACAAGGTTATTGAAAAATGGTTGCGTAGTAGGTTCACTATAGATCAATTGCTTAATGATGAGCTGCCTGCTGACATTAAAAGGGATATATCTGCTAAGAAAAATAAGCTGAGAATTCTCACCAAACCCAAAGAGATTGTTTTCAAATCTACAGAGACTATTCATATGTCAGATCCCACTTTGACTAACGACCCTGTCTCTGAAGATGTGGCTGAATTACCACCTTTGCCCAAACTCTCTAGAGTTGAACCCAGCAGTTCCTCACGAGCTGCTAAGGGTGATCTTAAAACTGATGTTGAGAAACCACCAGCTAAAATATTTTCAGTACCTGTTAAACAATCTGGTAAGCAAGTTGCTTTTAAGCCTGTCTCAACAAAAGCTGT
Source organism: Glebionis coronaria (assembly GCA_025667525.1). Classification (NCBI taxonomy): domain Eukaryota; kingdom Viridiplantae; phylum Streptophyta; class Magnoliopsida; order Asterales; family Asteraceae; genus Glebionis; species Glebionis coronaria. Next base: position 134,000 of record JANFOE010000881.1, read on the forward strand.
GAACAAGGTTGACCCTTCCACTGAAGAACGCCTGTTGTCTCTAATGAAAGAAGTAGAACTCTTAAAACAACACATTAAGCCTTCCGCTGAATGCTCTACTTCTCGTGAACCTAAGTCTGTCCTAGGTGAACCCAAAGGGGAAAGGTTAGTCAAACCTTATTGCAATATCTGTAAGAACTCTCACCAGACCTTAGATCATGATAGACACATGGCAGTTAAGAGAGCATATACACCCTCTAGGGATAGACAACAGGGTTCAAAAAGACAACAAGGAAACTACAGACCTTATCCACCCTGTAAATTCTATGGATTCACAGACCATCACTCAGACGAGTGTGGTGACTTCCCAGGTTGTGATATCTGTGGAAGTTTTACCCATGAGACAGCTAATTGTCCCTCCCATCGCCAAAAGTTCTATAGGAACACAAGAATTGCTAATCAGTAATTCAAGGAACCCACTAGAAAGTGGGTTCACCATAGGAACTAACCTGTTTCTATGTATCTGTGCAGAAACATCTCAACGAATCAGAATGGTATCTAGACAGTGGCTGCTCTAGACACATGATAGGGATTCAACAATACCTACACAGATACTCAAAGGAGCCAGGTCCTAAAGTGGTGTTTGGAGATAATTCTTCAGGCGACACAGAGGGATACGGCTCAGTGAACTGCAATGGGATAACGTTTACCAGGGTTACATATGTGAATGGTCTTAAACACAATCTTATTAGCATCAGCGAATTGTGTGATGTTGACTACAAGGTTTTGTTTACTAAGACTCAGGGAACCATATTCAACAAAAACAATGATGTTGTGCTTATTGCACCTAGAAGGAGAGATGTTTATGTCATCAACATGGTTGTTTGCTCTGAAGACAGCTCAAATTGTTTTCTTGCTAAAGCCTCTGAAAGTGTCAATTGGCTGTGGCACAAAAGACTGTCTCATCTCAACTTCAAGAACATCAACAAGATAGCCACACAAAACCTGGTTGCTGGTCTACCTTCAGTGATGTTTTCTAAAGACAAGACTTGTTCTGCCTGTGTCAAAGGAAAGCATCACAGGTCTTCATTCAAGACTAGGCAATCATTCTATATTGACAAGTGCTTACATCTCCTTCACATGAATTTGTTTGGGCCTGTCAAACCTCAGACCATTAATCACAACAAATACACCTTGGTCATAGTTGATGATTTTTCAAGATACACATGGGTGTTCTTCCTCAGAAGGAAAAGTGATGCAGGTGATACTATCATGTCCTTCATCAGACAAGTTGAAAATATGAATGATGTTAGAGTCAAAGCTCTAAGAAGTGATAATGGTACTGAATTCAAGAATCATCAACTTGAATCTTTTTGTGATGAAAAAGGTATTTCACAAAACTTCTCTTCAGCTGGCACCCCTGAACAAAATGGTGTGGCTGAAAGAAGAAACAGGACTTTGATTGAAGCAGCCAGAACCATGTTGAATGGTGCAGCCTTACCAAAGCAATTTTGGGGAGAAGCTGTTCAAACTGCCTGCTACACAGAAAACAAATCTATCATTGTCAAAAGACATGGTAAAACTTCCTATGAAGTTTTCAGAAAAAGATCTCCAGATGTCAGCTATTTTCATGTTTTTGGATACCCTGTGTTCATTTACAACTACAGGGATAAACTCGGAAAATTTGATGAAAAAGCTGATGATGGTTTCTTCTTGGGATACACTCCAACAGCCAAAGCCTTCAGAGTATTCAACACCAGAAGACAAGAAGTGGAAGAAACCTTTCATGTCAGATTCAATGAAGATGATGATGTCATACAGAGAACTGGAACAGAGGGTTATGAAATTGATTTTAATGAAAATGTGTCTTTCCCAAGTGATGAATTCTCCGAACCTAGACCTGCCAGTCATCACCATCATCACTCCAACACTCTCACTCCTTATGTTCCTGTTTTGACCCTCTGTCTACTCACAACATAGAAGTTCCTACCTCTCAGGAGCTTGATGAAGAAGAACCACAGATCTCTTGTAGTCCTTCTTTTTCTACTGTTATTGATGACTCACCAATTCTTCAAATCCCTGAAGAATCTCCTGCTGATAATCAACTTGTACCACTTGATATGGCTGAAGTAGACTCTGACACTGAAGTAGTCTTTGAAGAAAGCACTCCTAGTTAGCAGGATGAAACTCAAATAGTATTGGCTGTTCCCACAAGTGTTCCTGTCATTGAGTCCCCAGCTCCTCAAAATAAGTGGTCAAGAGATCAACACATTTTTCTTGTCAACATTATTGGGGAACCTAATGTAGGGGTTACCACTAGATAGTGAATTCATGACTCAGAATCTGCATCAGCCAATGAATGTCTCTTTGCTGAATTTCTCTCTCAAATTGAACCTAAGAGAGTAGCTGAGGCTCTTGTTGAAGATGGGTGGGTAGCTGCTATGCAGGAAGAAATCAATCAGTTCAAAAGGAACAAAGTATGGACACTAGTGCCAGCTCCACCTGGAAAGAATATCACAGGCACTAGATGGATCTATAGAAATAAGATGGATGAAACTGGAAACATCATCAGAAACAAGGCCAGGCTGGTGGCACAGGGGTATACTCAGACTGAAGGAATTGACTATGATGAAACATTTGCTCCTGTTGCAAGACTTGAAGCCATCAGAATCTTTCTGGCTTATGCTGCTTATATGAACTTCATTGTGTATCATATGGATGTTAAGAGTGCATTCCTCAATGGAGATTTGGCTGAGGAAGTATATGTTGAACAACCTGAAGGATTTGAGAACAGTGAGTTTCCAAATCATGTGTACAGATTACACAAAGCCATGTATGGGCTGAAACAAGCTCCAAGAGCATGGTATGAAACTCTCTCTAATTTCTTAACTGAAAACAAATTTGTCAGGGGTTCTATTGATAAAACACTCTTTACCTTCAAGGATAAGAGTGATTTCATCATTGTGCAGATTTATGTGGATGATATCATCTTTAGGTCAACAAATGTTAATCTTAGTAAACAATTTGCTAAATTAATGACCAAGAAATATGAGATGAGTGTGATGGGTGAATTAACTTACTTTTTGGGTTTTCAAATTAAACAATGTCCTAAGGGAATTTCAATTTGTAAAGAAAAGTATGTTAAGGATTTACTTAAAAAATATGACTTAGCTGATTGTGCATCAGTGAAATGCCCCATGCTTCCACCCAACAACTTGGGTCCCGGTGAGTCAGGGGTCTCTGTTAATGAGACTTTATATAGAGGCATGATTAGGTCACTCATGTATCTGACAGCTAGTCGTCCTGATATCCAATTCTCCACATGTCTCTGTGCAAGGTACCAAGCTAACCCAAAACAATCCCATCTAGTGGCTGTTAAGAAAATTTTCAGGTATCTCAAAGGAACACCATCCCTAGGTCTATGGTATCCCAAGGAATCAGGCTTTAATCTCAAGGCCTATTCAGATTCAGACTATGCTGGATGCTGTATTGACAGGAAAAGCACCTCAGGCAGCTGTCAAATCCTAGGAGGAAAATTGGTTGGATGGAGTGCTAAGAAGCAAAACTCTGTGGCTATGTCTTTAGCTGAAGAAGAATATGTCGCTGCAGCCAGTTGTTGTGCTTAGGTGCTCTGGATGAAAAGTGAATTGGCTGACTATGAAATTTTATATGACAAAGTGCCATTTGTGACAACACCAGCGCCATTGCCATCTCCAACAACCCTGTTCTTCACTCTCGTACCAAACACATTGATATCAGGTATCATTTTATCAGGGATCACATAATGAAGGGAGATATTGAGCTGCACTTTGTTCCCACAGAGCTGCAACTAGCTGATATTTTAACAAAGCCTTTGGCTGAACCTTCGTTCAACAGGCTAGTTGCTGAGCTAGGGATGCTCAATATCTCAAAGCCTGTGGCTTGATAATAAATGTGTTCATTAAATGACTGATTCTATATTAAATGTTTTTCACATGAAACTAGGTAGTTACTTTCCAAGTAAATGCAAAAAACATTCTCAATATTTAATCATTTATTTTTCGAATAACGAGGAGACAAATAAGTTTTGAAAGGTCAAGGGACCCACATGAGCAGTCATTTTCCCACTTAGTATTAAATGTGGTTGAATAACTGTTTACATATTTGAATATATATATATTGTCTCTCATCTCTCCTCACCTACCACTATTCTCTTTTCACAAATCTATTTCTCTCTCTAAGTTCTTCGTTCTCTCTAAACCCATCCTCCATTTTCATTCTTCTTCGACCTTGAATCCATGGCTTTTCCCGTTCCCAAGGCAGCAAACGTTAACTTCGAACTCAATGAAAGCATCCTTGCATCAAACAACCCCATTGGATAGATCAAGGCTCCAAATGACTCCTACTCAGATCTGGTTAACTTCATGCTACATTGTGATGTAAGTGATGCATTCACAAAATCCCCAACCAACTTCTACCAAGAATACCTTAGGGAATTCTGGTACTCTGCTGAGGTAGTTGATGACACAATAACCTTTAGCCTCTCTTGCAACGAACACCCATTTGCCTTCTCACTCAAAGATTTCTCTAGTGTGGCTGGGTTAAAACATGGTGATGAATGCCTAAAGGTGGTTGATAAAAAGGCTGTTAAGGATGCTCTGGCCACACTCAAACCCTTCCATGATGTAAACCCTGCTCTTACACCCGCTGAGGTCCTCTCGAAGTCTCCTCTGAAGATCAAGTACTTTACACCCATGTGGCGTGTCCTCATCACCCACATAGTCAAATCCCTGGGTGGAATGCAGGGATCCCAAGATCAGATGTCCTTCAACCACCAATCTATAGCTTATGGGCTGATCTGGGGAGTTGATGTTGATGTAGGAAGCATTCTCTTCTCCAACCTAGTTGAACAGCTGAAAAGAAGGAACCAAGTCAGGGAAAAGAATATTTGTTATGTTCGCTTTCTGTCACTGATCTTTGAAAGCCTGTTGGGAGACAACTATCATAACTCTGCTCTCACTGCTCTGAAGCCCTATCGCATCATAGGTGCCATCTACAAAGAAATTGGAGCTGAAGATGTCCCTGTCACCTCCCATATGATGAACATTGCTAACAAACAACCCTCAGCTAAGAAGTCCTTGCTCCCTTCTTCTGAGAAGGTGATTACCTCTGGTGTGTCTGGCAAGTCTAAGTCTTTGACCACTGGGCAACACACCACGACGTCCAAGGCTTCATCTGGCCAACAACCTAAGAAGAAGAAAAACCCATCTTCTTCCCATACCAAATCTGTTGCTAAGGCCAAGGGAAAGAAGACTGTGAACCAAGACACCTCCTCTGTTCTAGATACTCATGTGGAATCAGAGACTTCAGCTGACCAACAACAGGGATCTAGCGTCTCAATGTCAGCTGAGACAACAGGAAACCAACCAAATCTAGCTGATATCACACAGGTAATCAGTGTAAATTTTTAGAGGTACACAAGCAGCCACTCTCAAATGTCTGTAGGTGAGAGTGGTGATGTTAGGGTAATCCTCGACCCATAGAAGTCTGTCTATGCACTTAGAACTCTTTAAGACTTCTGTACACCCTGTCTATGCACCAGGGAATGATTCATTTATGTTTATAAAGCACCCTGATGACCCTGCACCCTCTAGACATATTTAGGCCAACAACAACCTGAATACACATAAGTCTCAACCTTGATCAGCTGTACCTCACACAGCCTCTTGGTTCCCTCAGAAAAAGAATCCCAAAAGTTTTACTTTTAGGGGAGCTGAATAATCATCCTCAGCTCCTCTAGGGACAGCGTAATAAGACGATCTTAACACATAACTTTTTCACCTTAAAAGAATCCCAAAGGATTTATCCTTTTCAGGGGGAGCTGAATCATCACCCTCAGCTTTCCTAGGGGCAGCGTAACAGGCGACCTTCACCCACATATGTTTCACTATCAAATGAGTCCCAAAGGTTTTAACCTTTTGGGGGGGCTGAATAATCACACTCAGCTTTCCTAGGGGCAGCGAATGGCGATCATTAACCATATATTTTTCACTCTTAAAAGAATCCCAAGGATTTATCCTTTGGAGTGGCTGAGTAATCACCCTCAGCCTCTCTAGGACAACGAAATGGCACCCATTCCCCTTACTTATTTCCGTGTTACTAATTATAACAACTTGCAGGCTGAAATTGTACAGCCAGCCACTGAATACCAGGTACAACAAGACAAAGAGGCTGATACAATCATTCAAGATCAACCAAATGACGAAGAGCCCCTGCTTAGTATTGAAGAGGAAGTGTTGTCCCTAGTTGATGATGTCTCTGATCTTGAATCATTGCCTGAGGATGAAATCCCTGAGGGGATGTTTGAGGAGGAGGATGAAGAAGAAGAAGATGATCAACAATCTGTCTCTCCTCCTAAGGAAATAGCTGTGTCCACTCCAGCTGATAATAATACTCCTCCTACTAAGGAAGTAGTTGTCACTCCCACATCTGCTACATCCACAACAACAGTCTTCCACCGCCCTGCTTATGATCCAACTGCTGAATTTCTCATATTTGATCACCCTGCCCAAACCAACTTTGATCTCTTGCCTAGGGGGGATAATTATGCTCAACAAAGCCTGAACATCCATAATCTTCAGCCTGTTCATCATCAATCTGACATTGAACGCTTATCAAGGAAGCTGGATGTTATCAAGTCTAAAATGCATAACTTCACTGTCACATTTCCAGGGATCATAAAAAAGGTTGTCGTTGATGCAGTCGCTGAACCCATCAAGGTTGGTGCAAGAAAAGGTGTAGCACAAGGACTTAGTCATTTATCCACAAGAATCAAGGATGTCATTGACACAGAGGTCCCTGCTCTATTTCATAAACATGAGTTAACTAAGCACAGATAGTTTGAAGCTATTCGAAACAGGCAATATCGTCATGCAAACTTCATTGTTAATCGAGTTCAAGGCAATACAAATGGAAATTGCAACCTTCTGCTGAAGATTGCCAGAGCCTCAAGGACAAGGAAACGTGCTATGGCTGCCTCTGTTGAACAGATTGCAAGGCATTTTCAAACACGTTCATCCAAACGTCTGAGGAGACAGGATGACCGTGAGGGGGAGAAGGAAACGGTACTTAACCTGGAATCTGCTAAACAAGGCTCACATCCGCTGACAACACCATTTCTTCACATGTCCCCCTCCAAGTCATCACACCTGTTATCATACCTGATGATGAGGATAACACTCAGGGGGAGCAACAGAATAAAGATGGAGTTGACTCATCAAAGTCTCTGACTTTGGTTAACACCAGCGAGTCTGGGGATGATGGTGAACCAGCTGCCAAGAAGCTAAAGTTCACTGTTAGCTCGCTTCCCAAAGCAATACAAACTCAAGCTCAGACAGCGTTTATTAGAAGAGCTGAAGTTTTGAAAAATATGAGTATAGAATCCTCTGTCTCGAAGAAAGGAAAGGAGATAGTTTTGGTTGACACAGACACAAAACTAAAGAAGATAGCTGCGATGCTAGAGACAGGAGGATCCACCACAGACCTTTCCTAATTTTCAACCTTTACACCTTCCAATGAGAATCCCTTATCACCTGAAGAAATAGAGAAACAGGCTGAGGAATTCAAAAGACTAAATGAAATCAAGAAAGCCAAGGAGCTAAATGAGGCTACTCTAAGGAAGATGACTCCACCTGAAAGGGAGAAGAAGAGACAAAGGTTGAGGGAAATTGAAGCTAAACGCGCAAAGGCTCTAAGAAAAGTCAAAGCTGATTATGATGCATGCGTTAACAACAGGTATGCACCTGGCAAGATAACTAAGTTCAAATACACAATTCACAAATCCACCAACACACCACAGATGATCTTGTGGAGAGACAAGCAACAGGGAAACATGAATGTATTTGAAGAGTTCAGGCTAAAGCAACTTGGGTTATCTGAATGGTTTGAACTTGAAGCCTTAGCTGCCAAAAGAACTGGACAGGCTAAGTTTCTCTTGCTTAAGACTCTTAAGGCTAAGTTTACCTGGATCAAAGAAACGGCTGTGAAACTCAAAATAGATCCCCCACCACAGCTTTTTGAACAAGAACCCCCAAAGACTGGTAAGAAAAGAAGAAGAGTTTCTCAAATTGTTAAGGAAACTTTTGTCACAGATGATGTTCAAGTAGATGGAATGCACGGGGATTTGATCCTACCAAATGGTATAGTTGGCCCTGTTGATGGTCAGACATACACAGAGCCTGAAAGAGGAATGGCATTCATGAACAGAGCTTGCCAGTATGCATTTCAAAGAGAAGATGAGCTTGGCTTAGCATCAACAATTCAGCTGCTTTGTCTCAAGAAGGGACTCAAGATTAACACAGAGTATTCCAAAGTGTTTGCAAAAGCTTTGCATGCAGAATTGGATACTAGATCAGACACAGACGAGGCTGAAGAAAAGATCAAAAATGATGACTACTGAAGAAATTCACAGCTCAATTTTACCTTCACATTTTATTTCACATTTGTAATACACTTGTAATTTTCTTTAAGTATGAATAAAATCATGAGGTATGTTTGTTTAGATCTGTTATGAGTAAGAAGAAGCTGTTAACTCACTTACCTTAACTTAGATAGATCTAGCTATATTTATGTTTAAATAGGGGGAGATTGTTGGGAATCTAAGTTTGTTAGATTCCCTGATCATAGATTTAAACACAAAGTAAGCTGTTAGATAGTCACTTGCATGTGCCTAGGAGGCAGGCAAGTATCACAAGACTCACAGAGATCCAAGTCTCTGTGAGCAACCTTAGAGGAGTCCATGTCAGAGACATTGTCAAGGAAGTCAAAGATTACTTGAAGACATACTCATTGGCTGTGATGGATAACAGCCAAGATGTATCAGGGACTCTAAGGGGTTGAGGGTTAACAGGGGTGGCAATACCCTGTTAACACTCAGCACATTTTGGACATGCCATTTGTGTGTTCGAGACAATGAAGAAAAAGGAAACTGTTTCAAGATCTGTTTCCTTAAAGCATAATGGCAGACTACCAAGAATAGAAGAGCATCATGTGACTGATGTCTGAAAAGTGAATATCTTGTGTAGTCACCATCAAGTACTATTTAGGTCAACCTCGTATCACTATAAATAGGATGTGTATCCCAACATTAATGTTTAACACTTTGAGAATATTCATAACATTAATGCTTAGAACTTATAGAATCAAACAGCTGTGACTGTATTCATAAGTTAGGGTTTATAGTTGTTCAAAGTGTGCACAACACATTGTCATCAAACGGTGTTATCCATAACACTTGTAATTCTTTATTATACAATAATAAGATTACGTTTGAAAATTATTAACTTGTGTTGATTAGTTAAGTTTAGTGTTTCTAGCATTGATTAGGGAATTACACTACTTGTTGGTCCGTTGTAAATCGTTATTACTTATCAACCTTATGTAATAACTCTTTACCAAGACTCAAGTGTGTTGTTTTAACAATTGATAAGAACTAAGAACAATTAAAACAACAATACCATTAAAATTTCAACGTATAGACTTTTATTAAAACTCAATGAAGAATCTATAACCGAATTTGTTTTTGGAATAACAAAGTGGTTGAATTACAATGTATGGTGATCTCCTCTACTTAAACTTCTAACCAAAGTTAAATGTCTAAGTTCTAATCTAAAGGTTCATATGCTTCTTGGCTATATGGTTTAGTTGGTATTGAGAGAGAAAGGTTTTCCAAAGTTTCTACTTTTGTAATGGTTAACCTTTTCCCTCTCAATGTGCACTCGTTATATAGGTAGTGAAAAACTAGGGTTTGCATTTTGCATGTTCCTATGCATGGGTTTATCCAGTGGGTGGTTGATGCCCATGCTAGATAAACAGTACAAAGTACATAATAAACTATTCTAGAAAAGATAAAGGTTGTACTTATAGCTAACTATACAAGAAACCTACTTTAACTTAAAGTTATCTTTTCCCGCCTAATGCAAACCATCAGAATACTAAAGTATCTTCAGCATTCTAGAGGAGATCGACATCATTCGGTTTGGTATTGTCAAACCAAAATGAACTGAAAGCTCCTCTTCAGTACTTGTTCTTCAGCAACTAGACCGCCTAGTACTTGAAGCAAAGACTCCTTTGTCTTCTAAGTTAACTGGAAGAGGAAAGTTGAACATCCTTCAGCAACATAGTCTTCAGTAGGAACTTTGTTCCTCTAGTCATCCTTCAGCAGACTGGCCTTACTACTGAGCATGAAACACTTAGGGGGATTTTATATTCAAATCCTATAGTTGCTTTAGGGTCAGTAAAAACTAATCCAACACATGGAAACTTCATAAACTTGATATCTTCAGCCCTTCGACTTGGAGTTTGAACAACTTTGACCATTTGACTTTGGTTGACTTTCATCATAAGCTGTTTGACTTTGTTGATTTGCCACTTTAAGTCCTTTATCTTTAACAGATTGTCATGAAAGGTCGTTGAAATTTGGAGACTTGTCAAAATGAGTCATTCTTTTGTCTTTTTCTTGATAATAATGCCGTGAAATCCGTGTTTGCACCAAATTGTATCATTTTACCTACAAAATCACAAACAACAAAGAATAGCACATAATTTTGCTTTTCACATAAAACTTGGTATTTTCCTTTGTGTTTTAGTGTTTGATTTGTTATAATTGATATGAGATTCACTCATATCAAATCACCTTGTTGTCCCATATATTATGTGATTCTACACGAATTAAAGAAGAAAGGAAGGTAGAGAATAGATGAATTCTAGAGAGTGAAAGTAGTGAGAGAAAGTAGAGAAAAAATGGTTGAAACTTTTGGAGGATTAGATTAGTGAGAGAAAATGAAAATGACCAACACCCTTCCTAACATGATAGGAAGTGTGTATATAGTCCACCCACATGTGGGCTTGTTTATGGACTATAGTCTAATGGGTCGGGCTTTCCTTTTGGGCTTTAGTTACTTATGAATGAACTTTAGCCTAAAGTTAGGCCTATATAACACGACTAATATACTACCTATTACAACGTTCTATTATACGATACATAATAAACATATGACCGAGCATTCTTGTTTGACTCGATATTTTGAGGCTAACAATCTCCCCCAATGAGAGGTCATTACCCTTTATGAGAGGTCATTACCCTTTGTCATTTGGAGATTTGTAGAGATTACTAATCTTGCCATAAATGAGTCTCGAACGGGTAATAGTAGTATTGTTTCTTCATGCTATGATCTTTGATCCTTTGTTGTTGTCTTTCGACTTTGTCTTTAATCTTAAGATCTTCAAATCATCCCTGACTTGTCTTTGCCATCATGCGATCTTGTGTCTTCATCCACGTGGTCACACTATTAGTTGTTGAATATGTCTTTAGGCCTGAGCATGTGGTTTTGAATCTTTTACTTTGCTGAGTACACCGTGATGCCACCTTCTTGAGACAAATCATAGACACAGACTGAATGGCTTTGACATTCGTCCTAAATCGGTAGCGTTTTACCTCCGATTAGTGAAGACCGTTATACGATATTAAATACGGTACCTGTTATTAGGTAGATTCAATTAAGAATCTCCTTGACAGGGTTTGCCGGCGGTACTAGCCATTCTCTTTACTCGACCGTCTCAAAGCAAGAGTACGAACATAAAGAGTGAATCAATTGGATAAATATCCGCTTCATTAAATTCGTCAATTTAAATTCCTGGAACAAGTGTGATTCATAAAGAATCTTACCATTGTTGCTTTCCAGTTGACACAAGCTTGATTCATAAGAATCTCACAAGTCACCTACCGTAGCGCTGTTTGATGTTGACGCTAGAAGGATTTCCATTCGTCACTGTGAATATTAATGAATATCACTCTGAATGTTCTGGCAAGACCATAGAGATATTGCGTAGAAACTTGAAACGAGTGTGAATCAATTCAGAATCAAAACACTGTTACTTTTTAGTTTTACACATGTTTAATTCATAAAGAATCTTACATATGACCTACCGCAGTGCTGTTTGATGTTAACACTGGAAGGATTTCCACTCATCATTGTGAATACTAAGTAGTATCACTATGAGTGTTCTAGCAATATCGCAAGGATATAGCATAGGACTCTCTTGTACGTCATCCGTGTGTCCTAACGAGATTTGATTGATCTCTAGGCTCTAGACTCGATTTGTACACTTTTAGTGGTCGGAGGCTAGAGCAGATGCCACCTATTCAATATCAACTATCTCGGAGTGAGAAAGTCAATAGAAGTCATGTTGTTCTCCGTGAAAATAAAACAAACTTCTTTTGAGAGAAGCCTGAGTAGCTACGTAAGGGTTGTGCATTACATCATTGGGTCCATGATGAGTTGTCTTCATGATGTGTTGACCCGGTTTCTGCCTAAGTTGTGTGGAGGGCTTCTTTGTTTACACCCTTTATCCTTACATTTCTTTTTCATTCTTCAACCCCTTCAATGCTTACCAAGACATCATTACTAGCACCTTGTTGTGATTGTTCCAGTGCTAGCATCAGTACTTAGTCGGCATTCAGCTATGTTCACAAAAAACTCCATCCTTCCTAAGGACTTCTAATAATCTATTGGATTGTCCCTGGGAAGATCCCTCCTTCTGGTTGGATCATAGGACTTAAACCTAAGCACCCTTTTGACACCAATAACGTCGTAGAATAAAGATGTTGTGGGTATTTGATCGTGACCATGAAAACCACTTCAAATGTCTAACAAGGTATTTGAAAAACATTTAATACCTTGATAGTTTTTGTCATTTCAGAAATGCTCCCCCTTCACATGTGCATCGATAATCGAAAGTGTTTTGCACATGTAGGTAAGAGTTAAAGTGCCTGATTCTTATATAAAATCACATTTTTATCACATTTTCTCCCTTATCTCTAATATATAAAATCTTTTGATATTAGAGATACAAAATTTGATTAAAATATATTTTGAAAAATAGTCTTGAAAGTCTTTGGGAAAAAGATGTGTCAAACTTAGCATGAAGTTGAAATGCTCCCCCTCAAAAATTGATCCAATTGAATTGTCATTGTGAGGATGTGATCCACGTTTCACTTTTTGAGGATAGGAGTTGTTGAACACACAATTTTTGAAAGGTTTTGAATAATCATTGAAAAATTCTTGAAAACATTATGTTCAATGCTTTTTGAAAAATCCTATTTCTTTTTGACGAAGAGGTTTTTCTAAAGCGTAGACTTGAGTTCATAGACTTTGAATGTCTTGACGAATCCACTCAAATGTAAGAAGATTTCTCTTCTTTTGATGAGGGTAAGAGCACGAAATCGTACACTCCCCCGTGAATATAGATCCAGGTTGCAATCTGAAAGTGATTACAAGCCATTGTGTTGAGCTCAAAACGTTGAATGTTTTGTGACTAGCTCAACCCAAGATAGATTGCTCTACCCGTTGTTGGAAAAATTGTCCAAAATAGACAATTTCCTTTATTGAAAGATAGAAATGACATGTTTTTAAAATATTTACAACTTTCATTCGAGATTTATGTACACACCCGGGTCGTTGAGCGACATTTCTAGGCATGTCCATATTATTGATACTGAAAGACATGTCGAGAAGAATATTTTTGGATTTTCAAAGATTTTTAATTTTGTCTTTTGTTTTTTATATGTTTTATATTTTGCTTTTTCAAAGATATTTACAAGTAGATGTTTGATTGATAAATCCAGCAGGCACCTTTGCCAGAATCTCAAGGTCTGCTGGAGTCAAAGATCTCATACCAATTTGCCTAACGAGGTACTCAAACCTATCTATCGACAGAGCTTTCGTAAACAAGTCGGCTAATTGGTAATCCGTTCCAACAAAGTATAGTTCAACGATACCTCTTTCAACTTGTTCCTTCATGAAGTGGTATCTGACATCAATGTGCTTTGTGCGGGAATGTTGTACCGGAGTGCAGTAGATGGCTATGGCCGACTTTGAGTCACAGTACATAGTTACTTTATCAAAGTGAAAGCCATAATCCGTGAGTTGTGTTATCATCCATAGAACTTGAGCACAACAAGCATATAGAGACACATACTCTACTTCGGCTGATGAAAGAGACGTGTAATCTTGCTTCTTGGAAGACCATCCCACAAGCTTATCTTGACCTTGAAATTGTGTACCACCAGAAGTACCTTTTCGTGTATCAAGACACCCTGCATGATCAGAATCTGAATAGACCGTTAGAAAGAATCCGGTTTCCCTCGGATACTAGAGTCCCAAATGTATGGTATTCTTAACGTACCGAAAGATCCGTTTAACCTCCTTGAGGTGCTTTTCAGTAGGTCGTGCTTGATATCGTGCACAATAACACGTAGCATGTGAAATATCATGTCTGATTGCTGTCAAGTATATGAGGAAGACGATCATGGAATGATATCTCGTTTGATCTATGGCATTTCCCTCCAAGTCAACATCTAGCGATGTGGTTGATAATGGTGTCCCAATGGGGTCACATGAAGTCATACCATGCTTTTTGATTATCTCTTGAAAATACTTAGCTTGGTTTATGAAGATACCACTTGGGGATTGGTGAACTTGAATTCCTAGAAAGAATTTTAGTTCGCCCAACATTGACATTTCAAATTTGCTGTGCATGACTTTTTCAAACCATTTTGAAAGTTTTGGGTTTGTAGACCCGAAAATAATGTCATCAACATAAATCTGCACAAGAAAAATGTCATCCTCATATTTATATGTGAACAGAGTTAGATCAATGGAACCTTTTGAGAAACCTTTGGATACCAAAAATTTCAAGAGCTCATCGTACCATGCCCTTGGAGCTTGCTTGAGTCCATAAAGTGCTTTGTGGAGACGATACACCTTGTCAGGATAATGAGGATTGACAAATCCTTCCGGCTGCGTGACATAGATTTCTTCCTTCAAAGGACCGTTAAGAAATGTCGTCTTTACGTCCATTTGATAGACAGTGAATCCCTTATGTGCAGCATAAGCAAGGAAATCCTGACCGCTTCCATACGAGCAACTGGTGCAAATGATTCATCAAAATCAATTCCCGCTTTTTGGCCATACCCCTTAGCCACTAGCCTAGCTTTGTTTTTGATGATCATGTTTTCTTCATCCATCTTGTTTATCCAGATCCATCGAAGATTTAACGGAATCACGTCGTATGGTCTGTCAACTAGTTCCTAGACTTTAAGTCTTTCAAATTTTTGAAGTCCATCCATCATTGATTCAATCAAAGCATGATCAGCCATGGCTTCTTTGATGTTTTTCGGTTTAGCTATACTCACAGCGAGTGCGTACATACAAATATCGCCATCGGTGGCTAGTTGTCGTCTTGTACGAACAGGCTGTGAAGGGTTTCCAATTACTTGAACCAAAGGATGTTCTCAGGTCCAATGATGTGTTGAAGGATGTCGTTAGTAGAACGTGTGCATATTTGACGGATCAACATGGCGAGTAGAAGACTCTCCAGTTTCGTGTACCGGTGTACCGAATGGGTTGTGAAAATTGTCATCGTCAGATAATGCATCGTCTGCTTGATTTGTGTTCTCTAGAGAAATGAAAGTAGTTTTTGATGTTGTAGGATCGATTGTTGAAGTGATATTCTGAGGAGGTAAATCTTCAGAAACCTGTGTTGAAGTAGATGAAGTTGTATCCTTGTGTTGATGATGATCGGTATCATCATTCTTATCATGAGTGACAACGGAAGACTTTGATACAACATGTTTCTCCCCCGTGAAATGTTCATCAAACATTGGTCCATATAACATTTCCAACACTTCAAGTGTCGTCTCCACTGTCATCTCTGCTCAAGGAACATGTTCAGGAACCAGCTTTGAACTTGACGGTTCATTGTTGTGGTCTTGAGTTCCGAGTTTCGTGCGGTTGTGCACAGAAGTCTTTTGTTGTTGTGGAACGGGACTTAAATTGTTTTGTTCAAGTTCCATATCATGCAATTCATCAAATCTGATATGAATAGTCTCTACTATCAATTTTGTTCTCTTGTTGTACACTCTGTATCCCTTAGACTGAGTTGCATATCCCACTAAATTGCTTTCTCTTTCATCTTGTCCAGATTTTCACCATCTCGAATAATGAAACACGTACATCCAAAAACATAAAGGTGTTTGAGTGAAGGTTTGCGATCATTAATTATGTGATATTGATGTAGTTTGAAACAAGGATAATGACAAATTGAATCTGTTGATTCCCACAGAATACCAGAAACAATTAAAGATAGATAAATTGGATCTATTGATTCCGAAGAATACTAGAGACAATTTCTTCCAACAATCGTTGATTCAACGGATACCGATTATTAGGTTGAAAATCAAACAATAAACCCTAATCTTGGTTTGTGTCAATTAACACAAGACATTTTTTTTATTAAACACTCAATATCCAATACAATGAACAAATTCCTAATTTTATAGGAAAACTAAACTTGAAAAAAAAAACAATATTCTTCCCAAAAAACACAAAATAAGAAAATTAATTAAAAGATACCACAAAATAAGAAAACTAAATAAAAGATATCAACCAGTTTATTCTTGTTCCCCATCATTCTCCCTCACTTCAAAAAACTCGTCCTCGAGTTTGTCTCACTCTTCCCTTGTACTCGAAGAATCCAAATTTGTATCCCTTGCATCAAATTCTCTTTATTTATGACGAATCGACCTCGAACCTTGATCCTTTTAAAACCAAACTTACCGACCATAAGTGCGGCTTCTTGATATATATTTTTTTCAGTCATGATACTAACATCCACCCATTTACCTTCTTGCAACCAAATTAACTCATGAGGGTTTGAAACTGTGGCTTTTGAATAATCAACACTTAATGTAGTTTGGATAATGGAAGAACAAATATCATTAGCCACAACTACAACGTACTCGATGTTGTCTTCTTCGCCAACAAATCTTCCTTCCCCCAAAAATCCTTCTTTCTCCGCAATGACATCTTCAAGATCAGTATCATAAACTACCATTGATTCTTCTTCATATTCATTAAATATTGGAGGTCCTTCATAATCGTCACGCTCCATGTCATGATCTGTCCATTCAGTAGAACATGAACCATCACCATCAAAAAATGCATATTCTAACATCTTAATCAGGAACTTCGGCTCTTGATACCAACTGATGTAGAAAAAAGACAAGGATAATTAATTGAATCTGTTGATTCTAAAGAATGCCAGACACAACCCTTCCAACTATCGTTGATTCAAAAAGAATACCGATAATCAGGTAAACTCCAACAATCGTTGATTCAACGAATACCCGATTATTTGGATGAAATCGAACAATAAACCCTAACCTGGATTTAAGTTGATTAACAAAAGACTAAAAGTCTGTAATTTTTGTTCATAACTTCATTATAATTTAATACAAAAAGTCCTTATTATATAGAAAAACTAAACTTGGGAAAAAAGATAACAATATTCTTCCCAAGAAACACAAAATCAGAAAAATAAATAAAACATACCACAAAATAAGAAAATTAAAATAAAAGATATCATAAATTAAGGAAACTAAATAATCCGTTTATTCTTGTTGTTCCCCATATATTCTTCCCAGGAAACACAAAATCAGTAAAATAAATAAAACATACCACAAAATAAGAAAATTAAAACAAAAGATATCATAAATTAAGGAAACTAAATAATCGGTTTATTCTTCTTTCTCCATCATTGATAGGTGTGAAAACACCCATCCTTTTACCACTTATTTCTTGCTAAAACAAGACCAAAACACGTATTTAATGTCATTTGTTTGAAATTATGCGTGGTTTGTGTGTTTGTTGTGTTTTCAGAGCCAACCGGATAATATTGGAGAAAACATGGGATTGCACGGGTTTTATCAAGGAAAAAGACTGAAGACGAAGTCTATTGTCCAAGAGATGCAAAAGATTTGAAGTCAATGGGCCTATTTGAAGATTTATCGAAGAAAAGGACCAAAGACGGAAGATTTACATGTGTCGAAGAAACTCAAGTCTATTAATCGAAGAAATTAAAAGACGAGTTGAATTTAATCGTCGACAAATCCCGAATCGAAATCGAAAACGTCAACTTTTCTGAAAAGACGAGAAGACAAAAAGAAAGGAAGAAAGCCCGCTCACCAACCAAGGGAGAAGCCTATAAATACTCCTCCCATTCACACATCCGGACGCTCTCTTCTTCTAGTTTTTCAGTTATTCTTCTTCCTAGTTTTTAGGAACCATCTCCCTTAAGGAGTGGTTTTCATCTTGTTCAATTTCTTCCATTCGTGTAAGTGTAATCTTTTCTTGTTTGTTGAATCTTAATTCATTAATACAAATCATCTTTTAATTTTTCCATCATCTTGTTCTTCATATCTTTTTGATTCTTAATTCTTAAGTTTTATTCTTACGGTTTGATTGTCAAAAGTAAGTGGGATTTGCGATTGTGTTGTTTTTGGATTCAAGCTTTCTATTAGTAAAAGATTAGTGGTAAAAATTGGTTTAAGTTTTAGTAAAAAACCTTGGTGATTTGTGGTGATTGAACTCGTTCATTGATTTCCCCTGTTCCTCGCATTCCCAGTTTCTGATCTTGCCCAGATTCCGAATAGGGAATCTGGGGTTGTGTCTATTCGGAATATTTCTATTATTCCGAGTAGAGTTTATTTTTCTTGTTTATTCAGAACATTTCTATTATTCCGAGTAGTGGCTAATTTTCTTGTCTATTCGGAATATCTAATATTCCGAGTAAGGCTTTCTTTCCAAGATTTTCCGAATAGGGTTTCTCAAAAATATATTCCGAATAGCTCAAACTTTCCGCATAAGAAATACTTTCCGAATAGGGCATTTTTCCATTTATTCTGCATAAGGAAGATTATTCCGTGTAAGGCAATTTTTCCGCATAGATTTAACTTTCCGCATAGGACTTCTCCCAAATTATTCCGCATAGGGCATTTTCCATTTATTCCGCATAAGACAAATTATTCCGAGTAAGGGACTTTTTCCGAATAGAGTACTTTTTCCGCATAGCAGAATTATTCCGAATAGAGCTTCTTCCAAGTCATTCCGCATAGGTGAAACATTCCGCATAAGACTTTTGTTCCGCATGGCATTAACTATTCCGAGTAAAGGGAACTTTCCGAATAGAGCATTATATTCCGCATAGGGATCCAGAGTTGAGTTTTCCATACAGTGTTGAGGTACTTATTCTCAGTTATAATTTTTAGTTTAATTTAATTACTCCTAGTTCTTACATTTTAGTAGATTTAGACCAAAGCTCCCCCTTTTTTAGTCACCAATTACAACGATTCCACTTTTGACCGTGATCGATTCGAGAAGATACCGAGAACGAAACAACGATATATATCAATTGGGTACGAGCAACGCAAAGAGAGATCTTGCAAGCAAAAACCTTTTTATTAACCAACCAAAAGTCAGTTATTAAAATGGCGCCGCTGCCGGCTCTTTTCGTAAGGATCAACGGTTTCTTGTGAGAACAATTGGATTTTGGGATCCGTTCTTTCGGGAACGTTATTTTCAAGCACAAAAATTTTCAAAAATCCATAAAAATATAAAATTTTCAAAAATACAAAAACATTAAAAAACCTATAAAAACCAAAAATATTTTCTCTTGCATTTTCTTTTTAGTGTATGCGTACTCGATCCACGTCTTATTCAGAGCCCGAGACTCTCGAACAATTAGACATGGCTGGTGTTAATAACAACAATAATCACCCACCTCAACACAATTTGAACAACAACAACAACAACAACAACAATGTCCTTCTACCTGATTTACGAACCATGGAGGAGCTATGTCAACCCACAATGAACGGACGTGGAGGCCCGATTGCACCGATGCATGTCACGGCTCAGGAGTTTTCGTTGAAGCATCACATGATCCAGCAAGTACAAACGAAACCATTTCGCGGAATTCCGGATGATGATGCCAACAAACACCTCGACAAATTCATAACCATTACCCAAAGTATGAAATCCCCCGGTGTTTCTATGGATGACCTTCGCCTCCAACTCTTTCCTCACTCGCTTTCTCACCGTGCCGAAAAATGGTTTGACCGTCTTCCTAAGAATTATATTCATACATGGAACGACATGACTCAACGCTTTTTATCGCGCTACTTCCCACCATCCATGGTCACTAACCTCCGTAACCAAATCAGTGGATTTATGCAAGAGAATGATGAATCGCTTTTCGATGCTTGGGAACGATACAATGATTTGATCGACCGCTGTCCTAATCACAATATGCTCCCCGTCACTCTCATTGATACCTTCTACAATGGTCTCACCTTTCGCGATCGTGACACGATCAATGCCGCCGCCGGTGGTACTTTTATGAAAAGGAGACCAGAGGAGTGTCGAGAGTTGATTGAAAACATGACTACTCACCATAAGAATTGGGATTCATCCGCATCCTCAAGATCTAACTCGAGAGTTAATGTTTCTTCTACTACTTCCAATCCTGAGATGACTGAAATTTCTCGACAACTCGCTGAAATGAACAAGAATTTCATGACCATAGCCACAAACCACTTTCAACAAGCTAAAGCCGTTGCTATTTCTTGTGACACATGTGGTGGTCCTCATTCTTATAATGATTGTCCTTCTACTCAAGGCAATTATTCTGAGAACGTTAACGCGGCATACGGTACATATCCCACGGGAGGCTATCAAGCTCGCCCTCAAGGAGACCGTAGCTTGCTAAGTTATCGTTCCAACAATTATCTTGCACCTCCCGGTTTCCCTCCTGCAAACCAAAACCAACAATAAAGCTATAACCGAAACAACCAATCCCAACCTCGTGCTCAAAATCAATATCAATCCCAAAGAAACACCTACCCAACTCAAGGAAATTCTCAAACTTACCAAGCTCCACCTCTCAATCAACCGATGGCAGTGAATCCCGACGTCGAGTCGTTCATGAAGACTAATCGTGATATGGTAACGAATCTTCAGAGTCAATTTGTCAAATTGAAGAATGACATGGTCAAACAAGGGAGCGATATTCGAGCCGAGCTACGGAATGATATGGCCAAACACAGCGATGCTATTAATGCCAACATGCAAAACTCTTTTAACAATCAAGCTGTTCACCTTCGTGATATGATTGGTTCGCTCATCCAAGGTAATCAACCCTCTTCTTCGGGTACTCTTCCGAGTAATACCGTTGCGAATCCAAGAGGGGAGATGAAAGCAATCACCACTCGTAGTGGAAAAGGTTATATGGAACCCGAGCTTCCTACACCTCCACCCGTGATTGTGAACAAGGAAAAAGAGCAACTTTCTCCACCTCCTTCACCTTCTATCCCCATTTCCCCACCACCCGTGGTTGTGAGTGATCCTATCCCCTTAAAGCCTTCTTCTTCATCCAATATACCTTATCCTTCAAGGTTGAGGAAAGAGAAGAAAAAGAGCAAGGATGATATTCAGGTTTCAAACTTCCTAAAAATGTTTAAACAATTGAATTTTAACATCTCCTTTGCTGAGGCTCTCGCTCACATGCCCAAATACGCTAAGATGTTTAAAGATCTTCTAAGTGATAAAGAAAAGCTTCTTGACATTGCTCAGACCCAACTTAATGAGAACTGCTCCGCAGTGCTCTTAAGGAAATTGCCCACCAAACTTGGTGATCCGGGTCGCTTCTTGATTCCTTGCAACTTCCTGGGAGTAGAGAATTGCATGGCCCTAGCCGATCTAGGTGCCAGTATAAACTTAATGCCTTTAAGTGTTTGGAAGCAATTATCTCTCCCCGAGCTAGTCCCCACACGAATGACTTTGGAATTAGCCAACCGTACGGTTGCTTATCCAGTGGGGATAGCCGAAGATGTCTTTGTTGGCGTTGATAAATTCACCTTCCCGGCGGATTTTGTCGTCGTTGACTACGAGATGGACCCTCGTGTTCCATTAATCGTTGGACGTCCATTCCTGAGGACCGGTCGCACTCTCATTGATGTAGCCGCAGGCGAATTAATCATGAGAGTTGGTGACGATCAAATTGTCTTCAACATGGGTAAGATTTCTCAGCAACCTTATTCATATGAGAATGTTAAAGCTATTGATGTTCTCGATGAGGCTTGTGAAGAACATTTTCATGATGCTTGCAAAAGTACTCTCCCTTCTCTACCCAATGTTGAGACCGTTGCCTCAATTGCTCTGGCATTGACTCCTTTTGGAGAAAGTGACTTGGATGAATTCGAAGCTAGCTTGGGTCCTCTCGACATTAAGTATGATAATTCGTCCACCAATTGGGATGAAGATATTCTTACTATTGAGAGACTTCTCAATGAGGACCCATTGTCTCCTCCTACTCCTAAAAAGGTGACTAATGATAATCCATCGTTAGTTTCACCATCTACTGAGGATCCCCCTACTCTCGAGCTTAAGGACCTACCGCCTCATCTTGAGTACGTTTTCCTAGAAGACGACGAGAAGTTACCGGTCATCATTGCAAAGGATCTGAAAGAAGACGAAAAAGCCCGACTTGTCGCTGTGTTGAAGAAGCATAAAAGAGCTATCGCTTGGAAAATCTCCGACATCCGCGGAATTGATCCTCACTTTTGCACACATAAAATTCTCATGGAGGACGACTTTAAGCCCACTATTCAAAGCCAAAGAAGGGTGAATCCTAAAATCCATGACGTCATCAAAAAAGAGGTTATCAAACTTCTTGATGCGGGTATGATTTACCCTATTTCGGATTCACCATGGGTTAGTCCAGTCCATTGTGTGCCTAAGAAAGGCGGAATTATCGTTGTGCCCAATGCAAACAACGAGTTGATTCCTACCCGCCTCGTTACTGGGTGGAGAGTTTGTATAGACTACCGCAAACTCAATGATGCCACGAGAAAGGATCATTTCCCTCTACCTTTTATGGACCAAATGCTTGAACGTCTAGCGGGTAATGAATATTACTGCTTTCTGGATGGTTTCTCGGGTTATTTTCAAATACCCATCGATCCCCAAGATCAAGAGAAGACAACATTCACTTGTCCCTACGGCACATTTGCTTATAAAAGAATGCCTTTTGGCTTATGCAATGCCCCCGGGACTTTTCAAAGGTGCATGTTGGCTATATTCCATGACATGGTTGAGCAAACCATGGAAGTCTTCATGGATGATTTCCCGGTCTTCGGGGATTCTTTCTCTTTTTGCCTTGCCAATTTGGAACGTATGCTCAAGCGGTGCGAAGACACTCGCCTTGTTCTGAATTGGGAAAAATGCCATTTTATGGTAAAAGAAGGCATTGTGTTAGGACACAAAATCTCTAAAGCCGGTCTTGAAGTCGACCGTGCTAAAGTTGATGTCATAGCCAAATTACCTCCACCTTCAACCGTGAAGGGTGTGAGAAGTTTTCTGGGTCATGCGGGCTTCTATCGACGATTCATTCAGGATTTCTCTAAAATCGCTCGCCCGATGACCCACCTCTTGGAAAAAGATACTCCTTTTATCTTTTCTAAAGAGTGTCTCGACGCCTTCAATCTTCTCAAGGATAAGCTAACTAAGGCACCGGTCTTGGTCACCCCTAATTGGGAGCTGCCTTTTGAATTGATGTGCGATGCTAGCGACTTTGCTATTGGTGCGGTTTTGGGCCAAAGAGTGAATAAACACTTCCAACCAATCCACTACGCTAGCAAAACAATGACGGGGGCTCAATTGCATTATACGACAACCGAAAAAGAGCTTTTAGCTGTTGTCTATGCTTTTGAGAAATTTCGCCCCTATCTTGTTTTATCCACCACCATCGTATACACGGACCATTCCGCGTTGAAGTACTTGATGACTAAGAATGATTCTAAGCCAAGACTTCTCCGCTGGGTTTTACTCCTTCAAGAATTCAACATTGAAATTCGTGACAAGAAGGGTGCTGAAAACCTGGCCACGGATCATCTGAGCAGACTTGAGGATCCATATCAAGGGGACCATCCAAACAGAGAGATCAATGACTCTTTTCCCCTTGAAACCTTAATGTCTATAAATCCCAATCTTGATGGCACCCCGTGGTTTGCCGATATTGCAAACTACTTAGCGGGTGGTGTTCTCATCCAAGGGTTAACATCCCAACAAAAGAAGAAGTTCTTGAACGATGTTAAGACTTACTTTTGGGATGACCCTTTTCTATTCAAACAATGTGCTGATCTGATCATTCGTCGGTGTGTTGACGGACCGGCAGCTTTTGATATTCTCCAAGCGTGCCACAAAGGACCCACCGGTGGTCACTTTGGTCCCAACTACACCGCTAAGAAAGTGTTTGATTCGGGATTCTATTGGCCCACCATTTATCGTGATGCTCACGAGATGGTTAAACATTGTGATGCTTGCCAAAAACAAGGCAAGATCACACATAAAGATGAGATGCCTCAAAATTTCATACAAGAATGTGAAATCTTTGATGTATGGGGCATCGACTTTATGGGGCCATTCCCGTCCTCTAAAGGCAACAAATACATCCTTGTCGCTTTCGACTACGTTTCTAAATGGGTTGAGGCCAAAGCTTTACCCACTAACGACGCGAGGGTGGTTTGTAATTTCTTGAAACAACTGTTTGCTCGTTTCGGTGTTCCTCGTGCTATTATCAGTGACCGCGGGACTCATTTTTGCAACGATCAATTTGCAAGAGTCATGGCTAAGTATGGTGTCAATCACCGTCTTTCCACCGCTTATCATCCTCAAACCAACGGTCAAGCCGAGATATCCAACCGTGGATTGAAGAGAATTTTGGAACGTACTGTGGGAGAGCATCGTGCCTCGTGGGCCGATAAACTTGATGATGCTCTGTGGGCTTTCCGTACCGCTTATAAGACGCCGATTGGTTGTACACCTTATCGTCTTGTGTACGGGAAAGCCTGCCACCTCCCCATCGAGCTGGAACATAAGGCATACTGGGCCTTGAAGTGGGCTAACTTCGACATCAACAAAGCCGGTGATTTTCGAAAGATTCAACTCAACGAGCTACAAGAATTGAGGAATCAAGCTTACGAGAACTCATTGATTTACAAGGAGAAGACCAAGATTATCCACGATGCTAAAATCAAGAACCGAGAGTTCAACGTTGGTGATCAAGTCTTACTCTTTAACTCTCGGTTGAAGATCTTCTCAGGCAAGTTGAAGAGCCGCTGGTCTGGTCCACTCACCATCGCCAATGTCTTTCCCTATGGTACCATTGAGCTTTCTCAGCCAAATGGGCCCAACTTCAAGGTGAATGGCCAGCGTTTGAAATTATACTTTGGTGAGGACATCTCTCAGGAGATGATTCCATCCCTCACCACGTTTCCCTTGAATTAGTTCAGGACCGAGTCAGGCTCGCGACTCGGTGAACAAAAACAAGCGCTCCTCGGGAGGCAGCCCGAGTATCTATCCCCCTTCCCCGTTTTTCATCATAAGTGTAGGGGGAGCTATATAGGTTGCTTGTTTTTGGATGGTGATGTGATTACAAGGATTATTGCATTCTTGGAATCTTTGAAGAACCGTGCCCCCATGTTATCCACAATACTGGTTCTATCTCTCCACTATCGTGATCCAATTATCTTCATATTCACATTTGAAATTGATCACTTTAGTCGTCCCCTCCTTAGCTTGATTTAACCAACGTGCACAATGTCATAAGTGTAGGGGAGACTTTTCCCACATGCTTAAACATTGAGGACAATGTTTATCTTAAGTGTAGGGGGGACTTCTATCAAAGTTTTAAGTGGGCTTTTCCATTAAAATACCCTCATTTAACCAGAAAATCATCTTTTTCAACATTTTTCAAATTTTTAATCAACTTTGGCCATTTTGTCGTAATTTTTAAATTTTTATTTTGCTTTCATATGTGTATATTCCGCAATAAATTCAGAAAAAAATTAATAAAATAATTTTAGCAAGTTTAGATATCTTAGATATATTAGGCCCGTTGTGAATATTTTGACTCAATCCGAATAGACTTATCCAAGTTTATTCTAGCTAGTATCCTTAACCAGGTAGACCTTAATTGGTTTATTAGGCTAAGTGTCCACGAGTCTCATTATTTGAGATTTTAAACTATGGAGGGCGAGAAATGATAGAGTCAATTATAAGTCGGAATTCTTGCGCAAGCTCACTTGGTGTATTTATTTGCCTATTCTCCCATCACTTGCTAATAACTTATCTGCAATAAGTAAGGTCGTACGATTTGAAAAGTTACTTAGCTTCTAGCCCAAGATCGTTTAAAAGTTGCTCGGTAATGACGAGAGTTCATAGCCAAGGCATAACTTATGAAGCGGGGCGCGAAGATTGGCGAGTCCGAAAAGGCCCTAACAAGGCATGAGGATTCAATTTTATTGCTGAAGATCCAAAATTGATGTGAAAAGCATTATTCCCAAAATCAATATGAAGGATCAAGACTCACGACGAAAAGAATTCAACTCCCACAAAGATGATGGAGAAGTCTATCCGAAAATACCCTAACAAGGTATGAGGATAAATAGATCCAAGTCCGAAAAGGAGGCAGATCGTTGTATCTTAAAATCCCAAATAGAGATTGAAGAAATAATCATGAAGTCGTGGTCAACAAAGTTGGAGTATCCCTCAAAAGTCTCCAAGTGAAGAAACTCTATTATGATGAGAAGACCATTATCTCAAGAACGTCTCTCGAAGAAATGAAGTATGAAGTACATGCCAAATATCGGCCCGAGAAAGGTCTCAAATCGCGAACCGAGTTATGCCAAGATATGAACTTTTTGATATCCCGAGAAGCAGTTTTAAGAGATTTTGTCCTTTAGCTAACTATTGATCAAATCGTCCTACTTTGCTTTCAGCCTAAATAAACTATCGAAATAAGTCCAAAAATGCATCTTCATGATCATTCTAAGACAAAAATAAAATATAAGAGATACACCTAGGAATAAGGGAGTTTAAGCATTTAATTAAGCCATGTGTGTAAGTGTTTGAATTGCTAACTTATAATAACAATGATCTCGTTTTTAAGCTTAGTTTGGGGAACGTGAAACTTGAGGGTGATAAATCTTTGCAGCACCAAAGCCCTAATGTAAGTCCTCGATCTCTTTACAAGTTATTTCCACATAGCTATGTTCTATCTTTTTGTTTACTTTAAATTTCTCTTAGTGC
This sequence comes from Glebionis coronaria, assembly GCA_025667525.1. Classification (NCBI taxonomy): domain Eukaryota; kingdom Viridiplantae; phylum Streptophyta; class Magnoliopsida; order Asterales; family Asteraceae; genus Glebionis; species Glebionis coronaria. The sequence goes on from JANFOE010000881.1 coordinate 161,002, forward strand.
TTTAATTTTTGTTTATTAGTATTTGAATAAGGCCAAGGTTAATTAATTATGAGAAAAGTGTAATGTTGCTTTATCACTAAGCATTGCATGAGGGCATGGCAATGGTTAAATGTAGGGGATTTGATAGGTGTGAAAACACCCATCCTTTTACCACTTATTTCTTGCTAAAACAAGACCAAAACACGTATTTAATGTCATTTGTTTGGAATTATGCGTGGTTTGTGTGTTTGTTGTGTTTTCAGAGCCAACCGGATAATATTGGAGAAAACATGGGATTGCACGGGTTTTATCAAGGAAAAAGACTGAAGACGAAGTCTATTGTCCAAGAGATGCAAAAGATTTGAAGTCAATGGGCCTATTTGAAGATTTATCGAAGAAAAGGACCAAAGACGGAAGATTTACATGTGTCGAAGAAACTCAAGTCTATTAATCGAAGAAATTAAAAGACGAGTTGAATTTAATCGTCGACAAATCCCGAATCGAAATCGAAAACGTCAACTTTTCTGAAAAGACGAGAAGACAAAAAGAAAGGAAGAAAGCCCGCTCACCAACCAAGGGAGAAGCCTATAAATACTCCTCCCATTCACATATCCGGACGCTCTCTTCTTCTAGTTTTTCAGTTATTCTTCTTCCTAGTTTTTAGGAACCATCTCCCTTAAGGAGTGGTTTTCATCTTGTTCAATTTCTTCCATTCGTGTAAGTGTAATCTTTTCTTGTTTGTTGAATCTTAATTCATTAATACAAATCATATTTTAATTTTTCCATCATCTTGTTCTTCATATCTTTTTGATTCTTAATTCTTAAGTTTTATTCTTACGGTTTGATTGTCAAAAGTAAGTGGGATTTGCGATTGTGTTGTTTTTGGATTCAAGCTTTCTATTAGTAAAAGATTAGTGGTAAAAATTGGTTTAAGTTTTAGTAAAAAACCTTGGTGATTTGTGGTGATTGAACTCGTTCATTGATTTCCCCTGTTCCTCGCATTCCCAGTTTCTGATCTTGCCCAGATTCCGAATAGGGAATCTGGGGTTGTGTCTATTCGGAATATTTCTATTATTCAGAGTAGAGTTTATTTTTCTTGTTTATTCGGAACATTTCTATTATTCCGAGTAGTGGCTAATTTTCTTGTCTATTCGGAATATCTAATATTCCGAGTAAGGCTTTCTTTCCAAGATTTTCCGAATAGGGTTTCTCAAAAATATATTCCGAATAGCTCAAACTTTCCGCATAAGAAATACTTTCCGAATAGGGCATTTTTCCATTTATTCCGCATAAGGAAGATTATTCCGTGTAAGGCAATTTTTCCGCATAGATTTAACTTTCCGCATAGGACTTCTCCCAAATTATTCCGCATAGGGCATTTTCCATTTATTCCGCATAAGACAAATTATTCCGAGTAAGGGACTTTTTCCGAATAGAGTACTTTTTCCGCATAGCAGAATTATTCCGAATAGAGCTTCTTCAAAGTCATTCCGCATAGGTGAAACATTCCGCATAAGACTTTTGTTCCGCATGGCATTAACTATTCCGAGTAAAGGGAACTTTCCGAATAGAGCAGTATATTCCGCATAGGGATCCAGAGTTGAGTTTTCCATACAGTGTTGAGGTACTTATTCTCAGTTATAATTTTTAGTTTAATTTAATTACTCCTAGTTCTTACATTTTAGTAGATTTAGACCAAAGCTCCCCCTTTTTTAGTCACCAATTACAACGATTCCACTTTTGACCGTGATCGATTCGAGAAGATACCGAGAACGAAACAACGATATATATCAATTGGGTACGAGCAACGCAAAGAGAGATCTTGTAAGCAAAAACCTTTTTATTAACCAACCAAAAGTAAGTTATTAATCATTCTCCCTCACTTCAAAAAACTCGTCCTCGAGTTTGTCTCATTCGTCCTTTGTACGCGTAGAATCCAAATTTGTATCCCTTCCATTAAATTTCCTTTCTTAAAAATGAATCGACCTCGAACCTTGATCATCTTTAAACCCAACTTGTCGACCATGATAGTTTGGATCATTGTAAAACAAAGACTATTAACCACAACTAGAGTGTCTTCAATGTTGTCTTCTTCCCTACCAAAGTCTTTTTCCTTCGTAAATCCTTCTTTTTCTTCAATGAAATCTTCAAGATCGGTATCATAAACTGTCATTGATTCTTCTTCATATTCATCAAATATGGGAGGTCCATCATAATCATCACTAGCCGAACCATAATCTTCCCATTCATCAAAAGATGAACCATCAACCTCAAAAAAAAGGATATTCTAACATCTTAATCAGGAACTTCGGCTCTTGATACCAACTGATGTAGTTTGAAACAAGGATAATGACCAATTGAATCTGTTGATTCCCACAGAATACCAGAAACAATTAAAGGTAGATAAATTGGATCTATTGATTCTGAAGAATACTAGAGACAATTTCTTCCAACAATCGTTGATTCAACGAATACCGATTATTAGGTTGAAAATCAAACAATAAACCCTAATCTTGGTTTATGTCAATTAACACAAGACATTTTTTTTATTAAACACTCAATATCCAATACAATGAACAAATTCCTAATTTTATAGGAAAACTAAACTTGGGAAAAAAAACAATATTCTTCCCAAAAAACATAAAATAAGAAAATTAATTAAAATATACCACAAAATAAGAAAACTAAATAAAAGATATCAACCAGTTTATTATTGTTCCCCATCAGATATGGTGTCTTTTCGTGTCTTGGGATAATTACGGATCGGTTTTGTGTGTAGCATGTGGTTGACACGGCTTCGGCCCAAAAGAATAATGGTAGTTTTGAAGAAGATAATAATGTTCGAGCAGCCTCAACAAAGTATGATTTCATCTTTCAACAACTTCGTTTTGTTCAGGTGTTCGGGCAATAGATGTTTCATGTTCAATCCCTTCGGCTTCAAAATAATTCTTCAGAGTTGAGTTCAAAAATTTGGTGCCTCTGTCAGTACGTACCAGTTTTACTTGAGCTTGAAGACCACATTGTATCAGCTTAAGGAAGTTAATGAGAACCTCGGGTGTTTCATCCTTGGATCTTAAGAAGACGGTCCACGTGTACCTTGAGTAGTCATCGACAATTACAATAACGTATTTCTTCCCATTGATGCTTTGAACACGCATGGGGCCACACAAATCTATATGAAGAAGATCTAACCGTCCTTTAGAGCTTGGTGTAGTCTTTGTCTTGAAACTACTTCGTTTAGCTTTACAAAACTCACAAGAAGAACAAAGATGATCTTTGATGCATTTCAAATTTGGAAGGCCTCTTACAATATCTTTCTTGGAAAGCAAGTTGATGGTATCAAAGTTAAGATGAGATAATCGTTGATGCCATAACCAAGCTTAAGTCGTTGAATTTTTAGCCATGAAACAGATTGGAGTTTAAGATGTGGAGTCTTGTAGTGAAATAGTGTAGAGATCAGTATCCCGTGAACCGGTAAGTAAGTCATTCCCGTCATAATCACGAACAAAACATGTCTTCTTTCTAAAAGCAACCTCCAAATCTGCATCACAGAATTGACCAACCGAGAAAAGATTATGATTGAGTCCTTCAACGTAGTAAACCCTTTTGATTTTTATATTCCCCTGAACCAGGTCTCCATATCCTAGGATCGGTGAAAATTGATCATTTCCGAATCGAACCGTACCCAGGATCTGATAGGTGTGAAAACACCCATCTTTTCTACCACTTAATTACAATAATAACCGGACCAAAACGTGTATTTTATGTCTTTTATGTCGGAATTATGCGTGGTTTGTGTTTTTGTTGTGATTTAGGACGAAAAGGTGAAAAGTGGAGAAAACACGGGAATTCACGGGCATTTACGGACTTTTATTGAAGAAAAAGATGAAAGACGAAGTCAAGAAGTCAAGAGTGCAAAAAGAACGGAAGTCCAAGACCAATTCTGAAGATTTATCAAAGAAAAAGTCAAAAGACGGAAGTTTACTTAAAGCCGAGGAACTCAAGTCTTATTTATCGAAGAATTAAAAGACGAGTCCAAAGAAATCCCGAGCCAAAAGTCATCAAAGTCCAAGATTAACAAAAAGATTAAGAAGGAAGGACTTGATGGCGCAATTAAGAAGAAAGGAAGGAGGGGAGGAAGCTTCCTCTAACCACCCTCCTAATCTCCTATAAATACACCCCATTTTCATTCATTTGCTTTTGTTGACTAATCGTGACAATTAGTTCTTCCACCTTTACTTTTATGCACCTTTATTTACTTGCACCTTTAATTACATGTCTTGCACCTTATTTACCATTTAATTTCAAGTAAGTGTTTCTTTTAATTCTCGCACCTTTACTTTATATTGTTGATCTCATTCTACCTTTCTTTAATCTTTGATTTATTTGCCTTTTGTCTTGTTTATTTGTTTAAAGATTTCATTTTTATGCTTTTGATTGTTTTAAATCATTTATTTTCATAGATTATTTTGTTTATTTTCAAGTTTATATAGTTTTTATAAAAGTTATTTTTGTTTAAAAGTTGTTTTTCTTAAAGCTTATTCATTTCTTGTCTTAAAAGTCTTTAAATTTCAGTTTAGTAGCTTATTTTTATACGGTTTGCCTTAGGATTTTAGACTTGTGCTTATTTGATTAGTAGCTTATTTGTTTAGCTTATTTTGTGTACTTTTCTCCGTATTCCGATTTTACAATCGGAAAAGGGTTTATATATTCCGACCATAGCTACATTGCTAGGTCGGAAAAGGGATTGTGTATTCCGATTGTGGGTAAGTTGGTATTCCGATCAGGATAAGGTTTGGGCATTCCGATTTGGATTAGTGACAGTTATTCCGATTGGTGCTTTTTCTCTCTTTCCGATCGAGGTGTTGTGTGGTATTCCGATCAGGTGTTCTTTTTTTTTTTTGGGTAAAAGGGTCTCATTCCGACCAAGCTTCACTCTACATTCCGATCAAGGTAAGTTGGTTATTCCGATCTGAAAGGTGACATATTCCGATCTGTTTTCCAATCTACATTCCGATCAGGTGGTTTGAAACATTCCGATCTGAGGTGTAAGTGTGGTATTCCGATTTGGCATTTGGTGACAGCAATTCCGATTGGTATTCCGACGACATCATTCCGATCAGGTTAAGGTAGTCTGATCGGAATATATATTCCGATAGTAGTTTATTTTTATGTTTTGTCTTGTTTAATTTTGACATTCTCATTTTAATTCTTGTCTAATTTTAATTTCTGCCACGCTTTTAATTCTTGTCATTTTACTTTTCAAAGTTATAAATATTGCACCTTTCTTTTAAATAGACTTAGATTTAATTTCACGCCACTTTACTTTAACGACATTTACTTTTAAGTCTGTGCACTTTTAAATTTAAAACCAACCAAAATTATTTGTTTCACCAAAGAACAATAGAGTCACATAGAGAACCTAGATCAATTCGATTAGACATACTTAAACGAATCTAATTTTCTTACTGGGCAAAAGCCTTGTATTAAATGGCGCCGCTGCCGGCTCTTTTCGTAAAGATTAACGGTTTTCTGTGAAAGATTCGTTGCTTTTTGGGATCCGTTCACTTGTGAGCGTTATTTTTCTTGCATAAAAAATTCAAAAAATCATAAAAATTAAAAATTGATAAAAATCCATAAAAATTAAAAAATTTCAAAAATCCAAAAAGATTTTATTTTTATTGTGTATATAAATTGTCTTTGCGTTTGGTATTGTTTTCTTTTGCATTTTCAGGTGTATGCGTACTAGATCTTCTAATTATCAAGAGCCCGAGACTCAAGAAGATTTTGCTATGTCAGGTGTTAACAACAATAATATTCCACCGCACCTCAACAATAACAACAATGTTCTTCCACAGCCCGATCTTCGGACAATGGAGGAGCTTTGTCAACCTACCATGTTTGGACGAGGAGGACCGATTGCGCCGATGCAAATCAACGCTCCTGAGTTTTCGTTAAAGCACCACATGATTCAACAAGTGCAAACTAATCCATTTAGAGGAATGCCTGATGATGATGCCAACAAACACCTCGACAAGTTCATTACAATCACCCAAAGCATGAAGTTGGCTGGTGCCACAATGGATGAACTTCGCCTACAACTCTTTCCACATACTTTATTACATCATGCCGAGAAATGGTTTGATCGTCTCCCGAAGAATTCCATTCACACTTGGGATGACATGACTCAACGCTTTTTGTCGCGCTACTTTCCACCATCCATGGTCACGAGCCTTCGCAATCAAATCAGCGGTTTCATGCAAGATCCTGATGAATCTCTTTTTGACGCTTGGGAGAGATATAATGTCTTGATCGATAGATGTCCAAACCACAACATGCTCCCTGTGACCTTAATAGATACTTTCTACAACGGTTTGACTTTTCGAGATCGTGATACGATTAATGCAGCCGCCGGTGGCACATTCATGAAAAGGAGACCCGAGGAGTGTAGAGAGCTTATTGAGAACATGACTACTCACCACAAAGACTGGGATTCCTCTGCTTCTTCAAGGAACAACCCGAGAGTCAATGTTTCCTCCACCTCAGCAAACCCTGATATGACCGAACTCACCCGTGTGCTGACTGAAATTAGCAGAATTATGCAACTCTTGGCTTCAAACCAACAACAACAACAAGTTAAAGCTGTTGCTACTCCTTCTGAAACATGCGGCGGTCCTCACTCATACACCGATTTTCCTTCATCTCAAGGAAATCCGGAAAACGTGTATGCAGCTTATGGTAATTATTCAACGGAAAATTACCAAGCTCGACCTCAAGGGGATAGAAATCTGCTGAGTTACCGATCAAAGAATTACCTTTCACCCGGTTTTTCTCCTCAAAACCAAAACTCCGCCAACAAATACAATAGAAGCAACCAAATCCCACCAAGAGCTTCTAATCCTTATCACCCACCCGCCCAACAACCCCACCCATTAACCCCGATGTTGACACCATCATGAGAACCCACGGTGAGCAAATCAAGAACCTGCAGAGCCAAATTATCAATCTGAAAGGAGATATTACCAAGCAAGGAAATGAGATTAGATCCGAACTTCGATATAATCTTCAATCCTCCTTCAGCAATCAAACCAATGATTTGAAGAATATGCTTGCTAGTTTCTTGCCCCCTGCTCAACCTTCTACTTCGAGTTCTCTACCTTCAAACACCGTCACTAATCCGCGAGCCAATGTGAGTGCTATTACTACTCGTAGTGGAGTCATTATAGTAGGACCACCAATCCCACCCCCATCAACTACACCTCCTCCACCACCATGTGTCCCTAATCCTCCTACACCTAGTATTAGTGCACCATTACTGTCTCCGCCTCGACGTAATGAAGCTCCCACGGATGACCCTTCAACATCCCAACCTTTACCTGCTACGCCTTCAACTTCACCACCAAAGCCCAATATCACATATCCTTCTCGTTTAGGCAAGACCAAAATGCTAACCAAGGATGACTCTGAAGTGACACGCTATGTGAAGATGATCTCTCAGATGAACTTCAACATTAGCTTTCTTGAAGCACTTGTCCACATGCCCAAATTTGTTAAAGCATTTAAGGAATTGCTTAACAAAAAGGAGAAGCTGATTGAACTCGCCAACACACGCTTAAATGAAAACTGCTCTGCAGTTATTCTCAAAGAACTTCCGGAAAAGCTTGGAGACCCCGGTCGTTTTGTGTTGCCTTGCGTGTTCAACAAAACCGAAGAATTTACTGCCCTTGCTGATCTCGGGGCCAGTATTAATCTTATGCCTTTGAGTGTTTGGAAAACACTATCATTACCCGACCTCACTCCAACAAAGATGACTCTTGAACTTGCAAATCGCACTCTCGCTTATCCCGTTGGTATTGCCGAAGACGTGTTCATCAAAGTTGGCACATTTACTTTCCCGGTCGATTTTGTCGTTGTTGATTATGAAATGGACCCTCGTATTCCTTTAATACTTGGTCGGCCATTCTTGAGAACCGGACGAGCTTTAGTGGATGTAGCCGAAGGTGAGTTAATCTTAAGAGTCAGGAAATGATTCACAAGTTTTTAAAATGGGGAAGCTTACAGGCAAATCCTTTGGAGGACGAGAATCAGTGAATATGATTAATGTGCATGATGACTTCGTTGTCTACAACAATCCTCTATTCGACTCTTGCATCGATAATCCACTTTTTCATGATGATGTGGATGATTCTCTCCCTACTTTTGAACCTTCTCCCATATATGATTCTCTACCGGTCTTTGATGCTTATGATGATGATGCTTCTAGCTCAGATTCGGATGATTATGATGACCTTAATTCTGAGTATCCCGATCTGCCCACGTATGATGATTTCGATGAGGCCGATACTCTTTCGAGCGATTCTTCTCACGATAAAGATCCTCCGCCATCACTCGATCCTACTTTGGACAATTACTCATTTGAGGAAGACTTTTCTGCATTTCTTAATACTTACTTCCCTCATGAGAGTGATGCTCCTCCTTATGATTTTGAAGATTATCGTCTTGATCCTACTTTGGATTTGAAGAACATTTTGTCAAAGGAGAAGAAACCGGTCGACACCAATATCCGTTGCACATATGATTTGACACCTCTTTGTCCCCCTTCTGAGGACGAGGTTGTGCTTCTTCGCGGATCTTCTTCCCATTCTGCTGAGCCTGAGTGCTATTTTCCCTTAAAGGAAAAGGTGTTCGACCCCGGTATTGACATTCTACAGCCATCTCAGTATCCACCTGATGAAATAAAAGGAAATATCTTTGGAACTTATGGAAATCTGCTTGCACCACTTCACCCTTGCTTCCACCATGCTCCATCTTTGCTTAAGGGAACCTTGCCTACTCTTCATTGGCTTTCCTTGTTCGCCTTAAGCTTGTGCTTATTGATGGACGAAAACTATGTCTTTGATCCTGGTGGATATGTTTCATGCTTCTTCCGTTGATGATCAAGGTCGAGTCAGGCTAATGACTCGGTTAACAAAAACCAAGCGCTTCTTGGGAGGCAACCCATGCATCTATCTTTTCGCTTTCTTTATCATAAGTGTAGGGGAGACCCGTTGGTGTTTGCTCTCTCCTCTCTTCTACTAATCAGGGATTCGAACTTCAATGATCCACTCTTGACGATTCTTGACGACCCGTGATTCCGTGTCCACTTCTTCCCGGTTCTATCCTAAACTCTTTTCGATTCACTATTTTATATTTTCTCAATATTAAAATAGGAATCTCTTTAGTTGTCTTTCCCTTAGCAAGATTTAAACAAAGTGCACAATGTCCTAAGTGTAGGGGAGTTTACTCCCACATGCTTAAACATTGAGGACAATGTTTATCTTAAGTGTAGGGGGGGGCCTCTATCGAAGTTAAGTGGTCTTTTCCTTGTATTTGTCCTCATTTTAACCGGAAAATCAATTTTTCGACATTTTTCAAAATTTTTGATCTATTTTGGCCTATTAGTTTTTCCCTTTGTATAGTTATTTTCTTTCTTTGCTAGAATAAATGTTTAATAAGTGGTTTTAATTTTCAAACGTTGTGAATCTTTTGACTCAACCCGAGTTTACTTATCTAAGTTTACTCTAGCTAGTATCCTTAACATGTTTAAGTCAAGTTTTGCTAGGCTTTTATATAGGGAGCTATAAAACGCGAAGGTCTTAACTCTCACGGGTTAAGAACAAGAACTTTTCGCAAGTTCCTATAATTGATCCTAGAGAGTCGTTTATCAAGGGAACTTTAAAACGCGATTTCTAAACTTGAAAAAGTCTAAGAATTTGCAAGATCCTATAGGCGACTCGAAAACCCAAAACTTTGATTTAATAGGCTAAGCATCCACGAGTCTCATTCTTTGAGATTTTAAACTGTGGAGAACGAGAGATGATAGAGCCAATTATAAGTCCGGTATTCTTTCGTGAATTTATGTGAGTTAATTATGAGCCTATTCTCCCATCGCTTGCTTAATAATTTATCTGCTAATAAATAAGGTTGTACGATTTGAAAAGTTACTTAGCTTCTAGCCCAAGATCGTTTAAAAGTTGCTCGTATGGATTAGAGTTCATAGCCAAGGCATAACTTATTGAAGCGGGATGCGAAGATTGGCGAGTCCGAAAAGGCCCTAACAAGGCATGAGGGCTATATTTTGTTGCTAAAAATCCAAAGTGATGTAAAGAATCATTTATCGAAAATCAATATGAAGGATCGAGACACACGACGTAAAGCAAAAACTCCCCAAAAGTCATGGAGAAGTGTATCCGAAAAGACCCTAACAAGGTATGAGGATAAATAGATCCAAGTCATAAAAGGAGGCGGATCGTTGTATATCAAAGTCCAAAATAAAGATTGGAGAAAAATGAAGAAGTCGTGGTCCAAGTATGTATCTCTCAGAACTTCAAGTGAAGAAATTCCTATATGAAGAGAAGACCATTATTTCATGAACGTCTCTCAAGGTTTGAAGTATGAAGTCGCTGCCAAATATCGGTCCAAGAAAGGTCTCAAATCGCGAAGCGAGTTATGCCAAGATATGAACTTTATGAGGTCCCGAGAAGCAGTTTTAAAAGATTTTGTCCTTTAGCTAACTATTGATTAAATCGTTCACTTTATTTTGGAACTAAATAACTATGGAAATAAGTCAAAAATGCATCCTCGTGATCATTCAAGACAATAATAAAATATAAGAGATACCCCTAGGAATAAGGGAGTCTAAGTGAGTAATTGGCCCACATGAGTTCGTGTTAGTTTGCTAACTTATAATAACAATGATCTCGTTTTTAAGCTTAGTTTGGAGAAAGTGAAAACTTGAGGATGATAATTATTCATGATATTTCCAAAACCCAAGGTATGCTTTTTGATTTCTTTACTTTTAATGTTTATAATTTTCTATCTCTTTAATAAAGGCCAACGTGGATTGATTATGATGAAAAATGTAAATGTGCTTTGTAACTAATGCATTGCATGAGGACATTGCAATGGTCAAGTGTAGGGGATTTGATAGGTGTGAAAACACCCATCTTTTCTACCACTTAATTACAATAATAACCGGACCAAAACGTGTATTTTATGTCTTTTATGTTAGAATTATGCGTGGTTTCTGTTTTTGTTGTGATTTAGGACGAAAAGTTGAAAAGTGGAGAAAACACGGGAATTCACGGGCATTTACGGACTTTTATTGAAGAAAAAGATGAAAGACGAAGTCAAGAAGTCAAGAGTGCAAAAAGAACGGAAGTCCAAGACCAATTCTGAAGATTTATCGAAGAAAAAGTCAAAAGACAGAAGTTTACTTAAAGCCGAGGAACTCAAGTCTTATTTATCGAAGAATTAAAAGAGGAGTCCAAAGAAATCCCGAGCCAAAAGTCATCAAAGTCCAAGATTAACAAAAAAATTAAGAAGGAAGGACTTGATGGCGCAATTAAGAAGAAAGGAAGGAGGGGAGGAAGCTTCCTCTAACCACCCTCCTAATCTCCTATAAATACACCCCATTTTCATTCATTTGCTTTTGTTGACTAATCGTGACAATTAGTTCTTTCACCTTTACTTTTATGCACCTTTATTTACTTGCACCTTTAATTACATGTCTTGCACCTTATTTACCATTTAATTTCAAGTAAGTGTTTCTTTTAATTCTCGCACCTTTACTTTATATTGTTGATCTCATTCTACCTTTCTTTAATCTTTGATTTATTTGCCTTTTGTCTTGTTTATTTGCTTAAAGATTTCATTTTTATGCTTTTGATTGTTTTAAATCATTTATTTTCATAGCATATTTTGTTTATTTTCAAGTTTATATAGTTTTTATAAAAGTTATTTTTGTTTAAAAGTTGTTTTTCTTAAAGCTTCTTCATTTCTTGTCTTAAAAGTCTTTAAAAATTTCAGTTTAGTAGCTTATTTTTATACGGTTTGCCTTAGGATTTTAGACTTGTGCTTATTTGATTAGTAGCTTATTTGTTTAGCTTATTTTGTGTACTTTTCTCCGTATTCCGATTTTACAATCGGAAAAGGGTTTATATATTCCGACCATAGCTGCATTGCTAGGTCGGAAAAGGGTTTGTGTATTCCGATTGGGGGTAAGTTGGTATTCCGATCAGGACAAGGTTTGGGCATTCCGATTTGGATTAGTGACAGTTATTCCGATTGGTGCTTTTTCTCTCTTTCCGATCGAGGTGTTGTGTGGTATTCCGATCAAGTGTTCTAATCAGCATTCCGACCAAGCTTCACTCTACATTCCGATCAAGGTAAGTTGGTTATTCCGATCTGAAAGGTGACATATTCCGATATGTTTTCCAATCTACATTCCGATCAGGTGGTTTGTAACATTCCGATCTGAGGTGTAAGTGTGGTATTCCGATTTGGCATTTTTGTGACAGCAATTCCGATTGGTATTCCGACGACATCATTCCGATCAGGTTAAGGTAGTCTGATCGGAATATATATTCCGATAGTAGTTTATTTTTATGTTTTGTCTTGTTTAATTTTGACATTCTCATTTTAATTCTTGTCTAATTTTAATTTCTGTCACGCTTTTAATTCTTGTCATTTTACTTTTCAAAGTTTTAAATATCGCACCTTTCTTTTAAATAGACTTAGATTTAATTTCACGCCACTTTACTTTAACGACATTTACTTTTAAGTCTGTGCACTTTTAAATTTAAAACCAACCAAAAATATTTGTTTCACCAAAGAACAATAGAGTCACATAGAGAACCTAGATCAATTCGATTAGACATACTTAAACGAATCTAATTTTCTTACTGGGCAAAAGCCTTGTATTAGGAACTTCTCCACGAAGTAAATTAGAAGCTTGAGATTCCCCGTCATGTGCTTCGTACATCCGGAGTCCAGTATGAAGAGATTTATTTCGATCACCTGCCGAAGAATTATAACACGATGGAGCATTTGCTAAATTGGATTCCATGTTATTTGTGATTTACGATTCATTAGTTTCCCTAGTTTCATCTCTTAGAGGCATACTAACGCACGTAGTCACATTTTCTGTCCTAACCTTAGGCATCCATTTATATCCTGGAGGACATTAATAAGCAAACCACCATTTCCAAGACTTGCTAGCAGACTCATATAATTCCCTAATTCTGCTTCTAGGGTTCTTTGTGGCGGAGTCTGATGTAATACTTTTCTCAAGGGGGGGGGGGGTTGCACTAGAATGGTTCACTTTGCGTTTGGGTTTTCTAGCACTAATAGGCATCATAGTTTGCTTCTTAGTTCTAGTATCTACACCTTTGACATTATTCGAAACACACATAGCATGGTTAACATTAGCACTCTTTCCACATTTCACACAAACAAACTTATCATTCAAAGCATTCAAAGTCGAATCATTCAAATCGTCATTACACGCGATTACAAACGTTTTATTCTTAGAAACATTGAAAATCCTAGGGTGGTCTTCTACTGTCTTCATCTTCTCTTGACTTTTGTTTTGCCAAACCTTTTCATTCATGCGAGTGCTCTTAAGCTGAGGCCGGCTAACACTATCAGTGGGGACTACCCCTGTAGTAAAAGACACACGTCTATTAGTGTTTCTAGAAGTCTGAGGTGATTGACTTTTTTTGTTGTGTGTGGCTTTAATGGCCAATCTATACATCCCTGGTTTAATCACATTTGTGTTTTCAATGCTTTGTGATCGAATATGTGTTTTGGGAGTATTTTGTGGTAACCTATCCTTCCCATCCGTCTTGGGGGCAAACGCAGGTTTTGAAAATGTAGAATTAGAGAAAATAGATGGTTTTCCCAAGACAGAGGGTCTAGTCACTTTGTGCGCATTGGGTTGTCTTACAACAGGTTTCTTAACACTAGGTTCCACAATTTTTCCACCCATGTTAGCAACGAGTTTCTTCAACTCTGTTATCGCTATTTCCCTGACTTGTAACTGAGCTTTCAACCCTTTAATTTCAAAACACTTTTCATTCATTTCTCGACACATTTGAGAAAGTTCTTCTTATAAATTATTATCATGTGGAAAAATTCCTATGTCTTTTTGCAAAGCAAGTTCAAGAGAATGACAATGTTTTTTAAGGAAATCAGTTTTGTGTTGAAGTAACTCAAAAGCCTTTTTATCAACATTTTCTTTACGTTTCGAAAGCTCAAGTTCAAGACGCTCACATTCTTTGATCTTATCAAGATATTTGCATGCAACATTAGAATATTAATCGATATCAGCACAAGATTGAATCTTTTGAGAGACATTCTTCTAAGAGTAGATCATATTCGTTTGAAAAATCTGATTTGTCATTTTGAAGTTCATCAATTTCTTTTTCAAGAGACTCAACATATTTCAAATCATCAAACATTTCAAACCGAATCAAGTTTTCAAACTCAAGAAAATGTTCTTTTATTATCTTCGTATTTGGCATTAAAAGTTCTTTCACAAGCACAGTTATGTCGTGAGAAATTTCTGTTTTCCACTTATCCTTTTTACGTTTTTCCTAATCGCTTTCAACAATTGATTGAACATTATCAATGTGGTGTTTAAGAAAAAAAGTGTTTTTCTACTTTTACTTTTAGAAGCATCAAGAGGCAAATAGTTAATATATTTAAAAACATTAGTTTTCCTCTTAGTGGCAAAAGCTTTCTTCCATTGACTTCGTCTTTGTTTGCATTCTAAAAACAATTCCTCACGAGACTTCTGTTTTTGTGGAGTGAAAAGACCATAAAGACTGTTTTCATAAGCATAATTATATGATGTCACAAAATCTTTATTGACCGGTGATTTACTCTCCTCATCCCAAAGGGACGTCTCTTCATTATCGAGGCTAGCTACTGGGCAATCATGATCGGTCCATTAGGACTCATCAAGATATAAGTGAGGGTTAGCAACTTGAGCTTGTTCGAGGTACTTGGGGCTAGCAAAGCTGGGCTGACCCTAGAAAAACGACCGAGGTGCTATCATTATAATGGTTTGAATAGAGTCATGCGTTTTATAAAAAACTTTTTTCAAAAAATCGACTTGTTCTTCGAGATCCTTTACATTTTCAGTATCTTTGCCTTGTCTATTTTTGAAATCTTGTTTTAATTTTTCAACCTCTTGTTTCTTTTCGTCAAGAATTATAGCATAATCGGTGGTATTCATAGAAAGCCTCTGTTCAAGTTCATTAACTTTCGTTGTAGCAAGGTATGTTTTTTGACGTTCATCACTTATTAAAACATTAAATTGACGTTTTTATTTAGTTAACAAAACAAGAGCTTCGTTGTATTTATTTTCAAAATCGTCCTTTTTAACGTTAATGACACGACTTTTGTACCCCTCAAGCTCTTTGGTATTTTGAAGAAGCTCAGCCCTCTAACTATCAATTGTCTCACTAGATTTTATAAGAGCGATTTCCTTTCTTCAATTTTTTGAGTAAGCGCTGCGTTTACCTTCTTTAATTGCTTTTGACTCTTTCTATTTTCATTGACATCTTTTTGTAAACTAGCAATTATTTAGAAAGCGCAACACGCTCCTCGTCATCATACTCATTTGCATGTTGATCATCCTCAAACTCATTATTGCACATGTCTAATGAATCGGGTGTGGTATTGCTATCAACCGTTTCCATCATACACGTGTCGGTAATTGTTGTTGGCAGATCACTATGCTCATGTGTATCACCAAACACATTATATTCATCATCATGTTGTACCTTATCAATTGGCTCGTTATCAAAGATAGGACAATTGTCATCTTCTGTGACGTTAAGGACCTCATGAATCTTTGCCATGTATGAATAATGTGCCTCGAGTTCTTGGTCGGAGAGTTCATCATCTGTGTTGTCAAGCATTTCTCCTTCCTCAGCGGATAGCTTTATCCCAGCTTCCATTTTCTTGCATAGCAGCATCTTTTCCTTATGATAACCATAATCTTTGACCCTCTTCGGATGTCTACATTCCCTAGCCAAATGCCTATAATCTCGGCAGTTAAAACACTGAATCTCAGTTTTTTGCACAACTTGAGTACCAACAGTTTCTCTATTTCCAATAACAGCAGCAACCCTCTGATTATCATACTTTGCACGTTGTCGATCATACTTTGGAGGACTCTCAGCACGTCTTCGTGTGTCATACCTTGGAGGACTCTGAGCATAGTTGTTCCTCGTGTTAGATGATGTTCTGAGGTTGTTGTTGGTAGGTTTGTATATTTTCCTGTATTGTTTCATAATAAAAGCCATTTGTTGCTTGAATTCCCTATCCTTTTGAGAAAGTTCTTCATCGATGTTTTCTTCGGATGATTGCTCAGGTGTGGGTGATGGTGGTCTTGCAACTTCTTTGCCTCAGGATCTTGTTGGAGCATGTGACTTAGAGTGGACGATCGTGGTGATGATGATTGAGTGTAGTAGGTCTTTGGAGCACGAGAATGATAATCTGGGTAATGTTGAGTGGTAGACACCAAAGCAAGTGGATTTAAAACCTTTGCAGCACGTTCAGCTTGAAGTTCATTTGCTTCATTTTCAAATTGTTTCAAAACATCAAAGAGCGTGTGATATGAAACTTCATCTAACTTTTTTTGTTGTTTCACTAAGGTAACAAACCGTGTCCACTCTGGTTGAAGTTGCTGTAGAAATTGGACATTGAATTGCATGGTGGAAACTTGCAAGTTGTTTCGGGTCATGTCATTCATCATTTTGTAGAATCAGGAGTAATAAGAATCAACTGATTCCCCATCCTTTGATGTAAACTTGCAAAAGTCCCAAAACATCTTAGTTTTCATGTCTTGTTTGTTAAGTGATTCACCTTGTTGCAATCTTTCAATAGTCGTCCACATTTCTTTAGCAGTAGAACATGCATCAACCATGGAATAAATATCATCTCCAATGCCACTGAGGATTAAGTAGATTGCTTCCTTTCCTGCATCAAACCAAGCACGGTTCTCTGGTGTGAGATCGTTTCTTTTTTCATCACGTTCATAAGCATGTTGTTCATCAGTTGTGTCAGTGGCTGGTTGTGCAGGAACGTTTATCCTTGCGAGTTTATAGGGTCCATAACAAATGCATTGCCTTAAAGCATCACTGTTAGGTTTTGTGTCAAGATAACGTATTGATCATATCGACCCGACACAAGCGTCGGTGGTCTCTCTTTGTTACCCGCCACCATTATGTTGTTGTTTGTCACACGATATTCTACAGTAGAATCCATCTCAATATTCTTTGAAATGATGGAGTGAATATGGATCTTAAGTAGATGTGTTGATTGTTGTTGAAGTTGAAATTTCGAAAATTCCGATTTTTTTTCTCAGTCCAACAATAAATTCCTCACTCCGATAAAACGGTAAGCTAAAAAAATTTTGTATCGCCAAATTTTGAAATTGAGTTAGAAATGTCCTAAAACTAGTATGAATTTTTTTTTAATCTTCGTGTAAACTATGTTCCGGGACTAGTGTAGGTAGTGGCTAAGTCTAAAAACTACTCGAACAAAAATTTAGCGAAACATATCATCAGAATGTCAATCGGAATGTGCTATCAGAATGTTCAACAGAATGTAGTATCAGAATGCTGTCGGAATGTAGTATGGGAATGTTGTCGGAATGTAGTATCGGAATGCTGTCAGAATGTATAACTGTCGGAATATTAGCTGTCGGAATCACTGTCGGAATAATAAACCCTTTTCCGATGGAATTCCGTCGGAATAACTGTCGGAATAAAAGACCCTTTTCCGATGGAATTCTGTCAGAATAATTGTGCAGTTCCGAAACTTTAGGTAAAAAATGAGATTTTGGACAAGAAATCTGAGACTTTAACCAACCAAAAGCAACCAAATCCTACCACAACTATGTAGGAGATGTATATCAAGATTTAGAGCACGGAAAACATAAAAAAATTGAATTCGAGAGATGTTAAAGAGATGAAATGAAACGAATCAAACAAAAACACAACAATCAATCACAAATCTACCCCATGGCGATTGATACCAATTGTTTTCCCATTAATTATTTGATTCTACACGAATTAAAGAAGAAAGGAAGGTAGAGAATAGATGAATTCTAGAGAGGGAAAGTAGTGAGAGAAAGTAGAGAGAAAATGGTTGGAATTTTGGAGGATTAGATTAGTGAGAGAAAATGAAAATGACCAAAACCCTTCCTAACATGCTAGGAAGGGTATATATAGTCCACCCACATGCGGGCTTGTTTATGGACTATGTCCTAATGGGCCGGACTTTCCTTTTGGGCTTTAGTTACTTATGAATGAACTTTAGCCTAAAGGTAAGCCCGTATAACACGACTAATCTACTACCTATTACAACGTTCTATTATTGGATACATAATAAACATATGACTGAGCATGCTTGTTTGACTCAATATTTTAAGGCTAACACACCTACACTTGATCATTGCCATGGCCTCATGCAATGCAATATTTCAAAGCTCTAAATTATATTTTTCTCATAATTAATCCACCTTGGCCAAGATGAAAATCTTATACACTATGCTACACTATATGATGCATGATTTTGATTTTTTTTTATAATGAAATGCAAGAAAAACAATTATATTTATATATTTTTTTATTTTCTTGAAATGATTTAATGGGAATAACTCATAAAGAAATCAATGACTCTGATTAGGGCTTTGGTACCATGAATACTTATCATCCTCAAGTTTCACTTTCCCCCATACCAAGCTTAAAAACGAGATCATTGTTATTCATAAGTGAAAGTGCATCGACTTATCTATAAAAATTAATTGTGTTACCATTATACCCCCACCTATTTTGCCTCTATCTAATTTTATTTGATAAATTGCTTTTAAGCAAGTTTGTTTTTATTTGGCGTGAAATATAAGAAATGTAAAATTTGAAAATAAGGAAGCACGGTTTTAATCCTAAGTAACCATCTTATCCATTACTTGAAAAACCGCCCACAATTGATATAAGTCCGACCCAAAATAATAAGTCATTCGCCTTATGTGTAAGATCCTTATGTCATGCATTAATAAGTAGCTACTCACTCGCTAAGAAAAGAAAATTAAAACTCATGCAATAATTTATATCCGCCGCCTTTTTGAGATCTTGGTACTTCAATCCCGCAACCCGTCAAGGTAATATTGGATTGGATCAACTACTAAATCCCCGTAACCCTTGTGAGAATAATACTGGAATTTAATAGCTACTATAATTAACACCACACTGCCTCGATTGGGAGTCTTGTATAATTATTATTTATTTTATAATTATTTTTTTCTTTTTCTTTTTTCTTTTTTTTCTAGCCACTCATTTTTTTATAAGCCGTTCTTATTTTTCTTGATTCCTCACAAAGAATAGGAAAATATGTAAAAGAAAAACACCCGCTAAGTATTAAGCATGACATAAGTATAGTACACATAAAACGTTCTAACTTGGAATCTTAAGACGTACTTATACCAACCACGATTGATTTGTTAAAAATGCATAAGAGACTACAAACCGATTAAAACCGTTCTTGATTATTTATTACCAATATATACATGCGTTGACAAGAAAGTAAAGGTTACGAAAGGGAATATAATAGCCACAAGTAGTTAATATGAGGTTTATCTAGCCCTTTACACTTACTTCAAACTCTATCATCTCTCGTTCTCTACAATTTAAAATCTCAAATATTGAGACTCATGGATGCTTAGCCTAATAAACCAAATGAAAGGTTTACATGGTTAAGGATACTAGCTAGAGTAAGCTCGAATAAGCAAACTCGGGTTGAGTCAAAATATTCATGGCGTGCCTAATATGTCAAAGACTCCTAAACTTGTTAATCCATATCCTTTATTATATTTTTCTTTTTCATATATATGTGAATAACAAAAGAAGAAATATATACAATGAAAATGTGTTATGCAAATGAAAAATGATAAATGCAGAAATTATGAAGCATATTTTTGTGGACAAAGTAGATCAAAAATTTGAAAAATGTTGAAAAATTATTTTCCCAATTATCATGAAGGCAAGGCAATGGTCTAGGTAAGGTCACTTCGATAGAAGACCCACATACACTTAAGATAAACATTGTCCTCAATGTTTAAGAGTATTGGAGTAAACTCCCCTACACTTATGACATTGCGTACTTTGTTTAACTCGAGCTAAGGAATATCTACTAAAGTGAATTCAGTTTAGACATTTAAGAGTCAATTTAGAATCACAAAAGTATCAAAGTGAACCCGATACGAGGGATTCCTCCATAAGATCCAAGTATGAAATGAGATAGAGCAACCCTACAAACACCAAAAAGACAAAAGATAGGCACCCCCCCCCTACACTTCATCTCGACTATATAACCCTTTTATGATCTATCTTAGTTATTCAAGCTTGATTTAAGGAGTCTATTGCTTGACTCTTCCCACAATGAATTAATTCATGGGGAAAATGGGGGTCTCTTTAACCATTTCAACGAAAATGTCCTACCCAAAATAATGCTTCACACGATGACCATTCACTTTAAAATTTGGGCCATTTGGTTGAGACAACTCAATAGTCCCATATGGAAACACTTGAGTTGAATGGACCGGTCCATGGTGACTTAAGCTTGCCCGCAAAAAGTTCCAACCGTGAGTTATAGAGTAAAACCGACTCTCCAACTTTTCCTTTTAAAGCACTGAGTTTTCATAAGCATCGGTTCTAAGCTCATTCATCTCATTGAGTTGGTCTTTCCTATGTGAACCGCCTTGGTTAAGATCAAAGTTAGCCCATTTTAAAGCCCATGAAGCCTTGTGTTCTAACTCAAAAGGGAGGTGGCATGCTTTTTCATATACAAGACGATAAGGTGAAACCCATAGGTATCTTAAATGCGGTTCGAAAAGCCCACAATGCATCATCAAGTTTATCCGACCAAGAACCTCGATGCTCTCCCACCGTACGTTCCGAAATTGTTTTCAAACCACGATTTGTGACCTCTGTTTGCCCATTTGTTTGTGGGTGATACGCGGTAGAAAGTCTATGGTTAACCTATATTTCTTCATGACTCTTGTAAATGGATCATTACAAAAATGAGTCCCGCGATCACTAATAATGGCACGAGGTACACCAAATCTAGCATATAATTTCTTCAAGAATTTCACTACAACTCGAGCATCATTAGTAGGAAAGGCCTTAGCCTCAACCCACTTTGAAATAATAATCCACCGCTACGAGTATGTACTTATTTCCCTTAGAAGATGGAAAAGGTCCCATAAAATCTATGCCTCACACATCAAATATCTCACATTCTTGTATGAAATTTTGTGGCATCTCATCACGTTGATTAATTTTCCTTGTCTTTGACATACATCACAATATTTCACCATCTCTTGGGCATCCTTGTAGATTGAAGGACAATAGTAACCCGAATCAAATACTTTCTTATCCGTGTAGTTAGGCCCAAAATGGCCCCCCGTGGGTCCTTTATGGCAAGCCTCTAAGATCTTAAAAGCTTCAGGCCCATCTACACATCGTCTTATGATTTGATCTGCACATTGCCTAAAGAGGTAAGGGTCATCCTAGAAGTAGTATTTAGCTTCTTTGAGAAACTTCTTCTTTTGTTGGGAAGTAAGACCCTCAATTAGCACATCCCCCACAAGATAGTTTGCAATATCCGCAAACCAAGGGGTGGCATCCTCTTGTGAAGAGATAAACATGAGTTCCTCAAGTGGAAATGAATCATTTATTTCCTTATGAGCCAGTTCTCCTTGAAAAGGATGCTCAAGTCTACTCAAATGATCTGTAACTAAATTCTCGGCTCCCTTTTTATCTTGTATCTATATAGAAAACTCTTGGACTAAAAAAATGCATCTTAACAATCTAGGCTTATAATCTTGATTTGTCATAAGGTATTTGAGGGCGGAATGGTCCGTATACACTATGGTCTTCGAAATAACAAGATAGGGGCGAAATTTCTCAAAAGCATACACAATGGCTAACAATTCTTTTTCCGTGGTAGTGTAATGCAATTGATCACCCGTCATTGTATTACTAGCATAGTGTATAGGTTGAAAGTGTTTATTTATCCTTTTTCCCAAAACGGCCACCACGACATAATCGCTAGCATCACACATGAGCTCAAAAGGAAAATCCCAATTTGTTGAAACCAAAACGGGAGCCTTAGTCAATTTTTCCTTAAGGATTTCAAAAGATTCTAAAGACTCTTGTGTGAATATGAAAGGATCCTCTTTTTCTAAGAGGTGGGTCATGGGTCTAGCTATCTTAGAAAAGTCTTGTATGAAACGTCTATAAAAACCCGCATGTCCCAAAAAGATCCTAACTCCTTTCACAGTAGTTGGTGGGGGAAGTTTGGAATAACATCAACTTTTACACGATCCATTTCTAGTCCTTTCTTAGAAATATTATGTCCCAAAACTATTCCTTCTTTAACCACGAAATGGCACTTCTCCTAATTTAGAACAAGGCGAGTTTCTTCACACCTTTTAAGCATACGTTCTAAATGGGAGAGACAAGAAGTGAATGAATCTCCAAACACCGAGAAATCATCCATAAACACTTCCATGGTGTGCTCTATCATATCATGAAAGATTGCAAACATACACCTTTGAAATGTCCCAGGAACATTGCATAAGCCAAAAGGCATTCGCTTGTAAGTAAATGTGCCATAGGAACAAGTGAATGTGGTCTTTTCTTGATCTTTTGGATCAATGGGTATTTGGAAATAACCTAAGAATCCACCAAGAAAGCAATAATATTCATTTCCCGCTAAACGCTCTAGCATTTGGTCTATGAAAGGTAAGGGAAAATGGTCTTTCCTAGTGGCATCATTAAGCTTTCGATAATCTATACAAACTCTCCAACCCGTGAAAAGTTAATAAGTGTGTAAACACTTATCCTTTTACCACTTAAAACAATGAAAAACGAGACCAAAACGTGTAATTAATATCGTAAATGTCAGAATTATGCGTGGTTTGTGTTTTTGTTGTGAAATAGGTACAAAAGATCAAAAGCAAAGAAAACACGGGATTTCACGGTCATTTATCGAAGAAAAAGCCAAAGATAAAGTCAAAGGACTAAATAGTGCCAAAAGAATGAAGATTGAAGGGCTAAAGATGAAGATTTGATGAAAAGTTTACAACAAGGACCATTTTTGCCAATCGCCAAAGTCATTCACTAATAAACCACATTGAAGAGCACAAAATTGCGAAGCCAACGGTCCCGACCTCGCGTCGTAACTCCTCACGATTTATTTTCTATAAATTTTTTAGTGTTGGACTTCCCATCGGGTCACCCAGGCTAGTACTACTCTCGCCCAAGCACGCTTAACTGCGAATTTCTGATGGGATCTAGTGCATCAGTGCTGGTACGAGGTGGTAGAGAATGACAGAGGTGACAGAGAATGACGAGGTGGCAGTTGACTCCGCTTTTCAAACCAATTAGGGGATGACGCGTGGCATATGGCGCATGTCAGTACAAGCTGGGCGTGTGCTAGGCTTATGATCAGAATGTGAAGGCATGTGATCCCATAAACATAGCCTCCAAGCAAAAATATGAAGAAAAAGACTAAAATACCCCCACTTGTAGCTACTTATATAAAGCCCCCATTCCCCTTTATTGTTCACAACTTTTTCTCTTATATTAGTTTACACATAGTTTCTTGTATTTTCCTTTTTCAATAGTCTTGTAATAGCTTATCTATTAAGCTTTTTCATCTTTTAATAAAATTAATCTTTTAGCTTAATCTCTTTAGTTAATTCTCATTCTTCCTTTCTTTTTACTTATCTTTATAATCTAGCTTATTATTTGGGATAATTTTATATAATTTTTTCCTAATAATTTAGATTTATATACAAGCTTATTTCAAGCTTATTGTTGCCTAATTTTCCTAGATCTAGCTTATTGTGGGTGATTTGTTCATTTATCTTTCAAGCTTTTTGAATCTCATAAGTTTTAAGCTTAGGCTTACAACTTATTTATAAGCTAACTTTTTATTTAAATACTTTTAGTTTTCATTAATTAGTTATTTAGATCTATTATTTTAAGCTTTAAAAATTCAAAATACTTTAAAAATAAACCAAAAAAATAGTTAGATCTATTAGTTTTTTATATTAAAAAGTTTCGATCTATAAGTTTAGAGTTTAAAATTTAAAGTATTTTTATAAAACCTTAAAAAAATAGTTAGATCTATCAGGTTTTTAAATAGATTAAGTATATCTATAATTTTTAGCTTTAAAATTTAAAATACTTTTATAAAACATAAAAAATATGTTAGATCTATTAGTTTTAATTAAATCTCTTTATCATTTAATAATTATTGCTTATTATTCTAACCTTTTATGTTTTCTTTGATCTCGGCGTATCGATCTATCAATTTTAAGAAGAGCTTATAGTTGATTAATTCGGTTCAAGTTGATATGGTTTGATTGATTTGGTTAGAGATTGATTTGAGAGGCCGTGTACTTTACTCGCCAAATTCGGGGTTTGCTTTTGATAGTTTTGGTATTGGGAGGCTGTGTACTTAACGGGCTGTATTTTGTTGATGTTGTTGATGTTGTTTGTTTTAGAGCGGTTTTCTACAGACTACGGGTACTAAAGTTGTCCTTTTTTATTTTCTAGTTTAATCGCTTTAGTTTTATTAATTAGATCGTTATAGTTTTAATTGTTTTTAATAAAAGTTATATTTTTTATAAAAATCGGTTTAATTAGTTTTTGTTATTATTATTTTTGTTAAAAAATAGTTTAAAGGTTTTTAAAATTGGATTTCATTTAGATAAGATCATTATAGTAAAAAGTTTACACCTTTTTGTGATTATTAAGCTTATTAGTACATAAAGCTTGTAGCTTTATCATCTAAAAAGATTAGTAAGCTTAAAACGTTGAAACTTTATGCTTAATTCTTATCTTTGTGATTTCATTTTTCGTCACTATTACTTGATATTACGTGCTTGCATTAGATTAATTTCGCATTTAGATTTGTTTTTAATTATAGTTTATTTTTGTTGCATCTAGATTTATATTTGTAGTTTAACTTTTACGTTGCATTATAGAGTAATTTTTACGTGAATTAATTGCGCTTTTATTTTTATATAGTCCTTAGCCTACATATTTTCCCTATTTTTCGCTTAAATAGGCATAGATTACCAAAAAAAAGTATTATTGACCAAAAACAATTAATCTTGTGTTAAAATTGGTAATCAACTCGAGTCGAGTCGAAGAAAACGATAAAACTAAAAAAGGGTTATTAAATTGGCGTCGCTGCCGCTTCGCTCGTTACGGTTGACGATTTTTCGTGAGACGATTTGGATTTTGGGATCCGTTCACTTTTGAAAGTTATTTTTCTTGCTAAAAAATCAAAAACATAAAAAAAATCAAAAAGATAAAAATACAAAAAAAATTAAAAAATCATCGAAAGCAAATTCTTTCCTAAGATTTGCACCAAAAAAATTTAAAAAATCCAAAAGTAATACTTTTCCTAAAGTATTACACCAAAAATAATAAGTACTATTGTTATTTTTCTTATTTCGATTTCTTTCGGTTTTTATTGTGAATATATTCTAAATAAACAATAAAATACAAAAACATTTTTCTTTTACTATAGATATTACGTATAAGAACCTTAATACACAATATTTCCATAAGTATTGCTTGCAATACCCCGTATTTGGAGCCGTTCCGGTCCCTTATACGTGTATCGATAAAATAAAAATAAAGGCAAAATAGATAAATACTTTCGTTAAGCAATAATTCGAAAAGTACGAACTTTAAGGTGAATAGAAAGGCGACGTGCTATAAAAGACCGTCTAAGGGAAGCTAGGTACTTAAGTGCTTCGCGCCATCTTATTCCCCCTGTTCACTTGTAAGTATTTTGAGAAGGAAGGCTAAGCGAGGGTTTTGCCGCCCAAGTAGTATTACATATATATTTTTGTAGCTTTTTAATATTGAACCTCGAGAGGGATAATCCCTTTCCTCTCAAAGTCGACCGAGGTCTCCTACCTCATTCCTCGAGTTTAGTTGTATGTGCACTCGCGCGCGTGCACACATACCGAGTGGTGTACCAAATACTTCTAATTCTCCCAAAAAGAAGAAGAACAACAAAAAGACCGTCCATCAAGCCGATCCCGGGAATCGAGTTTTGAACAACACGATGGCAACGGATAATCGACCAATGATGAGATTTTACAATCTCACGTTGAGGGAAATGATGACGCGATTGTGGTGCCGGATATTGGAGCAAATAATTTTGAACTAAAAACGGGTTTTATTCAAATGGTTTACGCTACACCATTTTTGGGACGTACTAATGATGATCCTCACGCTCATATCAAAAGATTCATACAATTAGAAAATACCGTCAAGTACAATGGGGTGACTCAAGAGGCCATTCGTTTACTCCTCTTTCCTTTTTCCCTTGAGGGATAAGCACGGGTTTGGATTGATAAGGAACCACCCCCACAGTATTACTACGTGTTTGGATTTAGAGACGAAATTTATCAACTACTTATTTCCACCATCACGGACCACCGCTTTAAGAAATGACATAATCACTTTTGAGCAAAAAGATGGGAAAACTTTTAGTGAGTCTTGGGATAGATTTAAGGAGATTTTGAGAAAGTGTCCTCAACATGGTTTTACTGCAGTTCATCAAATTAATACTTTTTACAATGGATTAACTTTGAATGACCAAGACTCACTAAATAGTGCTTTGGGGGGAAATATTTTGGTTAAATCAATGAATGATGCTTGGAATATAATTGAAAACAAGGCAAAAGTTCAAACCAAGAGTGTAAGGGCTACAATGGCTAGTGCTAGTGATAGTGAGACTAACAATCAAATTCAAGCACTTACTTCAATTGTGACAAAACTTGCCTTACACGTTCAAAACACACCCGTTACACTCATGAATGCCCTTAATGTGACTAATGAAACATGTAGTGGGACACATTCGTATCTTAATTGTGATAAGGTTTATGACCCATCTCAGCAAGAAGTGTATGCTTATAACACTAATGAGAGGGTGCATTTTAAACTGAATGTCGATGTGAACAATTTGTCTTATAAGTCTAATAACTATTTTGCTCCCCCAGGTTTTGTAGCTCCACAAAGACCACCCCCACCCGCTCAAAATACCCAATACCAAAATAGGAACCAAGGTCCTTAAATGGGTAATTTTTAAGGGAATTCAAATGCAAGGGGTTTTAACCAAAATCAAGGGAATTTTCAATGGCAAAACCAAGGGTTTAATAATCAAAATCAAGGCTTTAATAACCAAGGTTTTCAAAATCAAGGCTTTCAAAATCCTAATCAATTTCAAAACCAAGTTTTTCAAAATCAAGGGTTTCATTATCAAGGTAATCAAGGGTTTAATGAAGGGAATGTTACTAATCCTCAAATGGACTTGGTTCTGCAAAAATTGACCGAACATGACAAAACTATGAAACAAATGCAAGAGTCCACCGATAGGAAATTTGTGCAAATGTTACAAGCCCTTAGACCCCAAGGAGCCTTACCTTCTAATACCGAGACCAACCCTCGAGCTAATGTGAGTGCTATTAATTCTCGAAGTAGAGCCACTTTAGTGGGACCTTCCATCTCTTCGCCCATAAAGGAGAGACAAGGCCCGGAGGTCATAATGAGTAATCCTACTCCCCCCTCGGTGAATCCTCCCACTACCACTTCTAGTACTAGTTCTCCATTGCCTAATGAGCCTAACCCTAAGGTTGTTCAAGAAGCGAGTCCTTCTCCTTCTCAGCCTTCAACTTCAAAGCCCAATATCCCTTATCCCTATAGGTTGGACAAGGCTAAGTTGCTTACCAAAGAAGACGTTCATGTTTCCAACTTTTTGAACATGATTTCCCAAGTGAATGTTAACATTAGCCTTATTGAAGCACTTTCCCAAATGTCTAAATTTGTGAAAATGTTCAAAGATTTTCTAAATAAGAAAGAAAAAATGGTTGAGCGTGTTAACACCCGTTTAAATGAAAATTGTTCCGCGATTCTTCTCAAAGAGCTTCCCGAAAAGCTAGGAGATCCCGGAAGATTCGTGTTACCTTGCTCGTTTCCTCAAATTAATGATTGTATGGCTTTAGTGGATCTCGGTGCTAGCATCAATCTTATGTCACTCTCGGTATGGAAACAATTATCATTACCCGACCTTGTACTGACTCGCGTGACTCTCGAGTTAGCTAATAGAACTCTCGCATACCCCGTTGGTATTGCCGAAGACGTTTTTGTTCTAGTCGGTACCTTCACTTTTCCCGCGGACTTTGTCGTAGTCGAATATGAAATGGATCCCCGTATTCCGTTAATACTTGGTAGACCATTCTTAAGAACCGGAAAAGCATTAGTTGATGTAGCCGAAGGGGAACTAATTCTTAGGGTAGGGGATGATCAACAAGTGTTTAAAATGGGAAAGATCACAAATAAATCAAATGGAAAAGAATCGGTCAATATGATTGATGTGCTTAATTTTGATAATACAGAAAGTTTAATCAATCCTTTTGAAACAAGAAAGTTTAACATTGATGTTTTTGTGGTACATTCAAATCCAATTTTTGAAACTACAAATGATAATCCACTTTTTGAAGAAATTACGGGAGCTAATAATGATTTTAGTGATGTCTCTTCTTTAAGTGATCATTCCACTTCGGATTTAGAGGAACTACCTTTTGAGCCTCAACTTTTAGATAATCCCATTTACGATACCGATAGTGATGACACTTTTACAAGTGTTTATTCTCCTTTAGATCTTGGGGAGACATCTTTATAGCCTCCACTCTTTGGTACCCCACTTTACGACGACTATGATGACGACACTTCTTTAAGTGATCTCATTTCTTCGGGATTTGAAGAGACACCTAGTGACCATAATTATCCTTTTATCTCTATGAGTAATCCTCCCACTCTTGAGCCTCCTTTTGATGAGTATCCTCAACCACCAACGTTTGATACTACTTTAGAGGTTTACTCTTTTGAGGAAGATTTCGACACTTTTCTCAATACTTACTTCCCAAATGAGCATGATTCTCTCACTTTGGATTTTGATTATGGCCTTTACCCTCCTTCGGACTTTAAGAAACCCGTTTCAAAGGAAAAGAAGCCGAACGACACCAACATTCGGAGCACTTATGTTTTGACACCTCTTTTTCCACCTTCTTCGGATGAGATTGTGAGGTATATGACCGGATCTTCTTCAAGTTCCGCTGAGAGTCTTTCTTATTTTCCCCTAAAGAAAAAGGTGTTCGATCCCGGTATCAAAGTTTTTGAGCCATGTCAGTATCCATCTGATGAAATAAAAGGAAACACTTTTGGAATATTTGGAGCTACACTTTCACCTTACCATACCTTCTACTCATACCACCCTTTCCTTTAAGAGATCTTGGCCTAAGGATACCCCACTCGACTTATACTTGTGTGATTTTACCACCATGGGGTTTATTCCCTTTCGTGATGGAAATTATGTGTTTGACCAGGGTGGACTTTTGTGGGGTTTTCCTTATTTGAGTGTGCTTCACCCTTTATCATGGAGAGATTTTCCTCCCTTGGAAATCTTGGTTTTTCCATGATTTTCCCATTTAAACGATGATATTCGGGGAATCAAGTCGAGCTAGAGACTCGTGATAAATAAATCAAGCATCGTTTAACTAGGTTTGATTTTTACCTTTTCCAACCTTTCCACCCTTTTTCACCTTCACCCATTTCCACCAATAAGTGTAGGGGGAGCCAAGTAGGTTGTGTTTTGTGATGTTGTGTGTAGGGATATGTGCTTCAATGATCCACTTTTGGTGCTTTTGACACGACCCGTGATCCCGTGTTCTCGTGTACTCGGTTTCTTCGATTCGTTTTTGCTATTGTGATTCAATTTTGTATGTAAATAAGTTGAATAAATGTAATCACTTTAGTTGTATCTTCCTTAGCAAGATTTAAACAAAGTGCACAATGTCCTAAGTGTAGGGGAGTTTACTTCCACATGCTTAAACATTGAGGACAATGTTTATATTAAGTGTAGGGGAGACTTCTATTGAAGTAATAAGTGAGCTTTTCCATGAATATGTCCTCATTTTAACAAAAAAAAACTTAATTTTTTGTCGTTTTTCAAAAATTTTGATCAATTTTGGCCTAATAGTATTTTTCATTTCTTTTCTTTTATCTACTTTCTTTTTGTCATCACCATCATATGTATATATTCCATAATACAGTCAAAAATAAAGAGAAAAAATATAAATAAATAAAATGGTTTTAACAAGTTTAGACGTCTATGATATATTAGGCCCGTCGTGAATATTTTGACTCAACCCGAGTTTACTTATCCAAGTTTACTCTAGCTAGTATCCTTAACAATAAGGACCTTAATTGGTTTAATAGGCTAAGCATCCACGAGTCTCATTCCTTAAGATTTTAAATTGTGGAGAACGAGAAATGATAGAGTCAATTATAAGTTTTGTAGTCTTTCATAAACTTATGTGAGTTAATTATAATCTTTTTCTCCGAACACTTGTCATAAATAATTGCAATAAATAAGGTCGTACGATTTGAATAGTTACTTAGCTTCAAGCCCAAAATCGTTTAAAAGTTGCTCGGGATTAATTAGAGTTCATAGCCAAGGCATAACTTATTGAAGCGGGACGCGAAGATTGGCGTATCCAAAAAGGCCCTAACAAGGCATGAGGATATCTGAGTCCAAAAAGGCCCTCACAAGGCATGACGATTCACTTTTTTTTGCTAAAGATCCAAAGATGATGTGAAGATCATTAATCCAAATCAATATGAAGGATCAAGACACACGACGAGAAGCAATTACTCCCCTAAAGATCATGGAGAAGTCTATCCAAAAAGACCCTAACAAGGTATGAGGATAAATAGATCCAACTTCGAAAAAGTAGATTCTAAGAATCAAATTGTTGATGTTCTGACTAAAGTCGTGTGTTCATTTCAACATGACTTATTGGTGAAGAAGCTTGGTATGATTAACTTGTTTGACTTATAAGCTTGAGGGAGGGTGTTGAAAGATGTGTCCTCTTTGATACAAGCTTGTAACTTAAAGGACATATGGGTAAATATTATTTACTTTATATAACTTTGTGTTGGTTTTGTATTTGCTTGGATATAAGGAAAAGTTGGGTAGCTGGAGTTCATTATTATCTCATACTTTCACACACACATTATAGTCTCTCTCGATTAGGGTTTCGTTTGGTTTCTTGGTTTCATCTGGTTTCATCTTTTCTTGTTAAGATCATCTTGATCTTGTTTCGATCATTGTTAGGGTTTGTAAGTGTGAGTGTTTGTATTGATTGATAGGATCCATTTGATAGGGACTATCTTGATTTCTGATTGTATCTTGTTTGGTGAGTATCCCTGTTGGAGACTCATCTTCTTGTGTATATTGATATAATAAAAGTTAATAACTAAAAGGAGGTTGGTTGAGTGATATATTGTTGATCTGGATAGTTTTGATATCATTTTTACACAAGGACCACATGTTTGCTCTTTCCTCATAAAACTCCCAAACAGAGTATAGTTTTGTGAGATAGCAAAAGATACCTGGTCGAATATTTTTAGATGGTGAAATGACCAAAACATAACAATCTAGAGCCTTGCTAATGTTATCAAACTTGTTGATTGTTCGTGCAATTTCTTGCGAGGATCTGAATGGTGTAACCAATCCGGATCTGGTATAATGTCTGCTTAGGCTAACCTGAAACCAAAGCAACGCGTTAGCCTCGTTCGGGTGTGAGAACCCAGACCAAGCTCCGGCGTGGAAGTAAGTAAAGGGTAAAAATCCAAAGAGGAGTATGAGAGTAAAATAATATAAGTAAAAAGTAATAAGGGTAAAAGAGTTAACCTAAACCTTGAACCCAAAGGGGGTATTTATACTAGTTTGATTCCTAAAAGGCCGGGAATGGTGATGGGCCTTGGTTGGCCCGATTGGGGACACACTCCCTATTTTATAGGAAGTGTGTCTGCCGAGTTCCTTGTTGACTAGCGTTGACTTCTTCTAGAAGGATGCGGGCGTTCCGGATCATCTAGTGTGTTCCGGATCGTGTCATGTGTTCCGGACACATACACGAACAAGTCCCCTCCCAAGTGTTGATTGGGCTAACTTTCTAAAAAGGTTTAGTCAAATCAATACTTTAAGCACGTCTCTTTCATGATTGGTATGGGCCGAACAAAACTTTCCAGCCAATTTTCCAGCTCAGGCCCAACCAATTTTACCCTACTTCCCTGCGATGATCGACACGTGGCGTCAGCTCGCTCGGATTGATGACACGTGTGTTTTTAATATACCTTTCACGTTCTCCCATGTTTTTACTAAGCCTATAAATACCTGCCCATTCGTTATTTGTCTGTGTGTGTTTTTACTTCTCTCTCAGGTTTTCCTTCTCTCTACCAATTTGAATTTCTCTTCTCATGTATCTTCTCTTCCTTTCCTAGTTACCTTTCCGGATCCATCCCTTATACGTTTTTGCAGACGAGGATCTTCCTGGGCCTTCCGGCTCAACTCGCTACGCTCCCAAGTTTGACATGCCTAAATATACGACTACTCTCAACGAGGCTTATGTTAAATATTTGGTGAAGACATATCATATTCCGGAAAGCTGCAACCCCCAAGTTGCTCCAGAAGGTATGACTATGGACCGTCTCCCTCAAAACCGTATAGGCTTATATGAGCAGTTCTTTAAACTATCCGGACTACGAGTCCCCTTCTCCACCTTCCTTTTGGCCGTTTTAAAAGACGTTACCGTACATATTTCACAACTAGTTCCATTAGGTTTGAATCGTGTTATTACCTTTGAGATTTACTGCCGAAGCCTCTCCATTGAACCTACTTATCCCCTGTTCCGTCTTTACTATAGGCTTAGCAAACAAGGTCATTGGTTCTCTTTTGAAAAGAGGTCTGGAAAGGGTTCTCGCAAATAGATTTTTCATGATACTCTTACTTGCTTGAAGAATTAGAAATGGGAGTTTTTTGTCATAGATCGCCGCGCTATTCCATATTTTATGTCGTGGAGACATGTTGATTCGGACTTGAATGATTATGTTCCCCGAGATGGTTTTAATAAATCAGATGCTCTTCTTCTAGAAGAGCATGAAGTAGACTTGGCTGCCATTCCGGAGGGGGTGCTGTATGTGGCTGGTGTGTCACTAACTTGGGAGTGTCCAAGATTCTTGCCTCATTTTTTGGATCCGAAAAGGAATGGTATTACCCTTATTTTTATTCTCTTTCTTTTTATACTTTGTCTTTTCCCTTTTCATAGTTGTAAGTTTGTATTGCTTTCGTTGTGTTTTCTTTCTCTTCTTGCAGCTGTCACCATGTCTGAATACCTTAGGTTTCCTATAACTGCTCCGGGCAAGATTACTAAGGGCGATCGCTTGACTGACGCCAACAGGATCACACCTCATATTTCTGAGGCCCTTGCGTCCGGGGAGCGTTTGAGTGCTCCTACTTCTGATCAAATTATTGCTATGAGTGAGAGCGAGGCTGTCAAAGCCACTCGTGAGAAGAAAAGGCTTGCCGCTCTTCGTGCCGCGGAGGAGAAGAAGAGAAAAGAAGAAAGTGGGGAACCGGTAAGGAAAACAAAAGGGAAGAAGAAGGCTCCCGAGAAGGGTGGTTCTTTCGGCGTTTCTACTAAAATGAGCAAGGCTGTCAGCGACCTTCATCGGAGCATGAAGCGCATGACTGAGAAGGCTGTGGCTTCTGGTGGTTCAGCTAAGAGAAGAAAGGTAGATGCGGATGGGGGGTGTGGGTGTTAATGAAGATGAGGTCCTTAATGAAGATCATGTTCTAAGTCCTTCGCCTCTTAGGTCTGTTAATTTGAATATTAACGTGGATAATGACTCTCCCGAACCTACTGGCATTGGTTCGGAGAAGACACATGAGGAGGGGTCCAAAGGGGATGGGAAGGATACTGCCTTGGAACATACTAAGGAAAAAAGTCCCACTCTTGGCAATTCATACCTGGATGGATCAAGCTCCAAAGGTGTTTTTTCTGACGATGTTGAGGAGCCCGTCAAACAAAGGGATGGGAAGGGGGTTATGCATCCGGATCATCATCATTCTACACGTAAGTACCTTCCTCCCTATGTTTTCCTCTTATCTTACTCATGCATATCATGTCATCTGGTTTTTTTTAAATTTATGTTTGTCCGAAACAGGCGTGTTTAATGCGGAGGAAGGGGCGACTGGCCCAAGTGCTAGGTATGCTCCGAACTGGAGTATTACTGCTGCCAGCCGGTTGGATACCCCTTCGAACTGTCGCGATCTAATGATGCATCTTATTCCTCCAGTTGTGCAACGAGAATTGAGATCCTATCCTCCTTCCCTTGCCCTAAGCCGCAGCTGGTACCAACTTGCCCGGAATACGATGGGGATGGTCGACTCCCTTCGCAGGTTAGAGGAAGAATCCCAAGACCAAGGCCATTTTATGGATAAGTGTGAAGAGTACAAGGTGCTTCTGCAAGCTTCTGAAGTTAAGTTGTCGGAATAGATTCAAGTTAATTCCAAACTCTCCTCTCAGCTTTAGAATGCCGAAAAGGTTTGTGCTGCTAGGGATACGGAGCTGGCTGTCGTAGTGGGCGAAAAATTTGATTTGTCTGAGAGGCTCAAAGGTTGTGATGCTCGGATTGCTGATCTCGAAGCGACTTTGCATGTGGTGAATGCCGACAAAGATAGATATGCTGACGAAGTCAAGGCGTTGAAGGCCGAGAAGGACGAGCTACAAAGCAAGTGCAACACTTCTGAGATGGGGAGGTACAATGCTGTCCGGACACTACTTCCTGATGTTGTCTCCAAACTTCTGAATAGCCACGAGCATAAGAAGAACATAGCAGACTGCTTGAACAAAGCCATTGAGGCTGGCTGGGCCGCGGGGATTAAGGTTTAGAGACCAGTTGATGAGCAGTTAGCCGTCGTTGCTGCCACTCCAGGTTTTGATTTGTATTGTGAGAATAAGATGGGGCTGATGGTTGATGCCCTTCCGGCTGCTAAGTACCTTATATCCAAGAGGTCGCCACCAACGTTTACCTGCCCATTGAGCGTTTGATGGAAATTGAACCTGCTCCGGCTCCTCCAAAGGTTGTGGCCCCTTCGGCTGAGATCCCCAATGATGAAGACATAGTGTCCCCTCATGATGATGCCGATGCCTCTGGAAGCAAGGATACCCCCACGGCCTAATTTGCTTATGATCGGTTTAAAACAGTTGTTTTCAATCTTAACTCTATTTGGATGAATGTAATATTTGCAGACTGTTTTTACTTGTTGTTTTTTTATGCCTCTTT
This sequence comes from Glebionis coronaria, assembly GCA_025667525.1. Taxonomy (NCBI): domain Eukaryota; kingdom Viridiplantae; phylum Streptophyta; class Magnoliopsida; order Asterales; family Asteraceae; genus Glebionis; species Glebionis coronaria. The sequence continues at coordinate 196,095 of JANFOE010000881.1, forward strand.
TGATTCGGAAGATTGTAATGATTATATTGTGCTTTCGTACATTGAACCTTTATATTTTGCAAATAAATATCTCTTTTATGGTTCTTGTTTGTTTAAAAAATAATTGCATACGAATAGACCTCACCTTTCGGTTTAGGACTTAGAGCGAAAGTGAACGAGCTTATAGATAAGCCTTCCGTTTCAGATAGGACTTATTTAAAAATAACCAAATTCTTCCCTTGCCGAAGGGATAAAGAATTGGATGCGTATGCCTTCCGTTTTGGATAGGACTTATTCAAAAATAGTCAAAATTTTTCCTGGCCGAAGGGAGAAAGAATTGGACGCGTATGCCTTCCGTTTCGGATAGGACTTATTTAAAAATATCCAAATTCTTCCCTTGCCGAAGGGAGAAAGAATTGGACGCGTATGCCTTCCTTTCGAATAGGACTTATTCGAAAATAGCCAAATTCTTCCCTTGCCGAAGGGAGAAATAATTGGACGCGTATGCCTTCCGTTTCGGATAGGACTTATTCAAAAATAGCCAAATTCTTCCCTTGTCGAAGGGAGAAAGAATTGGACGCGTATGCCTTCCGTTTCGGATAGGACTTATTCAAAAATAGCCAAATTCTTCCCTTGTCGAAGGGAGAAAGAATTGGACGCGTATGCCTTCCGTTTCGGATAGGACTTATTCAAAAATAGCCAAATTCTTCCCTTGTCGAAGGGAGAAAGAATTGGACGCGTATGCCTTCCGTTTCGGATAGGACTTATTCAAAAGTAGCCAAATTCTTCCCTTGTCGAAGGGAGAAAGAATTGGACGTGTATGCCTTCCATTTCGGATAGGACTTATTCAAATATAGCCAAATTCTTCCCTTGTCGAAGGGAGAAAGAATTGCACGTGTATGCCTTCCATTTCGGATAGGACTTATTCAAACATAGCCAAATTCTTCCCTTGTCGAAGGGAGAAAGAATTGGACGTGTATGCCTTCCATTTCGGATAGGACTTAATCATAAATAACTAAATTCTTCCCTTGCGGAAGGGAGAAAGAATTGTGTTTCTATTGCTAGGGTGTAATTTAAGTGCAATGCCATATTATTCATGCCACTCATTATTGTTGCAAAGTTGCTTCCTCCTTTAGTAACGAGAGGAGAAGCTTTTTTCATTAAAAATAAAAGACATAACCTTTCCCTTTTGGAGGGAGTGAAGGTTGATACATTTCGAAATAAAATCTAGGTAAAGTGATAAACTGGACTCTTCCCTTGCTGAAGGGAGAAAGAGCCGTTACAGGATAGAAATGAAATTACAAATAACACTTCCTAAGGTTCATTGCATGCCACACCCTTGGGACTTCCTTGTCTTTCATGATAAGGAGCTTGTATGAGCCATTCTGGTATGCTTCCTTGACACGGTATGGGCCTTCCCATGTGGGAGCAAGTTTTCCTTCTTTCTGGACCCTGCTCGCTTCATTCTTTCGGAACATAAAATCTCCTGGGCGGAATGCGACTGGAAGAACTCGCTTGTTGTTGTACTGTTCCACCTTTGTCTTGTACTTTGCTTCCCGGATAGGTTCCATCTCTCTTTTTACTTGTAGTAGGTCTAAGTTTATGCGTAGGGCATCATCATTGTCCTTTTCATTGATCATCATTGTCTGATAGGTGGGCATTCCTATTTCATTGGGATGACTGCTTCGGACCCATACGTGAGGCTGAAAGGAGTTTCCCCATTACTTTGCTTCAGTGACGTCCGGTGGGCCCATAGTATGTGCGGTAGCTCTTCTGCCCATCCATTCCTGACTCGGCCAAGCCTTGTCTTAATGCCTTCCATGAGAGTCTTGTTAGCCCTTTCAACTAGACCAATTGCTTGGGGATGGGCTACAGCTGTATTGATTTGCTTTATTTCCAAATCCGAACACCAGCTCTTGAATGGTTCATTGATGAATTGCTTAGCATTGTCTGTGACTATTATCTTTGGGATTCCGAATCGGTAAACAACATTGTCCCAGAAGAATTTGATAACTTCCTTTCCGGATATTTTCACTAAAGGCTTAGCCTCCATCCACTTGGTGAAATAATCAATGGCGACAATTATGTATTTCACATTTTCGGATGAGTCTGGTAATGGACCTAAAATGTCCATTCCCCATTGGTAAAATGGCCATGATGCCATGATAGATTTCATCAATGTCTTTGGCAATCTTGCTACCGGTGCATGAATTTGGCATGAATCACATTTCTCTAGTTCCTCCCTTGCGTCTGTGTGCATGGTTGGCCAGTAATACCCCGATCTTAAAGCTTGTGCTGCTATCGATCTTGGCTTTAATGCATGCTACACGAGCCCATGTGTATCTCTCGAAGGACATAATTGGCTTGCAACAGACCCACGCACCGAAGCATTGGTTCTAGGTATCCTTTTTTGAATAAGACCCCATCAACCATTTCATATTGGTGTAGCTTCAATCTTAAACATCATGCTTCGTTCTTATCAGTTGGCCAGATTCCATCCTGGAGGCATTTAATAATGGGAGTCATCCAATTGTCGCCCACCTCTTCCACTATGGTGTTTACTTCGTTCCGGTCGGTAGACCTTTCGTTTAAGACCTCCACCAAGACTTCTTTTGTTAAGTGGTCGAATGCCAACGTTGCCAGTTTGCTTAGGACGTCAGCCTTCTGATTCTTACTTCTTGGTATGTTTATGATTGCAAAATGGGAAAACTTTGATATCAAAACCTTTGCTTTGGCTAGGTATTTTATCATTATATCACAACTTGCTTCGTATGTTCCGTTGATCTGGTTTGCTACCAACTTTGAGTCTACTCGAACCTCGATCCTTCCTACTTTCATTTGTATTGCAATTCTTAGACCTGCCAGGAGGGCTTCGTATTCTTCTTCATTGTTGGTGGTTTCAAAATTCAGCCGAAGGGCGTAAGTGAACTCGGTTCCGGTTGGGCTGATGAGAACCAATCCGGCTCCTACACCTTGGGCACTGGATGCTCCGTCTGTAAAGAGGGTCCATACTTCTGTTTCGTCCTTTCCCGGCTTCAAAGCAGGCATCTTGAAGAATTCTTCTGTTGCCTGACCTATAGGTGCTTCGGTTAGGAAGTCTGCCAGAACTTGCCCCTTGATTGCGTTCCTTGGCTTGTATTCTATTTTGTAAGCCCCCAACTCAATTTTGTACTTAGCCAACTTTCCGGATGCATCTGCCTTGCTTAATATTTGCTTGATTGGTTGGTCTGTGATTACGTTTATCTCATGGCCTTCGAAATATCTTCTAAGTCTCCTTGACGCTTTTAGCAAGGCTAAAGCCAGTTTTTCCATAGGAGAATAGTTCTTTTCCGCATCACTAAGTGTTCGACCAATATAATGAATCGGACATTGTCTTCCATTCCTTTCAGTAAGTAGTACTGCACTGATTGATTCTTGTGATGCTGCCAAGTACATGTATAGGGGTTCCTTTGGTCTTGGAGTGGTAAGGGTTGGCAGGTTCATGATCAACTTCTTCATTTGTTGGAATGCCTCTTCTGCCTCCGCGGTCCATTTGTACTCATGCTTGTTCTCCTTTGTGATGTTCTTTAGTGTGTTAAAGAATGGGAGTGCCCTTTCGGCAGATCGTGATAAGAATCGGTTCAAAGCTGCTAACTTGCCACTCAACGATTGCATTTCCTTCCATGTTTTTGGTGATTGGATGTCAACAATGGCCCTAGTTTTCTTCAGATTAGCTTGTATACCTTCCGGAATGATGATGTATCCCAGGAATTTGCCTTCTTCTACCCCAAATGAGCACTTAACCGGATTTAACTTCATGTTGATTTGTCTGAGGTTTTCAAAGGTTTCTGCCATGTCTGCTAACATGCTCCTTTCATCCTTACTCTTTATCACCATATCATCAATGTATGCCTCCATATTTCGCCTTATCTGGCTTTGAAAGGCTGAGTCAACTAGCCTTTGATATGTTGCTCCGGCATTTTTCAATCCGAATGGCATCTTGGTGTAGCAAAACGTGCCTTGGTCCATATAAAAATATGTTTTCTCTTCATTTTTCGGGGCCATTTGGATTTGATGGTAACCCTTGTATGCGTCCAAGAAACACTTAAAGCGAGATTCTACTACGGATTCAATCTTTTCATCAATGTCCGATGGTGAATAGTAGTCCTTCGGACATGCTGAATTAAGATTTTTGAAATCTACGCACATCCTCCACGACCCATCACTCTTTTTGACCATGACCGGATTGGAGATGTACGTTGGGTACTTTACTGATCTGACTACTCCTGTCATGTCTGATGGTTCCCATGCGAAGACATCCAAGTTGTCTTTTAGAAGGTTCTTTAATGCTGTTTGGCAAGCTTTAGTTAGTCCGCCACCAATAGTGGTAAGCTGTTCCGGATAAGCAGGGTTAATCATGATGCTCTCCGTACCGGATGGTAACTCAGCCGTCATGGTCTTATCTTTTGTTGTGGGCGTTGGTGTTTGTCTTTTTGCTATCTGCCTACATTTCGAGACGATGACTGATCGAGAGACTAGCGAAGCTACCCCTCTTGGAGTGGGAAACTTCATCATGGCATGAATGGTTGACGGAATGGCCCGGAGGATCCTGATGCCTGTTCTCCCTAGGATCACATTGTATGGTGACGGGGCTCTAATTACTACAAACTTCATGTGAGTTCTTCGAAATAAGCTATCTGATCCGAAACTGACTTCTAACTCGATCTTTCCTATCGGCTTGACTACTTCTCCAGCGAATCCGACGAGATGAGTTTGCGTGTTTCTCAGCTTTGACTTGATGCTTGTTGGCAGCTTCTCGAAGCAGTGTTCGAACATAATCTCCACCGATGCTCCCTCATCAACATAAACTCTTCTTACCAAGTAACCTCCCAATTCGGCCTCTATGATGATTGGATCATCAGACATCTCATCTTCTTCCAATGGTGGAAAAGTGATTGGGGCTTTCATCCAGCTTTCGTTTGCTACTCTAGCTTTCCTTTTCTCCCTTTCTGGTAGTGTCCGAACCATGTTTATTATCTTGTCTTGCCCTGGAGCTTCTTCTCTTCTATTATCTCGTCCTCTCTGGCGTACATCCCGGACAGGATGATTCAGCTTTCCAGATTCTAGGGCTAGCTGAATTTGCTTTCTTAGCTGGATGCAGTCGTTGGTAAAGTGCCCCTTATCCTGATGATAGTCACAATAACGATCCATGTTTCCACCTCTTGCCGGATCTTTCATTGGGCGGGGAGGGGGTAGACGAAGCTGTTGAACCGTGACATGGTGGCTAGGCCAAATTAATTAAAAACCCGATTTTTAAACCATGATCATTAGTATAAGTTTATGGTTTGCATCACACGCTTCTGAATGAAAATGCATTATATAATTAATTTTGGGTTAGCTTCTTAATATTATATATTACTCCCTTGTCCCTAAATAATTGTACACTTTAACTTTTATCGATCTTTGTTTTCCAAATTTGATCGTAAATATTAATATTTGTGTTATACAATACTTGATATAATTTATATGAATGAATTGAGTTTTAAATGAAATTTTATTTGCATAATTTTCATCAAATATAATTTAACACAAATATAAATATTTATGGTTAAAATTGAACAAAAAAATCAAAAAAAATAAAAGTGGACACTTATTTTGTGATGGAGGGAGTATATATTAATATATATCCATCTTTATTCTTTTAAGCAGGAAATATTTCAAATATATCAAAATGATCAATCTGATATAAACTCTATAGTACACGGTGATTTGATTTAATTGAATGCAAACAAAATTAAAATAAATCAACAAAGATATTTTGCTTTTATGCTTAATTGTGAATCTAAAATTCTGTCATTTGTTTCCTAGCTAGGTTAATGGCTTTCGTGAACGTAGAGGTCCTGTGCTGAATTTGTGTATCTAAAAATTCTTGTTTTCTAGGTTAATGGCTTTCGTATACGTAGAGCTCTTATTCTAAATTGTGTATTTAAAACTCTGTCGTTGGTTGCTAGGTTAATGTGTTTCTAGAACGTAGAGCTCTTGCACTATCCCTCAACGATACAAAAACAGCCATGGACAAACTCCATCAGATGTTAAATATTGTTGTCGGTATTATAATAGTTATCATTTGGCTTCTTATACTCAAACTGGCTACAACCCATTTCTTCATATTCCTAAGCTCACAACTGATTTTGGTTGGATTCGTGTTTGGAAACACGTGCAAAACATTGTTCGAGGCCATTATTTTCCTGTTTGTTATGCATCCATTTGACGTTGGTGATCGTTGCGAGATTGATGGTGTTCAGGTGAGATTTTGAATAGATTACCCAAAACTTGCTTGTTTTCTATTTTTGGGTTGTAATTTTTAACTTTGGATGCTTTTATTGTATCCAGATGGTAGTCGAGGAGATGGATATATTGACAACTACCTTTTTAAGGTATGATAATCAAAATATAGCATATCCAAACAGTGTCTTGTCTACTATGCCCATTGGTAATTATCAGCGTAGTCTGGATATGGGTGATGCTATCGATTTCTGCATCCATGTATCAACTCCTGCTGGAAAAAATGCTAAAATGAAGGAAAGTATAACAAGGTAATTAAGTAATGCATAACAAAATTGATTAAGCCTTAAATCAGTGTAGTTATTCATATCCAAACATTACCAAAATTATTCATCACCACATAAGTTCGGCATGCTTGGTTACAGCTATGTTGTGAACAAGAGCGACCACTGGCAACCTGATCCAATGATCGTGGTGAGGGACGTTGAGGACATGAATCGGCTCAAAATATCAATATGGCTTACACACCGATCAAATTTCCAGGACATGGGTGGAAGATGGAAAAGAAGAGCTCTTTTGGTTGAGGAAATGATCAAGATTTTCAAAGATCTTGACATTGAGTACCGTATGCTTCCACTTGACATCAATATTCGCAATATACCCCCCTTGAGTTCCAATCGACTTCCCTCAAATTGGACGGTCTGTGCAAATTGATATTTCATAGACTTATTGATGAGCTTATTAGTGAAAGGGAAGTTCCAAGTGAGAATCATACTTTTGTACATGTATAAATGTATAGTAAAGTAGTGAAGCCGATATGTTATTTTTATACAATCAAGTCTTGTAATCTATGTGTAATTTGAGTTAATGTGTATTCTTGCAATCAAGGGATGAATTAAAAAGCTTCATGCTACACTTAATTTCGAGAAATATTATTTTGAACAGCAAGAAATTAAACTTATTTATTGTTCCCGAAGCAGTGAGAAAATATTATGACCTGGCATTGCCTATTTATCATACGATCATCACACAAAACAATCTGAGCCACAAAAATTAAAGCTCGGTATGCCTTAACTAACTTTCCACACATTTAGAGATTGGATTTAGTATTTTGTCACGTTCACATTTAACATGTATGGATAAGAACATATATATAAACCTTGAGAAGAGCATAAGTAGTTAATCATATCGAAAATGATAACCGCCTTGAAAATTTAAACTATAAAGTTTGTACTTCTTACTTTAGCGCTCTTTGTGTATAAATAACCAATTATTCTACGAGAAATATTACATCCACCAAAAGTTTACACAAAATTATCCACACAATGACATGGCAAATGTGTTTGACCAATTATAATGCATGTAGTTTTCTCTTTCATCATTTTCACCCACCATAATTAGATGACACATGTATGTGTGAATAATTTTGTTTAAACTTTTGGTGGATGTATAATTTCTCTTATTCTACTCATAGCAACAGAATATATGCAACTTTCCTCCAATCTGCAAGTTTATTAAATGTCGAACAATATCAAGGTAAAACATCATCCATCAATGATCGTGATTCTTCAATATAAATCCTTTAGGCAATCGGCTATTTGTTATTCTTACTGTAATTGATCTAATATATATGTATGCATTATATCTCTGTATTAAAACAATTGGTCAACATAATGTTGCAATCGATGTTTTATTTTTCAGTGTGTATTATGATATGTCATACTTTCTATTTCTTATATATGTTCGAAACGTTTAGAAGATTAAGATGACAAAGTTACCTCTCTCTATATCCTAAGTAATCGTGGACACATCAAAGAGATTATCGAATATCAATTGTATTTATTGTATTAGCCATGCATGGACGTAAGAATGCATGATCTATAAAGAAAAAAAGTATGAATTTAACTTGAACAAGCTCATGATGGAAATTGGAACAATGTGACTGTCGTCTGATAATTTAATGTATCCTCATGGAGATCATAGCTCGAAAATAAACAAGAAAGAATGATAAAATGATCATACATCAAGATTATACATACATGCATATGGCACACTCGAAAAGATAACTATATATCAATTTTTCAAACACTAAACATGTATTGATGCTATGCAAAACACAATCATATAAAATGTCCCGCTATTCATTTGGTTATCTTTTACATATCCATCGTAACTGCGTTGAGATGCGGAAAAACAAATAATTTAACGATTATCAGACCTTTAAAAGATTCTTGGCGGTTGGTAAATGAATTAAGGATCACAGGTGGTTGATTAGTCTATAGAAATGGTACATTGTACAAGCCACATTTTCTCAGATGTAACATAGTCAATGTTGCTACTTGCTACTCGATGACACGACAAAATAACAACGTTACTATCTTTTGTAACATTTCACTCACTTTGTTACTAATTAAACCATCAATGTCTATGCTGTTATTATGTCTATCAGTTTATAGCATGAATAAAGTTAGGCCCCAGTGCTAGCACCGAAGAACAACACCACTAGATATTGTTTGGAACAAATGAGACGATGTATTTAAGTTTAAGTATTAAACTCATATGTTTCCTTTTGTTTAACATACATTTCCATTTCACCTTTTTTTCATTTCGATTTTAATGATGTACATTTAGCAATCGAAAGAGATCGAACCAATTTGACATTATCTCAATAAACCTAAAAATTACAAAAAATCAACATATTTTACGAACGATAGCGACTTTAAATAATTTGTACTAAAACATCCAACACATAATTAAGAATTCAATAATAAGAACCATGCTTATCATAAGATTATGTTATTTAATGTTTGAGTTTTGCTAATGACAGCTCTAAGGGCTGTCGTTAAACGAATGAATTTTAGTACGAAGTTATATATGAATCACTCTAACTGGATGTTAATACCGAAAAACATGAATATAATTCCTAAAAATCAGAATGCACAATAAATATTTGAATCTGGTTGGTTAATTTCACTTCTTACATTAAATTGTAATAAAAACATATCTTTTAACGACAGCCCTAAGGGCTGTCATTAGCAAAACCCTTAACGTTTCTTACTTTTAGATGTTATTACATTTCCTAACAGAATAAATAACCGTTTATAGTCTACCCGTGCAACGCACGGGTATTGTTCTTGTAATTATAGACCGTAAACAATTAGAAGTGGTCAAGCAAGATGCTAAGACCCACTTGAGTACAATGAGGAAGAAATAACGTTACATGGCTGGGTTGATAGTCTATTCAAACCAACTAACATAGATCTTTTTTTGCCTACTAGCTAACCAGTTGAATGAATGGAGTTTAGCATCACCAACGATCAGATCCTCTGTTAGTTCTTTTAGCAGCAAAAACCACATTATGTCGGAAACGCTATAAGATCCACAGTGAGGTTTGGACGAGGACATCACGAAATTTTGAGTAAGAAGCCGAAGGTAGAGGGATATAATCAGTGTTCGTGTATGTGTCAGGAACACATGACACGAGCTGGAACACACTGGATGTCACACCCCACCATGGCGGAATATGGGGCACGACGTATGGATATCATCACAACAATAGCGTGTCTATAGAGATAACTAAATGATATAAGAAATGTCATAAAATGGTGACACAAATGTCATGACAATATCTCAACAATGCAGGAGTCTAGGTAAGTAGGTAACAGTCCTACCTCTTACCCAAGACAAACAAATAACACAAACAAACAAACATATAGGTGCCAACAGTATCATTAGATAAATGAACAAACAAAGCTAAGAAGGAACAGGGATCTCCTTCTATATGCAATCCTAAGGCATCCAAGTCTAGCCACTTCTATCCTCAAGCTTAACCACATTCTCACCTGAAAGAGACACTAAAACACGTCAACATAAAGTTGGTGAGAGTCATAGGTTTAGACTCTAACGCTAAATCAGTTATAAGCTATGAATAACAACCATCAACACAATAGCATATGGACAATGTGCTACAAATATGCATTAACAACTATCAATCAAGATTAATCATACCAAACCAATCCAAGGCTCCTACCTTGCCAAACAACATCATGGTACCATAGATGATCACACTATGTACCTATCCCAAGGCCACTACCTTGTCAAACCACAAGGCCACTACCTTGTCAAACCACAAGGCCACTACCTTATCAAACCACAATAACTGAGACGACTCGTGTCCCCCGATCCAAATCATACATAATCAAAAATCACATAGCAGTTAATCACATAATGTACACACAAGTCCATCTCAAATCACAAACACATTCACAGCATCAATTTAGAAAATAACTCAACACAGTGTCTCTTCCATCCCATCTGGAAGTCAAAATCAATATTAAACATGGGACTATGAAACTCACCTGATAGCTTCTTCATAAGTCCTCGCACTAGCAACAAGCTAACAACCAAAAACACGAAATCAATACACGAACCAATCACTGAGATGGCTCATCAACCTATGATGGACATCTAGTCTATTCCCGTATAATTACATCATTGTTAAGCTCTAATCACCCCATTACCCTTCCTTAACAAGTCCTTAACTTGGTTAAGTTTAATAACTATCCCGTTCATATTTTACCCAAAACAGTCCCAGTTTTTAGGTCCCAAACTTTAAGTCAAACGTCCACATAAACATACCCATGGTTTCTGTAAAAGGAATATTCATACCCTTACGTATGTTGGCTAACACCTCCCACTTGACCTAACCTTAAAGCTACTGTTAAGGCCCCGATGTACATATATCTACTTTTGTCATTCCAGATTTCCTGATTTTAAACGTACTAAAAGTTTGTAACCATTAAGGGGTCTTACCCTAAACCACAACCTTAGCCCAAGTGCAGATACTTAATAAAATATATAAAGCATCTCTCATGTTCGTGAGAAGATCCCAATGCAACCCTAAGTACCCCAAACAACCCAAAACTTAAAAAGAAAACAAGCTGAATTCAAAACTGTTTTGACCTCCGACTGTTCTAACCTGTTTTTGACCCACTTCCCTACCTCCAATTTAGTTCTAGTTTCTTGCATTAGAAAGCTACTTCAAATACCTTTCCAGAGGTACTTGGATCGTAAAATAAGAGTTTATAGAACTCCCTATATGATCAAAACAATAACCCAAAATTCTGCCTAGTTTTTAAAAACGGGTTTAACAAAATCAACCTCATTAATTAACCCTAATCCCTCTAATTACAAGCCCTAATTTATGTAATCATCATGTTATGATTAATATAACATTAATTTAGTGTTTTTATAATAAACCCTAACCTAAATCCATCATAAGATGATTAAAGAAACATAAAAACAATTTAATTAAAAAGGGTTATAAAGATTTACCTTTAATTTATGAAAAACCAAGATTTTTATGAAAACCCTAATTCCTCCCTTGTATATTTCGACTCCTTATTGATCTCCAGGGATTTTATGAAGTGTTTTGATAAATAAAAACCTTATATAATTGATCCTAACCAGTCCTAGCCCAAATACAAAAGCCCGGTTCCCTTTTTCCCTTTTTCCCCTTTTCTTTTCTTTTTTCACATAACTGACCTATACCCATTTAATTTCGTTTTTTTTTCCTTTTTATTATTAATATTTGTATTAATAATATTACCTTAATTTTCCTTAATTTATTTCAGCTCCTAAAGCCTCCAAAACCTCAAAACAGTAAAACTAGTCAAATTTACGCGTTTTACCGTAAAAGACGTAAAATATACACTTTTAAAAAAAATCTCAAATTTTGAAATAAACTTTATAACTAAGTCCTAAATGACTTAAAACCATCCCGAAAAATATTCATATGACTAATTACCTCATCCGAGACCTCCAAAAGCTAAACCGTAAATCCTAAAAAAAATATACTATTACTATAATACTTATACGTATACGTAAACACCAAAATATCACCATTTCATTTCATAGTCACTAAATGTGAGCTCATGAACATGAAATAACCGTTCCTCGATTTACTTATGAGTATTCTATACTCATAAACGATAACCACACCAACCTCGTTCACACAAAATAAACACGTAAACACACAAATCAAGTAATCACACATAAAATAACCTAAAAATAAGACCAAGTGACGAACCTCAAAACCACGGTTGTCACATCACTCCCTCCTAATAGAAATCTCGTCCCGAGATTTACTCCTTAGGATCAAACACACAAACAACAAATCACACGAGGTTACTTGTTCTAAACGAACTCCTCTCATTTCCATGTGAACTTTAGTTCAAGTCTCAAATTACCACATATACTAACCAACAATATTTAAATTTATTGCCAAACTCTTGACCTCACAGTCAATAAATCTCACAAATGACTCTTTGATAAAACAAAGACTCTTATTAACACAAGTCCCGAATAACCGTACAGGCAAAATGCATTCTCAAACAACCTTTACCAATCTCAATACATGAAATGTATAATGTATACAACTCACTCTCCCCAGGTAATTCTATACTCATAAGCTAATGGTCCGATCTTTCCAAAGATCATAAATGTACCTACAAAACTCTACATCAACTCTTCCATTTTACCAAAACATACCAGCCGTTACTATGGGTGAAACTTCATACACAACTTTGTCACTAACTCTAGTGGTTTCCTCCATCTCTACATAGCATCCCTTGCTGCTCTCATCCCGTCCACAAACACCATTACCACATTAGTAGCATGCTTTGTGCTTTATTCTACTCATTAGGCTCTACCAAAGTTCTACCTTCGATTCCTATCTCGACCTATTTCATTTATGCTTCGCTTCTATACACACTTCCTTCTTCCTCATTAACTCATGTCATACATCACGATGTGATGCTTCCCATCGTTTCTTCCCTTTCCATAATCCCTCATAAGGCATTCCATACATATCGGGCTAACTTTTACGTAAAACCCTCTATTCCATCACATCCGTACGCAATCCTTCCAACTTCTCAACTACGTGACTTCTCATTCCTCTTGAAATGTGAGATGAATTAGTCTGTCTATCGACTATCACCCAACTCTCGTCGTACTTATTACTCCACCGCATTATGTATCCCTTCCACCAACTTCGTCCTTACATCGCCCTTTCTAAGCTACTCCTAACTATGTAGGAAGTATAGTCTACGTCCCTTTTCTTCATATGATTGTCCAAGCCACGCAACATACATGTTGACGCTTTCTCTACTTTAGACAACTCAACTCGTGCAACCTATATCCTTTATCCAAACCGCCCTAATACGTCATCCCTATAGTTCAAGTTCGTCTTAGTTTCGCCTCATCCTTCTTATTCCATGTCTCAATGACCATGCTTGCCTTTCCCAGATGGTACTTGGCCATGCAATTTTCTTTCGTCACTTAACTCCACCCAACACCTTTGCCAAATGTTCAATCAAGGTGATTGAATATGTGTTGGAGACGTTCATGATCCGTATAGATCATTCTCTACGTCTCGTACCCCAAATGCCTCTAGCATTCTAGGCAGATATAACAATCCAGCTCCACTAACTAAGTCTATCCAGTTCTTCCAAATCTTCAGTTCCTGCAACGTATAAGCAATCGCCTTTCTTTGTCGTCCTCGTACGCATCCAAATCCTTGCTCCACGTATCGTCATGCTCGCGAATTCATCCAGTCCTTCCGATAATGCCAAACTCCGCTCATTATCCAATCCACCTCTTCATCCTCCAAAATGCTTCCTCATCCTTCTTCACTTCGCCCCTTGCTGGTTCCATGATATGCCATCATCTCTAACTACTCATCATGGTAGACTTAATACTAAAACTCACACTTTGAAAATCTCACGTATACTTCCACTCCAAAACCAACACATACTTCGCCTCACTCTCCTTCTTAGACTTTGAGTAGATCAAGATGTCGTCGATAGTCCCGATGACAACTCATTTATATACGTTCATGCACACTCGCTTCATTGTCTCCATGAAATCCGCTAGTGCTTGGCGAAGCCAAATGCATAACCGTAAACCCAAAGCGTTCATACAACATCCTTAGCAGTTTCAACTATGTCCTCCTTGCACCCTCTCTTAGCGGCAATACGAATAAATTCCTACCTCGTTCTACTTGCAAAATTCTACACGCATTTTAAAAGACCAATGCTTCCTCTCATCAGACCACTCAACCACTTTCCACATCCAATCTACTACTAAGCAACTCAACTTTTATCCGGCATTCCCTGCAATTTCTAACAGCTCTTGTTTTTAAATCACTCCATCAACGATTTGCCTTGGAAAGGCACTAACTACAACTCCTCTCACCTCTCCTACTTGCTCTATTTATGGTTCTACCTCACCGTAATAGGCAAACCTACTAAATTTCAGGAAATTTTCGGAAAACTTACATACCCTACGAACAATCATAAATACCTTTGAGGTATTGTATCCCCTTCCAACACCCTCTATGGCGCGTTACTTGTGCTAGTATCCCACAAATCTCTATTTATCTCCTTGGTACTCCTAAGAGACCTCATGACCACCTTAGTTCGTCTACGAACTCCTTTCCTCCCCACTAAGGGCATTCCGACCATTCTCTCATGGTCACCTACTTAAGCGTGTAGGCGCGACCAAGTCTTTCATATGACTACCTCAACGCTCCCAAACAATATGAAACCAAAACTACATCCTGAATCCATCAGATACAATCAACAAATCAAACCAACGGACAACTAACGACATTTCACGTGCACCAGTTAAAACAAGTCAAAACCATGAGACTCGAAAGTAAACTCAAACCCAAAACGTGTATCAATTCAAAATGACCCATGACAACGAAAAATAATCCAAGAAACACTCAATGGCAACCAAACAGATTATGCCCCGCGACATATTATTTAAACCGTGCAAAAGATCGACTTTTCCAAAAGAATATATATCTTTTTTTATTATTACCTCCCACATCCATGTGACTCAAACAATATACCAACAACCTTCTAGGCGATCTCAAAACTCAACCCAAAGACTAGGTATCCCGTGCACCCCAAATAAAAATAAACTACTATTCAAAACTCAAACTTGAACCTGACACTTGTACAACAATTCCGACCAGTCCATTGACCTCCTATGACTATACTTTCTGAATATTTGAAAAGTACGTTCCGAGTACATAATTTTTGGCTTTTGAATCACTCAAAAAACACTAAAAACTAACAAGTTATAACCAAAACAGTTTTATACTAGTTGTTTTAAAAAAAACTAAAGAATAAACTTAGTGATTAATGTAATCCTTTTAAATGACAGATAAAATTGTACGTGAAATCTTCATAAACTCAATTTAACCTTGTATAAATAATTATAAATGACATAAATCGGTCGAACTCAATTATATAAACTATGTAGGTAGAAAGAAATTTTTATTTCGCTTTATTTCAAAGAAAGTCTTTTAGAATTTGAAATATATAAGTGTTGATTAAAATGAAATCTTATGTTACA
This sequence comes from Glebionis coronaria, assembly GCA_025667525.1. Taxonomy (NCBI): domain Eukaryota; kingdom Viridiplantae; phylum Streptophyta; class Magnoliopsida; order Asterales; family Asteraceae; genus Glebionis; species Glebionis coronaria. The sequence goes on from JANFOE010000881.1 coordinate 211,761, forward strand.
TCTTGTTTGAAACATGACTTCAATACCTTACCCTTATTTTACCGAATACAACCAACTATCTAACCCTATAATAGATTTCCAAGTCCCCCTTTTTCTCAACATATACCGACCAAAAGAAATGCAAGACCCAACACAAAAGATTTCATTATCTCAAAAGGAATCCCAAGTTATTTCAATAGACTTAAAACCAAGAACACCATTTTAAAACGTACACGTGAAATACGAAACTCAAAGAATATGCTACCAGACACACTTCAAAAGATTCAAAACGTCGTTGGAACTCTATTAAACTCCAGCACCATAAAACACGAGCAAACACAAGGTACGTTCAAGTTATAATAACTAGTGAACGACCATATACCATAACTTAACACATAGTAGTATATATACATCCGCATATATATACCTATTAAATCACCCAAAACATACTCGTTACTATACATATCAGATCAACCAATCGTGTCATACACTCGTTTTTCCATACGAGTAATCCCCATCTCACCATCTCACCATGCCACAACAAGGCACAAAACCCATTACCAAAACCAACCCATATCGTGTGACCTCATAATCACATAACACGACTATAACTCAAAACATATAACACACTAAAAAAAGCCATATCGTAGGCAGCCGTTACATATACCCATATATTATAAATATACCCAAAATCCACATCTCATCATATACAAGCATGTACTAACCCTCTTTCATGCAATCATACTTGAGAACCCATTGAAGTTGTGGTACTTGTATAACTATGTTGGCCACCATACTTATACAATTACCCTTTCCCCAATGCACTCCCTCCTATGATGACACTTATATGAATCAATACAACATATAACACATAAATCCATCTACTCACATAAGCTCATCACCACATAAACAATAAAGTCCAAAACTCCATCTATTAAAATAACATAGTAATACTCTTGAAATACGTAAATCCATAGTCTAGCTAAAACAGCATAGACTAAGTCCAAAACGAAAATATAATCAGTTATAAGTCATGTCGCCCGTAAGAGTGGAAACAGCTTAAAATCCTTCCTATCCACCTACTCCTAGTAACTCGAACCACCACACGATTCTTAGGGAACATGACTTAAACATCAAAAGAAAATAACATACCTCAGGTATGTAAAATAACTCGATAAAAGATAGAATCTACCTTGTACTAAATTATGTACTATAATGAACAATTTAAGCAAAATACTACAGTGACTAGCGTGGATGATTATGGTTCAACCCGCACTAGTCACAAACCCGAAAAGAAAATAACATGTGACTAAGTATGAACATACTACGGTTCAATTCATACTAGTCAAAACATCGCAACAAATAACATCCAAACACATCAATTAATATAAAATGCACACATACTCCTATGACGCCTATATGCAGGGACCCTTAAGCTATAGACTAGGCTACGCGACTAGGCAACCTAATTCTCTATAACCATTGTCTCTGATACCATTCTGTCACACCCCACCATGGCGGAATATGGGGCACGACGTATGGATATCATCACAACAATAGCGTGTCTATAGAGATAACTAAATGATATAAGAAATGTCATAAAATGGTGACACAAATGTCATGACAATATCTCAACAATGCAGGAGTCTAGGTAAGTAGGTAACAGTCCTACCTCTTACCCAAGACAAACAAATAACACAAACAAACAAACATATAGGTGCCAACAGTATCACTAGATAAATGAACAAACAAAGCTAAGAAGGAACATGGATCTCCTTCTATATGCAATCCTAAGGCATCCAAGTCTAGCCACTTCTATCCTCAAGCTTAACCACATTCTCACCTGAAAGAGACACTAAAACACGTCAACATAAAGTTGGTGAGAGTCATAGGTTTAGACTCTAACGCTAAATCAGTTATAAGCTGTGAATAACAACCATCAACACAATAACATATGGACAATGTGCTACAAATATGCATTAACAACTATCAATCAAGATTAATCATACCAAACCAATCCAAGGCTCCTACCTTGCCAAACAACATCATGGTACCATAGATGATCACACTATGTACCTATCCCAAGGCCACTACCTTGGCAAACCACAAGGCCACTACCTTGTCAAACCACAAGGCCACTACCTTGTCAAACCACAATAACTGAGACGGCTCGTGTCCCCTGATCCAAATCATACATAATCAAAAATCACATAGTAGTTAATCACATAATGTACACACAAGTCCATCTCAAATCACAAACACATTCACAGCATCAATTTAGAAAATAACTCAACACAGTGTCTCTTCCATCCCATCTGGAAGTCAAAATCAATATTAAACATGGGACTATGAAACTCACCTAATAGCTTCTTCACAAGTCCTCGCACTAGCAACAAGCTAACAACCAAAAACACGGAATCAATACACGAACCAATCACTGAGATGGCTCATCAACCTATGATGGACATCTAGTCTATTCCCGTATAATTACATCATTGTTAAGCTCTAATCACCCCATTACCCTTCCTTAACAAGTCCTTAACTTGGTTAAGTTTAATAACTATCCCGTTCATATTTTACCCAAAACAGTCCCAGTTTTTAGGTCCCAAACTTTAAGTCAAACGTCCACATAAGCATACCCATGGTTTCTGTAAAAGGAATATTCATACCCTTACGTATGTTGGCTACCACCTCCCACTTGACCTAACCTTAAAGCTACTGTTAAGGCCCCGATATACATATATCTACTTTTGTCATTCCAGATTTCCTGATTTTAAACGTACTAAAAGTTTGTTACCATTAAGGGGTCTTACCCTAAACCACAACCTTAGCCCCAAGTGCAGATACTTACTAAAATATATAAACCATCTCTCATGTTTGTGAGAAGATCCCAATGCAACCCTAAGTACCCCAAACAACCCAAAACTCAAAAAGAAAACAAGCTGAATTCAAAACTGTTTTGACCTCCGACTGTTGTAACCTGTTTTTGACCCACTTCCCTACCTCCAATTTAGTTCTAGTTTCTTGCATTGGAAATACACTTCAAATACCTTTCCAGGGGTACTTGGATCGTAAAATAAGAGTTTATAGAACTCCCTATATGATCAAAACAATGACCCAAAATTCTGCCCAGTTTTTAAAAACGGGTTTAACAAAATCAACCTCATTAATTAACCCTAATCCCTCTAATTACAAGCCCTAATTTATGTAATCATTATGTTATGATTAATATAACATTAATTTTGTGTTTTTATAATAAACCCTAACCTAAATCCATCATAAGATAATTAAAGAAACATAAAAACAATTTAATTAAAAAGGGTTATAAAGATTTACCTTTAATTTATGAAAAACCAAGATTTTTATGAAAACCCTAATTCCTCCCTTGTATATTTCGACTTCTTATTGATCTCCAGGGATTTTATGAAGTGTTTTGATAAATAAAAACCTTATATAATTGATCCTAACCAGTCCTAGCCCAAATACAAAAGCCTGGTTCCCTTTTTCCCTTTTTTCCCCTTTTCTTTTCTTTTTTTCACATAACTGACCTATACCCATTTAATTTCGTTTTTTTTTCTTTTTATTATTAATATTTGTATTAATAATATTACCTTAATTTTCCTTAATTTATTTCAGCTCCTAAAGCCTCCAAAACCTCAAAACCGTAAAACTAGTCAAATTTACGCGTTTTACCGTAAAAGACGTAAAATATACACTTTTAAAAAAATCTCAAATTTTGAAATAAACTTTATAACTAAGTCCTAAATGACTTAAAACCATCCCGAAAAATATTCATATGACTAATTACCTCATCCGAGACCTCCAAAAGCTAAACCGTAAATCCTAAAAAATATATTATTACTATAATACTTATACGTATACGTAAACACCAAAATATCACCATTTCATTTCATAGTCACTAAATGTGAGCTCATGAACATGAAATAACCGTTCCTCAATTTACTTATGAGTACTCTATACTCATAAACGATAACCACACCAACCTCGTTCACACAAAATAAACACGTAAACACACAAATCAAGTAATCACACATAAAATAACCTAAAAATAAGACCAAGTGACGAACCTCAAAACCACGGTTGTCACACTGGACGATCCGGAACGCCCGCATCCTTCTAGAAGAAGTCAACGCTAGTCAACAAGGAACTCGGCAGACACACTTCCTATAAAATAGGGAGTGTGTCCCCAATCGGGCCAACCAAGGCCCATCACCATTCCCGGCCTTTTAGGAATCAAACTAGTATAAATACCCCCTTTGGGTTCAAGGTTTAGGTGAACTCTTTTACCCTTATTACTTTTTACTTATATTATTTTACTCTCATACTCCTCTTCGGATTTTTACCCTTTACTTACTTTCACGCCGAAGCTTGGTCTGGGTTCTCACACCCGGATGAGGCTAACGCGTTGCTTTGGTTTCAGGTTAGTCGAAGCAGACATCATACCAGATCCGGATTGGTCACACCATTCGGATCCTCGCAAGAAATTGCACGAACATTTGGCGCCATCCGTGGGACTTGATATTCTATCTACCAGTTGTTTAGAATGGCAGGTCCTACTCCTCCAGTCACTCCGACAGGTCCTAACCTTCCGATTGACTTGACCTCTCCGAACAATCAGAATCTCACAAAGGAGAAACTTGACAACATATCTCAACCTTGCTGCTACTAGTCAAAGAGCATAACCGGAACGCCGTGGAACCTGTCCATCTAAGTTTCAACGAAGAAGACGAAGGAAGCAGCAACACTAAGATAGTAAGAGGCAAGGTGGTGTCCGATGCGGATTTAAAGAAACCATTCAAGGAAGCAGTCAAATCCCCACTCACTTAAAGAATCATTGACTTCTCCGGACCAGAGTACAAGATGCCTGCCACTGTCAAGACATATGATGGAACAGGAGATCCAGAGGACCATTTGAACCGCTTTACCGGAGCAGCCAATTCGGGCGAATGGCCAATGCCGGTTTGGTGCAGGATGTTCCAGCAAACGTTAGAAGGGGGAGCTAGGGGATGGCTTGAAAGCTTGGATACCGACAGCATTGATGAATGGGCAGAGTTAAGGAAGGCATTCGTCAAGAGATACTCGATCCGAAAGCTATGTCACAAAGGCCCGCATGAGATAACCAAGATTGTAAGAAAATCGAATGAGTCATTAACAGATTTTAAAGAACGGTGGACAGTCGAAGTAGGTCTTATCCATGGAGTTCCGGAAGTCATGAAGATTTCGGCATTCATGGATTCGGTTAAAAGTCCAGAGCTGGCAAAAAGGTATTCGGACAAAGTTCCTGAATCGGTGGACGAAATGATGGAGAGGTTGGATGACTTCGTTCGATCCGAAGAAGCATTCGCCAACACTGAGCTGCCAAAAGGGGAAGGAACGGAGCCATACCGAAAGCCCAACCCTCCCACCCAAAGAAGGGATGATTGCAACCAAAAGTACCATGGCTGGAACAACAATAGAAGAAATGATGGTCGAGATGCATATAAGGGAAGAGATTTCTTCAACAACAGAAACAGGGATAGAGACAACAGGGCACCATACCCACCACCTCGAAATGACAATTATCACAGGAATGACTATAACCGAAACAATTATCATGACCGAAATAGAGTGGCCCCGGTCCTAAGTGTTAATTCTTTGACAAAGAATCTAAATGAAATCCTAGCAACCGAAACACAGCTTCGTCTACCCCCTCCCCGCCCAATGAACAATCCGGCAAGAGGTGGAAACATAGATCATTATTGTGACTATCATCAGGATAAGGGGCACTTTACCAACGATTGCATCCAGCTAAGAAAGCAAATTGAGCTAGCCCTAGAATCTGGAAAGCTGAATCATCTTGTCCGGGATGTATGCCAGAGAGGACGAGATAATCGAAGAGAAGAAGCTCCAAGGCAAGACAAGATTATAAACATGGTTCGGACACTACCGGAAAGGGAGAAAAGGAAAGCTAGAGTAGCAACCGAAAGCTGGATGAAAGCCCCAATCACTTTTCCACCATTGGAAGAAGATGAGATGTCTGATGATCCAATCATCATAGAGGCCGAATTGGGAGGTTACTTGGTAAGAAGAGTTTATGTTGATGACGGAGCATCGGTGGAGGTTATGTTCGAACACTGCTTCGAGAAGCTGCCAACAAGCATCAAGTCAAAGCTGAGAAACACGCAAACTGATCTCGTCGGATTCGCTGGAGAAGTAGTCAAGCCGATAGAAAAGATCGAGTTAGAAGTCAGTTTCGGATCAGATAGCTTAGTTCGAAGAACTCACATGAAGTTTGTAGTAATTAGCGCCCCGTCACCATACAATGTGATCCTAGGGAGAACAGGCATCCGGATCCTCCGGGCCATTCCGTCAACCATTCATGCCATGATGAAGTTTCCCACTCCAAGAGGGGTAGCTTCGCTAGTCTCTCGATCAGTCATCGTCTCGGAATGTAGGCAGATAGCAAAAAGACAAGCACCAATGCCCACAACAAAAGATAAGACCGTGACGGCTGAGTTACCATCCGGTACGGAGAGCATCATGATTAACCCTGCTTATCCGGAACAGCTTACCACTATTGGTGGCGGACTAACTAAAGCTTGCCAAACAACATTAAAGAACCTTCTAAAAGACAACTTGGATGTCTTCGCATGGGAACCATCAGACATGACAGGAGTGCCGAGACGAATCATGCAACATAATTTGAATGTCAATGAGAGCTTAGACCCGGTATGTCAGAAAACACGAATGCTAGGATCTGAAAAGAGCAAGGCCGTAACCAAGGAAGTGGAAGAACTAGTAGCGGCAGGAATAGTCAGATCAGTAAAGTACCCAACGTACATCTCCAATCCGGTCATGGTCAAAAAGAGTGATGGGTCGTGGAGGATGTGCGTAGATTTCAAAAATCTTAATTCAGCATGTCCGAAGGACTACTATTCACCACCAGACATTGATGAAAAAATTGAATCCGTAGTAGAATCTCGCTTTAAGTGTTTCTTGGACGCATACAAGGGTTACCATCAAATCCAAATGGCCCCGGAAGATGAAGAGAAAACAACTTTTTATACGGACCAAGGCACGTTTTGCTACACCAAGATGCCCTTCGGATTGAAAAATACCAGAGCATCATATCAAAGGCTAGTTGACTCAGCCTTTCAAAGCCAGATAGGGCGAAATATGGAGGCATACATTGATGATATGGTGATAAAGAGTAAGTATGAAAGGAGCATGTTAGCAGACGTGGCAGAAACCTTTGACAACCTCAGACAAATCAACATGAAGTTAAATCCGGTTAAGTGCTCGTTTGGGGTAGAAGAAGGCAAATTCCTGGGATACATCATCACTCCGGAAGTTATAAAAGCCAATTCAAAGAAAACTAGGGCCATTGTTGACATCCAATCACCAAAAACATGTGTTAATGCAATAATTCCTAAAAACGTTACTTGCATTTTTCAATCTTGCTTAGTTTTGATTACGACAATATGTAAAAACAAGCATTTACGAAAACAACGAAAAAAAAATTCTTGATTTCAAGTATTTTTCATTTTACCCATTTTCACTTAAGGTATGGATAAACAAGTACTAACCTTAATCAAGTGATCAAGTGATTTAATCTTTTCTTAAAACTCACTTTTTATTAAGTGTGACAAGTTTTTATTAAACTTTCTTTTTAAGAAAATGTTTTATTAAATTAACTATTTGAAAATTTGAAAATGGCATATTCTTATTTGGTTAGGAATATTCTATCTGGATATTTTTTAGACCAGATATGACCTCCACCACTAAAGAACAAAAAGGGAGCGGAGTCTAGTCCAACGGTACCTTAGCTCCTAGGCGGTTCCTTATCGACAAGGTACCGCGGGCTAAGATAAGGTACCGCGGGCAGATATAGCCGTTGGCCCTTTGTCCTATAAATAGTGGACCATTCCCAGCTTTTCAATTCACCTCTTTTGCACATCTATTTCCAGATTCAAACATTCTTCTTTAATCACTCAAATCTTTGATCATTTGTTTGATTACTACTTGTTTAAGAAGTGAATCTTGTTCTTCCATCCCTTCCTCTCCAAGTGCAAAGAGAAGAACACTATCCTTGTGAAGTGTTGAGTCCAACACCAAAGATCCATTGAAGATCTAATTTTATACACTTGTAGTTGTGTCATAGTTGTGAAGATCCAAGTAGTTGTGTCTATTTGGAAGTTGTGTATGTACTAAGTATAGTTATGTAGATTCGTCCTAGCTACGATTAGGGCTCGACTTTTATCTTAGAGTCGGAAATTGGTTAAGCGATGTGTACGGTTTTCTCCACCATAAGGAGCTTGTTGTGTAGTGAACTCTCGAGTAAGGAGTACTCGACGAGTGGAGTAGGAACGAGGAGTGAGCTTCGTTGCCGAACCACTATAAATCCTTGGTGTTCGGTTTGATCTTTCTTTACCCTTAACTCTTTACATTCTTTATTCTTTATGCATATATTTTTGTTAGTATTAGTTTAGTTACACTATCATTGTTCATATTGTGCATAAGAAGATTTCACATATTTCCTCAAGCCTAAGTTTTTGAAAAAGGATTTTTTGAAAACCACATTTTAACAAGTAAATATAAGAAACTATTCAACCCCCCCCCCTTCTAGTTTCTACAATTGGTATCAGACCGGGTTGCTCAAGAATTTTTAAAGTATATTGTATTTTAAAACTTGAATCGATCTATGGATTCCAACAAATACCTAGAAGGGCAATCTATGCAAAGACCACCACTTTTTGAAACCGATAGTTTTATTTATTGGAAAAATAGATTTGAAACTTATGTGAAATCAAAAGATTTAGATCTTTGGCATGTTATTACTAATGGTGATTTTTTACCTTTTCAATTTAATGAAGTTTATAAAACAAAAGAATTGGTCACTTTTGACAAAGCTAATGACGACACTAAAAAGAAACTTTCAAAAAATAATGAGGCTAAAATGGTAATTTATAATCCTTTACCTAAGAAAGAGTATGAAAGAATTTTTATGTGTGAAACCGCTAAAGATATTTGGAACACTCTTTTAGTAACCCATCAAGGTAATAGCTAAGTCAAAGAAAGCAAAATCGATCTTCTTGTCCAACAATATGAACAATTTGTCATCTTAGAAGATGAAACTATTGATAGTGCTTTTGCTAGGTTTAACACTATTATTACTAGTCTAAAAGCACTTGATGAAGGTTTTTCTAGCAAGAACAATGTTAGGAAGTTTCTAAGGGCTTTACATCCAAAGTGGAGAGCAAAAGTCATGGCGATTGAAGAGTCGAAAGATCTCTCAACTTTATCACTCGATGAACTCATAGGCAACTTGAAGGTTCATGAGATGATAATTTTGCAGGACTCGAAATTAGTGAAAACCAAGAGTGAAAGGAAATCTCTTGCACTTAAAGCCAAGAAGGCACAAAGTGACCACGATAGTTCCTCGGAAAGCGATGACGAGGAGTATGCATTGGCGGTGAGAGATTTCAAGAAGTTCTTCAAGAGACGAGGTCAACACGTTAGGCAACCCAACAATGACAAGAAACCATTCTCAAAGAATCGGTTTGCCAAGAACGAAAAAGGTGATTGGAATTGCTTTAGATGTGGTGATCCAAATCACTTCATTGGTGATTGTCCAAAGCCCGCTCGCAATAAGAACCACACGGCGTTCGTTAGTGGCGCTTGGAGCGATAGCGGTGAAAATGATGATGACAACCCCAAAGAGGAGAAATGTCTTATGGCTCACACTTCTAAAGAGGTACATTCCGAAACCGAATATTATAGCAATGATAGTTCCACTTTTGATGATATTGAATTTGAAGGCAAATATGATAGTTTACACAAACTTAGTCTTAAATTCATAGAAAATAATAAAACCTTAAAATCAACTAAAACTAAGCTTGAAAATGAGATCAATGAACTTAGGGAGAAATTGGCAATACTTGAGAAAAATAAAGAAGTAGATTTAGGTTTCTTAAGTTTTGAGAAACTTAGATTAGAGAATGAAGATCTCAAGAGCACCTCCATTAAATTAGAAAAGTTCATGAAAGGTACTAGTGCTCTTGATGATATGTTAAACAAACAAGTTCATTCTAAGGAAAGACTTGGTCTAGGTTTTAACTCAAATGTAGCCTCAATTAGTGAACCAAAACAAGTCAGGTTTTCACAAAAAAAACGTCCATTTTACGCGGTCCCAGATTGTATGGGGCGGTTCCTTATCACTATGGAACCGCCGCCATAGATAAGGTATCGCGGCCAGAGGTTGTTTTTGGTGAAAATCCTGAACTTTCTGAAAAGTCATAGTTAGATGAAAAACCAAAGCATCTTATTGTTAATAAAGTAAAATTACCCATACTTGACAACAATGCTATTGATAAGTTCTACAAGCCATTAAGTAAACCTCTCATTGGAAATAGAAGTTTATCTAGACTATCTTCTACTCCACCTAGAGTACGGAATGAGTCTAAGCCTAGAAGTAGAACGACAACGCCTAGAAGAGATAATCAAAACAATTCACAATCTAGAAGTAAAACCCCAACACCTAGAAGAAATGATCATAACTCTAAACCTAGATTAAATACACCTAGGAGAAATAATGAACAACAAAATGGTTACATGAATTACTACCCTCCTCCACTTTGTTCTCCATGGGGAACCCCTCCTTCATTCATGCATCCCAACAAAATGCAAGGGATGTTTGGAACTAATAAATTTGGACCCATGAGATATTGGGGACCAAATGTTTGATCTTGTGTGTTGTTACCTAGATATGCTTGGGAATTGATTTGGAGCCCGATGAGTGGATTAAGGATAGTGGATGTTCTAAACACATGACGGGTAATCGAAGTTTGTTCTCGCACTACAAAGCATATGATGGAGGTAACGTCACATTCGCTAGTAGTCTACGTGGTAATATCATTGGCAAAGGTATGGTTTCTCTTGACTCCATGACCATTGAAAATGTTGAGCACGTAGATAACTTAGGGTTTAACCTTTTAAGTATAGGTCAAATTTGTGATAATAAGTGTAAGGTCATCTTTTCGGAACATGACAGTGAAATCGTAAAAGATGGAAAAGTCATTGGAAAAGGTGTTAGAAAGCATGGGCTTTATGTCATGAAGGTTAATAAGAAGTCAAAAGACAACATATGTCTTGCGACTATAGATGATAGTTCTACTCTTTGGCATAGGATATTAGGTCACGCTAATATGCGTTTAATTCAATCTTTAGTCTCTAAGGAGTTGGTAAGACACCTCCCCAAGATTAAGTTTGATAGTCACTTTTGTGATGCTTGCAAAGTTGGAAAGCAAGTTCACTTAAGTCACAAAGCCAAGAATTTGGTTTCGACCTCTCGGTGGTTAAAGCTCCTACATATGGATCTTTTTGGACCTTCCGCCATACGGAGTTATGGAGGTAACCTTTATACCCTAGTTATAGTTGATGACTATTCTAGATTCACTTGGACTAGATTTTTGGCATCTAAGAATGAAGCTTTCGATCATTTCGAAATCTTTAGTCGAAGAATTCAAAATCAACTAGGATGTCCAATTGTCTCTATTAGGACGGATCATGGTAGGGAATTTGATAATGAAGTGCAATTGGGTGCCTTTTGTGAAGCTCATGGTATTACCCATAACTTCTCGGCTCCTCGCAGTCCACAATCAAATAGGGTAGTTGAAAGGAAGAATATGACTCTCCAAGAGATGAGTAGGACGATGTTAAACGAGCAATCTTTGCCTCAAAAGTTTTGGTGCAATGCCGTGGACACATCGACTTATATTCTCAACCGAATTCTTATTCGACCTTTCCTAGGAAAGACCTCCTATGAGATTCTTAAAGGTAAGAAACCCTCATTGGAATACTTTAGGGTGTTTGGAAGCAAGTGCTTTATCCTCAACACCAAAGACTACCTTACCAAGTTTGACCCAAAGTCTTACGAAGGTATCCTTTTAGGTTATTCCCAAACTAGCAAAGCCTACATAGTCCTAAATAGAACCTCGAGGGTTATTGAAGAATCACTCAACGTAACCTTTGATGAAACCCCTCCTTCACCCAAGACATCACCATTGGTTGATGATGACTTGCATGAATTAGAAGTAGTTAAAGCCAAAGAGGTTAGAAAAATAGGAGTTGAAGACCTTAGTGTTGAAAAGGAAGTAAACATTAAGGAATCTAGGGATCATACTCTCAATAATGTCATTGGTGACTTAAATCAAAGGACCCTAAGATCTCAAGTCAAAACACAAAGCAACTTCTTTTGTTTTGTCTCCTTGATTGAACCAAAGAATGTTAAAGAAGCTTTGACGGATGAGAGTTGGGTCATTGCGATGCAAGAAGAATTAAATCAATTCGTTGCCAATGATGTTTAGGAACTTGTTCCTCCACCTAGAAGTTCTACCATTATAGGAACCAAATGGGTATTTAGGAATAAGTTAGATGAGAATGGTGTTGTGTCTCGTAACAAAGCTAGACTTGTATCACAAGGCTATCATCAACAAGAAGGGATTGATTATGACGAGACATATGCATCGGTAGCTAGATTAGAATCCATTAGAATCCTCTTAGCCTACGCTTGTGCCTTAGATTTTAAGCTTCAACAAATGGATGTAAAGAGTGCATTTCTTAACGGTTTGATCAATGAGGAGGTATATGTGGCTCAACCTCCCGGCTTCATTGATTTTGAGAAACCGGATCATGTTTACAAGCTTAAGAAAGCACTTTATGGTCTCAAACAAGCACCCAAAGCTTGGTATGATAGACTTAAAGCGTTTCTTGTTAAACATGAGTATACCATGGGAATGGTAGACAATACACTCTTTACAAAGAAGAAAGGTCCTCACCTCATAATCGTACAAATATATGTTGATGACATTATATTTGGCTCAACTTGTCAAGAATTGTGTGATGACTTTGCCAAAATCATGCATGATAAGTTTGAAATGAGTATGATGGGAGAACTTAACTTCTTTTTAGGACTCCATATTAAACAAATGGATGATGGTATTTTCTTTAGTCAATCTAAGTATGCTAAAGAAATGCTAAAGAAATTTGGATTAGAAGAATCTAGACCAATGAAGACCCCAATGGCCTCGGATACTAAACTCACCGTAGATGATGATTGTGAGTCGGTAGACAACACCAAATATAGAGGTATGATTGGTAGTTTGTTGTACCTAACGACAAGTCGACCGGATATCATGTTTAGTGTTTTCCTTTGTGCTCGCTTCCAAGAGGCTCCCAAAACCTCTCATCTTGAAGCGGTTAAGCGTATCTTCCGATACATTAAAGGCACTATACATTTAGGATTATGGTATCGTAAAGGGACCGGCGTAGAAACCATTGTCTACGCAGACTCGGATCATGCGGGAGACTATATGGACCGGAAAAGCACTAGTGGAGTTTGTACCTTCATAGGTTGTTGTTTAACTTCTTGTTTCTCCAAGAAACAAACCGCTCTTGAAATATCCACCACGGAAGCCGAGTATGTGAGTGCCGGAAAAGCATGCCAACAAGCTCTATGGATGAAGCAAGCGCTTGTTGATTACAGGATTTCTCTTGATGATGTTCCTATCATGTGCGATAATAAAGGCGCTATAGACCTTAGCAAGAATCCCGTGCAACATTCGCGAACCAAACACATAGAAATTCGACACGATAATGTTCAAAAGGGGAACATTTCAATTGAGAAGGTACCCTCCGAGGACAACTTAGCCGACATCTTCACTAAGCCACTTAAGAGGGAACCTTTTAATTACTTGCGTCTAGGTCTAGGATTAATGGAACATCTTCCTTAATTTCCTTTCTTTTTGTGTGTTTTCTTTTACCACTTTGATTCATTGAGTCTTCCAAACTCTTTTTGAAAAACCAACTCTTCTCCTTTTCAAAATTCTCAAAGTCTCCTTCGAAAATGGTTGAGAAATTCGTTTGACATTGTTAATTCAATCTAAAAACGATTTTTCATAGATTCTCGCTATTAATCTAGATCATACATAATTCATATGTATGATTCTCTCAAACATAGCAAAAACAAGATAGAATCATGGAGGATCATTGTGTCATGACTTAAGGTCTTGTCTTACACACCTCCTACATCGTTTTTTTAATACATGTATTTTGGTCAAATCTCTATTTGGTAAGTTTGCATATGTTTTCTTTGTCTATCTTTGCTTTTAAGCATATCCCTATGATAAGTTAGACTAGAAAAATAAGATTTGCTGAAAAATCTTCCTCCAAACACCAAACACTGCCTCTGCAGGCGGTTCCATATGTGAATCACGGTACCTTAATGATAAGGTACCGCCAGCCTAGATAAGGAACCGCCTACAGTGCCTTCCTTTTTCGGGTTTTTGTCCGAGACTCCAGATTTGCTCCAACATTTTTGAGAATCTTTGTTTCAAACCCTTTGACCACCCCAAAAATACCCTAAGCCTTCCCTATTTAAACCATAAGCATTTTGCCATACTTCACACCTCAAAATGACTTACTCTCCCAATGAAAGCCTTGAATCTCCTCAATTTTCTCCAATTGCTTTCAATCCCAACTCACCCAAAAACCATTACAATCCAAACCCACCCAAGAACACTCTTAATCACATCTCTCCTACCAAGAATGTTGATTGTGGAACATCTTTTCTTCCACCACCACCCTTTAGTGTTCTTCCTCCTTCTCATGATAATGTCATGCACCATGGAACATATTATCATTGTTGTTAATATCAACATCTTGCTATGGCACACATTTATGAGGAGTTGAGATACATCAAGAGTCTCTTACTCAAGCCTCCTCTTCACTTTGATTATGAGATCTCCAACAAGCCACCACCTCCACCCTCCGCCATTACCTTGTCTTTCATATAAGCATTGGTTGCTTATCCACAAGACACCAAATTCAAGCAAATCTTAGAATTCTAGAATAACTAGGATTAGATTTATGCTTTTGGCTTGTTTCTTTTTCCATACTTCTTTGTATGATGTTCTTTTAGTAACCTATCTTGGATATTTGTCTTTGTGTTTTCTTCTCTTTTATTTTTTTGTAACCTATTGCTATATATTGTTGGTTGTTTCTTTTGTTCAACTAACCCTTCTATGTAGCTTGTCACCATATCTCGATTCCTCGGTGCCCCAAGCTAGGGGGAGTAAGCACCAAGGGGGAGTCTTTGCTAAGTCCGTTTCTTCAACACCGACTTGTGCAACCTTTTTGCTTCGACAAAGGGGGAGAAATGAATAAACTCGTCTTCGAAAATCTTGTTTTTTGTGTGATTGCGTTTATGTATTGTCGGAATCAAAAAGGGGGAGATTGTTAATGCAATAATGCCTAAAAACGTTACTTGCATTTTTCGATCTTTCTTAGTTTTGATTACGACAATATGTAAAACAAGCATTTACGAAAACAACGAAAAACGAATTCTTGAGTTCAAGTATTTTTCATTTTACCCATTTTCACTTAAGGTATGGATAAACAAGTACTAACCTTAATCAAGTGATCAAGTGATTTAATCTTTTCTTAAAACTCACTTTTTATTAAGTGTGACAAGTTTTTATTAAACATTCTTTTTAAGAAAATGTTTTATTAAATTAATTATTTGAAAATTTGAAAATGGCATATTCTTATTTGGTTAGGAATATTCTATCAGGATATTTTTTAAACCAGATATGACCTCCACCACTAAAGGACAAAAAGGGAGCGGAGTCTAGTCCAGTGGTACCTTAGCTCCTAGGCAGTTCCTTATCGATAAGGTACCGCGGGCTAAGATAAGGTACCGCGGGCAGATATAGTCGTTGGCCCTTTATCCTATAAATAGTGGACCATTCTCAGCTTTTCAATTCACCTATTTTGCACATCTATTTCCAGATTCAAACACTCTTCTTTAATCACTCAAATCTTTGATCATTTGTTTGATTACTACTTGTTTAAGAAGTGAATCTTGTTCTTCCATCCCTTCCTCTCCAAGTGCAAAGAGAAGAACACTATCCTTGTGAAGTGTTGAGTCCACCACCAAAGATCCATTGAAGATCTAATTTTATACACTTGTAGTTGTGTCATAGTTGTGAAGATCCAAGTAGTTGTGTCTATTTGGAAGTTGTGTATGTACTAAGTATAGTTGTGTAGATTGGTCCTAGCTACGATTAGGGCTCGACTTTTAGCTTAGAGTCGGAAATTGGTTAAGCGATGTGTACGGTTTTCTCCACCATAAGGAGCTTGTTGTGTAGTGAACTCTCGAGTAAGGAGTACTCGAGGAGTGGAGTAGGAACGAGGAGTGACCTTCGTTGCCGAACCACTATAAATCCTTGGTGTTCGGTTTGATCTTTCTTTACCATTAACTCTTTACATTCTTTATTCTTTGTGCATATATTTTTGTTAGTATTAGTTTAGTTACACTATCATTGTTCATATTGCGCATAAGAAGATTTCACATATTTCCTCAAGCCTAAGTTTTTGAAAAAGGATTTTCTGAAAACCACATTTTAACAAGTAAATATAAGAAACTATTCAACCCCCCCCCCTTTCTAGTTTCTACAACATGGAAGGAAATGCAATTGTTGAGTGGCAAGTTAGAAGCTTTGAACCGATTCTTATCACGATCTGCCGAAAGGGCACTCCCATTCTTTAACACACTAAAGAACATCAGAAAGGAGAACAAGCATGAGTACAAATGGACCGCGGAGGCGGAAGAGGCATTCCAACAAATGAAGAAGTTGATCATGAACCTGCCAACCCTTACCACTCCAAGACCAAAGGAACCCCTATACATGTACTTGGCAACATCACAAGAATCAATCAGTGCAGTACTGCTTATTGAAAGGAATGGAAGACAATGTCCGATTCATTATATTGGCCGAACACTTAGTGATGCGGAAAAGAACTATTCTCCTATGGAAAAACTGGCTTTAGCCTTGCTAAAAGCGTCAAGGAGACTTAGAAGATATTTTGAAGGCCATGAGATAAACGTAATCACAGACCAACCAATCAAGCAAATATTAAGCAAGGAAGATGCATCCGGAAAGTTGGATAAGTACACAATTGAGTTGGGGGCTTACAAAATAGAATACAAGCCAAGGAACGCAATCAAGGGGCAAGTTCTGGCAGACTTCCTAACCGAAGCACCTATAGGTCAGGCAGCAGAAGAATTCTTCCAGATGCCTGCTTTGAAGCCGGGATAGGACGAAACAGAAGTATGGAACCTCTTTACAGACGGAGCATCCAGCGCCCAAGGTGCAGGAGTTGGATTGGTTCTCATCAGCCCAACCGGAACCGAGTTCACTTACGCCCTTCGGCTGAATTTTGAAACCACCAATAATGAAGCAGAATACGAAGCCCTCCTGGCAGGTCTAAGAATTGCAATACAAATGAAAGTAGGAAGGATCAAGGTCCGAGTAGACTCAAAGTTGGTAGAAAACCAGATCAACAGAACATACGAAGCAAGCTGTGATAGAATGATAAAATACCTAGCCGAAGCAAAGGTCTTGATATCAAATTTTCCCATTTTGCAATCATAAACATACCAAGAAGTAAGAATCAGAAGGTTGACGTCCTAAGCAAACTGGAAACGTTGGCATTCGACCACTTAACAAAAGAAGTCTTGGTGGAGGTCTTAAACGAAAGGTCTACCGGCCGGAACGAAGTAAACACCATAGTGGAAGAGGTGGGCGACAATTGGATGACTCCCATTATTAAATGCCTCCAGGATGGAATCTGGCCAACTGATAAGAACGAAGCACGATGTTTAAGATTGAAGCTACACCAATATGAAATGGTTGATGGGGTCTTATTCAAAAAAGGATACCTAGAACCAATGCTTCGGTGCGTGGGTCCGTTGCAAGCCAATTATGTCCTTCGAGAGATACACATGTACTCGTATAGCATGCATTTAAAGCCAAGATCGATAGTAGCACAAGCTTTAAAATCGGGGTATTACTGGCCAACCATGCACACAGACGCAAGGGAGGAACTAGAGAAATGTGATTCATGCCAAATTCATGCACTGGTAGCAAGATTGCCAAATACATTGATGAAATCTATCATGGCACCATGGCCATTTTACCAATGGGGAATGGACATTTTAGGTCCATTACCAGCCTCATCCGGAAATGTGAAATACATAATTGTCGTCATTGATTATTTCACCAAGTGGATGGAGGCTAAGCCTTTGGTGAAAATATCCGGAAAGGAAGTTATCAAATTCTTCTGGGACAATGTTGTTTGCCGATTCGGAACCCCAAAGATAATAGTCACAGACAATGCTAAGCAATTCATCAATGAACCATTCAAGAGCTGGTGTTCGGATTTGGAAATAAAGCAAATCAATACAGCCGTAGCCCATCCCCAAGCAAATGGTCTAGTTGAAAGGGCTAACAAGACTCTCATGGAAGGCATTAAGACAAGGCTTGGCCGAGTCAGGAATGGATGGCCAGAAGAGCTACCGCACATACTATGGGCCCACCGGACGTCACTAAAGCAAAGTAATGGGGAAACTCTTTTCAGCCTCACGTATGGGTCCGAAGCAGTCATCCTAGCTGAAATAGGAATGCCCACCTATCGGACAATGATGATCAATGAAAAGGACAATGATGATGCCCTGCGCATAAACTTGGACCTACTACAAGAAAAAAGAGAGATGGCAGCTATCCGGGAAGCGAAGTACAAGACGAAGGTGGAACAGTACTACAACAAGCGAGTTCGTCCAGTCGCATTCCGCCCGGGAGATTTTGTGTTCCGAAAGAATGAAGCGAGCAGGGTCCAGAAAGAAGGAAAACTTGCTCCCACATGGGAAGGCCTAAACCGTGTCAAGGAAGCATACCAGAATGGCTCATACAATCTCCTTACCATGAAAGATAAGGAAGTCCCAAGGGTGTGGCATGCAATGAACCTTAGGAAGTGTTATTTGTAATTTCATTTCTATCCTGTAACGGCTCTTTCTCCCTTCAGCAAGGGAAGAGTCCAGTTTATCACTTTATCAAGATTTAATTTCGAAATGTATCAACCTTCACTCCCTCCAGAAGGGAAAGGTTATGTCTTTTATTTTTAATGGAAAAAGCTTCTCCTCTCGTTACTAAAGGAGGAAGCACCTTTGCAGCAATAATGAGTGGCAAGAATAATATGGCATTGCACTTAAATTACACCCTAGCAATAGAAACACAATTCTTTCTCCCTTCCGCAAGGGAAGAATTTAGTTATTTATGATTAAGTCCTATCCGAAATGGAAGGCATACACGTCCAATTCTTTCTCCCTTCGGCAAAGGAAGAATTTGGCTATTTTTGAATAAGTCCTATACGAAATGGAAGGCATACACGTCCAATTCTTTCTCCCTTCGACAAGGGAAGAATTTGGCTATTTTTGAATAGGTCCTATCCGAAACGGAAGGCATACACGTCCAATTATTTCTCCCTTCGACAAGGGAATAATTTGGCTATTTTTGAATAAGTCCTATCCGAAACGGAAGGCATACGCGTCCAATTCTTTCTCCCTTCGGCAAGGGAAGAATTTGGCTATTTTAGAATAAGTCCTATCCGAAACGGAAGGCATACGCGTCCAATTCTTTCTCCTTTCGGCAAGGGAAGAATTTGGCTATTTTTGAATAAGTCCTATCCGAAACGAAAGGCATACGCGTCCAATTCTTTCTCCCTTTGGCCAGGGAAAAATTTGGCTATTTTTGAATAAGTCCTATCCGAAACGGAAGGCATACGCATCCAATTCTTTCTCCCTTCGGCAAGGGAAGAATTTGGTTATTTTTAAATAAGTCCTATCCGAAACGGAAGGCTTATCTATAAGCTCGTTCACTTTCGCTCTAAGTCCTAAGCCGAAAGGTGAGGTCTATTCGTATGCAATTATTTTTTCAAACAAACAAGAACCATAAAAGAGATATATATTTGCAAAATATAAAGGTCAATGTACGAAAGCACAATATAATCATTACAATCTTCTGAATCAAAAGAGGCATAAAAAAAACAACAAGTAAAAATAGTCTGCAAATATTGCATTCATCCGAATAGAGTTAAGACTGAAACAAACTGTTTTAAACGGATCATAAGCAAATTAGGTCGCGGGGGTATCCTTGCTTCTAGAGGCATCGGCATCATCATGAGGGGACACTATGTCTTCATCATTTGGGATCTCAGCCGAAGGGTCCACAACCTTTGGAGGAGCCAGAGCAGGTTCAATTTCCATCAAACGCTTAATGGGCACGTAAAAGTTGGTGGCGACCTCTTGGATATAAGGATACTTAGCAGCCGGAAGGGCATCAACCATCAGCCCCATCTTCTTCTCACAATACAAGTCAAAACCTGGAGTGGCAGCAACAACGGCTAACTGCTCTTCAACTGGTCTCCAAACCTTAATCCCCGCGGCCCAGCTAGCCTCAATGGCTTTGTTGAAGCAGTCTGTTATGTTCTTCTTATGCTCGTGGTTGTTCAGAAGTTTGGAGACAACAGCAGGAAGTAGTGTCCAGATAACATTGTACCTCCCCATCTCAGAAGTGTTGCACTTGCTTTGCAGCTCGTCCTTCTCGGCCTTCAACGCCTTGACTTCCTCGGCATATCTATCTTTGTCGGCATTCACCACATGCAAAGTCGCTTCGAGATCAGCAATCCGAGCATCACGACCTTTGAGCCTCTCAGACAAATCAAATTTTTCGCCCACTGCGGCAGCCAGCTCCGTATCCTAGCAGCATAAACCTTTTCGGCATTCTGAAGCTGAGAGGAGATTTTGGAATTAATTTGAATCTGTTCCGACAACTTACCTTCAGAAGCTTGCAGAAGCACCTTGTACTCTTCACACTTATCCATAAGATGGCCTTGGTCTTGGGATTCTTCCTCTAACATGCGAAGGGAGTCGACCATCCCCATCGTATTCCGAGCAAGTTGGTACCAGCTGCGGCTTAGGGCAAGGGAAGGAGGATAGGAGCTCAATTCTCGTTGCACAACTGGAGGAATAAGATGCATCATTAGATCGCGACACTCCGAAGGGGTATCCACCCGGCTGGCAGCAGTAATACTCCAGTTCGGAGCATACCTAGCACTTGGGCCAGTCGCCCCTTCCTCTGCAGTAAACACGCCTGTTTCGGACAAACATAAATTTAAAAAAAAATAGATGACATGATATGCATGAGTAAGATAAGAGGAAAACATGGGGAGGAAGGTACTTACGTGTAGAATGATGATGATCCTGATGCATAACCCCCTTCCCATCCCTTTGTTTGACAGGCTCCTCAGCATCGTCAGAAAAAACACCTTTAGAGCTTGATCCATCCAGGTATGAATTGCCAAGAGTGGGACTTTTTTCCTTAGTATGTTCCGAGGCAGTATCCTTCCCATCCCCTTTGGACCCCTCCTCATGTGTCTTCTCCGAACCAATGCCAGTAGGTCCGGGAGAGTCATCATCCACGTTAATATTCAAATTAACAGACCTAAGAGGCGAAGGACTGAGAACCTGATCTTCATTAAGGACCTCATCTTCATTAACACCCATACCCCCATCCGCATCTACCTTTCTTCTCTTAGCCGAACCACCAGAAGCCGCAGCCTTCTCAGTCATGCGCTTCATGCTCCGATGAAGGTCGCTGACAGCCTTGCTCGTTTTAGTAGAAACGCCGGAAGAACCACCCTTCTCGGGAGCCTTCTTCTTCCCTTTTGTTTTCCCCACCGGTTCCCCACTTTCTTCTTTTCTCTTCTGTTTGTGCAAACATTACGATGTTTTGTCGATATAATCTCTTTGTGTTTTGTTGATGACAAACGTATAATTTGCAATACATTATGTAAAATGTTAAGGTACTCGTAATCACTCAAGAATACATTTGTATACTTCTCTCGACACCTCCAAGACCGCATTCGGCATGAATCACTCAAGGTATGTACAAATGTCATTAACCTAACTAAGTGATCAGGGATTAATATTTTCTTAAAACTCACATTTTAATCAAATGTGACAAAAGATTTTAATTAACTTTATTTTTAAGAAAATGTTTTATTAAAAAGAAAATGGAAATTTGAATTTGGCATATTCCATATGCCAAAGGAATATCCTTTGAGGGTATAAACTACCCCAGATGGCGTATCCCCACTAAAGGACAAATTTGCACGGACTCCGACGCGGAGGTTCCTTAAAGGAACCCGCGGTTCTTTATTGATAAGGTACCGCAGGTAGAGATAAGGAACCGTGGGTGTTTTTTACCGTTGCAATGTTGTCCTATAAATAGTGGATCATTTCCAGGTTTTCTTTCAACCCTTTTTGCACAGTTTCTTTCAAAAACCATCTTAGATCCTTGATTAGTTAGTTTTGATTAATCTTGTTTAAGATGTGATTCAATCTTCAATCTCCTCATCCTCTCAAGTGCAAAGAGAAGAACACTATCATTACCATGATGTGTTGGGTTCACTACATGATGAAGATCTTTCCTTCTATAGATCTAAGTTATGTTTTTAGTCTTCCTACCATGTATATGTAGAAGATCCAAGTGTTGGGTACACTTGGATGTGTTTGTAAGGGTAGAATATCCAAGTGATGGGTATCCTTTGATTAGGTGTTAGTTGTGTAGATCCAAGTTTGTTAATACTTGGATATAGTGTTAGAGTCATAGATCTAAGTGGTAAGTACTTAGATCTATATGGTTTATGTGTTTAGGCCATAAAACACAAGGTTTGTTATGTTGGGCCATAAAACATAACTAGTGGGTAGATTAGGTTGTGTCTTGGTAGTTCTAACTAAAATCTAAAGTGATGTGGTTGTGTCTAGGTAGTTCTCACTAAACTCTAAAGTGATGTGGTTGTGTCTTGTGAGTTCTCACTTAGCTTTAAAGTGATTAGTAGTTGTGTTGTGTGAAGTTCTCACTTAGCTTCAAAGTGAAGAGTCGTGAAGATTGCTTCTAGCTTTCGATTAGAACTCGACATCTAGCCTTGTGTCTTAAAATGGTGAAGTGGGCGACGTTATGTAGATTGGTCCTACCTAAGATTAGGACTCGACTTTTAGCTTAGAGTCGGAAATTGGATAAGCGACGTTGTGTATGGTTTCTCCACCTTAAGGAGTTTGTTGACTAGTGAAGTAACTCTCGAGTAAGGTGTAATCGAGGAGTGGAGTAGGGCGAAGAGGAGCTTCGTGACTGAACCACTATAAATCATCGTGTCGGTACTTTCCTTTACATTTATGTCTTTACCTTTGTAGATGTATTTATAGTTGCATACTTGTGTTGTGTGTTGTGTGCATCTCATAATCTAAACATCTAAGTTGCGGAAAAGCTATGGCTTAGTACGTGTGTGCTTCGTGTTTAGATTATGGTCAAGTGTACATCACTTAGTCTAAACATCCTAGTTGCGGAAAAGCTTATGCTTAGTACGTGTGTGCTTAGTGTTTAGACTATTTCTTGATGTACTCTTGATTTGATGTGTTTGTGTGTTTACTTACTTGTAGTATTTATCTTTCAATCAAACACATCTCATATCTAGTCAAGCTTGATCGAGAATTTGATACAAAGGATTGTCAAAGTTTAAACATGTAACAAACGGTTTCGTCCACTGTCGGCGGTTCCATAAATGGGCCAGCGGTTCTTTATTGATAAGGAACCGCAGGTACACATAAGGAACCGCGCACAGTGGATTAAGCCGAAATGTTTTGAAAACTAACAAGAAACTATTCAACCCCCCCTTCTAGTTTCTACAATTGGTATCAGAGCGATGGTCATACAAGATCTTTGAAGTATATTGTACTTTAAAGCTTGGATCGATCCTTGCTCTAGTTTTTCAAAACAAATGGTTTTCAAAATGAAAACGGTTTTTAAAAATAGAGACGATCTTTGTATCAAATTGTTCATGAAGAGTGATTACTTATGAAATGAGTTTTTTTGTTTCATTCATACAAGTTTTGGTGTTAAATAAACTTTGTATAATAGCTTGAATTAAATATTTTCATGTTTGGAAGTATAACAAATCTTTTATGACATAATTAACTCTAAAATACGAGTTCTATGTGTCTAAAATGATTTTTTAGAGTCCTAAGTCCTTCCAAAAAGTTACCAAATGATTTTGGCCAAAAACCCCATTTTTTCCCTCTGGACGCGGTTCTTTATCTCTTCCCCGAGGTTCCTTATTAATAAGGAACCGCGGCCAGTCTGACTCAGATTTTTGCAAACTTTGAAAAATCATATAAAATCAACCGTAAGTCCGTAGAAGTCGTGCCACCCGTCATTTCGAACGTAATTGAATTTTCTTTCAATTAAAAATGCTTCCAAACCTTTATTCAAACTTTAAAATTTGGATGGTTTCTAAGTTCCATACTTTGTCCAAAGTATTGAGCGTCGGTTTGTCGTAAAACTTGTGTTTTACTCTTTTCTATTAAGTTGGACATATCTTGGTGATATATCTTTGAAAATTGATATATTTATAAAGTGTTAAACTTAATTAAATTTTAAATGGGTCAAAGACTATTTTCAAATAAAATCAAGCTATGAATACTTTGTTGTATCTAACACTCAAAACATGGACGAATGCTTTTATGTGTTAAGCTAATTGTTTGTGTGTGTTTCCTTGTATGTTATTATTATATGTAGACATTATTAAGTGTTCCTTGCTATTTGTAGTAAGTATTGCTTATATGTCTAGTCTCTTGTGCCTTGCTTGGTATTCGTTAGTATCTAGTTCTTTCTAATTAGGATGTATGCTAGATTTCTTGCTTTTTGGTTGCAACATTATTTGTGCATTGCATATAGGATCAACATCTCTAGGTTTATATATGTTATATAAACATCATGTACACCTCGTTATGTTTATTAACACTCTTAGGTGTGAAAGCCTTGGGAGCTTATCAAATCTATTGATTTGGGTCGTCTTACTCGATCATTGTGTTATTAGTTCAAGTAGATAAATGTCTCACTATAAAACATGAAACACCCTTTGAAAATCTTAGCTATTTTCTCTTAAAAGAGTGTTTGTGGGAATCAAGAAAGATTTTGATTAAATATCAATGCATTATTCAAACTATGATTGGTATCATTATCGAATCTAATTGACATGTTTTTTAGTGTAGACATGAATGTGGTTTATTAATAATAAACATCGGATCATAACTCACACTTGTGTTGATGGTGTTATATTGAATCTACTTGTTCAAATTGTTACACATATTTTGTTTAATAATTACTTATAATACACAATAGAGTCGGTTTGATAACTTGGATGTTTCATCCGAAATACTCAAGTAATTTACATTGCTATGCAATTTATAAATGTGTCATTTCCGAAAGACCAATCAAGAGTGTTCCTTTGGTTTGTGTAAACTTTGTTTATACACTTCAAAGTTATTGGCCTCAAGTTCTATTAAGGTAAATAACCTTAACTAGACTTATTTGACAAGATATGCAATGGTGCATTCTTAACCCTCATTAGGTCATGCATTGTGTCGCCATGCAAGTTTCATCCTTGTTAAACTTTATTAGGCAAATACTGGAATTACATTTTGCCTAACTTGAGAATGACTACTAGAGAATTTATGCACTAGGATCTTAATTTGACCTAACGGTTGAATTACTTCCATGTGGGAAGTTGAGTTGGTGTATAACTTGTAAAAATGGTCGTGTTTAGCCTTAATTGAGCACCTCTAGTGATAGTCTCATACTCATTCTCTAAATTGGCTAAATGGCTCTTCCTATATATGACTAATGATAGTTTACTTTGATGAACTTTGTATGTCATTAGGAGTCTTTTTATTTTGTAGCCATTAGGTTTTTCTTAGCTTTCCTCTTACATGCTAATTGAACCTATGTGTCTTTCCTTTGTGTGTGTTCTAGTTTTTATTTCTCTTAAGCATGAATTGATGATAAGTTAGACTAGAACATTAGGATTTGCTGAATTGGAAAATCCTCCTTCACCACCTAAACCTAGCCTCTGTAGGCGGTTCTTTAAATAGACCGCGGCTCCATATCAATATGGAACCGCCGGTGGAGATAAAGAACCGCGGGCAGAAGCTCTCAAATTCGGGTTTTCTGAAACTTCCCAATTGTTCCAACACCCTTTGGAATCTTTGTTTCAAACCTTTGATCACTCCCAAAATATCTTGGGCTTTCCCTTTTTAACCCATTACTAGTTTGGATCATCCCCTCACCCTTTTAAACCCACCTTGTTAGCCATGTTCTTCACACCTTAAACCACCCTTTACTACCATGGTTTCTACAAGAACCTCCAATTCATCCAAAACCTCCTCTTCAAAGAGGCACCTCAAAATTAAGATTAAGTTACCCAAACTTAACTCTTCACCCTTTCACATACCCAAGAATGAGATTGTTCCAATTCTCATCTCTTCATCACCCTCACCACCTCTTGCTCCATGCAAGACTATCTCAACCCATGGTACCAACCATTCACATGGTTCTACCTCCTCTTCGTTTCAATCTAGAATGAATGAGCTAACCTCACCCTTCACTCCAAGTACTCTCTTGGATGTGACTACCCAACCTCAACCCATCCAAAGCATTCCCATTATGAATGACTTTGTTGATACCTTGGTGACTTCACCTTTTACCCCTTCAAACTCACCCACATCACCCATCCAAAGCATTCCCGTTGTGAATGACTTTGTTGAACCGTTGGTGACTTCACCTTTCACCCCACCAAATTCCGCCACCACCCTTGTCTTTCATTTAAGCATGTGGATTGCTTATTGCTAAGACATCTAATTTAAGCAAATCTTAGGATTCTAGTGTAACTAAGATTAAAATTATGCTTAAGTTTTAGGCTTGTTTTTTTATACATCTTTGTATGATCTTTATTCTCTTGTATTTCCTTTCATGTTTTTCAACATGATTTTTCTTTGAGTCTTGGATCTTGTTGTTATTATGTTTTTTCTTTTCTATTATTTTGAGTCCTTTTCTTAAACTAATAAGAATTAGGAATCTTCTTGGAGATGTATATTACATGTAGCTTGATTTGTGATATCTAGATAGATGACTTGCTTGTTTGCTACTTGCTTATATATCTTCTTGCTTATCCGTATGTTATATGCTTAATTGATTAGTTAATGAATGCATGCTTATTATAAAGGTTTTGTCTTTGTCAAGCAATTCCGATATAATATCTCTTAGATGTGTCTAACTCAGTCATGTCCTTAAATGCTACGTGCTAACATGTTTTACTTAGTCTTTTATTTTTAAGTAATCATGGTTCTTGCATGCCATATGTGTTAATTACGCACCTTCTCTACATTGGTTTATTGTAGACTTCATTGGGCATTGCATGAATTATCCTATGTGCTTACTTGATTATGTGTTAGATTTTGTACTAACTCTTCATGTCTTCTTGAGCTTCTTTTGAGTTTCTTCTCTCATTTTCTTTCGAGATTTCACTATCACCTTCTAAGGTATAGTATTCATGAATCTATCTGTGAAGTTATCCTTAACTTCTTTGTTGAGTCTCTCTCAATTCATTTTAATTATGCTCTTCTAAGTCGAGTCTCTTTCTTCTAGTCTTTCTAAACTAAGTTGAGTCGAGCCTTACCCTTTCCTCATCATGTAATTGTTCTTTGATCATCCATAATGATTGAGAAGAGCTACGAAACTTTGAGCATGTAGTTTATCGTATGCTAAACACCATTTGGTGTCGACATTCATACACATTTTTGCCTATAATGTCCTATATCCCGATTTTTTCTTAAAGCGTCGATTTATCCGCTTTTGGTTTTCCTTTATTTTTTTTGGTCAAAAATGTCTCTAAGTTGAGATATTTTTGTCCCTCTTTTTGAGATTTGATTGCGGTTAAAATTTACAATTGGTATGGGTGATTCCATCAATTCTAAGTTTTTAACCCCTTGAGATGATATCTTCAAATTCTTGATGTTTCTTTTCTACCTCTACTCCAACAATTTTGAATTGATTTCCTCAAAATCCTCTCCTTGTTTTTTGAGAGTTGAGGGTTAAATCTTGAATTTTCTTGGGTGATTCCAAAAATTCTAAATTTTTACCCTTTGACATATTATCATTACAATTGGGTGATTCCAACAATTGTTAATTGATCTTGTCAAGATCCTCTCCTTTGATTTGTTTTTGGATTGATAGCATCGCATGCACACTTCTTTGCTTGTCATTGTTTGTGCAAACGACTTGTTTATCATCCCCGTTTGGGTGACATCTCTTTTTATATATGCTCTTGTCTACTAACCTTGTTTTGCAGGACACTTCTAACCTTTTTTTTGTAGCTCGTCACTATTCTTGCTTTGTTGGTGTCTCAAGCAAGGGGGAGCTCATATCAAGGGGGAGCATTTGCAAGAGTTCAAGTCATTACATTTGCGATCGTTGACTCACTCAAATTGCATTCATCCAACATCTTGCAAGTAATGCATTTTGGACACTCGTAGATAAGCATATTATTATGCTTGGAGTTGGTTAACCTATGGTGATTGAAAACTTCACTAGGATGGCGTAAGCTCAATATCTTTGGATGATGGGTTTATGGTTGGGATTCTCGCCTCTCAACCGTCGACCACAAGTGATGATTAGCCTTTTGGATGCATGTTCTCTCGAAGTGACTATCACTTTGGACGTGTGCTCTCTCGACGTTGATTCTTCTCTTCTTCAAGACGTTGACTACCTTTTTGATTCGACAAAAGGGGGAGAAGTAAGTGTAAACGAGTAACTTATGCATTTTAATATGTGTTGCGGTTTACTTGTTTGTCATCATCAAATAGGGGGAGATTGTTAGTGCAAACATTACGATGTTTTGTCGATATAATCTCTTTGTGTTTTGTTGATGACAAACGTATAATTCGCAATACATTATGTAAAATGTTAAGGTACTCGTAATCACTCAAGAATACATTTGTATACTTCTCTCGACACCTCCAAGACCGCATTCGGCATGAATCACTCAAGGTATGTACAAACATGTCATTAACCTAACTAAGTGATCAAGGATTAATATTTTCTTAAAACTCACATTTTAATCAAATGTGACAAAAGATTTTAATTAACTTTATTTTTAAGAAAATGTTTTATTAAAAAGAAAATGGAAATTTGAATTTGGCATATTCCATATGCCAAAGGAATATCCTTTGAGGGTATAAACTACCCCAGATGGCATATCCCCACTAAAGGACAAATTTGCACGGACTCCGACGCGGAGGTTCCTTAAAGGAACCCGCGGTTCCTTATTGATAAGGTACCGCGGGTAGAGATAAGGAACCGCGGGTGTTTTTGACCGTTGCAATGTTGTCCTATAAATAGTGGATCATTTCCAGGTTTTCTTTCAACCCTTTTTGCACAGTTTCTTTCAAAAACCATCTTAGATCCTTGATTAGTTAGTTTTTATTAATCTTGTTTAAGATGTGATTCAATCTTCAATCTCCTCATCCTCTCAAGTGCAAAGAGAAGAACACTATCATTACCATGATGTGTTGGGTTCACTACATAATGAAGATCTTTCCTTATATAGATCTAAGTTATGTTTTTAGTCTTCCTACCATGTATATGTAGAAGATCCAAGTGTTGGGTACACTTGGATGTGTTTGTAAGGGTAGAATATCCAAGTGATGGGTATCCTTGGATTAGGTGTTAGTTGTGTAGATCCAAGTTTGTTAATACTTAGATATAGTGTTAGAGTCATAGATCTAAGTGGTAAGTACTTAGATCTATATGGTTTATGTGTTTAGGCCATAAAACACAAGGTTTGTTATGTTGGGCCATAAAACATAACTAGTGGGTAGATTAGGTTGTGTCTTGGTAGTTCTCACTAAACTCTAAAGTGATGTGGTTGTGTCTAGGTAGTTCTCACTAAACTCTAAAGTGATGTGGTTGTGTCTTGTGAGTTCTCACTTAGCTTTAAAGTGATTAGTAGTTGTGTTGTGTGAAGTTCTCACTTAGCTTCAAAGTGAAGAGTCGTGAAGATTGGTTCTAGCTTTCGATTAGAACTCGACATCTAGCCTTGTGTCGTAAAATGGTGAAGTGGGCGACATTGTGTAGATTGGTCCTACCTAAGATTAGGACTCGACTTTTAGCTTAGAGTCGGAAATTGGATAAGCGACGTTGTGTATGGTTTCTCCACCTTAAGGAGTTTGTTGACTAGTGAAGTAACGCTCGAGTAAGGTCTACTCGAGTAGTGGAGTAGGGCGAAGAGGAGCTTCGTGACTGAACCACTATAAATCATCGTGTCAGTACTTTCCTTTACATTTATGTCTTTACCTTTGTAGATGTATTTATAGTTGCATACTTGTGTTGTGTGTTGTGTGCATCTCATAATCTAAACATCTAAGTTGCGGAAAAGCTATGGCTTAGTACGTGTGTTCTTCGTGTTTAGATTATGGTCAAGTGTACATCACTTAGTCTAAACATCCTAGTTGCGGAAAAGCTTATGCTTAGTACGTGTGTGCTTAGTGTTTAGACTATTGCTTGATGTACTCTTGATTTGATGTGTTTGTGTGTTTACTTACTTGTAGTATTTATCTTTCAATCAAACACATCTCATATCTAGTCAAGCTTGATCGAGAATTTGATACAAAGGATTGTCAAAGTTTAAACATGTAACAAACGGTTTCGTCCACTGTCGGCGGTTCCATAAATGGACCGGCGGTTCTTTATTGATAAGGAACCGCGGGTACACATAAGGAACCGCGCACAGTGGATTAAGCCGAAATGTTTTGAAAACTAACTAGAAACTATTCAACCCCCCCCCCCCCTTCTAGTTTCTACATCTTCTTCTCCTCCGCGGCACGAAGAGCGGCAAGCCTTTTCTTCTCACGAGTGGCTTTGACAGCCTCGCTCTCACTCATAGCAATAATTTGATCAGCAGTAGGAGCACTCAAACGCTCCCCGGACGCAAGGGCCTCAGAAACATGAGGTGTGATCCGGTTGGTGTCATTCAAGCGATCTCCCTTAGTAATCTTGCCCGGAGCAGTTATAGGAAACCTAAGGTATTCAGACATGGTGACAGCTGCAAGAAGAGAAAGAAAACACAACGAAAGCAATACAAACTTACAACCATGAAAAGGGAAAAGACAAAGTATAAAAAGAAAGAGAATAAAAATAAGGGTAATACCATTCTTTTCCGGATCCAAAAAACGAGGCAAAAATCTTGGACACTCCCAAGTTAGTGACACACCAGCCATATACAACACCCCCTCCGGAATGGCAGCCAAGTCTACAACATGCTCTTCAAGAAGAAGAGCATCCGATTCATTAAAACTATCTCGGGGGACATAATCATTCAAGTCCGAATCAACCTGTCTCCACGACATAAAATCTGGAATAGCGCGGCGATCTATGACAAAAGAACTCCCATTTCAAATTCTTCAAGCAAGTAAGAGTATCATGAAAAATCTGTTTGTGAGAACCCTTTCCAGACCTCTTTTCAAAAGAGAACCAATGACCTTGTTTGCTAAGCCTATAGTAAAGACGGAACAGGGGAGCAGTAGGTTCAATGGAGAGGCTTCGACAGAAAACCTCAAAGGTAATAACACGATTCAACCCTAATGGAACTAGTTGTGAAATATGTACGACAAAGTCTTTTAAAAAGGCCAAAAGGAAGGTTGAGAAGGGGACTCGTAGTCCGGAAAGTTTAAAGAACTGCTCATATAAGCCTATACAGTTTTGAGGGAGACGGTCCATAGTCATACCTTCCGGAGCAACTTGGGGGTTGCAGCTTTCCGGAATATGATATGTCTTCACCAAATATTTAACATAAGCCTCGTTGAGAGTAGTCGTATATTTAGGCATGTCAAACTTGGGAGCGTAGCGAGTTGAGCCCAAAGGCCCAGGAAGATCCTCGTCTGCCATAACGTATAAGGGATGGATCCGGAAAGGTAACTAGGAAAGGAAGAGAAGATACCTGAGAAGAGAAATCCGGATTGGTACAGAGAAGGAAAACCTGAGAGAGAAGTAAAAACACACACAGACAAATGACGAATGGGCAAGTATTTATAGGCTCAGTAAAACCATGGGAGAACGTGAAAGGTACAGTAAAAACACATGTGTCATCAATCCGAGAGAGCTGACGTCACGTGTCGATCATCGCAGGGAAGTAGGGTAAAAGTGGTTGGGCCTTGATGGGCCTCAGCTGGAAAATGGGCTGGAAAGTTTTGTTCGGCCCATACCAATCATGAAAGAGACGAGCTTTAAGTATTGATTTGACTAAACCTTTTTAGCAAGTTAGCCCAATCAACACTTGGGGGGACTTGTTCGTGTATGTGTCCGGAACACATGACATGACCCGAAACACACTGGACGATCAAGAACGCCCGCATCCTTCTAGAAGAAGTCAACGCGAGTCAACAAGGAACTCGGCAGACACACTTCCTATAAAATAGGGAGTGTGTCCCCAATCGGGCCAACCAAGGCCCATCACCATTCCCGGCCTTTTAGGAATCAAACTAGTATAAATACCTCCTTTGAGTTCAAGGTTTAGGTGAACTCTTTTACCCTTATTAGTTTTTACTTATATTATTTTACTCTCATACTCCTCTTCGGATTTTTACCCTTTACTTACTTTCACGCCGGAGCTTGGTCTGGGTTCTCACACCCGGACGAGGCTAACGCGTTGCTTTGGTTTCAGGTTAGCCGAAGCAGACATCATACCAGATCCGGATTGGTCACACCATTCAGATCCTCGCAAGAAATAGCACGAACATGTGTTAAAGAATGGGAGTGTCCTTTCGGCAGATCGTGATACGAATCGGTTCAAAGCTGCTAACTTGCCACTCAACGATTGCATTTCCTTCCATGTTTTTGGTGATTGGATGTCAACAATGGCCCTAGTTTTTTCGGATTGGCTTGTATACCTTCCGGAGTGATGATGTATCCTAGGAATTTGCCTTCTTCTACCCCAAACGAGCACTTAACCAGATTTAACTTCATGTTGATTTGTTTGAGGTTGTCAAAGGTTTCTGCCACGTCTGCTAACATGCTCCTTTCATCCTTACTCTTTATCACCTTATCATCAATGTATGCCTCTATATTTCGCCCTATCTGGCTTTGAAAGGCTGAGTCAACTAGCCTTTGATATGTTGCTCCGGCATTTTTCAATCCGAAGGGCATCCTGGTGTAGCAAAACGTGCTTTGGTCCGTATAAAAAGTTGTTTTCTCTTCATCTTCCGGGGCCATTTGGATTTGATGGTAACCCTTGTATGCGTCCAAGAAACACTTAAAGAGAGATTCTACTACGGATTCAATCTTTTCATCAATGTCCGGTGGTGAATAGTAGTCCTTCGGACATGCTGAATTAAGATTTTTGAAATCTACGCACATCCTCCACGACCCATCACTCTTTTTGACCATGACCGGATTGGAGATGTACGTCGGGTACTTTACTGATCCTACTATTCCTGTCGCCACTAGTTCTTCCACTTCCTTGGTTACGGCCTTGCTCTTTTCTGATCCTAGCATTCGTCTTTTCTGACATACCGGGTCTAAGCTCTCATTGACATTCAAATTATGTTGCATGATTCGTCTCGGCACTCCTGTCATGTCTGATGGTTCCCATGCGAAGACATCCAAGTTGTCTTTTAGAAGGTTCTTTAATGCTGTTTGGCAAGCTCTAGTTAGTCCGCCACCAATAGTGGTAAGCTGTTCCGGATAAGCAGGGTTAATCATGATGCTCTCCGTACCGGATGGTAACTCAGCGTCACGGTCTTATCTTTTGCTGTGGGCGTTGGTGCTTTTCTTTTTGCTATCTGCCTACATTCCGAGACGATGACTGATCGAGAGACTTGCGAAGCTACCCCTCTTGGAGTGGGAAACTTCATCATGGCATGAATGGTTAACGGAATGGCCCGGAGGATCCGGATGCCTGTTCTCCCTAGGATCACATTGTATGGTGACGGGGCGCTAATTACTACAAACTTCATGTGAGTTCTTCGAACTAAGCTATCTGATCCGAAACTGACTTCTAACTCGATCTTTCCTATCGGCTTGACTACTTCTCCAGCGAATCCGACGAGATCAGTTTGCGTGTTTCTCAGCTTTGACTTGATGCTTGTTGGCAGCTTCTCGAAGCAGTGTTCGAACATAATATCTACCGATGCTCCCTCAGCAACATAAACTCTTCTTACCAAGTAACCTCCCAATTCGGCCTCTATGATGATTGGATCATCAGACATCTCATCTTCTTCAAATGGTGGAAAAGTGATCGGGGCTTTCATCCAGCTTTCGGTTGCTACTCTAGATTTCCTTTTCTCCCTTTCTGGTAGTGTCCGAACCATGTTTATAATCTTGTCTTGCCTTGGAGCTTCTTCTCTTCGATTATCTCGTCCTCTCTGGCGTACATCCCGGACAAGATGATTCAGCTTTCCAGATTCTAGGGCTAGCTCAATTTGCTTTCTTAGTTGGATGCAGTCGTTGGTAAAGTTCCCATTATCCTGATGATAGTCACAATAACGATCCATGTTTCCACCTATTGCCGGATTGTTCATTGGGCGGGGAGGGGGTAGACGAAGCTGTGTTTCGGTTGCTAGGATTTCTTTTAGATTCTTTGTCAAAGAATTAACACTTAGGACCGGGGCTACTCTGTTTCGGTCATGATAATTGTTTCGGTTATAGTCATTCCTGTGATAATTGTCATTTCGAGGTGGTGGGTATGGTGCCCTGTTGTCTCTATTCCTATTTCTGTTGTTGAAGAAATCTCTTTCCTTATATGCATCTCGACCATCATTTCTTCTATTGTTGTTCCAGCCATGGTACTTTTGGTTGCGATCATCCCTTCTTTGGGTGGGAGAGTTGGGCTTTCAGTATGGCTCCGTTCCTTCCCCTTTTGGCAGCTCAGTGTTGGCGAATGCTTCTTCGGATCGAACGAAGTCATCCAACCTCTCCATCATTTCGTCCACCGATTCAGGAACTTTGTCCGAATACCTTTTTTCCAGCTCTGGACTTTTAACCGAATCCATGAATGCCGAAATCTTCATGACTTCCGGAACTCCATGGATAAGACCTACTTTGACTGTCCACCGTTCTTTAAAATCTGTTAATTACTCATTCGCTTTTCTTACAATCTTGGTTATCTCATGCGGGCCTTTATGACATAGCATTCGGATCGAGTATCTCTTGATGAATGCCTTCCCTAACTCTGCCCATTCATCAATGCTGTCGGTATCCAAGCTTTCAAGACATCCCCTGGCTCCCCCTTCTAACGTTTGCTGGAACATCCTGCACCAAACCGGCATTGGCCATTCGCCCGAATTGGCTGCTCCGATAAAGCGGTTCAAATGGTCCTCCGGATCTCCCGTTCTGTCATATGTCTTGACAGTGGCAGGCATCTTGTACTCTGGTCCAGAGAAGTTAATGATTCTTTGAGTGAGTGGGGATTTGACTGCTTCCTTGAAAGGTTTCTTTAAATCCGCATCGGACACCACCTTGCCTCTTACTATCTTAGTGTTGCTTCTTCCTTCGTCTTTTTCGTTGAAACTTAGACGGACAGGTTCCACGGCGTTCCGGTTATGCTCTTTGACTAGTAGCCGCAAGGTTGAGATGTGTTGTTCAAGTTGCTACTTTGTGAGATTCTGATTGTTCGGAGAGGTCAAGTCAATCGGAAGGTTAGGACCTGTCGGAGTGACTGTAGGAGTAGGACCTGCCATTCTAAACAACTGGTAGATAGAATATCAAGTCCCACGGATTGCGCCAAATGTTCGTGCAATTTCTTGCGAGGATCCGAATGGTGTGACCAATCCGGATCTTGTATGATGTCTGCTTCGGCTAACCTGAAACCAAAGCAACGCGTTAGCCTCGTCCGGGTGTAAGAACCAAGACCAAGCTCCGGCGTGAAAGTAAGTAATGGGTAAAAATCCGAAGAGGAGTATGAGAGTAAAATAATATAAGTAAAAAGTAATAAGGGTAAAAGAATTAACCTAAACCTTGAACCCAAAGGGGGTATTTATACTAGTTTGATTCCTAAAAGGCCGGGAATGGTGATGGGCCTTGGTTGGCCCGATTGGGGACACACTCTCTATTTTATAGGAAGTGTGTCTGCCGAGTTCCTTGTTGACTAGCGTTGACTTCTTCTAGAAGGATGCGGGCGTGTCATGTGTTCCGGACACATACACGAACATGATACGACCAGATCGATAATAGAGATAAAAGGATAGATAGATTATATTAATGGGATAACCCGACCCCCCAATGGCTTATATTAGTGAGATAAACCGACTCCCCAATTGATTAATAAAACCAATACTTCATTATCATAAAACATAATCATCTTACAGCCCTTAATCCTCTATATATAATGAAAGTTGCCCTAGACTTAACTTGGTCCCTAAGATAAAACAATAAAAGGAAAGTAAATAAACTAATTATCTTATTAATATAATAAGAGACAGCAGGATCGTATCAATACTCCCGCCCCCAAACACACCTTGTCCTCAAGGTGTTGCATAAAGATGTAGCCTCGAGTAATCCCGGGATCCCAAACTCTTCTTTGAACTCCCCTCCTCTCATGTTGGTCATCATTAGGCCTAAATATTTGAAACACATGATTGCTTTTGATAATCGATTTTGTAAAAACATTCAGGCCAAAATTCCATTTTCTTTCTGATGGATGACGATCGATCCCTGGATTCCAAGTTATCCTTTCTTCCTTTCTTATGTCACAATGAAGCCCCTCGGAAGCCCTTAAATCAAACCCAATAGTATGTTTTTCCAGCTCTGCACCCAAAATCTGTCCAACCATTTGTTGTTCTCTTGGCCCATGCGAAGGTACATCCTTCTCTCGTACACGTGGCTGATCCTTTCTCATGTTCGTGTTGTCTTGGTTATTTGCTTTTTCTGGAACCATGGTGCATGTGCCAATGTCTTTTGTATCCAAATCCGGAAGTGCGTTTTCTGTTTGTGGTAGGTATTCCCCACCATATACATCAGCATCTTCTTTTGAATCTGTGACATGAACACCTTTAACAACGTTGCCTTTCAACTCTTCTTTCACATCCTCACCACTTGTATAACTTTGCCCGCTATTTTCTTCAAAACGTAGGGTATTTTGAATCGGTTTTGCGGGTACCTTGGTTGTTACTGGTGGCGATATGGGATTCCGGAAAGAATCAATTAGATTTATCATCTTTTCAATCTTTTGATTCCACGCTTCACGCCTCTTATCCTCTTCAATCTTTTCTTCAATCATTTGATTCCATTCTTCACGCCTCTTATTCTCTTCATAAGCTCTAATCGCCGAATATTGCTCATACAAACTACCCTCACGAGATTATTGGAATCTATTAAATATTCGCCTTTTAAAATCCTCCCAAGATCTAAACGGAGATCGACAATCACTCCAACAAAACCAAGAAAGAGCTTGTCCCTCTAAACATAACTCCGCAGCCGTTAATTGATCCTTAGCCTCAATCCTCTCGATATGAAAATATCGTTCCATGCGGTAAATCCACCCAAAAACATCACATCCTTCAAAGATAGACATCTTTAAATCTCTTCTGAATGAACGCATGCTGTTAACCATCTTCTTGTGCCCGGATGAACAGTAGTCGGTGAACAGTAGCGATGAACAGTAAATTTCTGAATGTAAACAGTGATTCGGATGAATAGTGGTCGGGTGAACAGGTTTTTTTTTTTTTTTTTTTTTTTGAAACCCTAGAATCGAAACAGCTCTGATACCAATTGATACGAACCAGATCGATTATAAAGATAAAAGGATAGATAGATTATATTAATGGGATAACCCGACCCCCCAATGGCTTATATTAGTGAGATAAACCGACTCCTCAATTGATTAATAAAACCAATACTTCATTATCATTCAACATAATCATCTTACCGCCCTTAATCCTCTATATATAATGAAAGTTGCCCTAGACTTAACTTGGTCCCTAAGATAAAACAATAAAAGGAAAGTAAATAAACTAATTATCTTATTAATATAATAAGAGACAGCAGGATCGTATCAGAACACTGATTATATCCCTCTACCTTCGGCTTCTTACTCAAAATTTCGTGATGTCCTCGTCCAAACCTCACTGTGGATCTTATAGCGTTTCCGACATAATGTGGTTTTTGCTGCTAAAAGAACTAACAGAGGATCTGGTCGTTGTTGATGCTAAACTCCATTCATTCAACTGGTTAGCTAGCAGGCAAAAAAAAGATCTCTGTTAGTTGGTTTGAATAGACTATCAACCCAGCCATGTAACGTTATTTCTTCCTCATTGTACTCAAGTGGGTCTTAGCATCTTGCTTGACCACTTCTAATTGTTTACGGTCTATAATTATTTCTTGCTGTTCAAAATAATATTTCTCGAAATTAAGTGTAGCATGAAGCTTTTTTATTCATCCCTTGATTGCAAGAATACACATTAACTCAAATTACACATAGATTACAAGACTTGATTGTATAAAAATAACATATCGGCTTCACTACTTTACTATACATTTATACATGTATAGAAGTATGATTCTCACTTGGAACTTCCCTTTCAGTAATAAGCTCATCAATAAGTCTATGAAATATCAATTTGCACAGACCGTCCAATTTGAGGGAAGTCGATTGGAACTCAAGGGGGGTATATTGCGGATATTGATGTCAAGTGGAAGCATACGGTACTCAATGTCAAGATCTTTGAAAATCTTGATCATTTCCTCAACCAAAAGAGCTCTTCTTTTCCATCTTCCACCCATATCCTGGAAATTTGATCGGTGTGTAAGCCATATTGATATTTTGAGCCGATTCATGTCCTCAACGTCCCTCACCACGATCATTGGATCAGGTTGCCAGTGGTCGCTCTTGTTCACAACATAGCTGTAACCAAGCATGCCGAACTTATGTGGTGATGAATAATTTCGGTGATGTTTGGATATGAATAACTACACAGATTTAAGGCTTAATCAATTTTATTATGCATTACTTAATTACCTTGTTATACTTTCCTTCATTTTAGCAATTTTTCCAGCAGGAGTTGATACATGGATGCAGAAATCAATGGCATCACCCATATCCGGACTACGCTGATAATTACCAATGGGCATAGTAGACAAGACACTGTTTGGATATGCTATCTTCTGATTATCATACCTTAAAAAGGTAGTTGTCAATATATCCATCTCCTCGACTACCATCTGGATACAATAAAAGCATCCAAAGTTAAAAATTACAACCCAAAAATAGAAAACAAGCAAGTTTTGGGTAATCTATTCAAAATCTCACCTGAACACCGTCAATCTCGCAACGATCACCAACGTCAAATGGATGCATAACAAACAGGAAAATAATGGCCTCGAACAATGTTTTGCACGTGTTTCCAAACACGAATGCAACCAAAATCAGTTGTGAGCTTAGGAATATGAAGAAATGGGTTGTAGCCAGTTTGAGTATAAGAAGCCAAATGATAACTATTATAATACCGACAACAATATTTAACATCTGATGGAGTTTGTCCACGGCTGTTTTTGTATCGTTGAGGGATAGTGCAAGAGCTCTACGTTCTAGAAACACATTAACCTAGCAACCAACGACAAAGTTTTTAATACACAATTTAGAATAAGAGCGCTACGTATACGAAAGCCATTAACCTAGAAAACAAGAATTTTTAGATACACAAATTCAGCACAGGACCTCTACGTTCACGAAAGCCATTAACCTAGCTAGGAAACAAATGACAGAATTTTAGATTCACAATTAAGCATAAAAGCAAAATATCTTTGTTGATTTATTTTAATTTTGTTTGCATTCAATTAAATCAAATCACCGTGTACTATAGAGTTTATATCAGATTGGTCATTTTGATATATTTGAAATATTTCCTGCTTAAAAGAATAAAGATGGATATATATTAATATATACTCCCTCCATCATAAAATAAGTGTCCACTTTTATTTTTTTCGATTTTTTTTCAATTTTAACCATAAATATTTATATTTGTGTTAAATTATATTTGATGAAAATTATGCAAATAAAATTTCATTTAAAACTCAATTCATTTATATAAATTATATCAAGTATTGTATAACACAAATATTAATATTTACGACCAAATTTGGAAAACAAAGATAGAAAAAAAGTTAAAGTGTACAATTATTTAGGGACAACGGAGTAATATATAATATTAAAAAGCTAACCAAAAATTAATTATATAATTCATTTTCATTCAGAAGCGTGTGATGCAAACCATAAACTTATACTAATGATCATGGTTTAAAAATCGGGTTTTTAATTAATTTGGCCTAGCCACCATGTCACGGTTCAACTGTTTTAACCGGGGTGTTATCGGGGTTTTCGGACTAAATCGACTTCCGATCACCCGACCGATTCACCGTTGAAGCAGCAGGTTTTAAAACATTGCTTATGATATAATTGTCACAAATGCAGCTAAGCCTCAGTTTTTCGAGTCCACTGAAGGGGCTGATCTAGCTTAGAGCCTGGGTGTGCAATGCATACCCTGTCAACATAGCTAGTAATGTAAAAAAAATTGATTTTTTTGGAACTTAGTACAAATAACACTACAAATTGATGAGTGCATACCCTATTAAATACTCCAAATTTATCAGTGCATACCCACGAATTCGAAAAGATGAAAAAGAAGACGATTAAAAAAAAACAGACTGGTATTTTCAGCCGTTTGTGTTTGCGATGGGCGAAGAAGAAGGTCAAATAGTGAAAATAATGAAGTATTAGTATATGATTTTTTCTTTTTCCCTATAGCCCAATTGTCCTGACCCATTTTATATATAAACTAATTGGTATTATATTGATTTTTTTGTTTTGGCTTTCTTTCTAAGCCCACTCTACTTATACATAATATTTAGATGTGAAATTGCGTTGTGTAGAAAAAGATCAAGCGAACATTTATTTAGTTTTTATACTAAAAATTTAGTTATGCATTTATTTGGTTAACACACTTAATGATTAAAATTTTCAAGAAAGATTTAAGCTTCACTAAATCATTGACAAAAAGTTTTTATTATAATGCAAAAAACCTCAATACAAGACTTTTTATAATAGTAAAAACTAAAAAAGCTTTATACCATTTTCGTCATCAGAAACGTTCCAACTATAATTAGTTTCCTTGTATCCGAAACTAATTCAATCTCGTTTAACCCAACTAGTTACCTAATTGAATCCGAAAAATGAAACAATCACTTTGAGCCCGAACCTTGAAAAACCCGACCCGATAAATGCAACCCGAAAAATCTAACTTATTAATGACTCCACTAAAAAAGTGCGCACCCTATTTCGAATTTTTAAATCCGCCACTGGTCCACTGTAGCCATATTTTTGTGATTTCACATAATTATACATTTGAATTCTACATTTGAATTCTGTATATTATGATGTGTATTTTGCGACCATTGTACTTTTTTTCGTTTGTCAACCCTCATATTAAAAAGCTAAGAGGGGAAAACAGTCATAAAACAAGAGAGGAATTCCTAAATATTATACTGTAAATAACCTTACCACCCAGTGTTTTAAATCTCGTTTGCTTATTCCTTTGGTCGCACTTGCTCCATGAAAGAGTCGCATTGTCCTCAAAGCTTCGTCATCTCGCAAAAAGCGCATCAAATCCTCAAGATAAATATATCTGACCAAAAATTAAACAAACAAAATCACATACATATAGGTTCCTGAAAATAAATATACTCCGTAATAGGGAATTTAAAGACCATAAGAACGAAAGCTTAATTACTTGGATTCTTGTTGTGCCACATTGAAAAATATCTTTTTGGCTGCATATTTAGCCTGACTTTCGCTCTGTATCTGTTTAGAATTCTCGTTATCATCACTATCACCGTCACCATAACCGTGACCTGCCATGTCTAGATATTGTTCATCTGAAATAGTTAACATGCTCGTGTTTATAACGTCCATCATCCTGTTCATATTCCAAGCAGAGATATTCTTCTGATTAAATTTATGCAAGTGATCAATCGTGATCCTGTCGTCATGCTTTTTAAGAGGACTATTTGCTTCTTTTTTACCCGTCAGGGGCGTACTAGGTCTCGAACCTCCAATCCCTCTAAAACCCTTAATATTTTCATTAAGTTGATAAGGTATATTTGCACCAGCACTTTGAAGCTTCTCAACCTCTTCCATCATCCAATCTTCCTCATCCTGTACCTTTAGCATTTCTATCATAGGCCGGCCGGAGAGTGTTTCAATCACATATTGGTTAAATAACGAGTCTTGAATTCGATCAAAAAACTTGCTGACGTGGAAATTCGAAGCAAGAACTTTAATGATTAAAGTTTTTAATAACCATACAAGAGTTCCCACCAGAAGACAGATACAAATTTTCGAAACATAAGGTAGGACCTTCTTCCCGTATATGGTCTTTTCAACTTTTTCGTCGAATATAATTTGCCAAGCTAATAAAACCATACCCAACCAAATACAATTTTGAACTGCTCTTTTTAACCCGTACACAAAATAAAGAACGCGTTTTCTCAATAAAAAACTTCGTTCGGTAAAAAACACCAAGACTCGAATTCCCCATCCAGATACTAGTCTCCCACAAATGGTAACGAATATCATTACTTCCCATTTCCACCATTCGAGATCATAGAGTTTTTTTCTTTTTATTTTAGGTGTCACAAGTGTGAAAATTAAAGCACCCATGATTAATATCAAACCAGTTAACTGAAGTAAAGTCCAGTTGCTATACCTTAGTTGCTTATACTCATCCGGCAGATCTTCAACAACTGAAAATTCATCTTCTTTGATGACATCAAAACCTTTCCCTTGTGTCTCATATTTCGGGGTATTATGGGATGACTTAATGTGAATTTCTTGTTGATCCATTAACCTTGATTTTGTTTTCATCCTCATTAAATTTGATTTCCGCTTATAATCAGAATTTGGGGAACAAAGCCCAACATGTTCCCCACTACGACCAAAGCCACTGCTACGAGCAGTTGCATTGGATCGCCGTGGTTCACTTACTTCATCCAAGGAAATCCTAGTATCATTTGGAGTTACTTGTCCATAGTTATTAGGACTTTCTTGGAACCGTGTACGAAGCATTGTGGGTTCTGACATGGTTGTGGTTGTTTACTGATATGATGGTAGGAAAATTGGAAGGGATTTACTATCTAGATTTTGCATGAAATTTGATTTCAGGATTAAAAAGTATTGGGGTATTTTCGTGTAAACTTAACAAAGGAGGGACGATTGTTTAAATGTAGAAGCAGAAGGCATTTAATAATTTTTGTAAGGGACGAAGAGTGTTTTTTATAGAATGAAACTGATAAAGACGTGAAACATGGCGGGCAAGGAAAGTCCAAACTTTGTATTATGGGAAAAACTAAACCCACAAAAGCTTTACAAAATCAAATCCACATAATGATGTGTCTTGTAAACTATTGGCTACACATATGAAAGAGAATTAAAAAGTAAATATGAAACACCACTAACCATAAGACACATCATTTTATAAAACCTTTTGTATGAATTTTTTTTGTGGCTCTAGCATTCCTCTTATACTATTCGCTAGCTCTGTCATGTTTTAAGAATGGGATATTTTTTGAAATTTTTATTTATTTGTACGCGAATATCAATTTATTTAAGTCATGTTTAATTAATGCATCAAATACATTATTATTAATATTTTATATAATAAAAAATTAGATTATTTTAAAATTTTCAGTGGAGGTTGAAAGAAATATTTTTGATTAATCAAAACGCTTCATTTGGACACCTATGTAAAATCTTATAATTTGATTGGCTAATAAAAAGTCAAAATTAAATCAAATTTCGTAAAATGTGAATAAAATCATAGAATAAAAAATCATCGAAAAATATATATTCTAAAAAAATGTGATAAGAAAACTTAAAAAAAAATTATTAGTTAATCTTTAACAATTCTATTTTTAATTACTTATACGGGTTTAGTGTAATTTATAAATTTAATATTTTTAAATAACTTAAAAAAAATAAATATCCCTTAGTTTTATAGTCCCTACACTTTATATTTTAAATACAAAGCATATATTGGTCTAACAATAAAACATATATGTCGTCTTTATATATATGCACATAATTATAAATATTAAATTTAAAGTACGAGTTATTAAGAAACAGATAGACAGAATTCTACGTAATATCTTGACACATATTTTGCCAATGTCGTTATGTGCTACCAAACATAAATATTGTCTAAAGTGAGATAACAAAAATATACACAAAATATCTGATGTAGACTAAAAACCAAAGTAATAAAGATAAGAAATTAGATCTGTTGATTCAAAAAGAATGCCAGAAACAATTCTGCTAATAATCGTTAATTCCGAAAAATGCCTAAAAATTAGGGTAAAACACGGCAACACAATGGCCAGTGGTTTAACTTTTATTAAACTGATAACTGTCTTGCCAGGGTTATAGTAGATTCATTAAATAAGGACTGCAATCAAAGAAAAATCCTAAATATCCAACGGGCTGTACCGTAGCTCAAAGACAAAGTCCAACTGAAAGTGAAAAAACATAAATATGCAAAAAAACTGATAATAAAAGGCTTTTCGGGCCTTAGAAAATCCGCAGCCAGCTAAAAGATAGTTACGGCGTCGTCCGCCTCCTTTTTACACACGTTTTGACAGGTCACGGGCTGAAAACGGACTTAGGATGCAAAAGTTATGCCCATTTTACTAAACCCCTCGTCGTCACGCGATCGCGGGCCTCCAGAAACAAGTCAGCCCGTTTTTCAATATTTGGGCCTCCATCAATATCAATCGATATTAACACATCATGAAAAATTATGTAAAACTCGTGTGTGTGCATGAATGTTATAACTATTTAATTATTAAAAAGTTAATATAACTTTACATAAAATATTAAAAATTATAAAATCCTGAGTTTATGAATTGCCATAATAATTAACTTCAAAACAAATTCTGTTATAGTATTCGTCCAAATTACGTGGTAAATCTTTCTACTAATAGTCAAGATCCAACTATTACGAATTAGAATCCTAAGAGTAAAAAGAGTTTGAAATTCAAACTGTAATAATTGTATTGGGTTTATATGACTTTACACGGAGCACAATAAAAAATCATAATGAAATATAAGCCAAAATTTA
The DNA here is from genome assembly GCA_025667525.1 of Glebionis coronaria. NCBI lineage: Eukaryota > Viridiplantae > Streptophyta > Magnoliopsida > Asterales > Asteraceae > Glebionis > Glebionis coronaria. The sequence continues at coordinate 256,684 of JANFOE010000881.1, forward strand.
AACATACATATAATCTACTTAAAATCATAATAACAAAATTACTACTTTAATGATCATTTATGTCTAAGACTTGCACATACAAGTATTATAACTTATTTATGTTTATGGTAGTGGTTGGTACTCAGATTGTGAACAGTAAATTATATAATAATATTATCCCTGCTTTTTAGCAGGAAAACTTACTCCCCACGTGGCTTCATTAACCTTTATGAGGTCCATTTATTGTTTTATCCCGTTTCACGAAATCATCCTTTTATATAAATAAAACACAAATCCACGCCGATCTTAATCAAACCAACCATATGATTTTGATTCTTTGATTGTTGCATGGTGAGGATTGATGAGATCTAAATGATTTGATATAGACTTTCATTGCCCCGACCTCTTCGTTTCCGTAGTATGTGGTGTGCGGCGTCGTTGATACATTGATGATGTTGGTTACCTCAAATGGTTTATTGCGATTCTGATTGCGGGTTGGGTCGGTCGTTCAATTGGTCAAAGAAATGGTTTGTAGACCATGATTGAGTCAATAAAAAGTGGAGGATTAGGGAGGAGAGATGGAAGAAAAGGCTTAGGTAGTTTTTCTTTCGCCATTAGTTGGTAGTAAAGTTTATTTTTTGTGATTTATGAATTGGATTGTGTAAAAAAAGTATTCAAACAAGCTTTTGAAAAAACATTTGGCTTATTAATCTTGAAAAAAAGTTAGTAGTTATCCTCTTTGATTTCATGAATTTGAGGTTTTAGTGAATGGGTTTATGATTCTTGATATGTGATACCATCTCGAACCTGTGGGTTTAAAGCCATGTTTTATGTATCCTCCCTTTCCTAAGAGTTGGCCTATGTAAGCCTTTTTTCCGTGTTAACTTCTTGATATGTGATTTCAACCCGAACCTGTGGGTTTACAGCCATGTTTTGTGTATCCACCCTTTCCTAAGAGTTTCCATATCCAATCCTTTTTTCCATGTTAACTTCATTGTAATTTCAAAAGCATGTGTAATTGTTATTACGTGCTTCATAAGAATGTTAATAAAGACTGCTAATTTATTTCAATAGGCCTTTGTTTTCAGTTCGTGTTGGTGATTCGGTTGATTGCATTTTATGTAGAACCATTGTGATTGTTAAAGTTGATCTTATGTTGGCAACGTATTTGCAGACATGGCGGTTATTATGCAACTGAAGTGATTTTTACTAATACTTTTTGGATGTGTTTTGCATTTTTTACTCTTTTTAAGGCGTAGGAAAGTGGAATCTGGCTTGGCACGATATCACGTTGTCGTGGTTGTAGTCGCCATTTTGAACTTGGTAACCATTTATACTCTTACAGGGCAAGCTGTTGGGTTAACCGTGCCAGGTGTAGTTTTCTCTTTCCAGAAGTGCTACTCTATCTGAGCATATAAATGTTTCTATTTTCAATAGCAACAAGAAACTTAAAAGGTTGTGACGATAAAATTTGAACATACCTAAGTGGGTTTGATTTATGTATGGACTATGGCCATCTTCGCGGGGAAAAATCACATAGTTTGCAGCCACGGTGGCCATGTCCTCTTTTTTCGGACGGTTACTTATCCGAGCTTCATGATAAATCTCGAAGCTTTCACCTCAACAGAGGTATTGCAGATTAGTGGATTTTATAACATTTTTATGTTTATGGTAGTGGTTGGTACTCAGATTGTGAACAGTAAGTAATATATTAACATAATCCCACCTCACTTTCCTATTTTTAGCGAGAAACTTTCTCCCCCACGTGACCTTCAGTATCCTTATACTTTCCCACTATAAGGCCCATTAATTGTTTTTGCTTTATCTAGTTGCATAAGCTTAAAGTTGTTATTTCCAATAGCTACAACAAATTTAAAAGGTTGTGACAATAAAACTTGAACGTGCCTACTGGGTTCGATTTAGGTATGGACTGTGTGCATCTGGGCGGGGCAAAATTGCATAGTTTGCAGCCATGACGAGCTATTTGTGTTAGTCTCAAAATATTGAGTCAAACAAGAATGCTCGGTCATATGTTTATTATGTATCGTATATTAGAACGTTGTAATAGGTAGTAGGTTAGTCGTGTATTACGAACTTAACTTTAACCTAAGGTTCATTCATAAGTAACCAAAGCCCAAAAGGAAAGCCCAACCAATTATCATATAGCCCATCATGCCACATGTAGGCAAGGCTATATAAACATCTCCTTGCATGTAAGGAGAGGTTGGATGGTCATTCTATTTTCTTAATCTAATATTCACCAAGTTTTCACACACTTCTCTCTCTTCTCTCTCTAGTTTCTCTCTCTAAAATTCATCTATTTTCTACCTTTCTTTCTTGTTTAATCATCACGTAATCTATGGGAAAAAAATTGGTATCAATCTCCATGGGGTAGTTTTTGTGATTCGTTGTTGCTATTATATTGGGTTCGTGTGATTTACACCTAACATCATCTCGAATTCAAGTATTTTCTTGTTTTTCGTTGTGTTTCGTGTTGTAAATCATACTTTAGATTATCTACATACTTGTGGTAAGATTTAGGTTACTTTGGTTTGGATTGAAACACGAATTCCAAGGTAAAAATCTCTTTTTTCTTGTTGCTTACAAGTCTCGAACTATTTTCTGGTTACGATCTGACTGTTGCGATTGCATAAACCCTGGGGGTTTCTACTTGCGATCCAAGATCACGATCACATCTTACGATCTACTTGCGATCTAGTGACTGCGATCCATTACCACGATCAAGGTCACGATCGACGAGCACGATCAAGTGAGTGCGATCACAGGATACGATCACCAAGTGCGATCATAGACTACGATCAAGTGAGTGCGATCACAGGATACGATCACAGAGTGGGATCGTAGACTACGATCACTAGTGAGTACGATCATAGGCTACGATCATAGAGTACGATCAAGGACTACGATCTAAGAGTACGATCAGGGTTGCGATCTAAGAGTACGATGTATGAGTACGATCAAGGACTACGATCTAAGAGTGCGATCAATGAGTGTGATGGGTGACATTACGATGGACATCCAAATTTTGTTAGAGTATTTTTTATACTTAGCCACTATCTAGACTAATCCCGGAACGTAGTTTACACGAAAATTAAAAAAAAAAGTTAAAATTTTCCCGTCAAGTAGATTCAAATTTTTTCCATACTAGTTTTAGGCTATTTCTAGCTCGATTTCAAAATTTGGTGATTACAAATTTTTTAGGTCTACCGTTTTGTCGGACTGAGGAATTTATTGTCAGACTGAGAAAAAAAATCGCAATTTTCGGAATTTAAACAACAACACAATCACAACACAACTACTTAAGATCCACATTCAATTCATCACTTAAGAGAATATTGAGATGGATTCTACTGCAGAATATCGTGTGACGAACAACAAGATAATGGTGGCGGATAACAAAGAGAGACCACCAATGCTTGTGGCCGGTCGATATGCTCAATGGCAATCACGTTTTCTTCGCTATCTTGATACAAGACCTAATGGTGATGCATTGAGGCAATGTATTAACAATGGACCATATGCTTACTCCGATATCACTGTTCCTCATACACCAGCCACAGACACTATTCCTGAAATACCTGCAACCACAAGAAAAGAAACGTTATCTGATCTTACACTAGAGAAGCGTGCTTGGTATGATGCAGAAAAAGAAGCGATCTATATGATTCTAAGTGGAATTGGAGATGATATTTATTCCACGGTGGATGCATGTCCTACGGCACAAGAAATGTGGACGGCTATTGAACGCTTGCAACAAGGATAATCACTCAACAAGCAAGATGTTAAAACAAACTTGTTTTGGAATTTTGGTAAGTTTACTGCATTGGATGAAGAATCAATTGAGTCTTATTATTCACGATTCTACAAGATGATGAACGATATGACAAGAAACAACTTGGAGGTCTCCACCATGCAAGTCAATGTGCAATTTCTTCAGCAACTTCAACCAGAGTGGACACATTTTGTTACTTTGGTGAAACAACATAAGCAGTTAGACAAGGTAAACTATCACACTCTCTTGATATCTTGAAAATTTTTTAGCATGAGGCAAATGAAATTCGAGCTGAACGAGTTGCAAAGACGGCTAATCCACTTGCTCTGGTGTCTACCACTCAAGATCATCGATCTCGTACTCCAAATTCATACTCCATTCAATCATCCTCACCACGATATTCCACATCATCCAAGTCTTCATTCTACACAAGATCACGCGGCAAAGAACCAAGAGCACCATCACCACCATCTGATTCATCATCTGAAGAGGATAGTGATGAAGATCAAGCTCAGAAAAATCGGGAAATGAAACAACAAATTGATTTCATTATGAAGACCTACCAGAAAATCTTCAAACCCACCAACAACAATCTTCAAACATCATCTAACACAAAGAACCAATATGTTGAGAATTCTCCAAGGTATGGTACACGTCGACGTGCTGAAAGTCCTTCTAGGTATGATCGACGTAATCCAACACATGTTGAGGGTTTTGCAAGGTATGATCGACAAACTTCCAAGTATGATACTCAGAGGATTGGTGCTGCTACTGGGAATAGGGAAACTGTTGGAACGCAAGTGGTTCAACAAAGTGGGATTCAGTGTTATTAATGCCAAGGTTATGGGCATATGGCAAAGGAATGCAGAAAGCCGAAACGGGTTAGGGACTCTAGCTATCATAAAGAGAAGATGTTGTTATGCAAGAAGATGGAAGCAGGGGTCAAATTGTCGGCTGAGGAAGGAGCAATGCTTGATGATACTGATGATGAAGCCTCCGACCAAGAATTAGAAGCACATTACTCGTACATGGCAAAGGTTGACGAAGTTCTCAACGTCACTTAAGATGACAATGGCCCTATCTTTGACACTGAGCCACTCGATAAGGTACACACCACTGATGAATATAATGTGTTTGGTGATATTCATGAGCATAGTGAGCTACCCAATGCCATTAAGACACATGTATGACGGAAAAGGTTGATAGCAATACCACACCCGATTCATCAAACATGTGCAATAATGAGTTTGAGGATGATCAACATGCAAATGAGTATGATGATGAGGAGCGTGTCGCGCTTGCTAATTTAATTGCTAGTTTACAAAAAGATTTCAATGAAACTAGAAAAAGTCAAAAGCAATTAAAGAAGGCAAACACAGCGCTCACTTAAAATTTTGAAGAATGCAAAGCCGCACTAATTACATCTAGTGAGACCATTGAACGCTATAAAGATGAGCTTCTTCAGAAAACCAAAGAGCTTGATGGGTACAAGGGTAGTGCGTTGAAAAGTCAAAAGGACGATCTGGAAAAGAAATACAACGAAACTCTTGAGTTATTAACCAAAGAGAAACGTCAATTTAATGTTTTATTAATAGATGAACGTCAAAAAACGTACCTTGCTACCACCAAAGTTAACGAACTTGAACAACGGCTTTCAATGGATAACACCGAGTTTGCTAAAAATTTTGATGTTAAGAAAAAAGAGGTTGAAACGTTAAAACAAGATTTCAAAATTCGACATGAAAAAGATACTGAAAAAGTAACGGAACTAGAAAAATAAGTCGAATTTTTGAAGAAAGTTGTGTATAAAACGCATGACTCTATTCAAACCGTAAGAATGATAGCACCTCCGTCTATGTTTAAGGGTCAAGCTAGCTTTGCAAGTCCTGATTATCTTGCCCAAGCTCAAGCTGCGAACCCGTGCCTTTATATGGATGAGTCCGAATGGACCGATCCTGAATATCCTCTTGGTTATGATGAGACATCCCTTTGGGATGAGGAGAGTAGATCAACGGTCAATAAAGAGTTTGTGAAACCATACAATTATGCTTATGAGAATAGTCTATATGGTCTTTTCACTACTCAAAAACAAAAGTCTCGTGAGGAATTGTTTTTAGAATGCAAACAAAGAAGAATTCAATGGAAGAAAGCTTTTGCTACAAAGAAAACAAACGTTTCTAAGTTCATCAACTACTTGCATCTTGATGCTTCTAAAAGCAAGAGTAGGCAGACATTTGGGTTTCTACAACATTACATTGATAATATTAAATCCATTGTTGACAATGAATGGAAACAACGAGAAAATAACGAGTGGAAAAAACCAATTCCTCAAGAAATAACTTATCAAACAAATCTTAATACCGAACACGACCACATTAAAAAAAAATATTCTTGAATTTGAAAGATTAATTCGGTCTAAAATGTTTGATGATTTAAAATATGTTGAGTCTATTGAGAAATAAATTGACGATCTTCAAATGGACAAGTCCGTTTTTTCAGATGAATATGATTTACTCTTAGAAGAATGTCTCTCCAAAGATATTTTGTGTGTTACTCTTCAATCTTGTGCTGATATCGATGAATATTCTGATGTTGCATGCAAATATCTTGATAAAATCAAAGAATGTGAGCGTCTTGAACTTGAGCTTTCGAAACGAAAAGAAAATGTTGATAAAAAGGCTTTTGAGTTACTTCAACACAAAACTGATTTCCTTTAAAACATTGTCATTCTCTTGAACTTGTTTGCAAAAAGACGTTGGTAGTTTTCCACATGATAATAACTTGCAAGAAAAACTTTCCAAAACGTTTCGAGAAATGAATGAACAGTGTTTGGAAATTAAAGGGTTGAAAGCTCAGTTACAAGACAGGGAAATAGCGATAGCAGAGTTGAAGAAACTCGTTGCTAAGATGGGTGGGAAAATTGTGAAACCTAGTGTTATGAAACCTGTTGTAAGACAACCCAATGCGCACAAAGTGACTAGACCCTCTGTCTTGGAAAAACCATCTGTTTTCTCTAATTCTGCATTTGCAAAACCTGCGTTTGCCCCCAAGACGGATGGGAAGGATATGTTACCACAGAATACTCTCAGAACACATATTCGATCACAAAACATTAAGAACACAAATATGATTAAACCATGGATGTATAGATTGGCCACAAAACCCACACACAACAAAGAAAGTCAATCACCTTAGACTTCTAGAAACACTAATAGACGTGTGTCTTTTACAATAGGAGTAATCCCCACGTGTTAGCCGATCTCAGCTTAAGAGCACTCGCATGAATGAAAAGGTTTGGCAAAACAAAAGTGAAGGGAAAATGAAGACAGTAGAAGACCACCCTAGGATTTTTAATGTTTCTAAGAATAAAACGCTTGTAATCGCGTGAAATGACATTTGAATTTTAACACCCCCAAATTTACACGTAGCGGAATCCATCTTTGGGTGCTAAACAATGATACAACAACACATAATTTATAAAGAACGACCAGAAAAGAGACGTTTTAGATTTATCGTTCCTAAAACATTTGTCAGAGTAGCGTAGTCCCAAGTAATCGTTACCAAAGGATAAGTTAAAACAACATATTAGTTTGTTTTAAAAAATGGAACGATAAATGAATCAAAGAGTTTGAACAACAAAAGCAGTGCACAACTTCATTCCCCGTGACCTCCAAGCTTCCACTTCTTGATTACCTGAAATACATGTGAGTAAAACAATCAGCAAAAATGCCGAGTGAATCTATAGGTTTATGAAATCAATTTGAACACAAGCAAAGATTATAACTTTGTGGCATGCTTCTAAGCATCAAATAATAATTCGCATCAACAATAATAATTGTATATAGCATAAATTGCAATAAGCTCATGGAACCGAGCCCTTAGACACTCCCATATCAGTCTAATAAGACGAGAGATTTATTAATTGTCGGTTACCTCCAGATTATTGGTACATTGCCGTATACCTGACTTCTCAATACAATATGTTCAAACAGTGTGGAGGTCGGGCCTAAGCTTCTATGACAAGTCCACAAAAACTGAACCGGGGCGGCTTCCCCCATAGATCTATTAATTGTACTAGCGGTTAACCCATCATAGGTTAATTAACGGTCCATAATTGAGGTTTTAACAAAGGCAATCACTTAATGCAATTTAAAGGCAACCACGGGTCCATTCATAGAGGGACAAAGCATACCATAGAAATCTTGTGTTCTAAGTTTATAAACCATGTATTCCCCCTCGCGGGTTTAAAATCATTTAATAACTAGTATAAAGCGAGGCTATAGACTCACCTTAGTACTTATAGTAGTTGAAGACGATCGCCGACGATAGTAGATGCCCGAAAAACACGACAACCGCAACCTAGCAAATAAGGTGCGTACATTAATAATAGACTCGAGAAATAAATGATACTTAATAAAATCAAACTCAAGTATAAAATCACGACAACTCGAGAGAAAACGATTCAAGTGGTTCTATTATACTCTCCTATATATTCATTTTATTATTATATGCCTTTAATAAAAATCTGCCGGAACATACCGAATGTCCAAGCCGTTTTCCCATACTTAAACATATCAAATTTTCATGATACTACTCAGAGAACTTACTTACTATATATAGAAAGTCCTCTCAAAAGCCCATTAAAAGATTTTACTTCTAAAGTTCCCTGCCCGACTCATCTTTGAATCACAAAATCCGGACAGTTTAGCGACCTTGACTTACGAAACCATTTTGACCATTCTAAACAACTCCATTTGTAAAACCGCCACTTGATTCTAAAAATAGACTCAAAATACTAAACTTGGAGCCTGAGAACAGCCCTTGAATCATTTTGAAACTCATTTTATAGTCCCCGAGATTCGATCCAAATATCGACAACAATTTTCGGATTGTGTCAACACTCCACTCCCGGTACACGAAAATCAAACTAGTGTATCTTCCACCTCGTTTGGAGTTGGAAGGCCTACTTTATATCAAATCGAAGCTAACGAAATTTTCTACAACCCTATCCTATTAGTTAAGCGATTATCAAACAGTAAGACCCCCGAAAACAGCCTCAAACCTACTGTCCAAAATTGACTATTAAAATCTCTTACAAAATCATATTTTTGATCAATTCCAACAACTTTTGTCATCAACCTAAGCCCCTAATATCATCATAAACCATTCCTAACACTTATATCATCATCAAAATCAAAAACCCGAAAATTAAAATTCATCTTTTTAACAAAAACATTACATAAACATCATTTGATCATCATCTCTAACACATGCATGATCAAAATCACCACCTAACAAGCCTAGTTTTTTATTATCAAAATTAAAAACTCAATGCATGTAAGTAAAAATAGTATCATTAGAATCACCTTTCAAAAATAGGAATGGGACTTGTTTTGTTTTTGGATGGATCAAGGTTGATCATCAAAATTTTTGATGATTTGTGTTGTTTGTGATGTATGGCCAAAAGGAAAGGGAAGAAAGAAATGGTGATTTTGTTTTATGAATTTTTTTAAATGAAGAGTTGCTAGTGGAAAAACTATATATAGTGTAAGGTTAGGGTAGTTTTTGCCAATTTGTGATAGTTTTGGTCCAAAATGTAATAAAATAGTTTAAGAGGGTAGAAAATATAAATTGTAAATTTTGAAATATTTACGAGACTCGGGTTTCATAAAAATACTAAAAAGTTTAAACGCACACGAAAAATAATAATATAACGACTCGATACGTAATTAAAACGATATCGTCGAAAGTATTAAATATCGAAACGATCGATAATAAAATATAAAATTTTAGGCATCCGTCGGTATCGCGATTACTTGTAGTCCTCGTTACTCGTCAAAATATTAAAATATAATATTTAATATCGGTTTCAACTTAAACCGTTAAGCATAATAGTATTTAACGTTATAAAATACTTCAAAATAATTGAAAAATACAACTAATTTATGACCTAATTTTTACGGGTTTTACATCCTCACCACCTTAAGGGAGCGACGTCCCGGCGCTCAACTCGCCTCATACACGAGTTGTTCACTACCCGGAAGGATGAGGGCATTCCTTATAAAGAAGTCTTCACGTTCCCACGTGAATCTCGATCCACGATCTCCGCTGGTTCTTTTACAAAAAGCAACTTGTCGTCAAGTTGTATCTCACCATAAAGGAATAAATAAATCCTTATCCACCAGTCACTCGTCAAGCTCGACACATGAAAATTTTATGAGTCACACGAAGCTCTTTCGATGACAAGAATAAATGACAGGATTTTCGGGTAAGTCGAGTTAAAAAGAATGTTGCAAACTAAAGGATATCCATCGGCCGGATAGCCATGGACACACATAAAAAAGAACTAACAAGAAAAACATTTTAGTCATCGGAGAGTGCTCACACGCGGGTCCCTACTCCAAAAATAATACAAAGACACCATCTCACTTTCGCCAACGTGCATTAAAATCTCAATAAATATCGTCGTTGAAAGTCAAAAAGATATTACATAATATGTGTTCTATATGATCGGACGTCATCGGATGATGCCGTCTCAAGTTCTCACAACTTACGATCATTTGACTAGATCACACACCATGTAAGTACATAAAAGAAAAGGTCGAACATAAACATCGAGTATAGATCTCCACCGTTAATCAACGAGAAAACCTTGAAAGAGTCCTTGATAATAACTACTTGATCTCAAGAGTCTTTCCACTTTCGGTGTCGGCTTAAACTTACTCCTCGAGGTTGTAACGAATTTATTAACTCCATTCATTAAGAGATTCGGTCCTCAATCATTTCACAAGTAAACGCATAAATCCTGGTGACACTTATCGTTTCTTCTTATACACTGCTTCCCGAGATTCATTTTAAACTCAGAATAAAATAGTGATCTTCAATACGAGGAAGAGAACGATATAAAAATAAATTCAATAAACGCATAAACGGAATATATGTGGTAAAATGATTTAAGGTTGACGATCGACGAGGGATCTCGAATCACGTAACCGTAAAACATAATAATTCACAATACTAGAAAAATGAGAGCGAAGAATGAATTAAATATTAACATTAAAATATCGTTTGTCACAATTATCCGTCCCGGATTTGGTATTACCTTAAAACTCAGTTGAGGTACTTTCTTGATAAAGATGATACATCAAAAATAGAAGTAAAATAGTTTCAAAATTTATTTGTTCGTCTTAAGAAACTTTGAAAGAATGACATAAATTTATTAATTAAACTCATACTGATGGTTACGATTTAGAAATATAATTCCAAATTAAATCATTATTAGGAATATAAATTAAACCGGTAATTTCGTTACATTAAAAGTAATGCATGATAAGTTAATTAGTTCAAAAGATATAGCATAATTTCATTTTAAACATTAGTTTTAGTTATACAAAATATTATGTATAAATTTGACCTTTTACTTGTGAGGGTTATTTCGATAATTAAAAATCATTGGAAAAATGTATAAAAGTTCCATAAAATTTTATAATACGTTGTAGAAATACATAAAGGTGTTTATTATTTCAAAATAAATATGGGATATATTCGGGTTTCGAAATGTGACAAGATAATAAACGAATACGAATGGAAATAATAGTCAACAATTAGTACGAAATCAATGGTACAAAAGAGAACGAAGCAAATGTCGTATGAATTCTTAAAGAGAATAATAAAATAAAGGCGTTGATGGTAAGACGATTAGAAATAATAGATTAAACAATTTGTCAATTTTGTTAGTGCGGTCGGTGGTTCACCAACATCAGCTCGTTAACTTAGCGGTGGTCGATACATGATCGGAAATAAGATCCATACAAAAATTTTAATCAAAGAAAATTCCTAATAATCACTTGTAATTACAACAAATCAAATGAACGATGTTAGTGTTTAAAGAGAGAGGTCAAAGCACGGTTCACAAAAGTAGATTTCGAGACAAACGAGAGTGACGGACGTCATCCCGGATATACGGAAATCACTCTAGTGATAATTCATTATTCACGTGCAGAGACATTCCAAAGATCTACCCAGTCGCATAAAGAAGATTGGACGAGACGGAAGGATAAAATATCGAGACTTTTAGGTCATTTATCAATAGTCAATAATTAGACGAACGGTCAAAAGAAATCAGTTATAAGACAAAATGAAGTAATAAGTAGAAAAACGATCGTCGAGTAAAAACGTACCCGTAAGCGCGTAATTCGTTCAAGAGAAGGTAAGAAAACATATGCGGATGCATAGAAATTGTGCTACTTGCATAAAATATAAAGGTTTTCAAAACTTCTTTTCACTTTATTTCATTTAATTTATCTTTATCATAAATACAAGTAAAAAGTTCTTTATTATCAAGATTTTTTTTAAGGTGATTACTATTCAGCCTAGCATGGCTCCTTCTAAATTAGACATAGGTGATCAGGCCATGTATAATTTAGGGCTAGCAATGCAGTGCTCAGTTTCGTCGAAAAGTATTACGCTTCTTATGTTTATATATAAACCATGCCATTTGTAAAATGGAATTTAAAAATAGTTTATAAATTTATAGGATACAAGTAATTTGTGAGATACTCAATAAGCAATTTTTTTTTATGTTACGAAAAGTATTTTATAAGACCAAAGTAAAAACAATTGGTGAAAATAATCGTAAAACAATATCAGATTTATTTATAAGGTGACATCATGACAACGTATAAAGTAGCCAAAGATTTGCAAAAAGTAGCAAATAGTAGATCATAAAACAACCAATGAAATGGTTACAAGTTGTTAAGGTTTCAAAAGGTTATAAGGTTTAGACGAAAACGCCATGAGACACATGATGAGAATGTCGACGAAGAATGTGAAGACAGAACTTCAAAACTCAACCCAAATCAGTGGAAGGTTAGAAGAAAATAAAAATAAAATAACATTGAATGACAATTGAGTCATATATATAAAAAGAATAAATCAATCCACATCTGTATTCTATGTAAGATACTTAACACAATATGCTTTTAAGAAAGTATATTCAAATTACACCATTAATCCGGTAATTGCTAAACCTGTAATATTTTATTTTTAAACATTTTCACATGCAACTAGTATTAGTTAGTTGTAAAATAATATTTGTTAAAATTTTACTATTTCAAATGAAATCAAAACTGCTTAGAAACGTTTAAAACCCATGTTCTGAATTTTTCTATCAGATTTAACTTTTAAATATGAGTCGACTAATTGACCCGATAAACGCATCTCCAAGACTCGGAGTCTAAAGCATTTTGATGCAAAACGACGTTTCAGACGACTTTCTAGTTTTACCCGAGACTTGAAACCCGATACAAAATGACCAAAATACCCCTGCAAGTTCTATGCAGGTTTGACTATTTTATTTTAAAAACGCAGGTTTTACTTTTAAGTTTTGACCTGTTTTTACACCTCCTGTAGTTTCTCCATTAAATATATTTTTCGACACTTCCTAACGGCTCAAAATATATATACATATACACATGTCTTGTGGATTTTACAACAATGAAAAATAAATCTCATAAGGAGCATCAAATAAAAATATAATATAATGAATGACATAAGATGCTTCAAGGTATTCAACACGAAATTTAGGAAGCAAAACGGTGAATGACGTTACCAAGATATAAGCGAACAATACACTTCGGAGTCGATACATATAAATGTCAACGAATTAAATCTTCACATGTCGTATAAAACGGTGATAAAATTCAACAAAATATTATGAAAACCATGATATTATTCAACACGATCTTTAAGAAATGTTTCAAAATGTATGACTCACACGATAGCGGTTAGTCTATTCCAAGGACACATTGAACTACACAATGGTCTGGAGATTACGTTAAAAGACGTCCAAGCACAAATAGCCGGAAGACGATTTGAATATCTATAGATATCTCAAAGTGTTAAAAAAAATGAAAGTAACGTGCGCAGATAAAGGTATGTAAGGTCATAATATAAAAATTTTGCAATAAAAGCAATTTAAATACTTCAAAAATAAATACAGAAAGATCTTGAAATTCATTGTATTTATTTAAGTTAATCATTAATAAATGATAAACTTTTATCGAAAAGTTTAACGACATAAATATATATCGATAAAGGGATCCTAGATATAAATATATATCCATAAGTGGATCATAGTATTTATTTATAAATACTTGGCAATAAGGTATACGTAATAACGCATACTAAAGTGGTAATCCCAGAAGTAGCTTGAACCTGAAGTCAAGCGAAGTCCGGTGCACATGACTCTTTGAAAATAAAATTGACAGTTATAGTTTAGGTTTTTAAAATAAAGACCTAGTTCTCTATAACTCATGGCTCTGGTACCAATCTTTAACACCCCTAAATTTACACGCAGCGGAATCCATCTTTGGGTGCTAAACAATGATATAACAACACATAATTTATAAAGAACGACTCGAAAAGAGACGTTTTAGATTTATCGTTCCTAAAACATTTGTCAGAGTAGCGTAGTCCCAAGTAATCGTTACCAAAGGATAAGTTAAAACAACATATTAGTTTGTTTTAAAAACTGGAACGATAAATGAATCAAAGAGTTTGAACAACAAAAGCAGTGCACAACTTCATTCCCCGTGACCTCCAAGCTTCCACTTCTTGATTACCTGAAATACATGTGAGTAAAACAATCAGCAAAAATGCCGAGTGAATCTATAGGTTTATGAAATCAATTTGAACACAAGCAAAGATTATAAGTTTGTGGCATGCTTCTAAGCATCAAATAATAATTCGCATCAACAATAATAATTGTATATAGCATAAATTGCAATAAGCTCATGGAACCGAGCCCTTAGACACTCCCATATCAGTCTAATAAGACGAGAGATTTGTTAATTGTCGGTTACCTCCAGATTATTGGTACATTGCCGTATACCTGACTTCTCAATACAATATGTTCAAACAGTGTGGAGGTCGGGCCTAAGCTTCTATGACAAGTCCACAAAAACTGAACCGGGGCGGCTTCCCCCATAGATCTATTAATTGTACTAGCGGTTAACCCATCATAGGTTAATTAACGGTCCATAATTGAGGTTTTAACAAAGGCAATCACTTAATGCAATTTAAAGGCAACCACGGGTCCATTCATAGAGGGACAAAGCATACCATAGAAATCTTGTGTTCTAAGTTTATAAACCATGTATTCCCCCTCGCGGGTTTAAAATCATTTAATAACTAGTATAAAGCGAGGCTATAGACTCACCTTAGTACTTATAGTAGTTGAAGACGATCGTCGACGATAGTAGATGCCCGAATAACACGACAACCGCAACCTAGCAAATAAGGTGCGTACATTAATAATAGACTCGAGAAATAAATGATACTTAATAAAATCAAACTCAAGTATAAAATCACGACAACTCGAGAGAAAACGATGCAAGTGGTTCTATTATACTCTCCTATATATTCATTTTATTATTATATGCCTTTAATAAAAATCTGCCGGAACATACCGAATGTCCAAGCCGTTTTCCCATACTTAAACATATCAAATTTTCATGATACTACTCAGAGAACTTACTTACTATATATAGAAAGTCCTCTCAAAAGCCCATTAAAAGATTTTACTTCTAAAGTTCCCTGCCCGACTCATCTTTGAATCACAAAATCCGGACAGTTTAGCGACCTTGACTTACGAAACCATTTTGACCATTCTAAACAACTCCATTTGTAAAACCGCCACTTGATTCTAAAACTAGACTCAAAATACTAAACTTGAAGCCTGAGAACAGACCTTGAATCATTTTGAAACTCATTTTATAGTCCCCGAGATTCGATCCAAATATCGAAAACAATTTTCGGATTGTGTCAACACTCGTCTCCCGGTACACGAAAATCAAACTAGTGTATCTTCCACCTCGTTTGGAGTTGGAAGGCCTACTTTATATCAAATCGAAGCTAACAAAATTCTCTACAACCCTATCCGATTAGTTAAGCGATTATCAAACAGTAAAACCCCCGAAAACAGCCTCAAACCTACTGTCCAAAATTGACTATTAAAATCTCTTACAAAATCATATTTTTGATCAATTCCAACAACTTTTGTCATCAACCTAAGCCCCTAATATCATCATAAACCATTCCTAACACTTGTATCATCATCAAAATCAAAAACCCAAAAATTAAAATTCAACTTTTTAACAAAAACATTACATAAACGTCATTTGATCATCATCTCTAACACATGCATGATCAAAATCACCACCTAACAAGCCTAGTTTTTTATTATCAAAATTCAAAACTCAATGCATGTAAGTAAAAATGGTATCATTAGAATCACCTTTCAAAAATAGGAATGGGACTTGTTTTGTTTTTGGATGGATCAAGGTTGATCATCAAAATTTTTGATGATTTGTGTTGTTTGTGATGTATGGCCAAAAAGGAAAGGGAAGAAAGAAATGGTGATTTTGTTTTATGAATTTTTTTAAATGAAGAGTTTCTAGTGGAAAAACTATATATAGTGTAAGGTTAGGGTAGTTTTTGCCAATTTGTGATAGTTTTGGTCCAAAATGTAATAAAATAGTTTAAGAGGGTAGAAAATATAAATTGTAAATTTTGAAATATTTACGAGACTCGGGTTTCGTAAAAATACTAAAAAGTTTAAACGCACACGAAAAATAATAATATAACGACTCGATACGTAATTAAAACGATATCGTCGAAAGTATTAAATATCGAAACGATCGATAATAAAATATAAAATTTTAGGCATTCGTCGGTATCGCGATTACTAGTAGTCCTCGTTACTCGTCAAAATATTAAAATATAATATTTAATATCGGTTTCAACTTAAACCGTTAAGCATAATAGTATTTAACGTTATAAAATACTTCAAAATAATTGAAAAATATAATTAATTTATGACCTTATTTTTACGGGTTTACATCCTCAACACCTTAAGGGAGCGACGTCCCGGCGCTCAACTCGCCTCATACACGAGTTGTTCACTACCCGGAAGGATGAGGGCATTCCTTATAAAGAAGTCTTCACGTTCCCACGTGAATCTCGATCCACGATCTCCACTGGTTCTTTTACAAAACGCAACTTGTCGTCAAGTTGTATCTCACCAAAAAGGAATAAATAAATTCTTATCCACCAGTCACTCGTCAAGCTCGACACATGAAAATTTTATGAGTCACACGAAGCTCTTTCGACGACAAGAATAAATGACAGGATTTTCGGGTAAGTCGAGTTAAAAAGAATGTTGCAAACTAAAGGATATCCATCGGCCGGATAGCCATGGACACACATAAAAAAGAACTAACAAGAAAAACATTTTCGTCATCGGAGAGTGCTCACACGCGGGTCCCTAATCCAAAAATAATACAAAGACACCATCTCACTTTCGCCAACGTGCATTAAAGTTTCAATAAATATCATCGTTGAAAGTCAAAAAGATATTACATAATATGTGTTCTATATGATCGGACGTCATCGGATGATGCCGTCTCAAGTTCTCACAACTTACGATCATTTGACTAGATCACACACCATGTAAGTACATAAAAGAAAAGGTCGAACATAAACATCGAGTATAGATCTCCACCGTTAATCAACGAAAAAACCTTGAAAGAGTCCTTGATAATAACTACTTGATCTCAAGAGTCTTTCCACTTGCGGTGTCGGCTTAAACTTACTCCTCGAGGTTGTAACGAATTTATTAACTCCATTCATTAAGAGATTCGGTCCTCAATCATTTCACAAGTAAACGCATAAATCCTGGTGACACTTATCGTTTCTTCTTATACACTGCTTCCCGAGATTCATTTTAAACTCAAAATAAAATAGTGATCTTCAATACGAGGAACAGAACGATATAAAAATAAATTCAATAAACGCATAAACGGACTATATGTGGTAAAATGATTTAAGGTTGACGATCAACGAGGGATTTCGAATCACGTAACCGTAAAACATAATAATTCACAATACTAGAAAAATGAGAGCGAAGAATGAATTAAATATTAACATTAAAATAACGTTTGTCACAATTATCCGTCCCGGATTTGGTATTACCTTAAAACTCAGTTGAGGTACTTTCTTGATAAAGATGATACATCAAAAATAGAAGTAAAATAGTTTCAAAATTTATTTGGTCGTCTTAAGAAACTTTGAAAGAATGACATAAATTTATTAATTAAACTCATACTGATGGTTACGATTTAGAAATATAATTTCCAAATTAAATCATTATTAGGAATATAAATTAAACCGGTAATTTCATTACATTAAAAGTAATGTATGATAAGTTAATTAGTTCAAAAGATATAGCATAATTTCATTTTAAACATTAGTTTTAGTTATACAAAATATTATGTATAAATTTGACCTTTTACTTGTGATGGTTATTTCGATAATTAAAAATCATTGGAAAAATGTATAAAAGTTCCATAAAATTTTATAATACGTTGTAGAAATACATAAAGGTGTTTATTATTTCAAAATAAATATGGGATATATTCGAGTTTCGAAATGTGACAAGATAACAAACGAATACGAATGGAAATAATAGTCAACAATTAGTACGAAATCAATGGTACAAAAGAGAACGAAGCAAATGTCGTATGAATTCTTAAAGAGAATAATAAAATAAAGGCGTTGATGGTAAGACGATAAGAAATAATAGATTAAACAATTTGTCAATTTTGTTAGTGCGGTCGGTGGTTCACCAACATCAGCTCGTTTACTTAGCGGTGGTCGATACATGATCGGAAATAAGATCCATACAAAAATTTTAATCAAAGAAAATTCCTAATAATCACTTGTAATTACAACAAATCAAATGAACGATGTTAGTGTTCAAAGAGAGAGGTCAAAGCACGGTTCACAAAAGTAGATTTCAAGACAAACGAGAGTGACGGACGTCATCCCGGATATACGGAAATCACTCTAGTGATAATTCATTATTCACGTGCGGAGACATTCCAAAGATCTACCCAGTCGCATAAAGAAGATTGGACGAGAAGGAAGGATAAAATATCAAGACTTTTAGGTCATTTATCAATAGTCAATAATTAGACGAACGGTCAAAAGAAATCAGTTATAAGACAAAATGAAGTAATAAGTAGAAAAACGATCGTCGAGTAAAAACGTACCCGTAAGCGCGTAATTCGTTCAAGAGAAGGTAAGAAAACATATGCGGATGCATAGAAATTGTGCTACTTGCATAAAATATAAAGGTTTTCAAAACTTCTTTTCACTTTATTTCATTTTATTTATCTTTATCATAAATACAAGTAAAAAGTTCTTTATTATCAAGATTTTTTTAAGGTGATTACTATTCAGCCTAGCATAGCTCCTTCTAAATTAGACATAGGTGATCAGGCCATGTATAATTTAGGGCTAGCAATGCAGTGCTCAGTTTCGTCGAAAAGTATTACGCTTCTTATGTTTATATATAAACCATGCCATTTGTAAAATGGAATTTAAAAATAGTTTATAAATTTATAGGATACAAGTAATTTGTTTTTTTGGTAAAGGGTTTAAACCCGGTAAATATATTAACCAAAAAAACATTTAAGTACAAATGGAATGTGGCTGAGATACCACATTAACCTCAAGCAAAAAACTTGATAAACTAGTGTGTATGACATGCCATAACCACACAACACCTATCAACCAAAACAAAAACAAGAGCCTCTATATTTCTTGAACCACCAATGAGGATACAAGTAATTTGTGAGATACTTAATAAGCAATTTTTTTTATGTTACGAAAAGTATTTTATAAGACCAAAGTAAAAAAAATTGGTGAAAATAATCGTAAAAAAATATCAGATTTATTTATAAGGTGACATCATGACAACGTATAAAGTAGCCAAAGATTTGCAAAAAGTAGCAAATAGTAGCTCATAAAACAACCAATGAAATGGTTACAAGTTGTTAAGGTCTCAAAAGGTTATAAGGTTTAGACGAAAACGCCATGAGACACGTGATGAGAATGTCGACGAAGAATGTGAATACAGAACTTCAAAACTCAACCCAAATCAGTGGAAGGTTAGAAGAAAATAAAAATAAAATAACATTGAATGACAATTGAGTCATATATATAAAAAGAATAAATCAATCCACATCTGTATTCTATGTAAGATACTTAACACAATATGCTTTTAAGAAAGTATATTATTTATTTTCAAATTACACCATTAATCCGGTAATTGCTAAACCTGTAATGTTCTATTTTTAAACATTTTCACATGCAACTAGTATTAGTTAGTTGTAAAATAATATTTGTTAAAATTTTACGATTTCAAATGAAATCAAAACTGCTTAGAAACGTTTAAAACCCATGTTCTGAATTTTTCTATCAGATTTAATTTTTAAATATGAGTCGATTAATTGACCCGATAAACGCATCTCCAAGACTCGGAGTCTAAAGCATTTTGATGCAAAACGACGTTTCAGACGACTTTCTAGTTTTACCCGAGACCTGAAACCCGATACAAAATGACAAAAATACCCCTGCAAGTTCTGTGCAGGTTTGACTATTTTATTTTAAAAACGAAGGTTTTACTTTTAAGTTTTGACCTGTTTTTACACCCCCTGTAGTTTCTCCATTAAATATATTTTTTGACACTTCCTAACGGCTCAAAATATATATACATATACACATGTCTTGTGGATTTTACAACAATGAAAAATAAATCTCACAATGAGCATCAAATAAAAATATAATATAATGAATGACATAAGATGCTTCAAGGTATTCAACACGAAATTTAGGAAGCAAAACGGTGAATGAAGTTACCAAGATATAAGCGAACAATACACTTCGGAGTCGATACATATAAATGTCAACGAATTAAATCTTCACATTCGTATAAAACGGTGATAAAATTCAACAAAATATTATGAAAACCATGATATTATTCAACACGATCTTTAAGAAATGTTTCAAAATGTATGACTCACACGATAGCGGTTAGTCTATTCCAAGGACACATTGAACTACACAATGGTCTGGAGATTACGTTAAAAGACTTCCAAGCACAAATAGCCGGAAGACGATTTGAATATCTATAGATATCTCAAAGTGTTAAAAAAATGAAAGTAACGTGCGCAGATAAAGGTATGTAAGGTCATAATATAAAAATTTTGCAATAAAAGCAATTTAATACTTCAAAAATAAATACAGAAAGATCTTGAAATTCATTGTATTTATTTAAGTTAATCATTAATAAATGATAAACTTTTATCGAAAAGTTTAACGACATAAATATATATCGATAAAGGGATCCTAGATATAAATATATATCCATAAGTGGATCATAGTATTTATTTATAAATACTTGGCAATAAGGTATACGTAATAACGCATACTAAAGTGGTAATCCCAGAAGTAGCTTGAACCTGAAGTCACGCGAAGTCCGGTGCACATGACTCTTTGAAAATAAAATTGACAGTTATAGTTTAGGTTTTTAAAATAAAGACCTAGTTCTCTATAACTCATGGCTCTGGTACCAATCTTTAACACCCCTAAATTTACACGCAGCGGAATCCATCTTTGGGTGCTAAACAATGATATAACAACACATAATTTATAAAGAACGACTCGAAAAGAGACGTTTTAGATTTATCGTTCCTAAAACATTTGTCAGAGTAGCGTAGTCCCAAGTAATCGTTACCAAAGGATAAGTTAAAACAACATATTAGTTTGTTTTAAAAACTGGAACGATAAATGAATCAAAGAGTTTGAACAACAAAAGCAGTGCACAACTTCATTCCCCGTGACCTCCAAGCTTCCACTTCTTGATTACCTGAAATACATGTGAGTAAAACAATCAGCAAAAATGCCGAGTGAATCTATAGGTTTATGAAATCAATTTGAACACAAGCAAAGATTATAAGTTTGTGGCATGCTTCTAAGCATCAAATAATAATTCGCATCAACGATAATAATTGTATATAGCATAAATTGCAATAAGCTCATGGAACCGAGCCCTTAGACACTCCCATATCAGTCTAATAAGACGAGAGATTTATTAATTGTCGGTTACCTCCAGATTATTGGTACATTGCCGTATACCTGACTTCTCAATACAATATGTTCAAACAGTGTGGAGGTCGGGCCTAAGCTTCTATGACAAGTCCACAAAAACTGAACCGGGGCGGCTTCCCCCATAGATCTATTAATTGTACTAGCGGTTAACCTATCATAGGTTAATTAACGGTCCATAATTGAGGTTTTAACAAAGGCAATCACTTAATGCAATTTAAAGGCAATCACGGGTCCATTCATAGAGGGACAAAGCATACCATAGAAATCTTGTGTTCTAAGTTTATAAACCATGTATTCCCCCTCGCGGGTTTAAAATCATTTAATAACTAGTATAAAGCGAGGCTATAGACTCACCTTAGTACTTATAGTAGTTGAAGACGATCGTCGACGATAGTAGATGCCCGAATAACACGACAACCGCAACCTAGCAAATAAGGTGCGTACATTAATAATAGACTCGAGAAATAAATGATACTTAATAAAATCAAACTCAAGTATAAAATCACGACAACTCGAGAGAAAACGATGCAAGTGGTTCTATTATACTCTCCTATATATTCATTTTATTATTATATGCCTTTAATAAAAATCTGCCGGAACATACCGAATGTCCAAGCCGTTTTCCCATACTTAAACATATCAAATTTTCATGATACTACTCAGAGAACTTACTTACTATATATAGAAAGTCCTTTCAAAAGCCCATTAAAAGATTTTACTTCTAAAGTTCCCTGCCCGACTCATCTTTGAATCACAAAATCCGGACAGTTTAGCGACCTTGACTTACGAAACCATTTTGACCATTCTAAACAACTCCATTTGTAAAACCGCCACTTGATTCTAAAAATAGACTCAAAATACTAAACTTGGAGCCTGAGAACAGACCTTGAATCATTTTGAAACTCATTTTATAGTCCCCGAGATTCGATCCAAATATCGACAACAATTTTCGGATTGTGTCAACACTCGTCTCCCGGTACACGAAAATCAAACTAGTGTATCTTCCACCTCGTTTGGAGTTGGAAGGCCTACTTTATATCAAATCGAAGCTAACAAAATTCTCTACAACCCTATCCTATTAGTTAAGCGATTATCAAACAGTAAGACCCCCGAAAACAGCCTCAAACCTACTGCCCAAAATTGACTATTAAAATCTCTTACAAAATCATATTTTTGATCAATTCCAACAACTTTTGTCATCAACCTAAGCCCCTAATATTATCATAAACCATTTCTAACACTTGTATCATCATCAAAATCAAAAACCTAAAAATTAAAATTCAACTTTTTAACAAAAACATTACATAAACATCATTTGATCATCATCTCTAACACATGCATGATCAAAATCACCACCTAACAAGCCTAGTTCTTTATTATCAAAATTCAAAACTCAATGCATGTAAGTGAAAATGGTATCATTAGAATCACCTTTCAAAAATAGGAATGGGACTTGTTTTGTTTTTGGATGGATCAAGGTTGATCATCAAAATTTTTGATGATTTGTGTTGTTTGTGATGTATGGCCAAAAAGGAAAGGGAAGAAAGAAATGGTGATTTTTGAAAGTCCCTAATCAATGCAAGAAACCCTAATCTTAACTTAATCAACACAAGGTATTACTTTTCAAACGTAATCTTATTATTGTATAATAAAGAATTACAAGTGTTATGGATAACACAGTTTGATGACAATGTGTTGTGCACACTTTGAACAACAATAAACCCTAACTTATGAATACAATCGTAGCTGTTTGATTCACTAAGTTATATGCACTAATGTTCTTAATATCTCAAAGTGTTGAACATTAATGCATGGATACACATCCTATTTATAGTGTTACGAGTTTGACTTAAACAGTACTTGATGTCGACTACACAAGCTTTTACAAGTTCCCACATCAGTCACATGATGTCCTTCTATTCTTGGTAGTCTTCCATTATGCTTTAAGGAATAGTTGTCAAAAACAGTTTCCTTATTCTTCATAGTCTCGAACACACAAATGGCATGTCCAAAGTGTGCTGAGAGTTATCAGGGTATTGCCACTCCTGTTAACTCTCAACCCCTCAGAGTCCCTGATACATCTTGGCTGTTATCCATCACAGCCAATGAGTATGTCTTCAGGTAATCTTCGACTTCCCTGACAATGTCTCTGACATGGACTCCTCTGAGGTTGCTCACAGAGACTTGGATCTCTGTGAGTCTTGCGAAACTTGCCTGCCTCCTAGGCACAGGCAAGGGACTATCTAACAGCCTAATTATGTTTAAATCAATGATCAGGGAATCTAACAAGTTCAGATTCCCAACAATCTCCCCCTATTTAAACATAAATAATGCTAGATCTAACTAAGTTAAGGTAAGTGAGTTTAACAGCTTCTTCTTACACATAACAGATCTAAACAAACATACCTCATGATTTTATTAAGACTTAAAGAAAATTACAAGTGCATTACATAAGTAAAATAAAAGATGAAGGTAAAAGGGCTGTGAACATCTTCAATAGTCATCATTTTTTATTCTTTCTTCAGCTTCAGCCAAGTCTAATCTGTTATCAATTTCATCCTGCATAGTCTTTGCAAACTTCTTAGAATACTCTGTGTTGATCTTGAGACACTTCTTGTGACAGAGTAGCTGAATAGTTGAAGCCAAGCACAGCTCATCTTCCCTCTGAAAAGCATACTGGCAAGCCTTGTTCATGAATGCCATTCCTCTTTCAGGCTCTGTGTATGTCTGACCATCAACAGGGCCAACAATACCATTTGGAAGGATCAAATCCCTGTGCATACCATCCACATGAACATCTTCAGTAACAAAAGTTTCATTAACAATTTGTGAAATTCTTCTCCTTTTGTTGCCTGTCTTTGGGGGTTCTTGTTCAAAAAGCTGTGGTGGGGGATCAATCTTGAGTTTGGCTGCTGTTTCCTTGATCCAGTTAAACTTGGCCTTAAGAGTTTTAAGTAGAAGGAAATTTTCCTGTCCAGACTTTTTGGCAGCTAAGGCTTCGAGTTCGAACCATTCTGATAACCCAAGTGTCTTTAACCTGAAGTTGTCAAACACATCCATATTTCTCTGTTGATTTTCCCTCCATAAGATCATCTGTGGGGTGTTTGTGGATTTATGAATGGTGTATTTGAACTTGGTTATCTTGCCAGCAACATATCTGTTGTTCACACAGGCATCATAGTCAGCTTTGACTTTCCTTAAAGCCTCAGCGCGTTTTGTTTCCATTTCCCTCAACCTTTGTTTTTGTTTTTCCCTTTCAGGTGGTGTCATCTTCCTCAGAGTAGCTTCATTTAATTCTTTGGCTGTCTTGAGCTCATTTAGTCTTTTGAATTCTTCAGCCTGTTGCTCTATTTCTTCAGGGGTCAAAGGAATCTCATCGGAAGGTGTAAAGGTTGAGAAATGGGAAAGGTCTGTGGTGGATCCTCCTGTCTCTAGCATCGCAGCTATCTTCTTAAGTTTGGTGTCAGTATCAACCAAAACTATCTCCTTTCCTTTCTTCGAGACAGAGGACTCCACACTTATGTTTTTCAAAACATCAGCTCTTTTGATAAACGTTGTCTGAGCCTGAGTTTGAATAGCTTTGGGGAGAGAGCTAACAGTGAATTTTAATTTCTTGGCCGCTGGCTCATCATCATCCTCAGGCTTGCTGATGTTAACCAAGATCAGAGACTTTAATGAGTCAGCTCCATCTTGAGTTTTTTCTCCCCCTGAGTGTCATCCTCATCATCAGGTATTATAACAGGTGTGATGACTTGGAGAGGAACAGGTGTGGTTGAGGGATTAGCTGATGATGAGCCTTGTTCAGCAGATGCAAGGCTGAGTGTAGTATTCTTCTCCCCCTCACGTTTATCCTTACTTCGCAGATGCTTGGATGAACGTGCCTGAAAATGTCTTGCAATCTGCTCCACAGAGGCAGCCATGGCACGTTGTCTTTTTCTTGAAGCCCTGGCAATCTTTAGCAGGAGGTAGGCATTTGCATTAGTATTTGCCTGAACACGCCTGATAATAAAGTTAGCATGGTTGTATTGCCTGGTGCGAACAGCGTTAAAGTGCCTGTGCATGGTGTGTTCATGTTCTTGGAACATGGCAGGGACGGCTGAGTCAATAGCATCCTTTATTCTTGTTGAAAGATGACCGAGTCCCTGGGCCACACCTTTTCTTGCACCATCCTGAATTGGCTCAGTGACAGCCTCAGTTACAGCCTTTTTGATGATGCTTGGAAATGTCACAGTAAAGTTGTGCATTTCAGACTTGATCACATCCAGCTTCCTTGATAAGCGCTCAATATCAGATTGATGATGGACAGGCTGAAGATTCTTGATATTGAGGCTTTGCTGAGCATAGTCATCCCCCCTTGGAATTAAGTCAAAGTTGGTCTGGGCAGGATGATCAAACATGAGAAATTCTGCTATTGGATCATAAGTTGGTCTTTGGAAGACTGTTGTTGCTGAGGTAGCAGAGTTTGGAGTATCAACAGCTTCCTTGAGAGGAGAAGTCTTGTCATCAGCTGGTGTGGACACAGCTATTTCTTTAGGAGGAGAGACAGACAGCTGGTCGTCCTCATCTTCTTCATCCTCTTCATCGAACATTCCCTCAGGGAATTCATCTTCAGGCATTTGCTCAATATCAGAGATATAATCCTCTAATGAGAGCATTTCTTCATCAGCATTAATCACAGGCTCTTCATCATATGGTTTGTCCTGAGTCATTGTATCAGCCTCCTTTTCTTGTTGTACCTGAGACTCGATGACTGGCTGTACAATTTCAGCCTGCAAATTTGTTGTAATTAGTAACAGGGAAAAATATAAGGGGAATGGTCGCCATTTCGCTGTCTCAGAGAGGCTGAGGGTGATTGCTCAGCCACTCCAAAGGATAAATCCTTGGGATTCTTTTAAGTGTGAATAAAATGTGGTTAATGATCGCCATTCGCTGCCCCTAGGAAAGCTGAGTGTGATTATTCAGCCCCCCAAAAGGTAAAAACCTTTGGGACTCTTTTGATTGTGAAACATATGTTGTTTATGGATCGCCAGTCGCTGCCCCTAGGAAAGCTGAGTGTGATTATTCAGCCCCCACAAAAGGTTAAAACCTTTGGGACTCTTTTAAGAGTGAAACATATGTGGTTGTAGGTCGCCTGTTACGCTGCCCCTAGGAAAGCTGAGGGTGATGATTCAGCTCCCCCTGAAAGGATAAATCCTTTGGGACTCTTTTAAGGAGGGAACCAAGAGGCTATGTGAAGTACAGCTAATCAAGGTTGAGACATTAGTGTATTCAGGTTGTTGTTAGCCTGAATACTGTCTAGAGGGTGCAGGGTCATCGGGGTGCTTTATAAACACAAATGAATCATTCCCTGGTGCAAAGACAGGGTGTACAGAAGTCTTAAAGTATTCTAAGTGTAATGACAGACTTCTATGGGTCGAGGATTACCCTAACTTCACCACTCTCTCCTACATACAAATGAGAGTGGCTGCTTGTGAACCTCTAAAAATGTACACTGATTACCTGTGAGATATCAGCTTGATCAGGCTGGTTTCCTGTTGTCTCAGCTGACTTAGAGACACTAGACGCCTGTTGTTTGTCAGCCAAAGAATCTGAATCCACAAGAGTATCTGGACCAGAGGCGGTGTCAGTCTTCTTTCCCTTGGCCTTAATAACAGCTTTGGAGTAGGAAGAAGAGGGGATTTTCTTCTTCTTAGGTTGTTCGCCAGATGAAGCCTTGGACTTAGTAGTGTGCTGCCCAGAGGTCAAAGACATAGACTTGCCAGCAACACTAGAAGTATTCACCTTCTCAGAGGAAGGGAGCAAGGGCTTCTCAGCGTTTGGTACTTGGTTGGCCACGTTCAGCATATGGGCAGTGACAGGGATATCCTCAGCTCCTATTTCCTTGTAGATGGCGCCTGTGATGCGATAGGGCTTAAGAGCAGTCAAGGCCTTGTTGTGGTAGTTATCTCCCAGCAGACTTTCAAAGATCAGGGACAGGAAGCACACATAACAGATGTTCTTTTCCCTGACCTGATTCCTTCCCTTCAGCTGTTCTACCAGGTTTGAGAATAGAATGCTTCCAACGTCAACATCAGCTCCCCAGATTAATCCATAAGCAATAGCCTGATGATTGAACGACATCTGATCCTGTGATCCCTGCATTCCTCCCAGGGACTTCACAATGTGGGTGAAGAGGACACGCCACATAGGAGTGAAATACTTAATCTTCAGAGGGGATTTGGCGAGGACCTCAGCTGGTGTAAGGGCAGGGTTAACGTCATGGCAAGGGTTGAGTGTGGCCAGGGCTTCCTTGACAGCCTTTTTGTCAACTACCTTCAGGCACTCATCTCCATGTTTTAATCCGGCCACACTAGAAAAGTCTTTAAGGGAGAAGGCAAAAGGGTGTTCATTGCATGAAAGGCTAAATGTAATGGTGTCTTCTACCACTTCAGTAGAATACTAGAATTCCCTAAGGTATTCTTGGTAAAAGGTGGATGGAGATTTGGTGAAGGCTTCATTTAGGTCACAATTCTGCATGAAGTTTACCAGATCTGAATAGGTGCTGTTTGGTGCCTTAATCCATCCAATGGCGTTGTTGGAGGCGAGGATGCTCTTGTTGATCTCGAAGTTAACATTGGAGGCTTTTGGAACTGAAAACGCCATGCATTTGAGGTTGAAGGTGAACGAAAATGGCGGATGGTTGAGAGAGATAAGAACTTATAGAGAGAAGTAGATTTTAGAATGGTGGTGGGTGAGAAGAGAAAGGAGACAATATATATTCAAACTTAAGTGAACAGTTATTCAACCGTATTAAATGCAAGGTGCGAAAATGACTGCTCAAGTGGGTCCCCTTGACCTTTCAAAAAGTTTGTCTCCTCGTTATCCGAAAAATAAATGATTAAATATTTGAGAATGTTTTTTGCATTTACTTGGAAAGTAACTACCTAGTTTCATGTGAAAAACATTTAATATAGAATCAATCATTTAATGAACACATTTAATATCAAGCCGCAGGCTTTGAGATATTGAGCATCCCTAGCTCAGCAACTAGCCTGTTGAACGAAGGTTCAGCCAAAGGCTTTGTAAAGATATCAGCTAGTTGCAGCTCTGTGGGAACAAAATGCAGCTCAATATCTCCCTTCATTATATGATCCCTGATAAAATGATACCTGATATCAATGTGTTTGGTACGAGAGTGAAGAACAGGATTGTTGGATATGGCAATGGCGCTGGTGTTGTCACAAAAGATTGACACTTTGTCATACAAGATTTCATAGTCAGCCAATTGACTTTTCATCCAGAGCACCTGAGCACAACAGCTGGCTGCAGCGACATATTCTGCTTCAGCTGAAGACATAGCCACAGAGTTTTGCTTCTTAGCACTCCATCCAACCAATTTTCCTCCTAGGATTTGACAGCTGCCTGAAGTGCTTTTCCTGTCAATACAGCATCCAGCATAGTCTGAATCTGAATAGGCCTTGAGATCAAAGCCTGATTCCTTTGGACACCATAGACCTAGGGAAGGTGTTCCTTTGAGATACCTGAAAATTCTCTTAACAGCCACTAGATGGGATTCTTTTGGGTTAGCTTGGTACCTTGCATAGAGACATGTGGAGAATTGGATATCTGGACGACTAGCTGTTAGATACATCAGTGACCCAATCATGCCTCTATATAAAGTCTCATTGACAGAGACCCCTGACTCATCAGGGCCCAAGTTGTTGGGTGGAAGCATGGGACATTTCACTGATGCACAATCAGCTAAGTCATATTTTTTAAGTAAATCCTTAACATACTTTTCTTGACAAATTGAAATTCCCTTAGGACATTGTTTAATTTGAAAACCCAAAAAGTAAGTTAATTCACCCATCATACTCATCTCATATTTCTTGGTCATTAATTTAGCAAAACGTTTACTAAGATTGGCATTTGTTGACCCAAAGATGATATCATCCACATAAATCTGCACAATGATGAAATCACTCTTGTCCTTGAAGGTAAAGAGTGTTTTATCAATAGAACCTGATAGGTGTGTAAACACCCATCCTTTTACCACTTAATTCTGGCTAAAACAAGACCAAAACACGTATTTAATATCATTTGTTTGGAATTATGCGTGGTTTTTGTGTTTATTGTGTTTTCAAAGCTAACCGGATAAATATTAAAGAAAACATGGGATTGCACGGGATTTATCAAGGAAAAAGACTCAAGATAAAGTCTATTGTCCAAGAGATGCAAAAGATTTGAAGTCACTAGGCCTATTCGAAGATTTATCGAAGAAAAGGACTAAAGACGGAAGATTTTCATAAGTCGAAGAAACTCGAGTCTATTTAACGAAGAAATCAAAAGACGAGTTGGATTTAATCGACGACAAATCCCGAATCAGAATCGAAAACGTCAACTTTTCTGAAAAGACGAGAAGACAAGAAGAAAGGGAGAAAGCCCACTCACCAACCAACCACTAGGAGTATAAATAGATACTCCCTTCACATTTTAGGGAGTTAGCTTCATTTTTCTTTTTCCCAGTACCTTAGGTTCGTTCCTTAACCAACTCCATTAGGGAGTTTGGTGATTTTTCTTCTTTCTTTCAATCTTGTAAGTTTGAATCAATACTCTTGTTTCTTTTACATTAATCAATCCATTCCATCTTTTCATTCATCTTGTTCTTCTCCATTTTCATTGCAAGTTCTTAAGTTTTTCTTTGATTCTAGTTTGATCTTAAAAAGTTGTTGATTTAGTGTTTTTATTGGTGGGATTTATTACTTAAGGTATTTAAATGATTTATGTGTAATTTGGTAAAATCTTTTTAAGTATTGGAGTTGGTTTTGGATTTACTGATTTCCTTGTTCTTCGCATTTCGTCTGTTCTGAGTTTCCCAGATTCCGAATAGGAATTCTGGGGTTGCCTTTATTCGGAATATTTCAATTATTCCGAGTAGAGGTTGTTTTTCTTCATTATTCGGAATATCACAGATATTCCGAATAGCTACTATATTCCGCATAGGCTTTGCATTCCGAACAGTGCTCTTTTTCCGCATAGACTTGATCTTTCCGAACAGGCATGTTTTTCAGAATGGCCATATTTTCCGCATAGATACATTTTTCCGCATTGAGATATCTTTCCGCATAGATGTTTTTATTCCGCGTAAGGACTTATTCCGCATAGTCAATATTTTTCCGAATAGAGTTTTTCTTTCCGAATAGCAGTCATTTTCCGAATAGGGCATGTTTTCCGAGTAGGGTATATATTCCGAATAGCATCTTACATTCCGAGTAGAGCAACATTCCGCATAGGAGAACTTTCCGAATGGTGTTACATTCCGCATAGACTAATTTTCAGTAAGAGTTATTTTTCCGCTTTGTCATTTAATTGTTTTTATCTACTGTTTCCGGCTTTAATCTTTATTCACTTCAATTATTTAGAATAGAAAACCAAATCCACTTTTTGTCACCAAGAACAAATCATTCCACTTTTAACTGAGATCAATTCGAGAGGATTCCGAGAAATAATTTTGAACCCATTGCAAACCTGTGTATCAAATGGCGCCGCTGCCGGCTCCTCTCGTTAAGATCAAAAGTTTTTTGTGAGAACTTGGATTTTGGGATCCGTTCCCCGTGAACGTTACTTTTTCAAGAAAACTTTCAAAAACACTAAAAAATATAAAATTTTCAAAAATCCTAAAAATTAAAAAGCAATAAAAACCGAAAATATTTTTGCTTTGTTTTTCTTTGTTCGTTCTTTTGCAGGTGTATGCGCACTCGATCCACGTCTTAACAAGAGCCCGAGCCTCTCGATAACTTAGACATGGCTGGTGTACAAAACAACAATAACATACCACCTCCGAACAACAATAATAACAACAACAACCCGCCCTTCAACAACATGAATAACAACAACAATGAGCCACTTCCGGATAACCGCCCCATGATTGAATTGCTCCAAGCTCATGTCGATGGCAACACGGATCCAATTGTTATACCACCAATTGCCGCCAACAATTTCGAGCTCAAGTCAGGCTTTATCCAGATGGTCTCCGCTCAGCCATTCTTGGGACGAACCATTGATGACCCACATGACCATATCAAGAGATTTCTACAACTCACCAACACGGTCAAATTCAATGGAGTTCCACAGGAGGTTATAAGGTTACAACTTTTTCCCTTTTCTTTAGAGGGACAAGCCCGGCATTGGCTTGCTAAGGAACCGCCACAGAGTATTCTCTCGTGGACGGATTTGGAAACAAAGTTTATCAACTACTTTTTTCCACCCTCTCGTACTACCGCTTTGCGGAATGAGATTATAAACTTTGAACAAAGGTACGATGAGTCATTCAGTGAATCTTGGGATCGTTTTAAAGATCTTTTAAGAAAATGCCCACAACATGGTTTTACCAAAGTACATCAAATTAATACTTTTTACAATGGTTTAAGCATGAGTGACCAAGATTCACTGAATAGTGCCTCAGGGGGTAATTTATTGGCTAAGACTTCCAATGCTGCTTGGGATATCATTGAGAACAAGTCTCGTGTGCAAACCAAGAGTGTTCGGACCAATGTTGCTAGTGCTAGCACTAATGACAGCGACAAGCGATTAGACAAAATCACTACGCTTCTTGAATCGCTTGTCACACATACCGTCAGCAACAACAACAGCAACAACGCCAAAAACGCTCAAGTGAACGCTGTCAGCCAACCTTGTGAGATATGCGGTGGTCCCCACTCTTACACAACTTGTACCGCCACCCAAGATTACCCTGCTGAGAATGTGAATGCGGCATATGGCACCTATCCTCAACCCGCTTATCAAGCAAAACCCCAAGGTGACCGTAACTTGCTTAGCTACCGCAGCAACAACTATCTTTCACCACCTGGTTTTCCTCCTACCAACCCAAACCAACAACAAAACCTTAATCGCCCTCCTCAACAACAACAAAAACCTCGACAACCATACATACCACCTCACAAGCAGCAACAACCACCTCAAAGAAACAACCAAGTCTACCAACAACCTGCTTACCAACCACCTGCATACAATGCTCCTCCCAACCAACCCACCGCTCTTCACCAAGAAGTGGAAACTTATATGAGGACTAACGATGCGATAGTGGGAAATCTTCAGAGAGAGGTGCTCAACTTGAAGGCGGACTTGGTCAAGCAAGGAAACGATTTGAGAGCCGATATGAGAACTACGTTGGATAGCCAAACCAATGATCTGAGGAACATGATGGCTAGTTTCTTCCAAAGTAGTCAACCCTCTTCTTCGGGTACTCTTCCGAGTAACACCGTTACAAACCCAAGAGGGGAGATGAAAGCAATCACCACTCGAAGTGGTAAAGGTACCAAGGAACCCGAGCTTCCTATACCTCCACCGGTGGTTGTGACTAAGGAGAACGAGTCGCCTGCTCCTATTCCTCCTCCTTCTCCTTCCCCAATTTCTCCACCTCTTCCTTCTACCCCTCCTCCACCCGTGGTTGTGAGTGACCCTATTCCTCTTAAGCCTTCCTCTTCTTCCAATATACCTTACCCTTCAAGGTTGAGGAAAGAGAAGCAAAAGAGCAAGGATGATATTCAGGTTTCGAATTTCCTTAAAATGTTCAAACAACTGAATTTCAATATCTCCTTCGCTGAGGCTCTCGCTCACATGCCCAAATACGCCAAAATGTTTAAAGACCTTCTGAGCGACAAGGAAAAGCTCCTCGACATTGCCAACACCCAACTTAATGAGAACTGCTCTGCAGTGCTCTTAAGGAAATTGCCAATCAAGCTTGGTGATCCGGGTCGTTTTCTTATCCCTTGCAATTTCCCGGGAGTAGAGAATTGCATGGCCCTAGCCGATCTAGGTGCCAGTATTAATCTCATGCCTCTAAGTGTTTGGAAGCAATTATCTCTCCCAGAGCTAGTCCCCACTAAGATGACTTTGGAATTGGCCAACCGTACGGTTTCTTATCCAGTGGGGATAGCCGAAGACGTTATTGTAGGAGTCGACAAATTCACCTTTCCTGCTGATTTTGTTGTCGTCGACTACGAAATGGACCCCCGTGTGCCACTCATTGTTGGTCGTCCATTCTTGAGGACCGGTCGCACTCTTATTGATGTTGAAGCCGGTGAGCTTATCATGAGAGTGGGTGACGATAAAGTAGTCTTCAACATGGGAAAGTTGTCCAAACAACCTTATTCATATGAGAGTGTTAATTGTATTGACGTTCTCGATGAGGCTTGTGAAGAACACTTTAATGATGCTTGCAAAAGTATTCCTACCTCTCTTCCCAATGTTGAGACCGTGTCCTCTATTGACTCATCGTTGTCTCTAGTTGGAGATAGTGATTTATTCTGGAACAATCTTGAAGCTACCATGGGAGATGCGAATTTAGCTACTAATGATTCTCCCACCGAGGGGGATGAAGACATGAATTTCTTTGACAATCTTCTCACCGAAGACAATCCTTCGCCTCCATCTCCCACGGTCATTGCTATCGATGCCACGACTTTGCAAACGCCTCCCGTCGAAAATCCTCCGGATTTGGAACTTAAGGAGTTGCCGCCACCTCTCGAGTACGTGTTCCTTGACGACAACAAGAAGTCGCCCGTCATTATTGCAACTGATTTGAAAGATGAAGAGAAGACTCGCCTCGTTGCTGTGTTGAAAGCTCACAAGAAGGCTATTGCGTGGAAAATCTCGGATATTCGTGGAATTGATCCTCAATTCTGCACACACAAAATTCTCATGGAGGACGACTTCAAGCCCACTATTCAAAGCCAACGAAGGGTGAATCCAAAAATACATGAAGTCATCAAAACAGAGGTTCTCAAACTTCTTGATGCGGGTATGATATACCCTATTTCGGATTCACCGTGGGTTAGTCCAATCCATTGTGTGGCTAAGAAGGGCGGAATAACCGTTGTTCCCAATGAACACAACGAGTTGATTCCCACTCGTCTCGTTACTGGGTGGAGAGTTTGTATAGACTACTGCAAACTCAATGATGCCACGAGAAAGGATCATTTCCCTCTACCTTTTATGGACCAAATGCTTGAACGATTATCCGGTAATGAATATTACTGCTTTCTTGATGGTTTCTCGGGTTATTTTCAAATACCCATCGATCCCCAAGATCAAGAGAAGACTACATTCACTTGTCCCTATGGCACTTTCGCTTACAAAAGAATGCCTTTTGGCTTATGTAATGCGCCCGGGACTTTCCAAAGGTGCATGTTAGCTATCTTCCATGACATGGTTGAACAAACCATGGAAGTCTTCATGGATGATTTCTCGGTCTTCGGGGATTCCTTCTCTGCTTGCCTTGCCAATTTAGAACGTATGCTAAAGCGGTGCGAAGACACTCGCCTTGTTCTAAATTGGGAAAAATGCCATTTTATGGTAAAAGAAGGCGTCGTGCTTGGACATAAGATCTCGAAAGCCGGTCTTGAAGTTGACCGTGCTAAAGTCGATGTTATCGCAAAGTTGCCTCCACCTTCAACCGTGAAGGGTGTGAGAAGTTTCTTGGGTCATGCGGGCTTCTATCGTCGATTCATCAAAGATTTTTCTCAAATCGCTCGCCCGATGACCCACCTCTTGGAAAAAGATACTCCTTTTATCTTCTCCAAAGAGTGTCTTGAAGCCTTCAACTCGCTTAAGGATAAGCTCACTAAGGCACCCGTCTTGGTTACCCCTAATTGGGAGCTTCCTTTTGAGTTGATGTGCGATGCTAGCGATTTTGCTATTGGAGCGGTTCTTGGACAAAGAGTGAACAAACACTTCCAACCGATCCATTACGCTAGCAAGACAATGACTGGGCACAATTGCATTATACGACAACTGAGAAAGAGCTTTTAGCTGTTGTCTATGCTTTTGAAAAATTCCGCCCCTATCTTGTCCTTTCCACCACCATTATGTACACCGATCATTCCGCGCTGAAGTACTTGTTGACAAAGCAAGATTCCAAACCAAGACTTCTTCGCTGGGTTTTGCTGCTCCAGGAATTTAAAATCGACATCCGCGATAAAAAAGGAGCAGAAAACCTAGCCGCGGACCATCTTAGCAGACTTGAGGATCCTTACCAGGGGGATCATCCGACCAAAGAAATCAATGATTCTTTTCCCCTGGAGACCTTAATGTCCATAAACTCGAAACCGAATGAAACCCCGTGGTTTGCGGACTTTGCAAACTACTTGGCGGGTGGAATTCTCAAGGAAGGGTTGACGTCTCAGCAAAAGAAGAAGTTCTTCACTGACATTAAGACTTACTTTTGGGACGACCCTTACCTATTCAAACAATGTGCCGACCTGATTATCCGTCGATGTGTTGATGGACCGGCAGCGTCTGAAATCCTTGATGCTTGCCACAAAGGACCCACCGGTGGTCACTTTGGTCCTAACTACACCGCAAAGAAAGTGTTTGATTCGGGATTTTATTGGCCCTCCATATATCGTGATGCTCACAATATGGTTAAGCGATGTGATGTTTGCCAAAAGCAAGGCAAAATCACACATAAAGACGAGATGCCTCAGAATTTCATTCAAGAGTGTGAAATCTTTGATGTTTGGGGTATCGACTTTATGGGGCCATTCCCTTCATCTAAAGGAAACAAATACATCCTTGTAGCCGTTGACTACGTTTCTAAGTGGGTTGAAGCCAAAGCTTTGCCTACTAATGACGCAAGGGTGGTTTGTAACTTTTTGAAAGCTCTTTTCGCTAGATTCGGTGTGCCTCGCGCCATTATTAGTGATCGTGGGACTCATTTCTGCAATGACCAATTTGCTAGAGTCATGGCTAAGTACGGTGTAAATCATCGTCTTTCCACAGCCTACCACCCACAAACTAATGGCCAGGCTGAAATATCCAACCGAGGTCTTAAGCGAATTCTTGAAAGAACCGTGGGAGAGCATCGTGCCGCATGGGCTGATAAACTCGATGATGCTTTGTGGGCTTTCCGTACTGCTTACAAGACCCCGATCGGCTGTACGCCTTATCGTCTTGTGTACGGGAAAGCGTGCCACCTCCCCATTGAGTTGGAGCACAAGGCTTATTGGGCCTTGAAGTGGGCTAATTTTGATATAAACAAAGCCGGTGACCTACGCAAGATCCAACTCAATGAGCTGAATGAACTTCGGAATGAGGCTTATGAAAATTCTTTGATCTATAAGGAAAGAACTAAGCTCATTCACGACTCCAAGATTAAAAACCGAGAGTTCCATGTTGGAGACAAAGTCTTACTCTTTAACTCTCGGTTGAAAATCTTTTCGGGCAAGCTCAAATCTCGTTGGTCCGGCCCATTCACCATCGCCCAAATTTTTCCATATGGTACTCTCGAGCTCGCTCAACCTAATGGACCAAATTTTAAGGTGAATGGCCAACGAGTGAAGTTGTACTTTGGTGAGGACACCTCCAAGGAGGTGATTCCATCCCTCACCACGTTCCCCATGAACTGAATTTGGGTCGAGTCAGGCTCGTGACTCGGTTATCAAAAACAAGCGCTCCTCGGGAGGCAACCCGAGTATCTATCCCTTTAACCCCCTAAGTGTAGGGGAGAACCTATTTTGGTCGTTTGTGTTTGTGTGGTGATGTGATTACAGGGATAAATGCAATCTTGGAAATCTTTGAAGAACCGCGCTCTCGTGTTATCCGAAACCCGGTTCTATCTCTCAACTATCGTGATTCAATTTTCTTCATACTCACATTTGAAATTGATCACTTTAGTCGTCTCTTCCTTAACTCGAGTTAACCAACGTGCACAATGTCATAAGTGTAGGGGAGACTTTTCCCACATGCTTAAACATTGAGGACAATGTTTATCTTAAGTGTAGGGGAGACTTCTATCGAAGTTTTAAGTGGACTTTTCCATGAAAATGCCTTCATTTAACCGGAAAATCCTATTTTTCAACATTTTTCAAATTTTTTATTAACTTTGGCCATTTAGTCGTAATTTTTAAATTTTTATCGTTGCTTTCATATGTATATATTCCGCAATAAAGTCAAAGATATTAATAAAGTGGTGTAGCTAGTTTAGAAGTTTTTGACATATTAGGCCTGTTGCGTTTATTTTGACTCAACCCGAATAGACTTATCCAAGTTTATTCTAGCTAGTATCCTTAACCATGTAGACCTTAATCGGTTTATTAGGCTAAGTGTCCACGAGTCTCATTACTTGAGATTTTAAATTGTGGAGGACGAGAAATGATAGAGTCAATTATAAGTCGGTATTCTTGCGCAAGCTCACTTGGTGTAATTATTTGCCTATTCTCCCATCACTTGCTAATAATTTATCTGCAATAAGTAAGGTCTTACGATTTGAAAAGTTACTTAGCTTCTAGCCCAAGATCGTTTAAAAGTTGCTCGGTAATGATAAGAGTTCATAGCCAAGGCATAACTTATGAAGCGGGGCGCGAATATTGGCGAGTCCGAAAAGGCCCTAACAAGGCATGAGGATTCAATTTTATTGCTGAAGATCCAAAGTGATGTGAAAAGCATTATTCCTAAAGTCAATATGAAGGATCAAGACTCACGACGAAAAGCAATCAACTCCCATAAAGATCATGGAGAAGTCTATCCGAAAAGACCCTAACAAGGTATGAGGATAAATAGATCCAAGTCCGAAAAGGAGGCGGATCGTTGTATCTCAAAATCCCAATTAGAGATTGAAGAAATAATCATGAAGTCGTGGTCAACAAAGTTGGAGTACCCCTCAAAAGTCTCCAAGTGAAGAAACTCTATTATGATGAGAAGACCATTATCTCAAGAACGTCTCTCGAAGATATGAAGTATGAAGTACATGCCAAATATCGGCCCGAGAAAGGTCTCAAATCGTGAACCAAGTTATGCCAAGATATGAACTTTTTGATATCCCGAGAAGCAGTTTTAAGAGATTTTGTCCTTTAGCTAACTATTGATCAAATCGTCCTACTTTGCTTTCAGCCTTAATAAACTATCGAAATAAGTCCAAAAATGCATCTTCATGATCATTCTAAGACAAAAATAAAATATAAGAGATACAACTAGGAATAAGGGAGTTTAAGCATTTAATTAAGCCATGTGTGTAAGTGTTTGATTTACTAACTTATAATAACAATGATCTCGTTTTAAGCTTAGTTTGGGGAACGTGAAACTTGAGGGTGATAAATCTTCGCAACACCAAAGTCCTAATGTAAGTCCTTGATTTCTTTACAAGTTGTTTCCATCCTTTTGTTTATTTTTAAGTTTTAATTTCTCTTAGCATTTTAATTTTTGTTTAGTAGAATTTAAATAAGGCCAAGGTTGATTAATTATGAGAAAAATGTGAAAATTGCTTTATCACTAAGCATTGCATGAGGGCATGGCAATGGTTAAGTGTAGGGGATTTGATAGGTGTGTAAACACCCATCCTTTTACCACTTAATTCTGGCTAAAACAAGACCAAAACACGTATTTAATATCATTTGTTTGGAATTATGCGTGGTTTTTGTGTTTATTGTGTTTTCAGAGCTAACCGGATAAATATTAAAGATAACATGGGATTGCACGGGATTTATCAAGGAAAAAGACTCAAGATAAAGTCTATTGTCCAAGAGATGCAAAAGATTTGAAGTCACTAGGCCTATTCGAAGATTTATCGAAGAAAAGGACTAAAGACGGAAGATTTTCATAAGTCGAAGAAACTCGAGTCTATTTAACGAAGAAATCAAAAGACGAGTTGGATTTAATCGACGACAAATCCCGAATCAGAATCGAAAACGTCAACTTTTCTGAAAAGACGAGAAGACAAGAAGAAAGGGAGAAAGCCCACTCACCAACCAACCACTAGGAGTATAAATAGATACTCCCTTCACATTTTAGGGAGTTAGCTTCATTTTTCTTTTTCCCAGTACCTTAGGTTCGTTCCTTAACCAACTCCATTAGAGAGTTTGGTGATTTTTCTTCTTTCTTTCAATCTTGTAAGTTTGAATCAATACTCTTGTTTCTTTTACATTAATCAATCCATTCCATCTTTTCATTCATCTTGTTCTTCTCCATTTTCATTTCAAGTTCTTAAGTTTTTCTTTGATTCTAGTTTGATCTTAAAAATTTGTTGATTTAGTGTTTTTATTGGTGGGATTTATTACTTAAGGTATTTAAATGATTTATGTGTAATTTGGTAAAATCTTTTTAAGTATTGGAGTTGAGTTTGGATTTACTGATTTCCTTGTTCTTCGCATTTCGTCTGTTCTGAGTTTCCCAGATTCCGAATAGGAATTCTGGGGTTGCCTTTATTCGGAATATTTCAATTATTCCGAGTAGAGGTTGTTTTTCTTCATTATTCGGAATATCACAGATATTCCGAATAGCTACTATATTCCGCATAGGCTTTGCATTCCGAACAGTGCTCTTTTTCCGCATAGACTTGATCTTTCCGAACAGGCATGTTTTTCAGAATGGCCATATTTTCCGCATAGATACATTTTTCCGTATTGAGATATCTTTCCGCATAGATGTTTTTATTCCGCGTAAGGACTTATTCCGCATAGTCAATATTTTTCCGAATAGAGTTTTTCTTTCCGAATAGCAGTCATTTTCCGAATAGGGCATGTTTTCCGAGTAGGGTATATATTCCGAATAGCATCTTACATTCCGAGTAGAGCAACATTCCGCATAGGAGAACTTTCCGAATGGTGTTACATTCCGCATAGACTAATTTTCAGTAAGAGTTATTTTTCCGCTTTGTCATTTAATTGTTTTTATCTACTGTTTCCGGCTTTAATCTTTATTCACTTTAATTATTTAGAATGGAAAACCAAATCCACTTTTTGTCACCAAGAACAAATCATTCCACTTTTAACTGAGATCAATTCGAGAGGATTCCGAGAAATAATTTTGAACCCATTGCAAACCTGTGTATCAGAACCCCTGATAAATTTATTTTCAGTTAAGAAATTTGAAAGAGTTTCATACCATGCTCTTGGAGCCTGTTTCAGACCATACATTGCCTTGTGAAGTCTGTACACATGGTTGGGAAACTCGCCGTTCTCAAATCCTTCAGGTTGAGCAACATACACTTCCTCAGCCAAATCACCATTAAGGAAGGCACTCTTAACGTCCATCTGATACACAGTGATCTTCATATAGGCAGCATAAGCAAGAAAGATTCTGATGGCCTCAAGTCTAGCAACAGGTGCAAATTTTTCATCATAATCAATTCCTTGAGTCTGAGAGAACCCCTGAGCTACCAGTCTAGCCTTGTTCATGATAATATTCCCAATTTCATCCATCTTATTTCTATAGATCCATCTAGTGCCTGTGATATTCTTTCCAGGTGGAGCTGGCACTAGTGTCCATACTTTGTTCCTTTTGAACTGATTGATTTCTTCTTGCATAGCAGCTACCCATCCTTCTTCTACTAGTGCCTCAGCAACTCTTTTAGGTTCAATTTGTGAGAGAAATTCAGCAAAGAGACATTCATTGGCTGAGGCTGACTCTGAGTCTTGGATTCGTTGTCTGGTTGTGACCCCTGCATTTGGTTCCCCAATAATATTGACAAGAAGAATGTGTTGATCTCTTGACCACTTATTTTGAGGAGCTGGGGATTCAAGGACAGGGGTACTTGAGGGCACAGCTGGTACAATTTGAGTCTCATCCTGCTGACTAGGAGGGCTTTCTTCAAAAACTACTTCAGTGTCAGAGTCTTCTTCAGCCATATCAAGGGAAGCTGTTTCATTATCAGCAGGAGAAACTTCAGGGATTTGAAGAATTGGTGAGTCATCAATATCATGAGAGGAACCATCAGAAATTTGAGGTTCTTCTTCATCAAGTTCCTTAGAGGTAGGAACTTCTATGTTGTGAGTAGACAGAGGGTCAAAGGCAGGGACATAAGGAGTGAGAGTATTGGAGTGATGATGACTGGTAGGTCTGGGTTCTGTGAACTCATCACTAGGGAAAGAAATGTTTTCATTAAAATCTATTTCATCACCCTCTGTTCCTGTTCTCTGTATGACTTCATCATCTTCATTGAATCTAACATGGAATGTTTCTTCTACTTCTTGTCTTCTGATGTTGAATACTCTGAAGGCTTTGGCTGTTGGAGAGTATCCCAAAAAGAAACCATCATCAGCTTTTTCATCAAACTTTCCAAGTTTATCCCTGTAGTTATAAATAAACACAGGGCACCCAAACACATGAAAATAGCTGACGTCTGGAGATCTTTTTCTGAAAACTTCATAGGAGGTTTTACCATGTCTTTTGACAATGATTGATCTGTTTTGAGTGTAGCAGGCAGTGTGAACAGCTTCTCCCCAAAATTGCTTTGGTAAGGCTGCACCATTTAACATAGTTCTTGCTGCTTCAATCAAAGTCCTGTTTCTTCTTTCAGCCACACCATTTTGTTCAGGAGTGCCAGCTGAAGAGAAGTTCTGAGAAATCCCTTTTTCATCACAAAAAGATTCAAGTTGATGATTCTTGAATTCTGTACCATTATCACTTCTTAGAGCTTTGACTCTAACATCATTCATATTTTCAACCTGTCTGATGAAGGACATGATGGTTTCAGCTGCATCACTTTTCCTTCTGAGGAAGAACACCCATGTGTATCTTGAAAATTCATCAACTATGACCAAGGTGTATTTGTTGTGATTAATGGTTTGAGGTTTGACAGGCCCAAACAAATCCATGTGAAGGAGATGTAAGCACTTGTCAATAGAGAATGATTGCCTAGTCTTGAAAGAAGACCTGTGATGCTTTCCTTTGACACAGGCAGAACAAGTTTTGTCTTTGGAAAACATTACTGAAGGTAGACCAACAACCAAGTTTTGAGTGGCTATCTTATTGATGTTCTTGAAGTTGAGATGAGACAGTCTTTTGTGCCACAGCCAATTGACACTTTTAGAGGCTTTGGCAAGAAAACAATTTGAGCTGTCTTCAGAGCACACAACCATGTTGATGACATAAACATCTCTCCTTCTAGGTGCAATCAGCACAACATCATTGTTTTTGTTGAATATGGTTCCCTGAGTCTTAGTAAACAAA
This sequence comes from Glebionis coronaria, assembly GCA_025667525.1. Lineage (NCBI taxonomy): Eukaryota > Viridiplantae > Streptophyta > Magnoliopsida > Asterales > Asteraceae > Glebionis > Glebionis coronaria. The sequence continues at coordinate 299,414 of JANFOE010000881.1, forward strand.
ACCTTATAGTCAGCATCACACAATTGGCTGATGCTAATAAGATTGTGTTTAAGACCATTCACATATGCAACCCTGGTAAATGTGATCCCATTGCAGTTCACTGAGCCATATCCTTCTGTGTCACCTGAAGAGTTATCTCCAAACACCACTTTGGGACCTGGCTCCTTTGAGTATCTGTGCAGGTATTGTTGAATCCCTGTCATGTGTCTAGAACAGCCACTATCTAGATACCATACCGATTCCTTGAGATATTTCTGCACAGATACATAGAAACAGATTAGTTCCTATGGTGAACCCACTTTCTAGTGGGTTCCCTGAATTGCTTGTTAGCAACTCTTGTGTTCCTGAAAAACTTTTGGCGTTGGGATGGACAGTTCATTGTTTCATGGTTATAACTCCCACAGTTATCACACCCAGGGAAGTCACCATACTCGTCTGAGTGATGGTCTGTGAATCCACATAATTTACAGGGAGGATAAGGTTTGTAATTTCCCTGTTGCCTTTTGGAACTCTGTGGTCTGTCCCTAGAGGGTGTCTGAGCTCTTTTAGCTGCCATGTGTCTGTCATGATCTAAGGTCGAATGGTGAGAATTTTTACATACATTGCAATAAGGTTTGATTAACCTTTCCCCTTTGGGTTCACCTAGAACTGACTTAGGTTCATGAGAAGTAGAGCATTCAGCGGAAGGCTTAATGTGTTGTTTCAAGAGTTCTACTTCTTTCATAAGAGACAACAGGCGATCTTCAGTGGTAGGTTCAACCTTATTCACAGCTTTAGTGGTAACAGGCTTAAAAGCTACTTGTTTACTAGTTTGTTTAGCAGGCACATGAAAAACTTTAGCTGGAGGATTCTCAATATCTGTCCTAAGTTCATCCTTAGCAGATCTAGAAGAACTGCTAGGTTCAACTCCAGAGAGTTTGGGCAAATGTGGTAGCTCAGCCACATCTTTAGAGACAGGGTCATTTCTCAAAGAAGTATCTGACATATGAATAGTCTCTGTAGATTTAAAGACAATGTCTTTGGGTTTGGTGAGAATCCTCAGCTTATTTTTCTTAGCAGATATATCCCTTTTTAAATCAGCAGGCACTTCATCCCTAAGCAATTCATCAATAGTAAACCTAGCACACAGCCATTTTTCAATAATCTTGTTTAATTCAGAGACTTGATCATTTAAAGCTATGTTTTTCAAGGTTAACCTGGCTACTTCATTTTGCAGGGATATTTTCTCTAAATTAACCCGCCTGAGAGTTTCACATTCAGCCTTAGCATTTATCATTTCAGATTTAGTAGAGTGAAACTTATCAAGTAGGTTCTTTCTTTGTTCCTCAACAAAGTGTAAATCAACAATGGTGTAATCAATGACATGCTTACGTTCATCACTATCAGACATAGATAAAAGCCTGTGTACCTTTTTCATTGTGATGTCAACCCATTGTCCTGATCTAGCATCACCTTTTCCAACAGCTGGTTCATCCTCAGCTATCGCCATAAAAGCCCTGACTCTTGTGGTGTCTTCTTCATCTGAAGTCAGTGGTTCATCATTCCAATCATAAGTTTCAGCAACCAACCCTTTCTTTGTCTTTTTCTCACCACCTTTCTTTTTGGACAGAGCTTCAATCTTCAAGTTCATTTGTTCTAATTCAGCTTTAAGTGCATTGTACTTATTTTTGTAATCTTTCTTTTTAGTGTCTGAAGAATTGGATTGAGATGAGTTGTTATATTGTTTGAACTTGTAGGGTTTGGATGAAGATGATGGATAAGAGGGTGAGGATGTCTTGGTAGAAGGACAGTCTTTTTGATAATGTCCAAGCTTTCCACAGGCAAAACATGTTTCTTTTGACCTGTCAGTTGGTTTACTAGCTGATCCTACTCTTCCAGATCTTTTGTAGTATCTTCTTTGGTTGGCTAGCAACGCTCTTTCATGGAACTCTGCATTGAGGTCTGACAAGAATTCTTGGCTGCTACGGGTATCTTCTTCAATATCAGAATCGTTGTCATGAGGATGTGTTGCAGAGATCAAAGCTTTGGAAGATGCTCCTTGGACTACAAATCTTTCAGTCTCTGATTTGTAGATAGTATCAATCAGCCCTTCTTCATAATTGTACTTACCATAGAGCTGAGCAAGGGTATCATTTTTGATTGAGTTGTTAGCTCTCTGAGTCTGATTCATGCTCAACCACTTTCTTGGAAGGCTGTTGAAAAAAGTAGCATTGATCTCAGCTTGACCAATAGTGACATCATTCATAGCCAGGTCATTTAGAAGAATCTTCAGCCTAGTATAGGTTTGCTGAACCTTTTTACCTTCAAGTGATTTAAAGGCATTAAACTGAAGTCTGAGTGCCTGAATCTTTGTCTCTCTTGTTTCTGAGGGTCCTTCATGGCCAAGAATGAGGTCTGTCCACATTTGTTTGGCTGTGGGACACTGAATGACAGACTTCATGATATGCTTGGGAAGACAGGAAATTATGATGCTTTTGAGACGTTTATCTTGGTTTGCTAATTTCCTATCAGCTGGAGTCCATTGTTTGAGAGGTTTGGGAAGAGGGTTTTCTTCAGTGGATGTAAGCGCCATGGGAATATATGGACCATTTTCTAAAATTTCTAAGAGAAAAGGTTCAAGCCCATCAAGGTATACAAGAAATTGACTCTTCCAACTGGCAAAGTCTTCTTCATCAAAGACTGGTACACTGGTTACGTGTGATCCACCTCTTGAGTCAAGAAGTTGGGGTAGATCATCGTCATTTGCAGGAGGGTTAAGTCTTGGTGAAGATGGGTTTGTGGAAGGTGATTGTGGGTTAGAAGTTTCCGGCATGGTGGATCTTGATTATAAAACTGAGAACGATGTTTCTTGAAGGTTTTAATATCAAACACCGCTCTGATACCAATTGAAAGTCCCTAATCAATGCAAGAAACCCTAATCTTAACTTAATCAACACAAGGTGTTACTTTTCAAACGTAATCTTATTATTGTATAATAAAGAATTACAAGTGTTATGGATAACACAGTTTGATGACAATGTGTTGTGCACACTTTGAACAACAATAAACCCTAACTTATGAATACAGTCGTAGCTGTTTGATTCACTAAGTTATATGCACTAATTTTCTTAATATCTCAAAGTGTTGAACATTAATGCATGGATACACATCCTATTTATAGTGTTACGAGTTTGACTTAAACAGTACTTGATGTCGACTACACAAGCTTTTACAAGTTCCCACATCAGTCACATGATGTCCTTCTATTCTTGGTAGTCTTCCATTATGCTTTAAGGAACAGTTGTCAAAAACAGTTTCCTTATTCTTCATAGTCTCGAACACACAAATGGCATGTCCAAAGTGTGCTGAGAGTTATCAGGGTATTGCCACCCCTGTTAACTCTCAACCCCTCAGAGTCCCTGATACATCTTGGCTGTTATCCATCACAGCCAATGAGTATGTCTTCAGGTAATCTTCGACTTCCCTGACAATATCTCTGACATGGACTCCTCTGAGGTTGCTCACAGAGACTTGGATCTCTGTGAGTCTTGCGAAACTTGCCTGCCTCCTAGGCACAGGCAAGGGACTATCTAACAGCCTAATTATGTTTAAATCAATGATCAGGGAATCTAACAAGTTCAGATTCCCAACAATTTTGTTTTATGAATTTTTTAAATGAAGAGTTGCTAGTGGAAAAACTATATATAGTGTAAGGTTAGGGTAGTTTTTGCCAATTTGTGATAGTTTTGGTCCAAAATGTAATAAAATAGTTTAAGAGGGTAGAAAATATAAATTGTAAATTTTGAAATATTTACGAGACTCGGGTTTCGTAAAAATACTAAAAAGTTTAAACGCACACGAAAAATAATAATATAACGACTCGATACGTTATTAAAACGATATCGTCGAAAGTATTAAATATCGAAACGATCGATAATAAAATATAAAATTTTAGGCATCCGTCGGTATCGCGATTACTAGTGGTCCTCGTTACTCGTCAAAATATTAAAATATAATATTTAATATCGGTTTCAACTTAAACCGTTAAGCATAATAGTATTTAACGTTATAAAATACTTCAAAATAATTGAAAAATATAATTAATTTATGACCTTATTTTTACGGGTTTTACATGAATGATTTGACTTTGAATGTTAAGTTTGTTTGTGTGAAATGTGGAAAGTGTGCTAATGCCAATCATGCTATGTGTGTTTCGAATAATGTCAAAAACGTAGCTACTAGAACTAAGAAGCAAACTGCGATGCCTATTAGTGCTAGAAAACCCAAACGCAAAGTGAACCATTCTGGTGCAACCCCCACTAAGAAAAGTAATGCATCAGACTCCACCACTAAGAACACTAGAAGCAGAATTACGGAATTATATGAGTCTGCTAGCAACTCTTGGAAATGGTGGTTTGCTAATCAATGTCCACCAGGATATAAATGGATGCCTAAAGTTAGGACAGAAAATGTGACAACGAGTGTTAGTATGACTTTAAATGTTGCTAAGGACACTAATGATTCTACAATCACAACTACTATGGTATCCAATTTAGAAAATGCTCCATCGTGTTCTAACTCTTCTGTAGGTGATACAAATAATTCTCTTTATACTGGACTCCGGATGCACGGAGCACATGACGGGGAATCTCAAGCTTCTAATTAACTTCATGGAGAAGTTCCTGGTTACTGTCCGATTCGGAAATGATCAATTTGACCCGATCATAGGATATGGAGATTTGGTTCAAGGGAATATCACGATCAAACGGGTATACTACGTAGAAGGGCTCAATCACAATCTTTTCTTGGTTGGTCAATTCTGTGATGCGAATTTGGAGGTTGCTTTCAGAAAGAAGACATGTTTTGTTCGTGATTATGATGGGAATGTCTTACTTACCGATACACGGGGTACTGATCTTTACACAATTTCACTTGAAGACACAACTTCATCAACTCCAATTTGCTTCATAGCTAAAGCTTCAACGACTCAGGCATGATTATGGCATCAACGTCTATCTCATCTCAACTTTGATACCATCAACTTGATTTCCAAGAAAGATATTGTGAGAGGCCTTCCAAGCTTGAAATTCACAAAGATCATCTTTGTTCTTCTTGTGAGGTTTGTAAAGCTAAACGAAGTAGCTTCAAAACAAAGACTACACCAATCTCTAAAGGACCAAAAGATCTTCTTCATATAGATTTGTGTGGTCCTATGCGTGTTCATAATATCAATGGAAAGAAATATGTTATGGTAATTGTCGATGATTACTCAAGGTACACATGGACTCACTTCTTGAGGTCCAAGGATGAAACACCTGAAGTTCTCATCAACATCCTAAAACTGATACAACGTGGTCTTCAAGCTCAAACTAAAGTGGTTCGTACTGACAGAGGCACAAAATTTTTGAATTCAACTCTGAGAATTATTTTTAAGCCGAAGGAATTGAACATGAAACATCTATTGCTCGAACACCTGAACAAAACAGTGTTGTTGAAAGACGAAACCGTACTTTAGTTGAGGCTGCTCGAACACTATTATCCGCTTCAAAACTACCATTATACTTTTGGGTCGAAGCCGTGTCAACCGCATGTTACACACAAAACTGATCCTTAATTATTCCTAGACAAAAAAAGACACCATATCACATAATTCATGATCGAAAACCTTCACTCAAACACCTTCACGTTTTTAGATGTACGTGTTACATTATTCGAGATGGTGAAAATCTGGACAAGATGAAAGAGAAAGGTGATTCATGCAATCTTGTGGGATAAGCAACTCAGTCTAAGGGATATAGAGTTTACAACAAGAGAACAAAATTGATAGTCGAGACTATTCATATCAGATTCGATGAATTGCAAGAAATGGCACTTGAACAAAACAGTTTAAGTCCCGATCCACAACGACAAAAGACTTCTGTGTACAACCGCACGGAACTCGGAACTCAAGACCACAACAGTGAACCGTCAAGTTAAAAATCTGGTTCCTAAACATGTTCCTAGAGCAGATATGACAATGGACACGACACTTGAAGATTTGGAAATGATATATGGACCAATGTATGATGAATATTTCACGGGGGAGAAACATGTTGTATCGAAGTCTTCCGCTATCACTCATGATAAGGATGATGATACCGACCATCGTCAACAAAAGGATACAACTTTATCTACTTCAACACGGGTTGCTGCAGATTTATCTCCTCAGAATAACACATCAACAACCGCTCCTACAACATCAAAAACTACTGTCATTGCTCCAGAGAAAACAAATCAAGCAGACAATGCATTATCTGACGAAGACAAATTTATCAACCCATTCGGTACACCGGTACATGAAACTGGAGAGTCTTCTACTCGCCATGTTTATCCGTCAAATATGCACACGTTCTACCAACGAAATCCTTCAACACATCATTGGACCCGAGATCATCCTTTGGTTCAAGTAATTTGAAACCCTTCACAGCCCGTTCGTACAAGACGACAGCGTAACACCGATGGCGATGTTTGTATGTTCACACTCGCCGTGAGTTCAACTGAACTGAAAAACATCAAAAAAGCCATGGCTGATCATGCTTGGATTGAATCGATGACGGATGAACTTCAACAATCTGAAAGACTTAAAGTCTGGGAACTTGTAGACAGACCATACGATGTAATACCGTTAAATCTTTGATGGATCTGGAAAAACAAGATGGATGAAGAGAACACGATCATCAAGAATAAATCTAGGCTAGTAGATAAAGGGTATGGTCAGAAAGAGGGTATTGATTTTGAAGAATCATTTGCACCAGTAGCTCGTTTGGAAACGGTCAGGATTTTCCTTTCTTATGCTGCACATAAGGGATTCATTGTCTATCAAATGAATGTAAAGACGACGTTTCTTAATGGTCCTTTGAAGGAAGAAGTTGTGACAACCATGGTTTTGAGGTTCGTCACTTGGTTTTATTTTTAGGTTAATGTATGTGTGACTATATGATTAGCGTGTTTACATGTTTATTTTGAGTAAACGAGGTTGGTGTGGATATCGTATATGGGTATAAAGTACTCATAAGTAAATCGAGGAACGGTTATTTCATGTTCATGAGCTCACAATGTTGTGACTATGAAATGAGATAGTGTTATTTAGTGGTTTTACGTATACGTATATGTATTATAGAAAATCGTATTTTTACGGTTTAGGGTTTAGCATTTAGAGGTCTCGGGTAAGGTGTTTAGTCATGTGAGTATTTTTCGGGATGGTTTTAAGTCATTTAGGACTTAGTTATAAAGTTTATTTCAAAATTTAAGATTTTTTTTTTAAAACTGTATATTTTACGTCTTTTACGGTATTCGCGTAAAAACTTACTAGTTTTACGGTTTTGAGGTTTTGGAGGCTTTAGGAGCTGAAATAAATTAAGTAAAATTAAGGTAATATTAATAAGATATTAATTAATAATAAAATTTAAAAAAAAACGAAAATTAAGGGGGTGATGGTCGGTTTTGGACGCAAGAAAAGGAGAAGAAAAAGGAAAAAAAATAAAAAAAGGAAACAAGGCTTTTATAATTGGGTTAGGATTCTTTTGTTTAACCATATAATGTTTTAATTAAACCAATACACATCATAATCCCTGGAGAAAACAAAAAACACGATGGTTCATCAATGGAGTTTAGGATTTTCATAAAAATCTTGGTTTCCATTAATCTTAAGGTAAAACCTTCAAATCCCTTTTCAATTTAATTGTTTTTGATGTTTTTATAATCAATGTATGATGGATTTAGGGTTTATTCTAAATTAAAAACCTGAGTTTTTATGATTAACAATGATTAGAATAATCAGGGCTTATGATTAGACATGATGAGGGTAATTAATTTGGTTAATTATGTTAAAATCGTTTTTTTTTAAATCTGGGCAGAATTTTAGGTCAATTGTTTTGACCATATATAGAGTTCTACAAACTCTTATTTTGCGATCCAAGTATCCCTGGAAAGGTAATTGAGTTGGCATTCAAATTCAAGAAACGAGAACTAAATTGGAGGTCGGGAAGTGGGTCAAAAACAGGTTACAACAGTCGTAGGTCAAAACAGTTTTGAAATCAGTCGGGTTTAATTTAATGTTTTAAGGTGATTGGGGTACTTAGGAGTACACTTGAGCCCTCTAATGAGCATGGGTGTTGGTTTATATATTAAATAAGAGATCTGGAGGAGGGCTAAGCAAATTGGTTAGGGTAAGACCCCCTAATCATAACAAATTTTTTATATGTTCAAAATCAGTAAAATTCGGATAGACAAAAGTATATATATATATATATATATATATATATATATATATATATATATATATCGGGGCCTTAACAGTAGCTTTAAGGTTGAGGCAAAAGGGAGGTGTTAGCTAACATATGTAAGGGCATAGGGTTTTCTTTACGGAGGTCATGGGTATGGTTAGGTGGGCGTTTGGCTTATAGTTGGTAGACCTAAAAACCGGGACTGTTTTGGGTAAAATGTTAACGAGACGGGTTATGAAGTAAACTAAGTTAAGGGCTTTATAGAGGGGTGTAATGAGATGCTTAGAGAATATAAATGAGGTATATATATGGGAGAATGTTAGATGTCCATCATAGGTTTTTGAGCCATATTAGTGTTTGGTTCATTTTTTGATTGTGTGCTTTTGTTTGTTAGCTTTTTGCTAGTGCGCGGATTTTTGGAGAAGCTCAATCAGGTGAGTTTCATAGTCCCATGTCTACTAATGATTTTGACTTCCAGATGGGATGGAGGAGACTGTATTGTTTTTATAAATTATGTTGTGAATGTTTTGTGTTTGGTGATGGACTTGTGCATACTTATGTGATTAACTGCTTGTTGATTCATGATTGTTCTATGTTTTGACTTGGTACCAAGGGGATGTTGACAAGGCGGGGCGTTGGGGAGGTACATAGATGTGTGAGCATCTATGGGACCAATGGATAATGACAAGGCGGGGCCTTGGGATTGGTACGTAGGTGTATGGGCGCCTATGGTACCATAATGTTTGGTAAGGCTGGGAGCCTTGGATTTGGATTTGGTTTGGTTTGTTAAATCTTGAATATTAGTTGTTAATGCATGTTTGTATCACATAGTCCATATGTTCATTTGTTAGTGGTTGTTATTCACAGCTTATAACTGATTTGGCGTTGGAGTCTAAACCTATGACTCTCACCAACTTTATGTTGACGTGTTTTAGTGTCCCTTTCAGGTGATAAGGTGGTTAAGCGTGAGAACATATGTGGCTAGGATTGGAGTCGCGTAGGAATGCATTTAGAAGGAGATCCCCGTTCCTTCTTAGTTTATTTTTCTGTTTGTTTCAATAAGTGATGCTATGAACCTATATGTTGTTTTGTTGGTGTTATTTGTTTGTCTTGGGTAAGAGGTAGGACTGTTACCTACTTACCCAGACTCCTACATTGTTGAGATATTGTCATGACATTTGTGTCACCATTTTATGACATTTCTTATTTCATTTAGTTATCTCTATAGACACGCCATGTTGCGATGATATCCATACGTCATTCCGCCATGTTGGGGTGTGACAGAATTGTATCAGAGACAATGGTTATAGAGAATTAGGTTGCCTAGTCTAGTAGCCTAGTCTATAGCTTTAGGGTCCCTGCATATAGGCGTCATAGGAGTATGTGTGCATTTTATATTAATTAAAGTTTTCTGGATGTTATTGGTTTTTACTTGCGATGTGTGTTAAGTTTTGGCTAGTATGGGTTGAACCATAGTAGTTCATACTTAGCCACATGTTATTTTCTTTTCGGGTTGTGACTAGTGAAGGTTGAACCATAATCATCCACGCTAGTCATTGTTGTATTTTTGCTTAAATTATACATTATAGTACATAATTTGGTACGTGGTAGTTTCTATCTTTTGTTGGGTTATTGTATGTACTTGAGGTATAGTATTTTTCTTTTGATGTTTAAGTCATGTTCCCTAAGAATCATGTGGTGGTTCGTGTTACTAGGAGTAGGTGGATAGGAAGGATGTTAAGTTGTTACCACTCTTATGGGCGACATGACTTATAACTGATTATGTTTTCGTTTTGGATTTAGTCTATGCTGTTTTAGCTAGACTATGGATATATGTATTTCAAGAGTTTGACTATGTTATTTTAATGGATGGAGTTTTAGACCTTATTGGTTATGTGGTTATGAGCTTATGTGAGTAGATGAATTTATGTGCTATATGTTGTGATGATATCCATACGTCGCGCCCCATATTCCGCCATGTTGGGGTGTGACAAAATGGTATCAGAGAGAGGTTTCGATCCCGTGTCATGTGGATTATGAGACCACCACGCTTCCGCTGCGCAAGGTATGTGGATCATGGAGTTTAGGTCTCGGGTAAGTGTCATCATAGGAGGGAGTGCATTGGGGAAAGGGTAATTGTATAAGTATGGTGGCCAACATAGTTATACAACTACGACAACTTCAATGGGTTCTCAAGTATGATTGCATGAAAGAGGGTTAGTACATGCTTGTATATGATGAGATGTAGATTTTGGGTATATGTATAATATATGGGTTTATGTATAATATATGGGTTTATGTAACGGATGCCTACGATATGGCTATTTTTGAGTGTGTTATATGTTTTGGGTTATACTCATGTTGTGTGAAATTGGGTTTTTGCTAGTTGAAAAAAAAGTTCGTTTTCTCGGTGTCTTAACGAATTGATTTCCGGTTCAATGTGCGACTCAATTGTTTTTGGTTAAGAAAAAGGGAAGTTGATTATCTATAACTAATTAAAAAGTAAATGCGAAAAGTATTTAAAAACAAACTAAAGACAAGTACAAATAATAAAAGTAAAACAAGGTGAATATTAAAAACTAAAAATTAAAACGAAATTAAAACGAATATTAAAACAAATAATAAAACGAAATTTAAAGCGAAACAATTAATAAAATAAAACTAAAAGACGAAATTAACTATCGACTCGAAAATAAAGTTTACTAAATGAAAAAGGAGAGAATAAAATTAAAATGGTATTTTAAAGCTAAACGAGGCAAAACCTAAAGCGGGTACTAAATAAAAGATAATACTTAAACTTTACGAAAAAATATTAATACTAAAAATCGAGGAAAAATTCAACTAAAAATACGTAACTTTCAAAAATAAAATCGGAACAACTTTCAAATAAAACTACACAATTACGGAACAATACTATTAAATAAACAAGCTAGCAGGCTAGCTGCTGGAAGCAGCCAGCCTACTAGGTGAAAATGGCGCCATGCATGCATGGACAATTCCATCGCATGTTTCCATCATACTCAAAATTGGCGGCAAAAGAAAGGAATAAGCTAGCAGGCTAGTTGGTCATTTCCATCGTACTATTGTATTGAGATTCCATCCAACCCACACACAAGGATCGTAGCCACGGATCGTACCCACGGATCGCACCCACGATCGCACCCACGATCGCAACAAGTGATCGTGGTGAGGATTATGGAGTGTGATCGTGGTGACGATCGTACTATGGATCGCAGTAATGGATCGCAAGTAGAAACCCTCGGGGTTTATGCGATCACACTTACTGGATCGTACTGGTAAAACCCTTAAGCATTACGATGGCATACAATAAGCAAATAAGAAAATACCGCACTTATCTAAAAACTTAACCATATCAAATTTAAGAAAAAGCTAATAGACCAAAATTTAAAAACTTTTAAAAATACTAAATAATATTTTTTTTTTAAAAACAACTTTTCATAAAAATTAACTAAAAAGCACTTAATCAAAAATAAGAAAAATAACACAATAAGCACTAAAACACTTTAATCTATAAAAATCAAACATTAAAAGATCAATAATCATAAATTTGAAAACTTTTAAAATACGAAATAAGCAAACTTTAAAAAGGCTAAACTTTTTAAGAAAACTAAAAAAGTAGATTAGCTAAATACAAAATAAGCCAATAAGATTGTCAAACTTATAGCTTAAATCGTATACAAGCCTAGATGGAAATAGAAAGATGAAATTTTTAATCAAATAAGCAATATGATTAAGCAAAATCAATGCTTAATCCGAACCACAATCAAATCAAAGACAAGAAAAGTAGGATGAGAATGATAAAGAAAAGCTTGATTAAAGGAAAATTAAGATTCAACAATAAAATTAACTTACTTGGAATTAAAAAGCAAGAAATTTAAGACATGAAATTAAAGAACAAGATAGTAAATGACATGAAATTAAAGTTGTGAAAGTAAAGAAAAATAGTGGAAAGACTAATTGCCACATTAGCTAACAAAGTGAAATGAAATGAAATGGGTGGTATTTATAGTGATTAGGGGAAGTTAAGCATGTGTTGCTTCCTTCTTTCTTTCTTTCTCGTCTTTTCGTCTTCTTAATTCTTCGACTTTTTCGACTTTGTCTCGGGATTATTTGAACTCGTCTTACAATTTCTTCATTAATTAGACTTGAGTTCCCCGGCTTTATTAAACTTCCGTCTTTAGACTTGTTCTTTGATAAATCTTCAGAATAGGTCTTGGACTTCCGTTCTTTTTGCACTCTTGATCTCTTGACTTCGTCTTTTGCCTTTTTCTTCGATAAAAGCCCTTGAAAGCCCGTGTTTTCGTCCCTTTTCACATTTTGGTCCTAAATTACAACAAAAACACAAACCACGCATAATTCCGACATTTATGACATAAAATACACGTTTTGGCTTGTTATTATTGTAATTAAATGGTGAAAGGATGGGTGTTTTCACACCTATCAAATCCCCTTCACTTGACCATTGCAATGTCCTCATGCAATGCATTAGTTACAAAGAACGTTTTACATTTTCCATCATAATCAATCCACATTGGCCTTTATTAAAAAGATAGAAAATTTCAAAAACAAGAAAACAAGTAAAGAGATAAAAAACATACCTTATGGTTTTGGAAATGTCATGAATGATTATCACCCTCAAGTTTCACGTTCCCCAAACCAAGCTTAAAAACGAGATCATTATTATTATAAGTTAGCATACTAACACGAACTCATGTGGGCCAATTATTCACTTAGACTCCCTTATTCCTAGGTGTATCTCTTATATTTTATTATTGTCTTGAATGATCACGAGGATGCATTTTTGACTTATTTCGATAGTTATTTAGGCTGAAAATAAAGTAGGATGATTTAATCAATAGTTAGCTAAAGGACAAAATCTTGTAAAACTGCTTCTCGGGACCTCATAAAGTTCATATCTTGGCATAACTCGCTTCACGATTTGAGACCTTTCTCGGAACGATATTTGGCAGCGACTTCATACTTCAAATCTTTGAGAGACGTTCTTATAATTATGGTCTTCTCTTCATAATAGGACTTTCTTCACTTGAAGTTTTGAAAGATTCTTCATCTTTGGACCACGACTTCCGTTCATTTTTCTCCAATCTTTATTTTGGACTTTGATATACAACGATCCGCCTCCTTTTAGGACTTGGATCTATTTATCCTCATACCTTGCTAGGGTCTTTTCGGATAGACTTCTCCATGATCTTTAGGGGAGTATTTGCTTTTTGTCGTGTGTCTCGATCCTTTATATTGATTTTCGATAGATGATTCTTAACATCACTTTTGGATCTTTAGAAACAAAATGTAGCCCTCATGCCTTGTTAGGGCCTTTTTGGACTCGCCAATCTTCGCATCCCGCTTCAATAAGTTATGCCTTGGCTATGAACTCTAATTAATACCAAGCAACTTTTAAACGATCTTGGGCTAGAAGCTAAGTAACTTTTCAAATCGTACAACCTTATTTATTGCAGATGAATTTATTAACAAGCGATGGGAGAATAGGCTCATAATTAACTCACATAAATTCACGAAAGAATACCAAACTTATAATTGACTCTATCATCTCTCGTCCTCCACAGTTTAAAATCTCAAGGAATGAGACTCGTGGATGCTTAGACTATTAAATCAAAGTTTTGGGTTTTCGAGTCATCTATAGGGTCTTGCAAATTCTTAGACTTTTTCAAGTTTAGAAATTGCATTTTAAAGTTCCCTTGATAAACAACTCTCTAGGATCAATTATAGGAACTTGCGAAAAGTTCTTGTTCTTAACCCGTGAGAGTTAAGACTTTCGCGTTTTAAAGCTCCCTATATAAAAGCCTAGCAAAACTTGACTTAAACAAGTTAAGGATACTAGCTAGAGTAAACTTAGATAAGTAAACTCGGGTTGAGTCAAAATATTCACGACTTTGTAAAATTTTAAAACCACTTTATTCTAGCAAGGAAAGAAAATACCCATAACAAAGGAAAATACAACTATACAACTAGGCCAAAATAGATTAAAAATTTTGAAAAATGTCGAAAAATCAAATTTATAGGTTAAAATGAGGACAAATTCATGGAAAAGACCACTTACTTCGATAGAAGTCCCCCTTACACTTGATATAAACATTGTCCTCAATGTTTAAGCATGTGGGAGTAAAATCCCTGATAGGTGTGAAAATACCCATCCTTTTACCACTTATTTCTGGCTAAAACAAGACCAAAACACGTATTTAATATCATTTGTTTGGAATTATGCGTGGTTTTTGTGTTTATTGTGCTTTCAGAGTCAACCGGATGAATATTGAAGAAAACATAGGATTACACGGGTTTTATCGAGGAAAAAGACTCAAGACGAAGTCTATTGTCCAAGAGATGCAAAAGATTTGAAGTCATTGTGCCTATTTGAAGATTTATCAAAGAATAGAGCCAAAGATGGAAGATTCTTATATGTCGAAGAACTCGAGTCTAGTAAACAAAAGATTATAAGACGAGTTGGAATTATTCACCGACACTTCTCAATCCAAAGTCGGAAACGTTTATTTAAAGAAACGTAAAGACTAAAGAAGAAAGAAGAAAAGAAGCCCGATACCAAAGCCCATTCACAAGCCCATATCACACGCCTATATAAAGATTCCACTTCACAATTTTAGAGAGAGAGTTAGACTTAGTTACTTTTTCATTTTTCTAGTTTTAGAGAGGGAAAGTTCCAAACTTTCTCTCACTAAACTTTTTCTTTGTTTTCATCTTTTAAATTTAAGTTATCTTTAATCTTTGTACTTTGGATTTCATTAATCTTATTCAAGTTAAGCTTTTAAGTTCTTTAATCTTCTTCTACTTTTCTTAGTTTGCCTAAATCATTGATCCAATTATTTCATTTCATACGGTTTGGATTTGTGGATGAGTTCGTGATCTAAGTTTAATCTTTCTTGTCTCTCTTTAAGCTCTCACACGTATAAGCTATAGGCCTTCTATGCTTATTGGCTTATTTCTTGTTTTAGCTTATTGGTTTTCGGATTGCATCAATGTTTTAGTCATTCAAAAGTTCCATTTATAAAGTTTATGATTTAACGTTTTCAAAAGTTGTCAAATTTAAGCTTTTTGAGTCGTTTAAGTTTTGGATTAGTTAGCTTATTGATTTTGCTTATTGAGTTTTTAAGTTACCACCAATTTCGGAACAAAATTGCTCCCATCGCAATAGTAGGGTTTGTACACATTCCGACGGGGTCACTGTTTTGATCGCAATAACCCTTTGTGGTTTTACTTTGCGATCGGTTGTCATTCCCCCTTATTCCGATCTGGGATTGCGATCGCTTATTGCGATCGCACATTCCGACGGGATTAAGGTCCTTTTTAAGTCGAAACTCTGGCTAATTTTTATTTACCTTATTCCGATCTGACATTGCGACAAAGGGTTCTTAGATATTCCGATCTGACTTTCCGATAAGACGTCATTCCGACAGCTTGATCTTAATTATTCCGATGGTAACAAACATGAACATTTCGATGGACTCCACTTTGACATTCCGATGGGTTGTTTTAGTTATATTCCGATGCTTAAGTCTTTGATGCATTCCGATAGAAATAATTTTCAATATTCCGATAGAACAAGTTTTTAAGTATTAATTCAATTAAGTTTTCAAAGTACTTGTCTAACGTTTTCTTCATGTTTTCAAGCATTCAGTTTTAAACTTGTCAATCTAGTTAAATCTTTTAAAAGCTTTAATTTTACTCTTCGACACTTACTTATTTGTCATTAGGTCAAAATAGATAAACAAACCAAAACCTTTTTATTAACCAAGAACAAATCATTCCACTTTTAGCTGAGATCAATTCGAGAGGATACCGAGAATTAAATCCGAACCATAGCAAATCCTAGTATCAAATGGCGCCTCTGCCGGCTCTTCTCGTTAAGATCAACAGTTTATTGTGAGAACTTGGATTTTGGGATTCGTTCCCCGTGAACGTTACTTTTTCATAAAAATTTTCAAAAATCCTAAAAAATATAAAATTTTCAAAAATACAAAAAAAAAAAACATAAAAACCAAAAATATTTCTGCTTTGTTTTTGCCTTGTTAGTTCTTTTGCAGGTGCATGCGTACACGATCAACGTCTTATCAAGAGCCCGAGCCTCTCGAAGACTTAGATATGGCCGGTGTACAAAAAAACAACAATAACCCACCTCAAAACAATAATAATAACAATAACAATCCACCTTTCAACAACAATAATAACAACAACAATGAGCCTCTACCGGATGATCGCCCGATGATTGAACTTCTGCAAGCACATGTAGATGGTAACGATGATCCAATTGTTATACCCGCGATTGCAGCCAACAACTTTGAGCTCAAATACGGCTTTATCCAGATGGTCTCTGCTCAACCATTCTTGGGGCGTACCATTGATGATCCACATGACCACATCAAGAGATTCCTGCAACTCACGAATACGGTCAAATTCAATGGTGTTCCACAAGAGGTAATCCGTTTACAACTTTTTCCCTTTTCTTTAGAGGGACAAGCCCGACATTGGCTTGCTAAGGAATCGCCACAGAGTATTCTTACGTGGACGGATTTGGAGACCAAGTTTATCAACTACTTTTTCCCACCCTCTCGTACTACCGCTTTGCGGAATGAAATTATCAATTTTGAACAAAAGTACGATGAGTCGTTTAGTGAATCTTGGGACCGTTTCAAAGACCTTTTGAGAAAATGCCCACAACATAGTTTTACCAAAGTACACCAAGTTAACACTTTTTATAATGGTTTAAGCATGAATGACCAAGATTCACTAAACAGTGCCTCGGGGGGTAATCTTTTGGCTAAGACTTCCAATGCTGCTTGGGATATCATTGAGAATAAGTCTCGTGTGCAAACCAAGAGTGTCCGGACCAATGTCGCTAGTGCTAGTACTAGTGACAGCGACAAGCGAATTGACAAAATCACTGCGCTTCTTGAATCGCTTGCTACCCAAACCGCCAGCAACACCAACAACATCAATGCTAAAAACGCTCAAGTAAATGCTGTTAGCCAACCATGTGAGATATGCGGGGGTCCTCACTCTTACACCACTTGTACCGCCACCCAAGACTACCCTTCTGAGAATGTGAATGCAGCATACGGTACCTATCCTCCGGCCACTTATCAAGCTCGTCCTCAAGGTGACCGCAACCTGCTTAGATACCGCTCAAACAACTATCTCTCACCACCCGGTTTTACTCCTAACAACCCAAACCAACAACAAAACCTCAACCGCCCTCCTCAACAACAACAACAATCTCGTGGACCATACATACCACCTCACAAACAACCACATCCACCTCAACGAAACAACCAAGTTTACCAGCAACCTGCTTATCAACCACCCGTATACAATGCTCCTCCCAACCAACCCACCGCATTACACCAAGACATTGGAACCTACATGAGGACTAACGATGTGATCGTGGACAATCTCCAACAGGAAGTGCGCAACTTGAAAGCAGACCTGGTGAAACAAGGGAACGATCTGAGAGCTGATATGCGAAACACTTTGGATAGTCAAACGAATGACTTAAAGAACATGATGGCTAGTTTCTTCCAAGGTAATCAACCCTCTTCTTCGGGTACTCTTCCGAGTAACACCGTTGCAAATCAAAGATGGGAGATGAAAGCAATCACCACTCGCAGTGGAAAAGGTACCAAGGAACCCGAGCTTCCTATACCTCCACCGGTGATTGTGACTACGGAAAACGAGTCACCTGCTCCTATTCCTCATCCTTCTACTTCCCCAATTTCTCCACCTCCTTCACCTTCTACCCCATTTCCCCACCACCCGTGGTTGTGAGTGATCCTATTCCCAAGCCTTCTTCTTCATCCAATATACCTTATCCTTCAAGGTTGAGGAAAGAGAAGCAAAAGAGCAAGGATGATATTCAAGTTTCAAACTTTCTCAAAATGTTTAAACAATTGAATTTTAACATCTCCTTTGCCGAGGCTCTCGCTCACATGCCCAAATACGCGAAAATGTTTAAAGATCTTCTAAGTGACAAGGAGAAACTTCTTGACATTGCTCAGACCCAACTTAATGAGAATTTCTCCGCCGTTCTCTTAAGGAAATTGCCCACCAAACTTGGTGATCCTGGTCGCTTCTTAATTCCTTGCAACTTCCCGGGAGTAGAGAATTGCATGGCCCTAGCCGATCTAGGTGCCAGTATTAATTTAATGCCTTTTAGCGTTTGGAAGCAATTATCTCTCCCTGAGCTAGTCCCCACCAAAATGACTTTGGAATTAGCTAACCGTACGGTTGCTTATCCAATTGGGATAGCCGAAGACGTCTTTGTAGGAGTCGACAAATTCACTTTTCCTGCCGATTTCGTCGTCGTCGACTATGACATGGACCCTCGTGTGCCATTAATTGTTGGTCGTCCATTCTTGAGTACCGGTCGCACTCTCATCGATGTTGAAGCGGGTGAGCTTATCATGAGAGTGGGTGACGATAAAATTGTCTTCAACATAGGAAAGCTTTCTAAACAGCCATATTCTAACGAGAGTGTTAATTGTATTGGCGTTCTTGATGAGGCTTGTGAAGAACACTTCAAAGATGCTTGTAAAAGTACTCTTTCTTCTCTACCCAATGTTGAGACCGTTGCCTCAATTGCTCCGGCATTGACTCCTTTTGGAGAAAGTGACTTGGATGATTTCGAAGCTAGCTTGGGTCCTCTCGATATTAAGTATGATAATTTGTCCGCCGATTGGGATAAAGACATTCGTACTATTGAGAGACTTCTCAATGAAGACCCGGTTGCTCCTCCTTCTCCTACAGAGGTGACTAATGATGATCCATCGTTAGTTTCACCATCTATTAAGGATCCTCCTACTCTCGAGCTTAAGGACCTACCGCCTCATCTTGAGTACGTTTTCCTTGAAGACAACGAGAAGTTACTGGTCATCATCGCGAAGGACCTGAAAGAAGAAGAAAAAGCCCGACTTATCGCCGTGTTGAAAAAGCATACAAGAGCTATCGCTTGGAAAATCTCCGACATTCGCGGAATTGATCCTCACTTCTGCACACACAAAATTCTCATGGAGGACGACTTTAAGCCCACAATTCAAAGCCAACGAAGGGTGAATCCAAAAATCCACGAAGTCATCAAAAAAGAGGTTATCAAACTTCTTGATGCGGGTATGATTTACCCTATTTCGGATTCACCATGGGTTAGTCCAGTCCATTGTGTGCCTAAGAAAGGCGGCATCACCGTTGTGCCCAATGCCAAAAACGAGTTGATTCCTACCCGTCTCGTTACTGGGTGGAGAATTTGTATAGACTACCGCAAACTCAATGATGCCACGAGAAAGGATCATTTCCCTCTACCTTTTATGGACCAAATGCTTGAACGTTTAGCGGGTAATGAATATTACTGCTTTCTTGATGGTTTCTCGGGTTATTTCCAAATACCCATCGATCCCCAAGATCAAGAGAAGACAACATTCACTTGTCCCTATGGCACATTTGCTTATAAAAGAATGCCTTTTGGCTTATGCAATGCCCCTGGGACTTTCCAAAGGTGCATGTTAGCTATCTTCCATGACATGGTTGAGCAAACCATGGAAGTCTTCATGGATGATTTCTCGGTCTTCGGGGATTCCTTCTCTTCTTGCCTTGCCAATTTGGAACGCATGCTTAAGCGGTGCGAAGACACTCGCCTTGTTCTAAATTGGGAAAAATGCCATTTTATTGTAAAAGAAGGCATTGTGCTAGGACACAAAATCTCTAATTCCGGTCTTGAAGTCGACCGTGCTAAAGTAGATGTCATAGCCAAATTACCTCCACCTTCAACCGTGAAGGGTGTGAGAAGCTTTCTGGGTCATGCGGGCTTCTATCGTCGATTCATTCAGGATTTCTCTAAAATCGCTCGCCCGATGACCCACCTCTTGGAAAAAGATACTCCTTTTATCTTTTCTAAAGAGTGTATCGAAGCCTTCAATCTTCTTAAGGATAAGCTAACTAAGGCACCGGTCTTGGTTATCCCTAATTGGGAGCTACCCTTTGAATTGATGTGCGATGCTAGCGACTTTGCTATTGGTGCGGTTTTGGGACAAAGGATCAACAAACATTTCCAACCAATCCACTATGCTAGCAAAACAATGACGGGGGCTCAATTGCATTATACGACAACCGAAAAAGAGCTTTTAGCTGTTGTCTATGCTTTTGAAAAATTCTGCCCCTATCTTGTTTTATCCACCACAATCGTATACACGGACCATTCCGCGTTGAAGTACTTGATGACTAAACACGACTCTAAGCCAAGACTTCTTCGCTGGGTTTTACTCCTTCAAGAATTCAACATTGAAATATGTGACAAGAAGGGTGCTGAAAACCTAGCCGCAGATCATCTGAGCAGACTCGAGGATCCATATCAAGGGGATCATCCGAACACAGAGATCAATGACTCTTTCCCCCTTGAGACCTTAATGTTTATAAATCTCAATCTTGATGGCACCCCGTGGTTTGCCGATATTGCAAACTACTTAGCGGGTGGTGTTCTCATCCAAGGGTTAACATCCCAACAACAGAAGAAGTTCTTGAACGATGTTAAGACTTACTTTTGGGATGACCCTTTTCTATTCAAACAATGCGCTGACTTGATTATTCGCCGATGTGTTGACAGACCCGCCGCTTTGGATATTCTCCAGGCTTGCCACAAAGGACCCACCAGTGGTCACTTTGGTCCCAACTACACCGCCAAAAAAGTGTTTGATTCGGGATTCTATTGGCCCACAATTTACCGTGATGCTCACGAGATGGTTAAACATTGTGATGCTTGCCAAAAACAAGGCAAGATCACACATAAAGATGAGATGCCTTAAAATTTCATACAAGAATGTGAAATCTTTGATGTATGGGGCATCGACTTTATGGGGCCATTCCCTTCTTCTAAAGGCAACAAATACATCCTTGTCGCTGTTGACTACGTTTCCAAATGGGTTGAAGCCAAGGCTTTACCCACTAACGACACGAGGGTGGTTTGTAATTTCTTGAAGCAACTGTTTGCTCGATTTGGTGTTCCTCGTGCTATTATCAGTGACCGCGGGACTCATTTTTGCAACGATCAATTTGCTAGAGTCATGGCTAAGTATGGTGTCAATCACCGTCTTTCCACCGCTTATCATCCTCAAACCAACGGTCAAGCCGAGATATCCAACCGTGGATTGAAGAGAATTTTGGAGCGTACTGTGGGAGAGCATCGCGCCGCGTTGGCCGATAAGTTAGATGATGCTCTGTGGGCTTTCCGTACTGCTTACAAGACCCCGATCGGCTGTACGCCTTATCGTCTTGTGTACAGGAAAGCTTGCCACCTCTCTATCGAGCTGGAACATAAGGCATACTGGGCCTTGAAGTGGGATAACTTCGACATCAACAAAGCCGGTGATTTTCGAAAGATTCAACTCAACGAGCTACAAGAATTGGGGAATCAAGCTTACGAGAACTCATTGATCTACAAGGAGAAGACCAAGATTATCCACGATGCTAAAATCAAGAACCGAGAGTTCCACGTTGGCGTTCAAGTCTTACTCTTTAACTCTCGGTTGAAGATCTTCTCAAGCAAGTTGCAGAGCCGCTGGTCTGGTCCATTCACCATCGCCAATGTCTTTCCCTATGGCACCATTGAGCTTTCTCAGCCAAATGGGCCCAACTTCAAGGTGAATGGCCAGCGTTTGAAATTGTACTTTGGTGAGGACATCTCTCAAGAGATGATTCCATCCCTCACCACGTTCCCCATGACCTAATTTTGGGTCGAGTCAGGCTCGTGACTCAGTTATCAAAAACAAGCGCTCCTCGGGAGGCAGCCCGAGTATCTATCCCTTTTCGTTTTAACCTCCTAAGTGTAGGGGGACCTATATAGGTGTTTATATTTGTGTGGTGATGTGATTACATGGTTGAATGCACTCTTGGAACATTTGAAGAACCGTGCTCCCGTGTTATCCGAAATCCGGTTCTATCTCTCAACTTTCGTGATTTAATTTTCTTCATACTCACATTTGCAATTGATCACTATAGTCGTCCTTTCCTTCGCTTGATTTAACCAACGTGCACAATGTCATAAGTGTAGGGGAGACTTTTCCGACATGCTTAAACATTGGGGACAATGTTTATCTTAAGTGCAGGGGGACTTCTATCGAAGTTTTAAGTGGACTTTTCCATGAAAATGCCTTCATTTAACCGGAAAATCATCTTTTTCAACATTTTTCAAATTTTTTATTAACTTTGGCCATGTAGTCGTAATTTTTAAATTTTTATCGTTGCTTTCATATGTATATATCCCGCAATAAAGTCAAAAATATTAATAAAGTGGTGTAGCTAGTTTAGGAGTCTTTGACATATTAGGCCCGTTGCGATTATTTTGACTCAACCCGAATAGACTTATCCAAGTTTATTCTAGCTAGTATCCTTAACCATGTAGACATTAATTGGTTTATTAGGCTAAGTATCCACGAGTCTCATTACTTGAGATTTTAAATTATGGAGAACGAGAAATGATAGAGTCAATTATAAGTCGGTATTCTTGGGCAAGCTCACTGGTGTAATTATTTGCCTATTCTCCCATCACTTGCTAATAATTTATCTGCAATAAGTAAGGTCGTACGATTTGAAAAGTTACTTAGCTTCTAGCCCAAGATCGTTTAAAATTTGCTCGGTAATGATAAGAGTTCATAGCCAAGGCATAACTTATGAAGCGGGGCGCGAAGATTGGCGAGTCCGAAAAGGCCCTAACAAGGCATGAGGATTCCATTTTATTGCTGAAGATCCAAAGTGATGTGAAAAGCATTATTCCCAAAATCAATATGAAGGATCAAGACTCACGACGAAAAGCAATCAACTCCCATAAAGATCATGGAGAAGTCTATCCGAAAAGACCCTAACAAGGTATGAGGATAAATAGATCCAAGTCCAAAAAGGAGGCGGATCGTTGTATCTCAATATCCCAATTAGAGATTGAAGAAATAATCATGAAGTCGTGGTCAACAAAGTTGGAGTACCCCTCAAAAGTCTCCAAGTGAAGAAACTCTAGTAACGATGAGAAGACCATTATCTCAAGCACGTCTCTCAAGATATGAAGTATGAAGTACATGCCAAATATCGGCCCGAGAAAGGTCTCAAATCGTGAACCGAGTTATGCCAAGATATGAACTTTTTGATATCCCGAGAAGCAGTTTTAAGAGATTTTGTCCTTTAGCTAACTATTGATTAAA
Organism: Glebionis coronaria; assembly: GCA_025667525.1. NCBI lineage: Eukaryota > Viridiplantae > Streptophyta > Magnoliopsida > Asterales > Asteraceae > Glebionis > Glebionis coronaria. The sequence continues at coordinate 322,896 of JANFOE010000881.1, forward strand.
TCGTCCTACTTTGCTTTCAGCCTAAATAAACTATCGAAATAAGTCCAAAAATGCATCTTCATGATCATTCTAAGACAAAAATAAAATATAAGAGATACACCTAGGAATAAGGGAGTTTAAGCATTTAATTAAGCCATGTGTGTAAGTGTTTGATATGCTAACTTATAATAACAATGATCTCGTTTTTAAGCTTAGTTTGGGGAACGTGAAACTTGAGGGTGATAAATCTTCGCAGCACCAAAGCCCTAATGTAAGTCCTTGATCTCTTTGCAAGTTATTTCCATCCTTTTGTTTACTTTAAAGATTTGATTTCTCTTAGTACTTTAATTTTTATTTAGTAATATTTTAATAAGGCCAAGGTTGATTGATTATGAGAAAAGTGTAAATATTGCTTTATCATTAAGCATTGCATGAGGACATGGCAATGGTTAAGTGTAGGGGATTTGATAGGTGTGAAAACACCCATCCTTTTACCACTTATTTCTGGCTAAAACAAGACCAACACACGTATTTAATATCATTTGTTTGGAATTATGCGTGGTTTTTGTGTTTATTGTGCTTTCAGAGTCAACCGAATGAATATTGAAGAAAACATGGGATTGCACGGGTTTTATCGAGGAAAAAGACTCAAGACGAAGTCTATTGTCCAAGAGATTCAAAAGATTTGAAGTCATTGTGCCTATTTGAAGATTTATCGAAGAATAGAGCCAAAGATGGAAGATTCTTATATGTCGAAGAACTCGAGTCTAGTAAATAAAAGATTATAAGACGAGTTGGAATTATTCACCGACACTTCTCAATCCAAAGTCGGAAACGTTTATTTAAAGAAACGTAAAGACTAAAGAAGAAAGAAGAAAAGAAGCCCGATACCAAAGCCCATTCACAAGCCCATATCACACGCCTATATAAAGATTCCACTTCACAATTTTAGAGAGAGAGTTAGACTTAGTTAGTTTTTCATTTTTCTAGTTTTAGAGAGGGAAAGTTCCAAACTTTCTCTCACTAAACTTTTTCTTTGTTTTCATCTTTTAAATTTAAGCTTTCTTTAATCTTTGTACTTTGGATTTCATTAATCTTATTCAAGTTAAGCTTTTAAGTTCTTTAATCTTCTTCTACTTTTCTTAGTTTGCCTAAATCCTTGATCCAATTGTTTCATTTCATATGGTTTTGATTTGTGGATGAGTTTGTGATCTAAGTTTAATCTTTCTTGTCTCTCTTTAATCTCTCACACGTATAAGCTATAGGCCTTCTATGCTTATTGGCTTATTGCTTGTTTTAGCTTATTGGTTTTCGGATTTTATCAATGTTTTAGTCATTCAAAAGTTCCATTTATAAAGTTTATGATTTAACGTTTTCAAAAGTTGTCAAATTTAAACTTTTTGAGTCGTTTAAGTTTTGGATTAGTTAGCTTATTGATTTTGCTTATTGAGTTTTTAAGTTACCACCAATTTCGGAACAAAATTGCTCCCATCGCAATAGTAGGGTTTGTACACATTCCGACGGGGTCACTGGTTTGATCGCAATAACCCTTTGTGGTTTTACTTTGCGATCGGTTGTCATTCCCCCTTATTCCGATCTGGGATTGCGATCGCTTATTGCGATCGCACATTCCGACGGGATTAAGGTCCTTTTTAAGTCGAAACTCTGGCCAATTTTTATTTACCTTATTCCAATCTGACATTGCGACAAAGGGTTCTTAGATATTCCGATCTGACTTTCCGATAAGACGTCATTCCGACAGATTGATCTTAATTATTCCAATGGTAACAAACATGAACATTCCGATGGACTCCACTTTGACATTCCGATGGGTTGTTTTAGTTATATTCCGATGCTTAAGTCTTTGATGCATTCCGAAAGAAATAATTTTCAATATTCCGATAGAACAAGTTTTTAAGTATTAGTTCAATTAAGTTTTCAAAGTATTTGTCTAATCTTTTCTTCACGTTTTCAAGCATTCAGTTTTAAACTTGTCAATCTAGTTAAATATTTTAAAAGCTTTAATTTTACTCTTCGACACTTACTTATTTGTCATTAGGTCAAAATAGATAAACAAACCAAAACCTTTTTATTAACCAAGAACAAATCATTCCACTTTTAGTTGAGATCAACTCGAGAGGATACCGAGAATTAAATCCGAACCATAGCAAATCCTAGTATCACTCCCCTACACTTAGGACATTGTGCACGTTGTTTAAATCTTGCTAAGGAGAGGGCAACTATAGTGATTTCAATGTGAACATATAAGATATGAAATATTGAATCACGACAGTTTAGGATAGAACCGGGAAGATGGGAACACGGAATCACGGGTCGTCAAAAGTCATCAAGAATGGATATTTGAAAGCTCGAATCCCTGCACATGATTGGAAAGAAAACAACAAACACATACTAGGGTCTCCCCCTACACTTATTATGAAAACAGAGAAAAAGGATAGATACCGCGGGTTGCCTCCCGAGAAGCGCTTGTTTTTGTTAACCGAGTCACGAGCCTGACTCGTCCCCGAATTAAATGGTCCATGGGGAAGCCTCGAATGTAATACCGGGATCAAAGACCTTGTCCTCGTTCCCGGAGGAAAATAATAAAGGAGAGGCAGGAGGATAAGTCTTGAATGGTAGAAAGGTCCTTTCAACATACGAAAAGTATGTGAAGTCTTGATCCACGGGAGGTGGGGTGGGTAAAGGAAGTAAAGTTAAATCGCCCCCAGACAGCTGATGGTCACTAGGCGGCAAAGCCGTAAAGGTGTCAATCATAGAATGGTCAATGTCACCTCCCGGGTCAAAGCACTCATCCTCATTTCCTGGAGAGTAAAATTGATACATCACCCGCTTGCGCGTGCACGCAGTAGGATGAGGTGGGAATATAATATGAGAAGTAAGAGAACAATTACCTTCCACCCGCGTCACCTTTCCAGTAGAGTCAAATCTCTCCACCTCTGCGATAGAAGGGGCATGGCTAACAAAGTATGCTCATCAATAGCAAGAGAATCAGAGCTATCAATGTCCTCAATCCCTTCGTCAAAGAGAGGATTCACCTCACTAGATATGTAAGCGTCATCAAAATCAAATAAAGGGTTCGAATAAATCTTGAAAGTTTCCTTTGGAACGTCTTCATCAGATAGTGACTCGTCATTACTAGAAGTAAAATCATCATCTTGATCAAAAAGAGGATTAGAGAAAGCCAAAGAATCCTCTCCCAAAGTGTTAGTGGAAAGAACATCATCAGAAGAAAGCGCATCATACTCATTGTCACTGTCGGATGTCAACTCAGATTCACTTGTAATTGGGACAAGGTTATCAGCACTAGACTTTATGAATTCGTCGGGTTCCTTTGCAGGAATTGTGCTAAGATCCTCATCCCCTAGGATGGGTGAATCCTTAGGCTCCAGAGCCGGCAAGTCGGGAGAAGGAATAGAATTCTCACCGTTCCAAGAAATAGGACTCTCATCGTCATCATCATCATAATAATATGGAGGCACAAGAGGAGGAGTATAAGCACTAAGGTTAGATACTTGCTCTTGTTGTTGTCGTTGTCGCTCCTTCAATGCCTCGGTCAGTTGAATTAAGCCGTCATGAAGTTTCAAAAGAAGGGCTTGTCTTTCGTCATTCAAATTAGTGAGTTGTTGGGCAATACGAATTCCCTGAGAGGATTGATGATTGAGGGTGGGATGTGGGGGTTTACAGTTATACATACCGGAATTATAGCACGGATGTGGCTCATAGTAAGTCATCGGTTGAGAAGAATTAGAACAAGGATTTGGTTCATAATAATCCATCGGTGAAGAAAAATAAGGACACGGATTTGGCTCATAATAATTCATTGGCTGACAATAAGAAGTATCGTGAGGGCCCCTACAATGATTGCAACACGGGTGTTGAGAAAAACCCGGTGCATGTGGAGGATAGGGATTGTCATAGACGGGAGGGGGGAGAAATTAGTGTAAGAGGAGTAGTACGAATTTCTTGAATTGCAAAATGGACAAAATCCAAATTGTGTATTGTCGATATCAGAACCACACCTCGCACAAGTACACCACGGACATATTGGAAAACCAAGCCATGGTCTCCCACACCGTTCGCAAGATGAATCCATGAAGAAAAATGGATAAGCAAGAAGAATATTTTTGGTGCAAAACTTTGAAAAAGAGATGCTTTTTATGATTTTTCAAATGTTTTTGGGATTTTTGAAAATTTTTTTGACACGAAAAAATAACGTTCACGAGTGAACGGATCCCAAAAGCCAACGCGTCTCTCACAAAAAACCGTTAATCTTTACGAAACGAGCCGACAGCGGCGCCATTTAAAATTGGGTTTTTGCTAGTTGAAAAAAAAGTTTGTTTTCTCGGTGTCTTAACGAATTGATTTCCGGTTCAATGTGCGACTCAATTGTTTTTGGTTAAGAAAAAGGGAAGTTGATTATCTATAACTAATTACAAAGTAAATGCGAAAAGTATTTAAAAACAAACTAAAGACAAGTACAAATAATAAAAGTAAAACAAGGTGAATATTAAAAACTAAAATTTAAAACGAAATTAAAACGAATATTAAAACAAATAATAAAACGAAATTTAAAGTGAAAAAATTAATAAAAATAAAACTAAAAGACGAAATTAACTATCGACTCGAAAATAAAGTTTACAAAATGAAAAAGGAGAGAATAAAATTAAAATGGTATTTTAAAGCTAAACGAGGCAAAACCTAAAGCGGGTACTAAATAAAAGATAAAACTTAAACTTTACGAAAAAATATTAATACTAAAAATCAACGAAAAGTTCAACTAATAATACGTAAATTTCAAAAATAAAATCGGAACAACTTTCAGATAAAACTAAACAATTACGGAACAATACTATTAAATAAACAAGCTAGCAGGCTAGCTGCTGGAAGCAGCCAGCCTACTAGGTGAAAATGGCGCCATGCATGCATGCATGGACAATTCCATCGCATGTTTTCATCGTACTAAAAATTGGCGGCAAAAAAAGGGAATAAGCTAGCAGGCTAGTTGGTCATTTCCATCGTACTATTGTATTGAGATTCCATCGCACCCACACCCAAGGATCGTAGCCACGGATCGTACCCACGGATCGCACCCACGATCGCACACACGATCGAACCCACGATCGCACCCACGATCGCAACAAGTGATCGTGGTGAGGGTTATGGAGTTGATCGTGGTGACGATCGTACTATGGATCGCAGTAATGGATCGCAAGTAGAAACCCTCGGGGTTTATGCGATCACACTTACTGGATCGTACTGGTAAAACCCTTAAGCATTACGATGGCATACAATAAGCAAATAAGCAAATACCGAATAAGCACTTATCTAAAAACTTAACCAAATCAAATTTAAGAAAAAGCTAATAGAAAAAAATTTGTAAACTTTTAAAAATACTAAATAATAAAAATATATTTAAAAACAACTTTTCATAAAAATTAACTAAAAAGCACTTAATCAAAAATAAGAAAATTAACACAATAAGCACTAAAACACTTTAAGCTATAAAAATCAAACATTAAAAGATCAATAATCATAAATTTGAAAACTTTTAAAATACGAAATAAGCAAACTTTAAAAAGGCTAAACTTTTTAAGAAAACTAAAAAAGTAGATAAGCTAAATACAAAATAAGCCAATACGGTTGTCAAACTTATAGCTTAAATCGTATACAAGCCTAGATGGAAATAGAAAGATGAACTTTTTAATCAAATAAGCAATATGATTAAGAAAAATCAATGCTTAATCCGAACCACAATCAAATCAAAGACAAGAAAAGTAGGATGAGAATGATAAAGAAAAGCTTGATTAAAGGAAAATTAAGATTCAACAATAAAATTAACTTACTTGGAATTAAAAGGCAAGAAATTTAAGACATGAAATTAAAGAACAAGATAGTAAATGACATGAAATTAAAGTTGTGCAAGTAAAGAAAAATGGTGGAAAGACTAATTGTCACATTAGCTAACAAAGTGAAATGAAATGAAATGGGTTGTATTTATAGTGATTAGGGGAAGTTAAGCATGTGTTGCTTCCTTCTTTCTTTCTTTCTCGTCTTTTCGTCTTCTTAATTCTTCGACTTTTTCGACTTTGTCTCGGGATTATTTGAACTCGTCTTATAATTTCTTCATTAATTAGACTTGAGTTCCTCGGCTTTATTAAACTTCCGTCTTTAGACTTGTTCTTCGATAAATCTTCAGAATAGGTCTTGGACTTCCGTTCTTTTTGCACTCTTGATCTCTTGACTTCGTCTTTTGTCTTTTTCTTCGATAAAAGCCCGTGAAAGCCCGTGTTTTTCTCCCTTTTCACATTTTGGTCCTAAATTACAACAAAAACACAAACCACGCATAATTCCGACATTCACGACATAATATACACGTTTTGGCTTGTTATTATTGTAATTAAGTGGTGAAAGCATGGGTGTTTTCACACCTATCATTGTGCGATTATGGGTCACACGATATGGACTGGTTTTTAGTGATGGGTTTTATGCCTTGTGGTAAGATGGTGATTACTCGTATGAAAAAAAAAACGAGTGTATGACGCGATTGATTGATCTGATACGTATGGTAACGAGTATGTTTTGGGTGATTTAATCGGTATATATATGCGGATGTATATATACTAGTGTGTGTTAAGTTATGATATATGGTCGTTCAGTAGTTATTATAACTTGAACGTACCTTGTGTTTGCTCGTGTTTTATGGTGCTAGAGTTCGATGGACTTCCAACGACGTTTTGAGTCTCTCGATGTGTGTCTTCATTCGGGTATGTATTTTAATTAATGAGAACTACTAAATTTTCTTGCAAATAAGTCTGGTTAATTATAGGGTTGGAAAGTTGGTTTTATACGGTAACATAAGGGTAAGGTGTTGGAATCGTGTTTGAAACAAGATGTAACATAAGAATTCTTAATCAACAATCATTTATCTCAAAATTCTAAAATACTTTTTTTTAAATAAAGCGAAATAAAATTCTTTCTACTTACATAGTTTATATGACTGAGTTTAACCGATTACGTCATTTATAATTATTTATGCAAGGTTAAATTGAGTTCATGAAAATTTCACATACAATTATTTCTTTCATTTAAAAGGATTGCATTAATCACTAAGTTTATTCTTTAGTTTTTAAAACAACTAGTATAAAATTGTGTTGGTCGTAACTTTTTCGTTTTTAACGCTTTTTGGGTGATTCAAAAGCCTAAAATTATGTACTCGGAACGTACTTTTCAAATAGTCAGAATGTTTAGTCATGGGAGGTCAGTAGACTGGTCGAAATTGTTGTACAAGTGTCGGGTTCAAGGTTGAGTTTTGAATGGTAGTTTTTTTTATGATTTGGGATGCACGGGATACCTAGTCTTTGAGTTGAGTTTTGGGTTCGTCAAGAGGGTTGTTTGTAGATTGTTTGAGTCACATAGATGTGGGGAGGTAGAAAAAAAAATCTTTTGGAAAAGTCGATCTTGTGCATGGTTTAAATAATATGTCGCGGGGCACAAGATGTTTTGGTTGCCATTAAGTGTTTCTTGGATCATTTTTCGTTGTCATGAGTCATTTGAATTGGTACATGTTTGAGTTTTCCTTTTGAGTTTTCGCGGTTTTGGTCTGTTTTAACTCGTTCACGTGAAATGTCGTTAGTTATCCGTGGGTTTGATTCATTGATCGTATCTAGTGGATTCAGGATGTAGTTTTGGGTTCGTATTGATTTGTGAGCGTTGAGGTAGACATATGAAAGACTTGGTCGCGCCTACAGGATTAAGTAGGTGTCCATGAAAGAACTGTCGGAATGCCCTTAGTGGGGAGGAAAGAAGTTCGTAGACGAACTAATGTGGTCATGAGGTCTCTTAGGAGTGCCAAGGGAGATGAATAGATATATGTGTAATGTATGGATATTGGCACAAGTAACGTGCCATAGAGAGTGTTGGAAGGGGATATAATACCTCAAAGGTATTTATGATTGTTCGTAAGGCATGTAAGTTTTCCGAAAATTTCTTGAGATTTGGTAGGTTTGCCTATTACTATGAGGTAGAACCATAAATAGAGCAAGTAGGAGGAGTGAAAGGAGTTGTAGTTGGTGCCCTTCCAAGGCAAATTGTTGATGAAATGATTTAAAAACAAGAGTTGTTAGAAATTGCAAGGAATGCAAGATAAAAGTTGAGTTGCTTAGTAGTAGACTGGATATGGAAAGCGGTTGAGTGGTCTGATGAGAGGAAGTATTGGTCTTTAAAAATGCGTGTAGAATTTTGCAAGTAGAACGAGGTAAGAATTTATTCGTATTGCCGCTAAGAGAGGCTGCAAGGAGGACGTAGTTGAAACTGCTAAGGATGTTGTATGAACGCTTTAGGTTTACGGTTATGCATTTGGCTTCGCCAAAGCACTAGCGGTTTTCATGGAGTCAATGAACCGAGTGTGCATGAACGTGTATAAACGAGTTGTCATCGGGAGCATCGATGACATCTTGATTTACTCAAATCTAAGAAGAAGAGTGAGGCGAATTATGAGTTGGTTTTGGAGTTGTTAGGAAAGGGAATTATACGTGAGATTTTCAAGTGTGAGTTTTAAGATTAAGTTGGCCAGGACGAGTAGTCAGAGATGATGGCATATCGTGGAACCAACAAGGGGCAAAGTGAAGAAGGGTGAGGAAGCGTTTTGGAGGCTGAAGAGGTGGATTGGATAATGAGCAGATCTTGGAGTTATCAGAAGGACTGGATGAATTCGCGAAGCATGACGATACGTGGAGCAAGGATTTGGATGTATACGAGAACGACAAAGAAAGACGGTTGATTATACGTTGTGGGAACTAAAGATTTTGAAGAACTAGATAGACTTAGCTAGTCGAGCTGGATTGTTATATCTACCTAGAATGCTAGAGGCATTTGGGGTACGAGACGTAGAGAATGATATATACAGATCATTAACGTCTCCAACACATATTTAATAATCTTGATTGAACATTTGGAAAAAGTGATGGGTGGAGTTAAGTGACGAAAGAAAATTGCAAGGCCAAGTACCATCTGGGAAAGGCAAGCATGGTTGATGAGACATGGAATAAGAAGAAGGAAGTGAAGCTGAGACGAACTTGAACTATCTGGATGACGTATTAGGGTGGCTTGGATGAAGGATGTCGGTTGCACGAGTTGAGTTGTCTAAAGCAGAGAACGCATCAACATGTATGTTGCGTGGCTTGGACAATTAATACACAGCTTTTCATTGGGGTTCGGATTAAGTTCTCGGTATCTCCTCGAATTGATCACGGCTCTAAGTGGAATGATTTGTTCTTGGTTAATAAAAAGGTTTTGGTTTGTTTATTTATTTTGACCTAATGACAAATAAGTAAGTGTCGAAGAGTAAAATTAAAGCTTTTAAAAGATTAAACTAGGTTGACAAGTTTAAAACTGAATGCTTGAAAACGAGAAGACAAGATTAGACAAATACTTTAAAAACTTAATTGAACTAATACTTAAAAACTTGTTCTATCGGAATATTGAAAGTTATTTCTATCGGAATGCATCAAAGACTTAAGCATCGGAATATAATTAAAACAACCCATCGGAATGTCAAAGTGGAGTCCATCGGAATGTTCATGTTTGTTACCATCGGAATAATTAAGGTCAAGCTGTCGGAATGATGTCTCGATCGGAAAGTCAGATCGGAATATCTAAGGGCCCTTTTGTCGCAATGCAGATCGGAATGTGGTGAATTAAAATTGGCCAGAGTTTTGACTTAACATAGAACCTTAGTCCCGTTGGAATGTGCGATCGCAATGAGCGATCGCAATCCCAGATCGGAATAAGGGGAAATGACACCCGATCGCAAAGTAAAACCCTCTTGGGTTATTGCGATCAAAAGCAGGAAATCAGTCGGAATATATATACCCTTATATTGCGATGAAATGAAAATAATCCGAAAATGGTGAAAAGCTAAAACTTCAATAAGCACGAACAATAAGCTATTTTAACCGAGATTTAAACACTTTAAAAAGATCAAATTTGACAACTTTTGAAAACGGAAAATCATAAACTTTGTAAACGAAGCTTTTGAATGACTAAAACATTGATGAAATCCGAAAACCAATAAGCTAAAACAAGCAATAAACCAATAAGCATAGAAGGCCTATAGCTTATACGTGCGAGAGCTTAAAAAGAAACAAGAAAGATTAAACTTTGATTACGAACTCAACCACAAATCCAATCCGTATGAAATGAGACAATCGGATCAAGGATTTAGGTAGACTAAGAAAAGTAGAAGAAGATTAAAGAACTTAAAAGCTTAACTTGAATAAGATTAATGAAATCCAAAGTACAAAGATTAAAGAAAGCTTGAATTTAAAAGATGAAAACAAAGAAAAAGTTTAGTGAGAGAAAGTTTGGAACTTTCTCTCTCTAAAACTAGGAAAAATGAAAAACTAAAGAGCTAACTAACTAAGTGTCCCCAATTTGTGAAGTAGAATCATATATATAGGCGTGTGATGTGGGCTTTGTGAATGGGCTTTTTTTTGGGCTTCTTTTCTTCTTTCTTCTTTAGTCTTCACGTTTCTTTAAATAAACGTTTCCAACTTTGGATTTTGAGAAGTGTCGGTGAATAATTCCAACTCGTCTTATAATCTTTTGTTTAATAGACTCGAGTTCTTCGACATATATGAATCTTCCATTTTTGGCTCTATTCTTCGATAAATCTTCAAATAGGCACAATGACTTCAAATCTTTTGCATCTCTTGGACAATAGACTTCGTCTTGAGTCTTTTTCCTCGATAAAACCCGTGCAATTCCATGTTTTCTTCAATATTCATCCGGTTGACTCTAAAAACACAATAAACACAAAAACCACGCATAATTCCAAACAAATGATATTAAATATGTGTTTTGGTCTCGTTTTAGCAAGAATTAAGTGGTAAAAGGATGGGTGTTTTCACACCTATCAAATTCCCTACACTTAACCATTGCCATGCCCTCATGCAATGCTTAGCGATAAGGCAAATTTACACTTTTCTCATAATCAATCAACCTTGGCCTTATTAATTATACTACTAAACCAAAATTATAGTACTAAGAGAAATCAAAACTTTAAAGTAAACAAAAGGATGGAAATAACTTACAAAGAGATCAAGGACTTACATTAGGGCTTCGGTGTTGCGAAGATTTATCACCCTCAAGTTTCACGTTCCCCAAACTAAGCTTAAAAACGAGATCATTGTTATTATAAGTTAGCAATTCAAACACTTACACACATGGCTTAATTATATGCTTAAACTCCCTTATTCCTAGGTGTATCTCTTATATTTTATTTTTGTCTTAGAATGATCATGAAGATGCATTTTTGGACTTATTTCGATAGTTTATTTAGGCTGAAAGCAAAGTAGGACTATTTGATCAATAGTTAGCTAAAGGACAAAATCTCTTAAAACTGCTTCTCGGGATATCAAAAAGTTCATATCTTGGCATAACTTGGTTCACGATTTGAGACCTTTCTCGAGCCGATATTTGGCATGTACTTCATACTTCATATCTTGAGAGACGTTCTTGAGATAATGGTCTTCTCTTCATTATAGAGTTTCTTCACTTGGAGACTTTTAAGGGGTACTCCAACTTTGTTGACCACGACTTCATGATTATTTCTTCCATCTCTAATTGGGATTTTGAGATACAACGATCCACCTCCTTTTCGGACTTGGATCTATTTATCCTCATACCTTGTTAGGGTCTTTTCGGATAGACTTCTCCATGATCTTTATGGGAGTTGATTGCTTTTCGTCGTGAGTCTTGATCCTTCATATTGATTTTAGGAATAATGCTTTTCACATCACTTTGGATCTTCAGCAATAAAATTGAATCCTCATGCCTTGTTAGGGCCTTTTCGGACTCGCCAATCTTCGCGCCCTGCTTCATAAGTTATGCCTTAGCTATGAACTCTTATCATTACCGAGCAACTTTTAAACGATCTTGGGCTAGAAGCTAAGTAACTTTTCAAATCGTACGACCTTACTTATTGCAGATAAATTATTAGCAAGTGATGGGAGAATAGGCAAATAATTACACCAAGTGAGCTTGTGCAAGAATACTGACTTATAATTGACTCTATCATTTCTCGTCCTCCACAATTTAAAATCTCAAGTAATGAGACTCGTGGATACTTAGCTTAATAAACCAATTAAGGTCTACATGGTTAAGGATACTAGCTAGAATAAACTTGGATAAGTCTATTCGGGTTGAGTCAAAATAATCGCAACGGGCCTAATATGTCAAAGATTTCTAGACTAGCTGCACCACTTTATTAATATTTTTGACTTTATTGCGGAATATATACATATGAAAGCAACGATAAAAATTTAAAAATTACGACTAAATGGCCAAAGTTAATTAAAAATTTGAAAAATGTTGAAAAGATGATTTTCCGGTTAAATGAAGGCATTTTCATGGAAAAGTCCATTTAAAACTTCGATAGAAGTCCCCCTACACTTAAGATAAACATTGTCCCCAATGTTTAAGCATGTGGGAAAAGTCTCCCCTACACTTATGACATTGTGCACGTTGGTTAACTCAAGTTAAGGAAGAGACGACTAACGTGATCAATTTCAAATGTGAGTATGAAGAAAATTGAATCACGATAGTTGAGAGATAGAACCGGATTTCGGATAACACGGGAGCACGGTTTCTTCAAAGGTTCCAAAAGTGCATTCATCCCTGTAATCACATCACCACACAAACACAAAGAACCTATATAGGTCCCCGTACACTTAGGAGGTTAAAACGGAAAAGGATAGATACTCGGGTTGTCTCCCGAGGAGCGCTTGTTTTTGATAACTGAGTCACGAGCCTGACTCGACCCAAAATTAGTTCATGGGGAACGTGGTGAGGGATGAATCATCTCGTGAGAGATGTCCTCACCAAAGTACAACTTCACTCGTTGGCCATTCACCTTAAAATTTGGTCCATTAGGTTGAGCGAGCTCGAGAGTACCATATGGAAAAATTTGGGCAATGGTGAATGGGCCGGACCAACGAGATTTTAGCTTGCCCGAAAAGATTTTCAACCGAGAGTTAAAGAGTAAAACTTTGTCTCCAACTTGGAACTCTCGGTTCTTAATCTTAGAGTCGTGAATGAGCTTAGTCTTCTCCTTATAGATCAAAGAATTTTCATAAGCCTCATTACGGAGTTCATTCAGCTCATTGAGTTGGATCTTGCGTAGGTCACCGGCTTTGTTGATATCAAAATTAGCCCACTTCAAGGTCCAGTAAGCCTTGTGCTCCAACTCAATGGGGAGGTGGCATGCTTTCCCGTACACGAGACGATATGGTGTGCAACCAATCGGAGTCTTGTATGCGGTACGAAAAGCCCACAAAGCATCATCAAGTTTATCAGCCCATGAGGCACGATGCTCTCCCACGGTTCTTTCAAGAATTCGCTTTAATCCTCGGTTGGATATTTCAGCCTGGCCATTAGTTTGTGGGTGGTAGACGGTGTAAGACGATGATTTACACCATACTTAGCCATGACTCTAGCAAATTGGTCGTTGCAAAAATGAGTCCCGCGATCACTAATAATGGCTCGAGGCACACCAAATCTAGCGAATAGCGATTTCAAAAAGTTACAAACCACCCTTGCGTCATTAGTGGGTAAAGCTTTGGCTTCAACCCATTTGGAGACGTAGTCAACGGCTACAAGGATGTATTTGTTTCCTTTAGAAGAAGGGAATGGCCCCATAAAGTCGATACCCCAAAAATCAAAGATTTCACATTCTTGAATGAAATTCTGAAGCATCTCGTCTTTATGTGTGATCTTGCCTTGTTTTTGGCAAGCATCACAATGTTTAACCATCTCGTGAGCGTCACGATAGATGGTGGGCCAATAAAATCCCGATTCAAACACTTTTTTGGCGGTGTAGTTGGGACCAAAGTGACCACCGGTGGGTCCTTTGTGGCAAGCGTCAAGGATTTCTAAAGCTGCCGGTCTATCAACACATCGGCGAATAATCAAGTCAGCACATTGCTTGAATAGATACGGGTCATCCCAAAAGTAAGTCTTAATGTCGTTAAAGAACTTCTTCTTTTTCTGTGATGTTAACCCGTCAACGAGAATTCCACCCGCCAAGTAGTTTGCAATGTCCGCAAACCACGGGGTTTCATCAGTAGTCGAGTTGATAGACATTAAGGTCTCCAAGGGAAAAGAATCATTGATTTCTTTGTTCGGATGATCCCCTTGGTAAGGATCCTCAAGTCTACTGAGATGATCCGCGGCTAGGTTTTCAGCTCCTTTTTTATCGCGAATTTCGATTTTAAATTCTTAGAGAAGCAAAACCCAGCGGAGAAGCCTTGGTTTGGAATCTTGTTTAGTTAACAAGTACTTCAACGCGGAATGATCGGTGTAAACGATTGTGGTGGAAAGGACAAGATAGGGGCGGAACTTTTCAAAAGCATAGACAACAACTAAAAGCTCTTTTTCGGTTGTTGTATAATGCAATTGGGCCCCCGTCATTGTCTTGCTAGCGTAATGGATCGGTTGGAAGTGTTTGTTCACTCTTTGTCCCAGAACCGCTCCAATAGCATAGTCACTAACATCGCACATCAACTCGAAAGGCAGCTCCCAATTAGGGGTAACCAAGACTGGTGCCTTAGTTAGCTTATCCTTAAGCGAGTTGAAGGCTTCAAGACACTCTTTGGAAAATCTAAAAGGAGTATCTTTTTCCAAGAGGTGGGCCATCGGGCGAGCAATTTGAGAAAAATCTTTGATGAATCGACGGTAGAAGCCCGCATGACCCAGGAAACTTCTCACACCCTTCACGGTTGAAGGTGGAGGCAACTTAGCGATAACATCGACTTTAGCACGGTCTACTTCGAGACCGGCTTTGGAGATCTTGTGTCCTAGCACGATGCCCTCTTTTACCATGAAATGGCATTTTTCCCAATTAAGAACAAGGCGAGTGTCTTCACACCGCTTAAACATACGTTCTAAATTGGCAAGGCAAGCAGAGAAAGAATCGCCATAAACCGAGAAATCATCCATGAAAACATCCATAGTTTCTTCAACCATGTCATGGAAGATAGCCATCATACACCTTTGGAACGTCCCAGGAGCATTACATAAACCAAAAGGCATGCGTTTGTAAGCAAATGTTTCATAGGGACAAATGAATGTGGTCTTTTCTTGGTCCTTGGGATCGATGGGAATTCGAAAATACCCGGAGAAATCGTCTAAGAAGCAGTAATAGTCACTACCAGCTAGACGCTCGAGCATTTGATCCATGAAGGGAAGAGGAAAGTGATCTTTTCTCGTGGCATCATTGAGCTTGCGATAATCAATACAAACTCTCCACCCAGTAACAAGACGAGTGGGAATCAACTCGTTGTGTTCATTGGAAACAACGGTTATTTCGCCCTTCTTGGGCACACAATGGACGGGACTTACCCACGGCGAATCCGAAATAGGGTAAATCAAGCCGGCATCAAGAAGTTTGATAACCTCTTGTTTGATGACATCATGAATTCGAGGATTAACCCTTCTTTGGCTCTGGATTGCGGGTTTAAAGTCATCTTCCATGAGAATCTTTTGAGTACAAAAGTTCGGATCAATTCCGCGGATGTCGGAAATTTTCCAAGCGATTGCCTTCTTATGATCTTTAAGCACGGCGATTAGGCGACATTTCTCTTCTTCTTTCAAGTCCTTCGCGATGATGACAAACGACTTCTTGTTCTCTTCAAGGAACACGTACTCGAGATGGGGTGGCAACTCCTTAAGTTCTAAATCCGAAGGATTTTTGATGGGAAGCGTTTTCAAAGTCGGAGCATCGAGAGCAATAACCGTGGGAGATGGTGGAGAAAGATTGTCTTCTTTGAGAAGGTTTTCAAAGAAACGTATGTCGTTATCCAAATCGGTGGGATAATCGTCATTTGTTAAGTTCACATCTCCCATGGTGGCTTCAAGATCTTTCCAAAAGAAATCACTGTCTCCAAATAGAGACAGTGATGAATCAATAGAGGAAACGGTCTCAACATTGGGAAGAGAGGTAGGAATACTTTTACAAGCATCTTTGAAGTGTTCTTCACAAGCCTCATCAAGAACGTCAATACAATTAACACTCTCGTTGGAATAAGGTTGTTTAGACAACTTTCCCATGTTGAAGACGATTTTATTGTCACCTACTCTCATGATAAGCTCACCGGCTTCAACATCGATGAGAGTGCGATCGGTCCTCAGGAATGGACGACCAACAGTTAATGGCACACGAGGGTCCATCTCATAGTCGACTACGACGAAATCGGCAGGAAAAGTGAATTTGTCGACTCCTACAAAGACGTCTTCGGCTATCCCCACTGGATAAGCAACCGTACGGTTAGCTAATTCCAAAGTCATTTTGGTGGGGACTAGCTCAGGGAGAGATAATTGCTTCCAAACGCTTAGAGGCATTAGATTAATACTGGCACCTAGATCGGCTAGGGCCATGCAATTCTCTACTCCCGGGAAGTTACAAGGGATTAAGAAACGACCCGGATCACCAAGCTTGGTTGGTAATTTCCTTAAGAGTTCATGGGGAAGTAGAAGGATGAGGAATAGGAGCAGGTGACTCATTCTCCTTAGTCACAATCACTGGTGGAGGTATAGGAAGCTCGGGTTCCTTGGTACCTTTGCCAATGCGGGTGGTGATTGCTTTCATCTCCCCTCTTGGATTCGCAACGGTGTTACTCGGAAGAGTACCCGAAGAAGAGGGTTGATTACCTTGGAAGAAACTAGCCATCATATTCTTTAAGTCATTCGTTTGACTATCCAAAGTGTTTCTCATATCAGCTCTCAGATCGTTCCCTTGTTTCACCAGGTCTGCTTTCAAGTTGAGCACTTCCCGCTGAAGATTTCCCACGATCACATCGTTAGTCCTCATGTAGGTTTCCACTTCTTGGTGTAAAGCGGTGGGTTGGTTGGGAGGAGCATTGTATGCGGGTGGTTGATAAGCAGGTTGCTGGTAAACTTGGTTGTTTCTTTAAGGTGGTTGTTGTTGTTTGTGAGGTGGTATGTATGGTCCACGAGATTGTTGTTGTTGTTGTTGAGGAGGGCGGTTGAGATTTTGTTGTTGGTTTGAATTGTTAGGAGTAAAACCAGGTGGTGAGAGATAGTTGTTTGAGCGGTAGCTAAGCAGGTTGCGGTCACCTTGAGGACGAGCTTGATAAGCGGGTTGGGGATAGGTACTGTATGCTGCATTCACATTCTCAGAAGGGTAGTCTTGGGTGGCGGTACAAGTGGTGTAAGAGTGAGGACCCCCGCATATCTCACATGGTTGGCTAACAGCATTGACTTGAGCGTCTTTAGCATTTTTAGCGTTGATGTTGTTGGTGTTGCTGGCGGTTTGGGTAGCAAGCGATTCAAGAAGCGCAGTGATTTTGTCAAGTCGCTTGTCGCTGTCACTAGTACTAGCACTAGCGACATTGGTCCGAACACTCTTGGTTTGCACACGAGACTTATTCTCAATGATATCCCAAGCAGCATTGGAAGTCTTAGCCAAAAGATTACCCCCCGAGGCACTGTTTAGTGAATCATGGTCGTTCATGTTTAAACCATTATAAAAAGTGTTAATTTGGTGCACTTTGGTAAAACCATGTTGTGGGCATTTTCTTAAAGATCTTTGAAACGGTCCCAAGATTCACTAAAAGACTCGTCGTACTTTTGTTCAAAATTAATGATTTCATTCCGCAAAGCGGTAGTACGAGATGGTGGGAAAAAGTAGTTGATAAACTTGGTCTCCAAATCCGTCCACGTAAGAATACTCTGTGGCGGTTCCTTAGCAAGCCAATGCCGGGCTTGTCCCTCTAAAGAAAAAGGAAAAAGTTGTAAACGGATTACCTCTTGTGGAACACCATTGAATTTGACCGTATTGGTGAGTTGCAAGAATCTCTTGATGTGGTCATGTGGATCATCAATGGTACGCCCCAAGAATGGTTGAGCAGAGACCATCTGGATAAAACCGGTTTTGAGCTCAAAGTTGTTGGCTGCAATCGCGGGTATGACAATTGGATCATTGTTACCATCTACATGTGCTTGCAGAAGTTCAATCATCGGGCGATTATCCGGTAGAGGCTCATTGTTGTTGTTATTATTGTTGTTGAAAGGTGGGTTGTTATTGTTATTATTATTGTTTTGAGGTGGGTTATTGTTGTTGTTTTGTACACCGGCCATGTCTAAGTCTTCGAGAGGCTCGGGCTCTTGATAAGACGTGGATCGTGTACACATGCACCTGCAAAAGAACTAACAAGGCAAAAACAAAGCAAAAATATTTTTGGTTTTTATGTTTTTTAATTTTTTAGGATTTTTGAAAATTTTATATATTTTTTTTTAGGGTTTTTGAATTTTTTTTTTTTGAAAAAGTAACGTTCACGGGGAACGGATCTCAAAACCCAAGTTCTCACAAAAAACTGTTGATCTTAACGAGAAGAGCCGGCAACGGCGCCATTTAATACACAGCTTTTCATTGGGGTTCGGATTAAGTTCTCGGTATCTCCTCGAATTGATCACGGCTCTAAGTGGAATGATTTGTTCTTGGTTAATAAAAATGTTTTGGTTTGTTTATTTATTTTGACCTAATGACAAATAAGTAAGTGTCGAAGAGTAAAATTAAAGCTTTTAAAAGATTAAACTAGGTTGACAAGTTTAAAACTGAATGCTTGAAAACGAGAAGACAAGATTAGACAAATACTTTAAAAACTTAATTGAACTAATACTTAAAAACTTGTTCTATCGGAATATTGAAAGTTATTTCTATCGGAATGCATCAAAGACTTAAGCATCGGAATATAATTAAAACAGCCCATCGGAATGTCAAAGTGGAGTCCATCGGAATGTTCATGTTCGTTACCATCGGAATAATTAAGGTCAAGCTGTCGGAATGATGTCTCGATCGGAAAGTCAGATCGGAATATCTAAGGGCCCTTTTGTCGCAATGCAGATCGGAATGTGGTGAATTAAAATTGGCCAGAGTTTTGACTTAACATAGAACCTTAGTCCCGTCGGAATGTGCGATCGCAATGAGCGATCGCAATCCCAGATCGGAATAAGGGGAAATGACACCTGATCGCAAAGTAAAACCCTCTTGGGTTATTGCGATCAAAAGCAGGAAATCCGTCAGAATATATATACCCTTATATTGCGATGAAATGCAAATCTAATCCGAAAATGGTGAAAAGCTAAAACTTCAATAAGCACGAACAATAAGCTATTTTAACCGAGATTTAAACACTTTAAAAAGATCAAATTTGACAACTTTTGAAAACGGAAAATCATAAACTTTGTAAACGAAGCTTTTGAATGACTAAAACATTGATGAAATCCGAAAACCAATAAGCTAAAACAAGAAATAAGACAATAAGCATAGAAGGCCTATAGCTTATACGTGCGAGAGCTTAAAAAGAAACAAGAAAGATTAAACTTTGATTACGAACTCAACCACAAATCCAATCCGTATGAAATGAGACAATCGGATCAAGGATTTAGGTAGACTAAGAAAAGTAGAAGAAGATTAAAGAACTTAAAAGCTTAACTTGAATAAGATTAATGAAATCCAAAGTACAAAGATTAAAGAAAGCTTGAATTAGGAAATCATAATATTTTGGTCTAAATGATAAAAAATGGCAAAAAACACACAAAACCCTAAAAATGGCAGCCTCCCTCCCTTCCTTGTCTAATTCGTTCTTCTTTTTGAATCTGAGATCATATTGTTTTTCTGATATTACTTTTGATCGTTTGATTAAGAATATATTAGGATTATATTTGATCCTGAATCACAGATTTAGAATTCAATTAGATTAGGGTTAGCCGCCTTTTTTTTCATTTGCAATCAAAAACGTGAATCCTTGTTTTTTATTTAAGCAGCCTATGTTGGTGTTATCCTTGTGATTAGCATTGACTATCGGGCTGTTTGATTCAGACTTAGGGTTCATATTTTTTGAGCGCAGCCGTCACTAGGGTTTGTTATTTTATGTGGGCTTGTTTTTGAGTATCCTGAGATTGAGAGCGTGTGATGAATAATGAAGGTTGTCCGATTGATTGGGAGGGTTTTAAGGAGCGTATGGCACGGTTAAGAGAATCGAGTATTCATGAGATCTCTTTGTCTAATAATGAAAATAGAGGACTTGGTCTTGCGTCGCTGTCGGCTGAGAATCAAAACCCTAGTTTTGAGACATCTTTGATGTCGAATGTGGCTGGCGTAAACAAATCACATTCTCAAGCTAACAATATTAGTGATTTGGATCCAGCTCCTAATATGAGTGATGTACAAAACCCTAATGATGAGTTGGTGCTGCCTAGTCATAATGATACAGCTAGGATTTCTGATATGAATCCATGTGATGCTAGGGTTTGTATAAGCCCGGCTGTGGTAGAAGGGGTCTCGAATCATGTTGGAGCACAGGTTTCACAAGTTGCTGCATTCCCGTCACTGAATGATGCGTATAGAAACGGGGGTTTGAAATCCCCAACTAGTGTTGTTGTCCCTTTAATAGGTTCTGTTTTGATGCAGCCATCATTGAATACAGCTCCTATTGTCTGTAACAATCAGGAGGGTAATGGTTTGGATTCTTTGAGGAGTGAAAGCAGCAATGTTAAGGCTAACTTTAGATACATGGAGGTTCCTTCGAGCAATGATGAGGGTATCAAGTTTTGCATGCCAGTTCAAGTTGTCAATGAGGTACAAACTCGATTTGAGAACACATTATATGGGTACTTTATTGGTAAACGGCTTGCATACCCAGTTGTGGAGTACTTTGTTAAACAAAATTGGGGTAAGTTTGGGCTTACTCGTATCATGTTAAATGCGAAAGGGTTTTTCTTTTTTAAATTCAGTTCGCATAAGGGGTTGGAGGATGTTCTTGAAAATGGCCCGTGGATGATACGTAAGGTTCCAATAGTGCTTAAAGAATGGTCAATTGATACAAGATTGGAAAAGGAAGAACTTACAAGTTTGCCAGTGTGGGTTAAAATCCATAATGTGCCAATTCAGGTATTTTCGGAAGATGGGTTAAGCATTATTGCTTCCCATGTTGGTAAGCCTGTTATGCTTGATGCATACACGACTAACATGTGTAGGGAATCGTGGGGAAGAAGTAGTTATGCACGGTGCTTGATTGAAGTCAGTGCTAGAGATGAACCATTGGAAATGCTAACTTTTGGTGTCCCTTTATCAAATGGGTCTGGATATTCAAATGAGACGGTTACTATTGAGTATGAATGGACGCCATTACGGTGCTCCCAATGTTATACTTTTGGCCATGATAACACGTGCTGTCCTAAAATTGTTACGGCTTGCCCTATGGCTACGCAAGTTGCTGATCTTAGCAAGGTCAATGAGCAAAAGGAGGAAGGTTTTCAGAATGTAAAACGTAAGAAGAAGAGAGGTAAAAAGACTAATGGCAGCGTGAATGGAGGTTTCCAGGTTGGTAGTAAACCTCTTTATGTTCCTAAAGTCAATTTACCAGCTAGTTCAACCTCCAAGTATAATAAGAATGCTCCATCGATACCAAAGGCCGGTACGAGTGCGTCTTCTACTAAGAGTGGACCGGCCCTTGTTGCGGTGACTCCAATTAATCCTACTAAACGGACGAATAATCCAGATTCTAATTCTGAATTTCCAGCAACGTTTAAGGCAGGTTTCATGAATAATATTAGTCGGAATGAGGGTGGTGTTGGTACATCAAATAGCTTTGAGATTCTAAATCAATCTGATTCGGAGGTAGAAGAGGTTGAGAATGTCTATGATGAAGCTGCATACTTATATCATGACAAGAGGGATAAAGCTAAATGAAGACAAGAATAAATCTTTGATTTTATTTTGTTCTATTTTTTAGGTGTGTAAATGTATATGGCATGTCATATACATCGTTGTAGGCGTTTATCAAGCGTTTAGCTTGAGGTTAATGTGGTATTTCAGCCACATTCCATCTGTACTTCAATGTTTTTTGGTGTAATATATTTTACCGGGGATAGTCCCTTTTACCCAAAAAAAAAGAAAGCTTGAATTTAAAAGATGAAAACAAAGAAAAAGTTTAGTGAGAGAAAGCTTGGAACTTTCTCTCTCAAAAACTAGGAAAAATGAAAAACTAAAGAGCTAACTAACTAAGTGTCCCCAATTTGTGAAGTAGAATCATATATATAGGCGTGTGATGTGGGCTTTGTGAATGGGCTTTTTTTTGGGCTTCTTTTCTTCTTTCTTCTTTAGTCTTCACGTTTCTTTAAATAAACGTTTTCGACTTTGGATTTTGAGAAGTGTCGGTGAATAATTCCAACTTGTCTTATAATCTTTTGTTTAATAGACTCGAGTTGTTCGACATATATGAATCTTCCATTTTTGGCTCTATTCTTCGATAAATCTTCAAATAGGCACAATGACTTCAAATCTTTTGCATCTCTTGGACAATAGACTTCGTCTTGAGTCTTTTTCCTCGATAAAACCCGTGCAATTCCATGTTTTCTTCAATATTCATCCGGTTGACTCTGAAAACACAATAAACACAAAAACCACGCATAATTCCAAACAAATGATATTAAATATGTGTTTTGGTCTCGTTTTAGCCAGAATTAAGTGGTAAAAGGATGGGTGTTTTCACACCTATCAATAATCATATGGAGAAAAGGGACGTAGACTATACTTCCTACATAGATAGGAGTAGCTTAGAAAGGGCGATGTAAGGACGAAGTTGGTGAAAGGGATACATAATGGGGTGGAGGAATAAGTACGATGAGAGTTGGGTGATAGTCGATAGACTGACTAATTCATCTCATATTTCAAGAGGAATGAGAAGTCACGTAGTTGAGAAGTTGGAAGGATTGCGTACGGATGTGACGGAATAGAGGGTTTTGTGTAAAATTTAACCTAATAGGTATGGAATTCCTTATGAAGGATTATGGCAAGGGAAGAAACGATGGGAAGCAAGCGTAGTATACCGTTGATAGACTAATGTTTGGTATGAGCATACTATAGGGGTAATTGAGAAAGATGCCTAGAGCATTGGTGTGGGATTTGGAGATAGTTGGAGAACGCATTATATTAGGAAGAATTCTCCTACAAAGAGAGAGTCACCGGTGAGAGGAGCATATTCCCCATTGATGAGGATGTAAGGAATGAAGGAGGAAACACCTAAATTATAGGCTGAAGACGGGATATAAGATGGTATGCAAATTAAGATTGTGGAGAGACAAGCGAAAAGTAGTATGGAGGAAGAATGATTCGAGGGAGCAAGAGGTTGTGAAGATAGTAGGGTGATATTGAAGGGAAAACCGTTATAGCAAGAGGTTAGTAGTCACGAACAATGGAACGTTCACCTAGAGAAAAGGTGTAGCACCTGTTAGTATGAAGGATTATTAGTTACTTGGTTCCAAGAATGGGAAAGCAAGGATGAGGTGGTGGTTATGACATGTTTCATGTGAATGTTATGGGAAGCTTTTGGTTATGCAATCCTGCATATACCATTGGATGTGATAAAGGTTGGGAGAACTTCTGAATGATGGAAAATCCATAGAGGATAGAAGCCGTTAGGTCTGGTGATAGGAATTGTAGTAGAAACTGTTGGAGTTAATTCATAGGAGATGAGGTGGATCACCGTTACAGTGGGATGAAGTTAGAGGCGGCCAACGTATTGGACCGGAGGTGGATCGAAAAACTATGGAGGTGGTAGCAGTGCTTAAGTAGAGGTTGAAAATACCAAAGAACCGACAAGAGAGCTATGCGGACAAGAGGCGTAGGCCGTTGAGATTTAAGATAAAGTTATGCTAAAGCTTTCACCATGGAAAGGGGTGATGCGGTTTGGGAAGAAAAAGGAAGTTAGCACCTAGATTTGTGGGTCCATTTGACATCCTTGAAAGGATTGGGGTAGTGGCGTATAGGTTGATATTACTGGAGGAATTGAGTAGTGTGCATGACGTATTTCATGTATCAAACTTGAGGAAAGGCTTAGCAAGAACTGATTTGCAAGTACCGTTAGATGATATTAGTATCGATACGAGTCTTTGTTTCATCGAAGAGCCGGTAGAGATTTTGGGTCGTGAAGCTAAGGCGTTGGAAAGGGTAATATACCGTTAGTTAAGGTTAGGCGGAATTCAAAACGTGGACCGGAGTTCACGAGGGAACGAGAAGAGTTTATGAGGAATAAGTATCCTCAACTGTTTGATAATGACGATCCTAAGGAGTAAATCTCTGGACGAGATTTCTATTAGGAGGGAGTGATGTGACAACCGTGGTTTTGAGGTTCGTCACTTGGTCCTATTTTTAGGTTAATGTATGTTTGACTATATGATTAGCGTGTTTACATGTTTATTTTGAGTAAACAAGGTTAGTGTGGATATCGTATATGGGTATAAAGTACTCATAAGTAAATTGAGGAATGGTTATTTCATATTCATGAGCTCACAATGTTGTGACTATGAAATGAGATGGTGTTATCTAGTGGTTTTACGTATACGTATATGTATTATAGAAAATCGTATTTTTACGGTTTAGGGTTTAGCATTTAGAGGTCTCGGGTAAGGTGTTTAGTCATGTGAGTATTTTTCGGGATGGTTTTAAGTCATTTAGGACTTAGTTATAAAGTTTATTTCAAAATTTAAGATTTCTTTTAAAACTGTATATTTTACGTCTTTTACGGTATTCGCGTAAAAACTGACTAGTTTTACGGTTTTGAGGTTTTGGAGGCTTTAGGAGCTGAAATAAATTAAGGAAAATTAAGTTAATAATAATAAGATATAAATTAATAATAAAATTAAAAAAAACGAAAATTAAGGGGGTGATGGTCGGTTTCGGACGCAAGAAAAGGAGAAGAAAAAGGAAAAAATAAAAATAAAAAAGGAAACAAGGCTTTTATAATTGGGTTAGGATTCTTTTGTTTAACCATATAATGTTTTAATTAAACCAAAACACATCATAATCCCTGGAGAAAACAAAAAAACACGATGGTTCATCAATGGAGTTTAGGATTTTCATAAAAATCTTGGTTTCCATTAATCTTAAGGTAAAACCTTCAAATCCCTTTTCAATTTAATTGTTTTTGATGTTTTTATAATCAATGTATGATGGATTTAGGGTTTATTCTAAATTAAAAACCTGAGTTTTTATGATTAACAATGATTAGAATAATTAGGGCTTATGATTAGACATGATGAGGGTAATTAATTTGGTTAATTATGTTAAAATCGTTTTTTTAAAAACTGGACAGAATTTTAGGTCAATTGTTTTGACCATATATAGAGTTCTACAAACTCTTATTTTGCGATCCAAGTATCCCTGGAAAGGTAATTGAGTTTTCTTTCAAATGCAAGAAATGAGAACTAAATTGGAGGTCGGGAAGTGGGTCAAAAACAGGTTACAACAGTCGGAGGTCAAAACAGTTTTGAAATCAATCGGGTTTAATTTAATGTTTTAAGGTGATTGGGATACTTAGGAGTACACTTGAGCCTTCTAATGAGCATAGGTATTGGTTTATATATTAAATAAGAGATCTGGAGGAGGGCTAAGCAAATTGGTTAGGGTAAGACCCCCTAATCATAACAAACGTTTTGTATGTTCAAAATCAGTAAAATCCGGATAGACAAAAGTATATATATATATATATATATATATATATATATATATATATATATATATATATATATATATATATATATATATATATATATATATATATATATATATATATATATATATATATATCGTGGCCTTAACAGTAGCTTTAAGGTTGGGACAAAAGGGAGCAGTTAGCTAACATATGTAAGGGCATAGGGTTTCCTTTACAGAGGTCATGGGTATGGTTAGATGGGCGTTTGGCTTATAGTTTGGAGACCTAAAAACCGGGACTGTTTTGGGTAAAATGTTAATGAGACGAGTTATGAAGTAAACTAAGTTAAGGGCTTAATAGAGGGGTGTAATGAGATGCTTAGAGCATATAAATGAGGTATATATATGGGAGAATGTTAGATGTCCATCATAGGTTGTTGAGCCATCTTAGTGTTTGGTTCATGTTTTGATTGTGTGCTTTTGTTTGTTAGCTTTTTGCTAGTGCGCGGATTTTTGGAGAAGCTCAATCAGGTGAGTTTCATAGTCCCATGTCGACTAATGATTTTGACTTCCAGATGGGATGGAAGAGACACTGTCTGTTTTTATAAATTATGTTGTGAATGTTTTGTATTTGGTGATGGACTTGTGCATACTTATGTGTTTAACTGCTAGTTGATTCATGATTGTTCTATGTTTTGACTTGGTACCAAGGGGATGTTGACAAGGCGAGGCCTTGGGGAGGTACATAGATGTGTGAGAATCAATGGGACCAATGGATAATGACAAGGCGGGGCCTTGGGATTGGTACGTAGGTGTATGGGCGCCTATGGTACCATCGTGTTTGGTAAGGCTGGGAGCCTTGGATTTGGATTTGGTTTGGTTTGTTAAATCTTGAATATTAGTTGCTAATGCATGTTTGTATCACATAGTCCATATGTTCATTTATTAGTGGTTGTTATTCACAACTTATAACTGATTTGGTGTTAGAGTCTAAACCTATGACTCTCACCAACTTTATGTTGACGTGTTTTAGTGTCTCTTTCAGGTGATAAGGTGGTTAAGCGTGAGAACATATGTGGCTAGGATTGGAGTCGCGTTTTTTTTTGGGTAAAGGGGAATTGACCCCGGTAAAATATATTACGCCAAAAAACCATTAAGTACAAAAGATATAGGTGAATCCTATATCAAAGCCCATTACATAGGCAACTACCAAGCACAACTGCTAACAGCCAAACACCTACATAAAAGGACACTCCCTCTTATGACAACTATCAAACTACTTCCTACCACTATGCTGAAGAGAAAAGTCACGGAACTCCTTACGTTTTCCAGGCAAATCATTGATCTGGTCCGCATATTCTTCACTAAAAATGTCAAATTCATCTTCATGCTGGTGGCCCCCTCCCATAGAAGACATGTAAGCTGCAAACTCCTCAGGAGATGCAAAAACCTCATCATCATCAGAATCACTAGGATTAAGAATATTAGAATATTCTAAACTTTGTTTACTTGATGACTCAACCTTCTCCATAACACCAATATCCTTGGAAGTACTTGGAGATGTTGCATTTACCTTCTTTGGATCAACCTTATCATTATTCGTTGCTACAACCTTTTCAGCCTCTTCCAAACCCGCATCCATACTATTAAGTTTCTCAAAAGAATTCTTTAACTTCAAACTCGAAATATCATCTTGTATTTGTTTAGTAGACGAAGTAGAATTCTTACCCGTAGAGGATTTAGATGTCGGTTTCATTACCCATACAGATTTAGGTTTTGTAAACCTAATTCCTTCAATTTGCTTAGGCTTAGCCGGCTGTTTTTTCTTCCTTTTGACTTCTACAAAATCGTCCTCCAGATTTGTAACCTGACTACTAACCTGTGGTTTTTTAGGGCAATCCATATCAACATGCCCAAAAATATTGCATGTACTACATCTAGGAGGCTTCCATTCGTATTCGACAGTGATAGTTTCAAAAGAATGCCCCTCTTCACCTTTAATAGGAATAGCCACAACAAAGGAATCAACAAGATCCCTATCCGCATTGACCTCAACAAGTGCACGCGCATAATCACAACGTCCCCATGAATTCTTACACATTTCAGCCGTATGAGCATCCAACATAATAGGGGTACCAACCTTAGTGAAGATCAAACTTAATCCATTGGAAGAATAAGCAACAACAGGAACATCATGGAATTTGACCCAAATTGGTACCTTCTTGATGTCATCTTTAATAAGCTTTTTAGTTGGATTCCAAATATTAAGCATAATAGGTATCGACCTAATCCGCCATGGACCATTTGCAAGAACTTGCTCCATACCTGTCTTTGATGAAAACTGAAAAAAGAAAAAACCATGATGAAACATGGTTCGTTTGATACCGTAGCGAGCCCAAGCATTAGTGACATAGTTTTCAACAATGGGAAATGCGTGTCTCTTCCCAATAAAATAGCCATAAAGAGTATTAGCTAGTTTATCCGCTTTTTCATCGACCACTTCTCTTGGAATTTCAATATCAGCCCCGGATACCACATTATCATTAAAAAGACACTTAAGCTGAACCATACTAGACGTAGATTCAACAAGGATTGGAGTCGCGTTGGAATGCATTTAGAAGGAGATCCCCGTTCCTTCTTAGTTTATTTTTCTGTTTGTTTCAATAAGTGATGCTATGAACCTATATGTTGTTTTGTTGGTGTTATTTGTTTGTCTTGGGTAAGAGGTAGGACTGTTACCTACTTACCTAGACTCCTGCATTGTTGAGATATTGTCATGACATTTGTGTCACCATTTTATGAAATTTCTTATTTCATTTAGTTATCTCTATAGACACGCCATGTTGTGATGATATCCATACGTCGCGCCCCATATTCCGCCATGTTGGGGTGTGACAGAAGTCTATGTCACGCAACCGGAAGGATTCGTCAATCCTCATTATCCTGACAAGGTGTATCGTCTCCATAAAGCACTTTATGGACTCAAGCAAGCTCCAAGGGCGTGGTATGACGAGCTCTCGAAATTTCTGGTATCCAAAGATTTCTCAAAAGGTTCAATTGATCTAACTTTGTTCACTTATAAATACGGGGATGACATTTTGCTTGTGCAGATTTATGTTGATGACATTATTTTCGGGTCTACAAACCCAAAACTTTGGTTTGAAAGAGTCATGCACAACAAATTTGAAATGTCAATGATGGGCGAACTAAAATTATTTCTAGGAATTCAAGTTCACCAATCCCCAAGTGGTATCTTTATTAACCAAGCTAAGTATTGTCAAGAGATAATCAAAAGGCATGGTATGACCTCATGTGACCCCGTTGGGACACCATTATCAACCACATCCCTAGATGCTGATTTGGAGGGAGATGCCATAGATCAAACGAAATATCGTTCCATGATTGGCTCCCTCATGTACTTAACAGCAAGCATACCAGATATATCACATGCTACGTGTTACTGTGCACGATATCAAGCACGACCCACTGAAAAGCACCTCAGGAGGTTAAACGGATCTTTCGGTACCTCAAGAATACCATTCATTTGGGACTCTGGTATCTGAGGGAAACCAGTTTCTTTCTAACAGCCTATTCAGATTCTGATCACGCAGGGTGTCTTGATACACGTAAAAGTACTTCTGGTGGTGCATAGTTTCTAAGTCAAGATAAGCTTGTGGGATGGTCTTCCAAGAACAAGATTGCACATCACTTTCATTAGCCGAAGCGGAGTATGTGTCTCTATCTACGTGTTGTGCTCAAATTCTATGGATGAGAACACAACTCACGGATTATGGCTTCCACTTTGATAAAGTACCTATGTACTGTGACTCAAAGTCCACCATAGCCATCTCCTGCAATCCGGTACAACATTCCCGTACGAAGCATATTTATGTCAGATATCACTTCATTAAGGAACAAGTTGAAAAGGGTATTGTTGAACTATACTTTGTTGAAACTGATTACCAATTAGCTGACATGTTTATAAAAGCTCTTTCGAAAGAGAGGTTTGCGTATCTAGTTAGGTAAATTGGTATGCAATATTTGACTCCAGCAGAACTGGAGATTCTGGCAAAGAAGCCTGCTTTATTCACCTATCAAACATCTACTTGTAAATATTTTTGAAAAAGCAAAATACAAAAATATAAAACACATAAAAGCAAAACACAAAATTAAAAATCTTTCAAAAACCAAAAAGATTCTTCTCGACATGTCTTTTAGTATCGATAATATGCATTTGATATACGGTTTTACATTGGGTTCTAGATTTAATCTCGGTATCCTCTCGAATTGATTACAGCTCAAACTGGAATGATTTGTTCTTGGTGACAAATAGTGGTTTGGTTTTCTAATCTATTAAAAAGATAAAGCAATGAAGTAAGTAAAGATTTAAACCACAAAACAGTTAATGAAATCAAAATTTAATTCAAAATAAAAAACTAACTGATTAAACAATAACCTTTCTGACAAAATGGTGCTACTCGGAATATTTGATGATGCGGAATATTGTCCTACTCCGAATATTTGGTTCAATCCGGAATAATGATGTTACACGGAATAATGGACCATTCGAAATACTAGTTCTATTCGGAAAAAGGTTCTACCCGGAATATTGGCTACTCGGAATAAATTTCTATATGCGGAAAATCAAGCCATGCAGAATAGTAAGACCATTCGGAATAAAAATTGGCTATGCGGAAAAATTAAGACCATGCGGAATATAAAAATGTTCCGAATAAGGAACCAACTAATAAGGCTATCCGGAATAATAATGATTCCGAATAAGAGGCAAAACCAACTCACTATTCGGAATATTTAAATATTCCGAATAAGGGGCAAAGAAAGTGGACCATTCGGAATGTTGCTGGGAATGAAGAACAGTAACTGAAACAGTAGAAAACAGGGGAAACGAATTTGATCAAAAATCAACCACGGATTTAACCAAATCTTAACCAAACTAATAGCAATTCATCTATTAATCACAAACAACAAATCCCAATCATAAAAACACAAATTCAACAACTTTTTAAGATCAAAACTCAACTAAATAAGAACTTAAGAACTTTGAATAAAAAGATGATGAGGAACAAGATTACTGAAAAGATTAAAGGAAAACTTGTATTGATGATTAAGATTCAGTAACAAAAATGAAGGATTAAACTTACAAGATTTAAGAACAAAAGCAAGAATCAAAATAACCAAACACCCTAATGGTGTTGGTGAAGCTACGAACAGAAAGGAAAGAAAAAAGGGAAAAACTAAAACTGAACGAAAAGTGTGAAGGGAAATCTTTATATAGGTCTCCCTTTTGGTTGGTGAGTGGGCTTTCTCCCTATCTTCTTGTCTTCTCGTCTTTTCAGAAAAGTTGACGTTTTCGATTCTGATTCGGGATTTGTCGACGATTAAATTCAACTCGTCTTTTAATTTCTTCGTTTAATAGACTTGAGTTTCTTCGACATATGTAAATCTTCCATATTTGGTCCTTTTCTTCGATAAATCTTCAAATAGGCCCATTGACTTCAAATATTTTGCATCTCTTGGACAATAGACTTCGTCTTTAGTCTTTTTCCTTGATAAAACCCGTGCAATCCCATGTTTTCTTCAATAATCATCCGGTTGACTCTGAAAACACAATAAACACAAAAACCACGCATAATTCCAAACAAATGATATTAAATACGTGTTTTGGTCTTGTTTTAGCCAGAAATAAGTGGTAAAAGGATGGGTGTTTTCACACCTATCCAATCTCCTACACTTAACCATTGCCATGCCCTCATGCAATGCTTAGTGATAAAGCAAATTTACATTTTTCTCATAATCAATGAACCTTGGCCTTATTAAAATTCTACTAAACAAAAATTTAAATACTAAGAGAAATGAAAACTTTTAAGGAAACAAAAGGAATAGAAAACCATTTTCACTTGAAAATAGCTACATGGAAATAACTTGCAAAGAGATCTAAGACTTACATTAGGGCTTTGGTGCTGCGAAGATTTATCATCCTCAAGTTTCACGTTCCCCAAACTAAGCTTAAAAACGAGATCATTGTTATTATAAGTTAGCATATCAAACACTTACACACATGGCTTAATTAAATGCTTAAACTCCCTTATTCCTAGGTGTATCTCTTATATTTTATTTTTGTCTTAGAATGATCATGAAGATGCATTTTTGGACTTATTTCGATAGTTTATTTAGGCTGAAAGCAAAGTAGGACGATTTGATCAATAGTTAGCTAAAGGACAAAATCTCTTAAAACTGCTTCTCGGGATATCAAAAAGTTCATATCTTGGCATAACTTGGTTCACGATTTGAGACCTTTCTCGGGCCGATATTTGGCATGTACTTCATACTTCATATCTCCGAGAGACGTTCTTGAGATAACGGTCTTCTCGTCGTTAATAGAGTTTCTTCACTTGGAGACTTTTGAGGGGTACTCCAACTTTGTTGACCACGAGTTCATGATTATTTCTTTAATCTCTAATTGGGATTTTGAGATACAACGATCCGCCTCCTTTTCGGACTTGGATCTATTTATCCTCATACCTTGTTAGGGTCTTTTCGGATAGACTTCTCCATGATATTTATGGGAGTTGATTGCTTTTCGTCGTGAGTCTTGATCCTTCATATTGATTTTGGGAATAATGCTTTTCACATCACTTTGGATCTTCAGCAATAAAATGGAATCCTCATGCCTTGTTAGGGCCTTTCCGGACTCGCCAATCTTCGCGTCCCGCTTCATAAGTTATGCCTTGGCTATGAACTCTTATCATTACCGAGCAACTTTTAAACGATCATGGGCTAGAAGCTAAGTAACTTTTCAAATTGTACGACCTTACTTATTGCAGATAAATTATTAGCAAGTGATGGGAGAATAGGCAAATAATTACACCAGTGAGCTTGCGCAAGAATACCGACTTATAATTGACTCTATCATTTCTCGTTCTCCACAATTTAAAATCTCAAGTAATGAGACTCGTGGACACTTAGCCTAATAAACCAATTAAGGTCTACATGGTTAAGGATACTAACTAGAATAAACTTGGATAAGTCTATTCGGGTTGAGTCAAAATAATCGCAACGGGCTTAATATGTCAAAGACTTCTAAACTAGCTACACCACTATATTAATATTTTTGACTTTATTGCGGGATATATACATATGAAGGCAACGATAAAAATTTTAAAAATTACGACTAAATGGCCAAAGTTAATTAAAAATTTGAAAAATGTTGAAAAAGATGATTTTCCGGTTAAATGAAGGCATTTTCATGGAAAAGTCCACTTAAAACTTCGATAGAAGTCCACCCTACACTTAAGATAAACATTGTCCTCAATGTTTAAGCATGTGGGAAAAGTCTCCCCTACACTTATGACATTGTGCACGTTGGTTAACTCAAGTTAAGGAAGAGACGACTAAAGTGATCAATTTCAAATGTGAGTATGAAGAAGATTGAATCACGATAGTTGAGAGATAGAACCGGATTTCGGATAACACGGGAGCACGGTTCTTCAAAGGTTCCAAGAGTGCATTTATCCCTGTAATCACATCACCACACAAAGGCAAACACCTATATAGGTCCCCCTACACTTAGGAGGTTAAAACAGAAAAGGATAGATACTCGGGTTGCCTCCCGAGGAGTGTTTGTTTTTGATAACCGAGTCACGAGCCTGACTCGACCCAAAATTAGTTCATGGGGAACGTGGTGAGGGATGAAATCATCTCCTGAGAGATGTCCTCACCAAAGTACAACTTCACTCGTTGGCCATTCACCTTAAAATTAGGTCCATTAGGTTGAGCGAGCTCGAGAGTACCATATGGAAAAATTTGGGCAATGGTGAGTGGGCCGGACCAACGAGATTTCAGCTTGCCCAAAAAGATTTTCAACCGAGAGTTAAAGAGTAAAACTTTGTCTCCAACATGGAACTCTCGGTTTTTAATCTTGGAGTCGTGAATGAGCTTTGTCTTTTCCTTATAGATCAAAGAATTTTCATAAGCCTCATTACGGAGTTCATTCAGCTCATTGAGTTGGATCTTGCGTAGGTCACCGGCTTTGTTGATATCAAAATTAGCCCACTTCAAGGCCCAGTAAGCCTTGTGCTCCAACTCAATGTGGAGGTGGCACGCTTTCCCGTACACGAGACAATATGGTGTAAAACCAATCGGAGTCTTGTATGTAGAAAGAAAAGCCCACAAAGCATCATCAAGTTTATCAGCCCATTAGGCACGATGCTCTCCCACGATTCTTTCTAGAATTTGCTTTAATCCTCGGTTGGATATTTCATCTTGGCCATTAGTTTGTGGGTGATAGGCGATGGAAAGACGATGATTTACACCATACTTAGCCATGACTCTTGCAAATTGGTCATTGCAAAAATGAGTCCCGCGATCACTAATAATGGCACGAGGCACACCGAATCTAGCGAACAACGATTTTAAAAAGTTACAAACCACCCTTGCGTCATTAGTGGGTAAAGCTTTTGCTTCAACCCACTTTGAAACGTAGTCAACGGCTACAAGGATGTATTTGTTTCCTTTAGAGGAAGGGAATGGCCCCATAAAGTCGATACCCCAAACATCAAAGATTTCACATTCCTGAATGAAATTCTGAGGCATCTCGTCTTTATGTGTGATCTTGCCTTGTTTTTGGCAAGCATCACATCGTTTAACCATCTCGTGAGCTTCACGATAGATGGTGGGCCAATAAAATCCCGAGTCAAACACTTTTTTGGCGGTGTAGTTGGGACCAAAGTGACCACCGGTGGGTCCTTTGTGGCAAGCGTCAAGGATTTCTAAAGCTGCCGGTCCATCAACACATCGGCGAATAATCAAGTCGGCACATTGTTTGAAAAGATACGGGTCATCCCAAAAGTAAGTCTTAATGTCTTTGAAGAACTTTTTCTTTTGTTGGGATGTTAACCCGTCAACGAGAATTCCACCCGCCAAGTAGTTTGCAATGTCTGCAAACCACGGGGTTTCATCAGGAGTCGAGTTGATAGACATTAAGGTCTCCAAGGGAAAAGAATCATTGATTTCTTTGTTCAGATGATCCCCCTGATAAGGATGCTCAAGTCTACTGAGATGATCCGCGGCTAGGTTTTCAGCTTTTATCGCGAATTTCGATTTTAAATTCTTGGAGAAGCAAAACCCAGCGAAGAAGTCTTGGTTTGGAATCTTGCTTTGTCAACAAGTACTTCAACGCGGAATGATCGGTGTAAACGATTGTGGTGGAAAGGACAAGATAGGGGCGGAACTTTTCAAAGGCATAGACAACAGCAAAAAGCTCTTTTTCGGTTGTCGTGTAATGCAATTGAGCCCCCGTCATTGTCTTGCTAGCGTAGTGGATCGGTTGGAAGTGTTTTTTCACTCTTTGGCCCAAAACCGCTCCAATAGCAAAATCACTAGCATCGCACATCAACTCAAAGGGAAGCTCCCAATTAGGGGTAACCAAGACGGGTGCCTTAGTTAGCTTATCCTTAAGCAAGTTGAAGGCTTCAATACACTCTTTGGAAAAGATAAAAGGAGTATCTTTTTCCAAGAGGTGGGTCATCGGGCGAGCGATTTGAGAAAAATCTTTGATGAATCGACGGTAGAAGCCCGCATGACCCAGAAAACTTCTCACACCCTTCATGGTTGAAGGTGGAGGCAACTTAGCGATAACATCGACTTTAGCATGGTCTACTTCAAGACCGGCTTTGGAGATCTTGTGTCCTAGCACGATGCCCTCTTTTACCATGAAATGGCATTTTTCCCAATTAATAACAAGGCAAGTGTCTTCACACCGCTTCAGCATACGTTCTAAATTGGCAAGGCAAGCAGAGAAAGAATCGCCATAAACCGAGAAATCATCCATGAATACTTCCATAGTGTCTTCCACCATGTCATGGAAGATAGCCATCATACACCTTTGGAACGTCCC
Source organism: Glebionis coronaria (assembly GCA_025667525.1). Lineage (NCBI taxonomy): Eukaryota > Viridiplantae > Streptophyta > Magnoliopsida > Asterales > Asteraceae > Glebionis > Glebionis coronaria. The sequence goes on from JANFOE010000881.1 coordinate 358,322, forward strand.
AGGAGCATTACATAAACCAAAAGGCATGCGTTTGTAAGCAAATGTTCCATAGGGACAAGTGAATGTGGTCTTTTCTTGGTCTTTGGGATCGATGGGAATTTGAAAATACCTAGAGAAACCGTCTAAGAAGCAGTAATAGTCATTACCAGCTAGACGCTCGAGCATTTGATCCATGAAAGGAAGAGGAAAGTGGTCTTTTCTCGTGGCATCATTGAGCTTGCGATAATCAATACAAACTCTCCATCCAGTAACGAGACGAGTGGGAATCAACTCGTTGTGTTCATTGGAAACAACGGTTATTCCTCCTTTCTTGGGCACACAATGGACGGGACTTACCCATGGCGAATCCGAAATAGGGTAAATCAAGCCGGCATCGAGAAGTTTGATAACCTCTTGTTTGATGACGTCATGAATTCGAGGATTAACCCTTCTTTGGCTCTGGATTGCGGGTTTAAAGTCATCTTCCATGAGAATCTTGTGAGTACAAAAGTTCGGATCAATTCCGCGGATATCGGAAATTTTCCAAGCAATTGCCTTCTTATGATCTTTAAGCACGACGATGAGGCAAGATTTCTCTTCTTCTTTCAAGTCCTTCGCAATGATGACGGGCGACTTCTTCTCTTCTTCAAGGAACACGTACTCGATATGGGGCGGCAACTCCTTAAGTTTTAAATCCGGAGGATTTTCGATGGGAGGCGTTTTCAAAGTCGGAGCATCGATAGCAATAACCGTGGGAGATGGTGGAGAAGGATTGTCTTCTTTAAGCAGGTTCTCAATGAGGCGAAGATCTTCATACCATTCGGTGGGAGAATCGTCATTAGCTAAGTTCACATCTCCCATGGTGGCTTCCAAATCTGTCCAAAGGAAATCACTTTCTCCAAATAGAGATAGTGATGAATCGATAGAGGAAACGGTCTCAACATTGGGAAGAGAGGTAGGAATACTTTTGCAAGCATCTTTGAAGTGTTCTTCACAAGCCTCATCAAGAACGTCAATACAATTAACACTCTCGTTAGAATAAGGCTGTTTAGACAACTTTCCCATGTTGAAAACGATTTTAGCGTCACCCACTCTCATGATAAGCTCACCAACTTCAACATCGATGAGAGTGCGACCGGTCCTCAGGAATGGACGACCAACGATCAATGGCACACGAGGGTCCATATCGTAGTCAACAACGACGAAATCGGCAGGAAAAGTGAATTTGTCGACTCCTACAAAGACATCTTAGGCTATCCCCACTGGATAAGCAACCGTACGGTTAGCTAACTCCAAAGTCATTTTGGTGGGGACTAGCTCAGGGAGAGATAATTGCTTCCACACACTTAAAGGCATTAAGTTGATACTGGCACCTAGATCAGCTAGGGCCATGCAATTCTCTACTCCCGGGAAGTTACAAGGGATTAAGAAACGACCCGGATCACCAAGCATGGTTGGCAATTTCCTTAAGAGCACTGTAGAGCAATTCTCATTAAGTTGGGTGTTAGCAATATCAAGAAGCTTCTCCTTGTCGCTAAGAAGATCTTTAAACATTTTCGCGTACTTAGGCATGTGAGCGAGAGCCTCAGCGAAGGAGATATTGAAATTCAGTTGTTTAAACATTTTAAGAAAGTTTGAAACCTGAATATCGTCCTTGCTTTTGAGCTTCTCTTTCCTCGACCCTGAGGGATAAGGTATATCGGAAGAAGAGGAAGTCTTTGGGATCGAAGGATCACTCACATCGTTGGGTGGAGGAGGGGTAGAAGTAAGAGGTGGAGAAATTGGGGAAGTAGAAGGATGAGGAATAGGAGCAGGTGACTCGTTTTCCTTAGTCACAATCACCGGTGGAGGTATAGGAAGCTCGGGTTCCTTGGTACCTTTTCCACTGCGAGTGGTGATTGCTTTCATCTCCCCTCTTGGATTCGCAACGGTGTTACTCGGAAGAGTACCCGAAGAAGAGGGTTGATTACCTTGGAAGAAACTAGCCATCATGTTCTTTAAGTCATTCGTTTGACTATCCAAAGTGTTTCTCATATCAGCTCTCAGATCTTTCCCTTGTTTCACCAGGTCTGCTTTCAAGTTGAGCACTTCGCGCTGAAGATTTCCCACGATCACATCGTTAGTCCTCATGTAGGTTTCCACTTCTTGGTGTAAAGCGGTGGGTTGGTTGGGAGGAGCATTGTATGCGGGTGGTTGATAAGCAGGTTGCTGGTAAACTTGGTTGTTTCTTTGAGGTGGTTGTGGTTGTTTGTGAGGTGGTATGTATGGTGTAAGAGGTTGTTGTTGTTGTTGAGGAGGGCGATTGAGGGTTTGTTGTCGGTCTGGGTTGTTAGGAGGAAAACCGGGTGGTGAGAGATAGTTGTTAGAGCGGTAGCTAAGCAGGTTGCGGTCACCTTGAGGACGAGCTTGATAAGCGGGTTGAGGATAGGTGCCATATGCTGCATTCACATTCTCAGAAGGGTAGTCTTGGGTGGCAGTACAAGTGGTGTAAGAGTGAGGACCCCCGCATATCTCACATGGTTGGCTAACAGCATTGACTTCAGCGTCTTTAGCGTTTCTAGCGTTGATGCTGTTGGTGTTATTGGCAGTTTGGGTAGCAAGCGATTCAAGAAGCGTAGTGATTTTGTCAAGTCGCTTATCGCTGTCACTAGTACTAGCACTAGCGACATTGGTCCGAACACTCTTGGTTTGCACACGAGACTTATTCTCAATGATATCCCAAGAAGCATTGGAAGTCTTAGCCAAAAGATTACCCCCCGAGGCACTGTTTAGTGAATCTTGGTCATTCATGCTTAAACCATTATAAAAAGTGTTAATTTGGTGCACTTTGGTAAAACCATGTTGTGGGCATTTTCTTAAAAGATCTTTGAAACGGTCCCAAGATTCACTAAAAGACTCATCGTACTTTTGTTCAAAATTAATGATTTCATTCCGCAAAGCGGTAGTACGAGAGGGTGGGAAAAAGTAGTTGATAAACTTGGTCTCCAAATCCGTCCACGAAAGAATACTCTGTGTCGGTTCCTTAGCAAGCCAATGCCGGGCTTGTCCCTCTAAAGAAAAGGGAAAAAGTTGTAAACGGATTACCTCTTGTGGAACACCATTGAATTTGACCGTATTCGTGAGTTGCAGGAATCTCTTGATGTGGTCATGTGGATCATCAATGGTACGCCCCAAGAATGGTTGAGCAGAGACCATCTGGATAAAACCGGATTTAAGTTCAAAATTGTTGGCTGCAATCGCGGGTATGACAATGGGATCATTGTTGCCATCTACATGTGCTTGCAGAAGTTCAATCATTGGGCGATTGTCCGGTAGAGGCTCATTGTTGTTGTTATTATTGTTGTTAAAAGGTGGATTGTTATTGTTATTATTATTGTTTTGAGGTGGGTTATTGTTGTTGTTTTGTACACCGGCCATGTCTAAGTCTTCGAGAGGCTCGGGCTCTTGATAAGACGTTGATCGTGTACGCATGCACCTGCAAAAGAACTAACAAGGCAAAAACAAAGCAAAAATATTTTTGGTTTTTATGGTTTTTTAATTTTTTTGGATTTTTGAAAATTTTATATATTTTTTAGGGTTTTTGACATTTTTTATGAAAAAGTAACGTTAACGGGGAACGGATCCCAAAATCCAAGTTCTCACAAAAAACTGTTGATCTTAACGAGAAGAGCCGGCAGCGGCGCCATTTGATACACGGTTTTGCATTGGGTTCTAGATTTAATCTCGGTATCCTCTCGAATTGATTACAGCTCAAAGTGGAATGATTTGTTCTTGGTGACAAATAGTGGTTTGGTTTTCTAATCTATTAAAAAGATAAAGCAATGAAGTAAGTAAAGATTTAAACCACAAAACAGTTAATGAAATCAAAATTTAATTAAAATTAAACAACTAACTGATTAAACAATAACCTTTCTAACAAAATGGTGCTACTCGGAATATTTGATGATGCGGAATATTGTCCTACTCGGAATATTTGGTTCAATCCGGAATAATGATGTTACACGGAATAATGGACCATTCAGAATACTAGTTCTATTCGGAAAAAGGTTCTACCCGGAATATTGGCTACTCGGAATAAATTTCTATATGCGGAAAATCAAGCCATGCGGAATAGTAAGACCATTCGGAATAAAAATTGGCTATGCGGAAAAATTAAGACCATGCGGAATATAAAAATGTTCCGAATAAGGAACCAACTAATAAGGCTATCCGGAATAAAAATGATTCCGAATAAGAGGCAAAACCAACTCACTATTCGGAATATTTAAATATTCCGAATAAGGGGCAAAGAAAGTGGACCATTCGGAATGTTGCTGGGAATGAAGAACAGTAACTGAAACAGTAGAAAACAGGGGAAACGAATTTGATCAAAAATCAACCATAGATTTAACCAAATCTTAACCAAACTAATAGCAATTCATCTATTAATCACAAACAACAAATCCCAATCATAAAAACACAAATTCAACAACTTTTTAAGATCAAAACTCAACTAAATAAGAACTTAAGAACTTTGAATAAAAAGATGATGAGGAACAAGATTAATGAAAAGATTAAAGGAAAACTTGTATTGATGATTAAGATTCAGTAACAAAAATGAAGGATTAAACTTACAAGATTTAAGAACAAAAGCAAGAATCAAAATCACCAAACACCCTAATGGTGTTGGTGAAGCTACGAACAGAAAGGAAAGAAAAAAGGGAAAAAATAAAACTGAATAAAAAGTGTGAAGGGAAATCTTTATATAGGTCTCCCTTTTGGTTGGTGAGTGGGCTTTCTCCCTATCTTCTTGTCTTCTCGTCTTTTCAGAAAAGTTGACGTTTTCGATTCTGATTCGGGATTTGTCGACGATTAAATTCAACTCGTCTTTTAATGTCTTCGTTTAATAGACTTGAGTTTCTTCGACATATGTAAATCTTCCATCTTTGGTCCTTTTCTTCGATAAATCTTCAAATAGGCCCATTGACTTCAAATCTTTTGCATCTCTTGGACAATAGACTTCGTCTTTAGTCTTTTTCCTTGATAAAACCCGTGCAATCCTATGTTTTCTTCAATAATCATCCGGTTGACTCTGAAAACACAATAAACACAAAAACCACGCATAATTCCAAACAAATGATATTAAATACGTGTTTTGGTCTTGTTTTAGCCAGAAATAAGTGGTAAAAGGATGGGTATTTTCACACCTATCAGACGTACCTAGAAATGTCGCTCAATAACGACACGGGTGTGTACATAAAGCTCGAATGAAAGTTGTAAATATTTTTCAAAACATGTCATTTCTTTTAATAAAGGAAATTGTCTATTTTGGACAATATTTCCAAACAATGGGTAGAGCAATCTATCTTGGGTTGAGCTTGTCCCAAAACATTCAACGTTTTGAGCTCAACACAATGGCTTGTAATCACTTTTAGATTGCAACCCGGTTCTATATTCACGAGGGAGTGTACGCTTTAGTGCCCTTACCCTCTGCAAAAGAAGAGAAATCTTCTTACACTTGAGTGGATTTGTCAAGACATTCAAAGTCTATGAACTCAAGTGTATGCTTTAGAAAAACCTCTTCGCCAAAAAGAAATAGGATTTTTTCAAAAAGCGTTGAACACAATTTTTTCAAGAATTTTTCAATGATTATTTAAGATCTTTCAAAAATTGCGTGTTCAACAACTCCCATCCTCAAAAAGCGAAATGTGGATCAAATCCTGACAATGACAATTCAATTGGATCAATTTTTCAGGGGGAGCATTTCAACTTCATGCAAAAGATTAACACATCTTCCTCCCGGAGATTTTCAAGACTATTTTTTAAAATATATTTTAATCAAATTTGGTATCTCGAATATCAAAAGATTTTATATATTAGAGATAGGGGAGAAATGTGATTAAAATGTGATCTTATATAAGACTCAAGCACTTTAACTCTTACCTACATGTGCGAAACATTTTCGATCATCGATGCACATGTAAAGGGGGAGCATTTCTGAAACGACTAAACTATCAAGATGTGAAATGTTTTTCAAACACTTTGTTAGACTTTTTAAAGTGGTTTCATAGTTACGATCAAATACCCACAACATCTTTAATTCACGACGTTATTGGTGTCAAAAGGGTGGTTAGCTTTAAGTCCTATGATCCAACCAGAACCGGAGGGATCTTCCCAGGGACAATCCAATTGATTATTAGAAGTCCTTAGGAAATATGGAGTAGAATATGAACGTAGCTGAATGCCGACTAAGTACTGATGCTAGCACTGGAACAATCACAACAAGGTGCTAGTAATGATGTCTTGTTAAGCATTGAAGGGGTTGAAGAATGAAAAAGAAATGTAAGGATAAAGGGTGTAAAGAAAGAAGCCCTTCATACAACTTAGGCAGAAACCAGGTCAACACATCATGAAGACAACTCATCATGGACCCAGTGATGTGAAGCACAACCCTTTCCTAGCTACTCAGGCTTCTCTCAAAAGAAGGTTGTTTTATTGTCACGGAGAACAACATGACTTCTATTAGATTTCTCATTCCGAGATAGTTGATATTAAATAGGTGGCATCTGCTCCAGCCTCCGACCACTAAAAGTGCACAAATCGAGTCTAGAGCCAAGAGATCAATCAAATCTCGTTAGGACACACGGATGACGAACAAGAAAGTCCTATGCCATATCCTTGTGATATTGCTAGAATACTCAGAGTGATACTACTTAGTATTCACAATGATGAGTGGAAATCCTTCCAGTGTTAACATTAAACAGCACTGCGGTAGGTCATATGTAAGATTCTTTATGAATTAAACATATGTAGAACTGAAAAGCAACAGTGGTTTGATTCTGAATTGATTCAAACTCGTTTCAGGTTTCTACGCAATATCTTTATGGTCTTGCCAGAACATTCAGAGTGATATTCATTAATATTCACAGTGACGAATGGAAATCCTTCTAGCGTCAACATCAAACAGCGCTATGGTAGGTGACTTGTGAGATTCTTATGAATCAAGCTTGTGTCAACTGGAAAGAAACAATGGTAAGATTCTTTACGAATCACACTTGTTCCAGGAATTTGAATTGACGACTTTAATCAAGCGGATATCTATCCGATTGATTCACTTTTTATGTTCGCAGTCTTGCTTTGAGACGGTCGAGTAAAGAGAACGGCTAGTACAGCCGCGAAACCCTGTCAAGGAGATTCTTAACTGAATCTACCTATCACAGGTACGGTATTTAATATCGTATGACGGTTTTCACCAACCGGAGGTAAAACGCTACCGATTTAGGACGAATGTCAAAGCCATTCAGTCCGTGTCTATGTTTTGTCTCAAGAAGGTGGCGTCACTGTGTGCTCAGCAAAGTTAAAGATTCAAAACCACATACTCATGCCAAAAGACATATTCAACAATTAATAGCGTGAGCATGTGGATGAAGACACAAGAATGCAAGATGGCAAAGACAAGTAAAGGATAATTTTGAAGATCTCAAGATCAAAAGACAAAGTCGAAATAAAACGACAAAGGCTCAAATCTCACAGCATGAAGGAAAAAGACTACTATTACACGTTCAAGACTCATTTATGGCGAGATTAGTAATCTCTACAAATTTCCAAATGACAAAGGGTAATGACCTCTCATAAAGGGTAATGACCTCTCATTGGGGGAGATTGTTAGCCTTAAAATATTAAGTCAAACAAGAATGCTCGGTCATATGTTTATTATGTATCATATATTAGAACATTGTAATAGGTAGTAGGTTAGTCGTGTATTACGGGCTTAACTTTAAGCTAAGGTTCATTCATAAGTAACCAAAGCCCAAAAGGAAAGCCCGGCCCATTATCATATAGCCCATCATGCCACATGTAGGCATGGCTATATAAACCTCTCCTTGCATGTAAGGAGAGGTTGGATGGTCATTCTATTTTCTTAATCTAATATTCACCAACTTTCACACATTTATCTATCTTTTCTCTCTCTTGTTTCTCTCTCTAGAATTCATCTATTTTCAACCTTCTTTCTTGTTTAATCATCACGTAATCTATGCGACAACAGTTTGTCTATCATATCTTACAGAACCCTCAACAAGTGTTGGATTGCATCGATCATACCTTGAAGGACTCTCCCCACGCCTGCGTGTATCATACCTTGGAGGGCTCTCAACATATCTGTTTCGTGTGTTATATGAAGTTCAGAGGTTGTTGTTGGTGGGTTTGTAAATCTTCTTATAAGACTTCATTATGAAAGCAATTTGTGGCTTCATTTCCTGATCCTTCTGAGTTTGTTCTTCATTGCTATCTTCTTTGGATGAGTGCTCAGATGGTGGTGATGGTGCTATAGGTTCTTTGCCTCTTGATCTTGTCGGAGCAGATGACTTAGATGCAGTGGAATATCTTGGTGATGATGATTGAGTTGAGTATGACTTTGGAGCATGAGAGCGATGATCTTGTAATGTTGAGTGGTAGACACCAAAGCTAGTAGATTAGCAGCCTTGGATACTAGTTCAGCTCGAACTTCATTTGCCTCATTCTAAAATTGTTTCAAAATTTCCAAGAGCATATGATAATTGACCTCGTCTAACTTTTTCTGTTGTTTCACCAAAGTTACAAATTAATAACTGAAAAATTGTTCTTTGAAGTATGTCTAATTGAATTGATCTCCCGTTAAATGTGTGACTCAGTTCTCTGTGGTGGATAAAAGAAAAGGTTGTCGTTGTCTAAAACTAATTAAAGATAAAAACTTTAACGTAAATGATAAAAGTTTTAAAACAATTATGTTAGCCTTAAAATGTGTGCGACTAACGGAATTACATTAGTTTCATAGCCGAGACTTGTAGGGACTAATATTGTCATATGTAAAGTCCAAGTCCCGTGCTATATAAACCCCTCCATACTTCCATGGAGGGGTGAGGCTTACCATTTTCTTTCTTGTCTTTCTCTCACTAGAATAAACACACTTTTATTCTTACTTGTTTCTCTCTCTACCATGGCTAAACAACACTTCTATCCTCCCCGACCTCCGGACATAAACCCGTATTCTTAGTGAATCCAAGTTAACAAATTAAAATGAAAGACTTAAGCGAAATAAAGTTAAAAGCTTGAAAAGATAAACCTAAAAATAAAGACTTTAAAAGGAATTAAGTAAATGACGAGAAATTAAAGCTAAAGATAAATGATGAAATATTAAAACTTGACAAAAAGTAAATTATGAAAAATTAATAAAAACGCAAACTTGTAATAAATCTAAGGTAAAACAATTAAAATCACACTTAAGAAAAATGGCGCGAAAAATAAATGCTTGAAATTAAAACAGGAAATTAAAAACCAAATAAAAACTAAGTCGGAATAAACCCAAACTAGACCTAATTCGGAATGTGAATTAGATACACAATCCGGAATCCATGATATGTACTTAATTAGGAATCCGAGTTAGACAAACAATCCGGAATAACTATCCTACACCCAATTCGGGAAGCATATCCTACACGTAATTCGAAATGTGTGGTGCAACACGTAATCCGGAATAAAGGTCTTAGACCTTATTCGGAATGTGTGCTCCTGACCTAATCCGGAATACAGATTTCAGACTCAATCCAGAATACTTTTCCCTACACAATCCGGAATACGTATCTTGTACGTAATTCGGAATATCTAATGTCGAACATAATCTGGAATATGCTAGCTTGCACGTAATTCGGGAAATGAATTCCCACTTAATCCGGAATATCTAGAAACTGAATCTAATCTGGGAAAATTTAATTTGCATATAAGTCGGAATAAAGGAATTCTAGATCTGATTCGGGAAAAAGGGGTTTGCACATAAGTCGGGAAAAGAGGGTTTTACCATAACCCGGATAAGAAACAATTTAAGCAAAACTAGAAATAAGCTAAAAACCAATAAGCACTTATCTAAAAACTTAACCAAATAAACTTTAAGAAAAAGCTAAAACCAAAATTTAAAAACTTTTAAAAACACTAAATAATCAAAATATTTAAAATCAAATTTTGATAAAATAACTTTTAAAAACACTTAATTAAAATTAAGAAAATCACACTAAAAGCTATAAGATCAATAAGCTAACACAATCAAACACATAAAAACATAAAGAACAATCAATTAAGCATAACAATAGGCAAATAAGAATAAAGATTAAACAAAACAAGAAAGGTAGAATGAGAATAATGAAAAGCTTAATTAAAGATTAGGATTCAATAACACAAATTAAAGACTTACTTGAAATGATCTTGAAAAATAAATGACAAGTATTAAAATGACAATAGGAAAAGTGCATGAAATAAATTGGAGAACTAATTTGTCAAATTAGCTAACACCTCCTAATGAGGTTATAGTTTTCTATTTATAGGGGAGAGGGAGGAGTAGGTTGCTTCCTTCTTTCTTTCTTTTGTCTTCTCGTCTTTCGTCTTTGACAATAAACTCGTCATTCTCGACTTTTTCTCGGGATTTGTCGATAAATAAAATGAACTCGTCTTCTAATTTCTTCATTAGTTAGACTTGGTTCTTCGACTTCGTTAAACTTCCGTTTTTAGACTTTTTCTTCGATAAATTTTAGAGTAGGCCTTGGACTTCCGTTCTTTTTGCACTCTTGATCTTTTGACTTCGTCTTTCGTCTTTTTCTTCGATAAAAGCCCGTGAAAGCCCATGTTTTCTTCCCTTTTCACATTTTGGTCCTAAAACACAATAAAAACACAAACCACGCATAACTCCAACATTTACGACACTAAATACACGTTTTGGCTTGGTTATTAGTATAATTAAGTGGTAAATGGATGGGTGTTTTCACACCTATCAAATCCCCTACACTTGACCATTGCAATGTCCTTATGCAATGCGTTAATTACAAAGCAAGATTTATATTTTCCATCATAATTAACCCACCTTGGTCATTATAAAATACAAAACATTAAGGAAATGTAAAAAGATAGAAGATAACAAAATATTTGAAGGAAGAAAACAAGTAAAGATATCGAAGACTTACATTAGGGCTTTGGTTTGTCATGAATGTTTATCACCCTCAAGTTTCACGTTCCCAAAACCAAGATTAAAAACGAGATCATTGTTATTATAAGTTAGCAAACTAACACAAACTCATGTGGCCCAATTATTCACTTAGACTCCCTTATTCCTAGGTGTATCTCTTATATTTTATTGTTGTCTTGAATGATCACGAGGATGCATTTTTGACTTATTTCGATAGTTTATTTGGGCCGAAAATAAAGTAGGACGATTTAATCAATAGTTAGCTAAAAGACAAAATCTTTTAAAACTGCTTCTCGGGACCTCATAAAGTTCATATCTTGGCATAACTCGCTTCATGATTTGAGACCTTTCTCGGACTGATATTTGGCATTGACTTCATACTTCAAATCTTGAGAGACGTTCTTGAAATAATGGTCTTCTCTTCATAATAGGAATTTCTTCTCTTGAAGTTTTTGAGAGATTCTTCATACTTGGACCGCGACTTCTTCATTTTTCTCCAATCTTTATTTGGGATTTTGATATACAACGATTTGCCTCCTTTTAGGACTTGGATCTATTTATCCTCATACCTTGCTAGGGTCTTTTCGGATATATTTCTCCATGATCTTTAGGTGAGTATTAGCTTTTCGTCGTGTGTCTTGATCCTTCATATTGATTTTTGATAAATGATTCTTCACATCACTTGGAATCTTTAGCGACAAAATGTAGCCCTCATGCCTTGTTAGGGCCTTTTCGGACTCGCCAATCTTCCCATCCCGCTTCAATAAGTTATGCCTTGGCTATGAACTCTAATTAATATCGAGCAACTTTTAAACGATCTTGTGCTAGAAGCTAAGTTACTTTTCAAATCGTACGACCTTACTTATTGCAATTCTAATTATTAACAAGCGATTTGAGAAAAAGCTCATAATTAACTCACATAAATTCATGAAAGAATACCAAACTTATAATTGACTCTGTCATCTCTCATCCTCCAGAATTTAAAATCTCAAGGAATGAGACTCGTGGATGCTTAGCCTATTAAATCAAAGTTTTGGGTTTTCAAGTCGTCTATAGGATCTTGCAACTTCTTAGACTCTTTCAAGTTTAGAATTCGCATTTCAAAGTTCCCTTGATAAACGACTTTCTAGGATCAATTATAGGAACATGCGAAAATTTCTTGTTCTTAACCCGTAAGAGTTAAGACTTTCGCGTTTTAAAGTTCCCTATATAAAAGTCTAGCAAAACTTGATTTAAAAACGTTAAGGATACTAGCTAGAGTAAACTTGGATAAGTAAACTCGGGTTGAGTCTAAAGATTCATGACGGGCCTAATATATCAAAGACATCTAAACTTATCAAATACATTTTATTAAAATTTATTCTAATGAAAGAAAATAACGAAAACAAAGGAAAATACAACTAGGCCAAAATAGATCAAAAATTTTGAAAAATGTCGAAAAATCGGTTTTCCGATTAAAATGAGGACAAATACAAGGAAAAACCCACTTAACTTCGATAGAAGTCCCCCTAAACTTGATATAAACATTGTCCTCAATGTTAAGCATGTGGAAGTAACCTCCCCTACACTTAGGACATTGTGCACGTTGTTTAAATCTTGATAAGAAAGAGACAACTAAATTGGATCCTATTTTAATATTGAAGAATATAAAATAGTGAATCAGAAGAGTTTAGGATAGAACCGGGAGGACGGGTACACGGAATCACGGGTCGTAAAAAGTCATCAAAAGTGTATCTTTGAAAGTTCGAATCCCTGCACATCATAAGAAAGAAAACAACAAACACATACTAGGGTCTCCCCCTACACTTATTATAAAAACGGAAGAAAAGGATAGATACTCGGGTTGCCTCCCGAGAAGCGCTTATTTTTGTTCATCGAGTCGTGAGCCTGACTCGACCTTGATTACAATGGTAAGAAGCTTGAAGAACATCCACCGGGGTCAAATACATGGTTTTCATTCATCAAGTAGCACAAGCTTAAGGTGAACAAGACAAGCCAAAGAAGAGTAGGCAAGGTTCCCTTAAGTAGTTGTTGAGCACGGTGGTAGAAAGTGTGATGAAGTGAAAGCATAGTTCCATTCTTTCCAAAAGTCTTTCCTTTTATTTCATCAGATGGATACTGAGATGGTTTAAAAATTGTGATACCCGGATCGAACACCTTTTCCTTTAGGGGAAAATAAGACTTAGACTCAGTAGACCGTGAAGATCCGCCCATAAACCGCACAATCTCATCTGAAGAAGGTGGATAGAGAGGTATCAAAACATAGGTACTACGGATATTGGTGTCTTCCGGTTTCTTCTACTTGGAAATGGGTTTCTTTACATCCGAAGGAGGATAAAGACCATAATCAAAGTCCAAAGGAGGAGAATCATTCTCATTAGAAAAGTATGTGTTGAGAAAAGTAGCAAAATCTTCCTCAAATGAGTAATCATCCAAAGTAGGATCAAGCATTGTTGGCGGAGGATCTTCATCTAAAGTAGGAGTAAGGTCATCATTTGAAGAATCACTCGAGAGAGTATCATCATCATCAAAATCATTATAAGTTGGCATGTCTTTATACTTTAAAGCAAAATCATCATAATCATCCACATCGGAACTAGAATCATCATCATAGATTGGTGGAGCATCATATATTGGTGGGGCATCCAAATTGGAGAGAGGATCTTCAGAATCTTCCACATTTTCTTGAAAGAGTGGATTATCATAGATAGGCTCTAAAAGAGGGTTGTTGTAGACGATAAAATCATCAAGCTTTGTACTTTCACAAGTAGTTGTATCAAGCTCGTCTTGAAGCACATCAATCATATTCGCCGATTCTCTTTCATTGGATTTGTTTGTGATCTTCCCCATTTTAAAAACTTTTTGATCATTCCCGACCCTTAGAATGAGTTCACCTTCGGCAACATCGATTAAAGCTTTTCCGTTTCTCAAGAATGGCCATCCAAGTATTAACGGAATACGAGGTTTCATTGCATAATCAACAACAACAAAATCGACCGGAAAAGTGAAGGTACCAACTTTAACAAACACATCTTCGGCAATACCAACGGGGTAAGCGAGAGTTTGATTTGCTAGCTCAAGAGTCATCTTTGTTGGTGTAAGATCGGGTAATGATAACTTTTTCCAAACACTTAATGGCATCAAATTTATACTTGCCCCGAGATCGGCTAAGGCAGTAAATTCTTCAACTTTGTTAAATGTACAAGGAAGCACAAAACGACCGGTATCTCCAAGTTTTTTCGGAAGTTCTTTAAGGAGGAATGCAAAACAATTCTCATTTAATCGAGTGTTGACAAACTCAACCATCTTTTCCTTTTACTAAGCAAATCTTTAAACATCTTAACGAATTTTGGCATTTGGGCAAGAGCTTCAACAAGGCTAGTGGTGATGCTCACTCCCGAAATCTTTTTCAAAAAGTTGGTCACTTGAATGTCATCCTTGGTGAGTAATTTGCACTTGTCTAACCGAGATGGATAAGGAATATTAGGCTTAGGAGGTGTAGGTGTAAAAGGTGAAGGTTGAGAGGTAGAAGGTGGGGATGCTGAAGGTTTTGTCTTTGGTACTTCTTTCATAAGAGGTGAAGACGGTAATGTAGAACTAGTACTAGGTGTGGAAGTAGGAGGAATAAATGGGGGTGGAGGAGGTATAGATGGAGTAAATGGGGGAGGGGTAGATGGTCCTATTAGAGTTGCTCCACTGCGTGTAGTAATAGCACTCACATTAGGTCTTGGGTTGGTCACGGTATTCGAAGGAAGAGAGCCTGAAGTAGAGGGTTGATTACTTTGGAAGAAACTAGCCATCATATTCCTCAAATCATTCGTTTGATTGCTTAAAGAAGTTTTCATATCATTTCTAAGCTCGGTTCGAATATCATTCCCTTGTTTAGTGATATTACCTTTCAAGTTAATAATTTGGCTTTGAAGGTTTTTAACCACCTCTCCTTGGGTTCTCATAAAAGTTTCAACATCTTGGTTATATGTCGTGGGTTGGGTGAGGGGTGGAGGTTGGTGAGCGGGTGGGTGATATGGATTAGAAGCTCGAGGTTGGTTTGGATTGCTTCTATTGAAGTTTTTTGGGTTGTGGTTTTGAGGAGAAAAACCGGGTGAAAGAAAGTTGTTGGGACGGTAACTAAGCAAGTTACGATCACCTTGAGGTCGGACTTGATAGCTTTCCGTTGAATAGTTTCCGATAGCCGCATACACATTTTCCGGATTGTCATAAGTAGAAGGACAATCAGTGTATGAATGAGGACCGCCACAAGTCTCACAAGAAAGTGCTACAGCTTTAACTTGTTGTAGTTGATTCGTAGCCATGAGTTGAATATTTTTGTTCATTTCGGCTATCATGCGGGTGACTTCGGTCATCTCGGGGCTGGAAGAAGTAGAAGAAAGATTGACCCTCAGATTATTTCTTGAAGATGCGGATGAATCCCAATTTTTGTGATGAGTGGTCATTTTCTCTATTAGCTCTCTACACTCCTCGGGTCTTCTTTTCATAAACGTACCATCGGCGGCTGCATTAATCGTATCACGATCATGAAAAGTTAAACCGTTGTAGAAAGTATAAATTATGGTGACGGGGAGCATATTGTAGTTAGGACAATGATCGATCATGAAATTATAACGTTCCCAAGCATCGAAAAGAGATTCATCAGGTTCTTGCGTGAAACCACTGATTTGATTCTGAAGACTAGTGACCATGGATGGTAGAAAGTAGCGCGACAAAAATCGTTGAGTCATTTCGTCCCATGTATGAATTGAATTCTTCAGAAGACGATCAAACCATTTTTTGGCATGATGGGATAAAGTGTGTGGAAATAGATGAAGGCGAAGAAAATCCATGGTAACACCGGGCAATTTCATGCTTTGAGTGTCGGTAATGAATTTGTCGAGATGTTTTTTGGAATCATCATCCGGCAATCCGCGAAATGGACAAGTATTTTGAACTTGTTGGATCATGTGATGCTTCAACAAAAATTCCGGAGTCGTGATTTGCATCAGCGCAATCGGTCCTCCGCGTCCATTCATTGTAGGTTGGCATATCTCCTCCATCGTACGAAGGTCGGGTTGTGGAGCATGGTTGTTAATATTCATGTTGGGGTGAGGTAGATTATTATTGCTGTGCACACCGGCCATATCTAAGTCTTCAAGAGTCTCGGGCTCAGAATAAGACGAAGATCTACTACGCATACACCAGCAAAAGAAGAAGATAGCAAAGAAATAGAGGAAATATAGTTAACGTAAAAATAAAATCTTTTTGGTGCAAAACTTTTGAAAAATAGACGTTTTTTATGAGTTTTTAAATGTTTTTGGATTTTTTGCATTTTTTAATTTTTAGGATTTTTGAAAATTTTTGACACGAAAAATAACGTTCACGAGTGAACGGATCCCAAAATCCAACTCGTCTCTCACAGAAAACCGTTAATCTTCACGAAAAGAGCCGGCAGCGGCGCCATTTTAATAACCGAAAAATTGTTCTTTGAAGTATGTCTAATCGAATTGATCTCCGGTTAAATGTGTGACTCAGTCGTCTTTGGTGGATAACAGATAAGGTTGTCGTTGTCTAAAACTAATTAAAGAGAAAAACTTTAACATAAATGATAAAATTTTAAAAACAATTAAAATGAAAGACTTAAGCGAAATAAAGTTAAAAGCTTGAAAACATAAACCTAAAAATAAAGACTTTAAAAGGAATTAAGTAAATGACGAGAAATTAAAGCGTAAAGATAAATGAAGAAATATTAAAACTTGACAAAAAGTAAATTATGAAAACTTAATAAAAACGCAAACTTGCAATAAATCTAAGGTAAAGCAATTAAAATAACACTTAAGAAAAATGGCGGGAAAAATAAATGCTTGAAATTAAAACAGGAAATTAAAAACCAAATAAAAACTAAGTCGGAATAAACCCAAACTATACCTAATCCGGAATGTGTATTAGATACACAATCCAGAATCCATGATATGTACTTAATTCGGAATCCGAGTTAGACAAACAATCCGGAATAACTGTCCTACACACGATTCGGGAAGCATATCCTACACGTAATTCGGAATGTGGGGTGCAACACGTAATCCGGAATAAAGGTCTTAGACCTTATTCGGAATGTGTGCTCCTAACCTAATCCATAATACATATTTCAGACTCAATCCGGAATACTTTTCCCTACACAAACCGTAATACGTATCTTGTACGTAATCCGGAATATCCAATGTCGAACCTAATCCGGAATATGCTAGTTTGCACGTAATTCGGGAAATGAATTCCCACTTAATCCGGAATATCTAGAAACTGAATCTAATCCGGGAAAAATTAATTTGCATATAATTCGGAATAAATGAATGCTAGATCTAATTCGGGAAAAAAGGGGTTTGCAATTCGGGAAAAAGGGGTTTGCACTAAGTCGGGAAAAGAGGGTTTTACCATAACCCGGATAAGAAACAATTTTAGCAAAACTAGAAATAAGCTAAAAACCAATAAGCACTTATCTAAAAACTTAACCAAATAAACTTTAAGAAAAAGCTAATAAACCAAAATTTAAAAACTTTTAAAAACACTAAATAATCAAAATATTTAAAATCAACTTTTTATAAAATAACTTTTAAAAAAACTTAATTAAAATTAAGAAAATCACACTAAAAGCTATAAGATCAATAAGCTAACACAATCAAACACATAAAAACATAAAGAACAATCAATTAAGCATAACAATAGGCAAATAAGCATAAAGATTAAACAAAACAACAAAGGTAGAATGAGAATAATGAAAAGCTTAATTAAAGATTAAGATTCAATAACACAAATTAAAGACTTACTTGAAATGATCTTGAAAAATAAATGACAAGTATTAAAATGACAATATGAAAAGTGCATGAAATAACTTGGAGAACTAATTTGTCAAATTAGCTAACACCTCCTAATGAGGTTTAAGTTTTCTATTTATAGGGGAGAGGGAGGAGTAGGTTGCTTCCTTCTTTCTTTGTTTTGTCTTCTCATCTTTCGTCTTTGACAATAAACTCGTCATTCTCGACTTTGTCTCAGGATTTGTCGATAAATAAAATGAACTCGTATTCTAATTTCTTCATTAATTAAACTTGGTTCTTCGACTTCGTTAAACTTCTGTTTTTAGACTTTTTCTTCGATAAATCTTCAGAATAGGCCTTGGACTTCCGTTCTTTTTGCACTCTTAATCTTTTGACTTCGTCTTTCGTCTTTTTCTTCGATAAAAGCCCGTGAAAGCCCATGTTTTCTTCCCTTTTCACATTTTGGTCCTAAAACATAATAAAAATACAAACCACGCATAACTCCGACATTTACGACACTAAATACACGTTTTGGCTTGGTTATTATTATAATTAAGTGGTAAAAGGATGGGTGTTTTCACACCTATCACAAATCGTGTCCACTCTAGTTAAAGTTCTTGTAGGAATTGAACATTGAGTTGCATGGTGGAGACTTTCAAGTTGTTACGTGTCATGTCATTCATCATCTTGTAGAATCTGGAGGAATATGAATCAATTAATTCCCCATCCAATGAAGTAAACTTGCCAAAGTTCCAGAACAAGTTTTTTTGACATCTTGCTTGTTGAGTGATTCTCCTTGTTGCAAGCGTTCAATGGCCATCCACATTTCTTTCGCAGTAGGAAATGTATCGACCATTGAGTAAATATCATCCCCAATACCACTTAGAATCAAATAGATTGCTTCCTTATCTGCATCAATCCAAGCACGGTTCTCTTTCATAGTATTCTCATACGTTTCAATAATAGTCTCCTCATTGACAGTTGTAGTGAGAGTATAAGGGCCTTCTTTGATGCAACCTCGTAGAAAATCACCATTTGATCTTGTATCAAGATATCAAAGAAAACGTGATTGCCGTTGTGCATATCGACCATACACAAGCATTGGTGGTCTCTCTTTGTTGCCCGCTACCATAATGTTGTTGTTTGTCACACGATACTCGTAGAATCCATCTCGAGAATCTCAGAAATGATGAAGTGAATATGGATCTTAAGTACATGTTGTTGTGATAATTGTGGAAGAAGCAATACAGAGTTTTATTAATCATGGAGAAACCAAAAAATCAATTCGCGGGATTTTAAAAACCACAGATTAAATCGTAAATATTCCTAAGTTCGTGTGTTGTTGACGAGTAAAGTTGTTGAAATCCCCTAAATTGCCTTGAAGAATAACCGAAATATCCTAGACCAAATTACTCACGAACATTTTCTAAGTCAATTTTTACGATTTCTGAATATTTGCCTTTTACAATCTCGGAGTATTTCAAAGACCTCAATTCGGAATGATATGTAACCCCGATTCGCAAAGTTTATAGATCTCAACTCTTAATGTTAATAGACCTGAATTCGCAATGTTAAGAATCGCAACTCGCAATAAATGAAGTCTTCAACTCGCAATACTTTAAAGCTAAACTCGCAATATTGACAAGTTTTGAACTCGCGCAATAATTTGGTGAACTCGGAAAAACTTTTAAACTCACAAAACTAGATCTCGCAATAAATGCTAAACTCGCAAAAAAAAATTAAGCTGATCTCGCAAAAAAAAATTTAAGCTTATATCGCAAAATATTTTTTTTAAACTGATCTCGCAAATTTTTTTTAATTCTGATCTCGCAACGTGCAAACCCGCAATAATTTGAGACCTGATCTCGAAAAATGTGCAAACTCGCAATAATTTTAGAACTTATCTAGCAATGTCAACTCGTAATAAATCTTGATCTCGCAAAAAGTGCTGATTTCGCAATTGCTAGTGTTTCTGATTTCGCAAAATTTTTTGAGGATTTTTGCCAAAATGGACCCAAACGCCAAAACATTTTGTATTTTTGACCAAAATAAAAAACCCAAATCTTTACCACACCTATGTAGGTGATTTTTAGAAAGATTTAGACCACACAAACATGAAATTTTTTTGAGACACGAGTTGTTTAGCCTTAAAACACACGGTCACAATAAAATATCACAAACCAATCACTAATATACCCCGTGGCGAATGACACCAAATGTTGTAGATTCACAACAACTCGAATCACATCTACTTTAGGCTCTGATGCCAATTGTTGTACCCGTATATTAATCACTTCACCATGACGGATCTGTGTAATAAGATAGAAAAGAGATGTAAAGGAGATGAAAAAGAGATGAAGGTTTAGAGAGAGAAATTTGAGAGAGAAATTAGAGAGAAGTTGGAGAACTATGTGAATATTAGATTAAGAAAAACTGAATCACATACCATCTCCTAACATGCTAGGAGAAGTTTATATATCCTAGCTTACATGTAGCTTAATGGGCTATTGTTTGATGGACTGGGCTTGAATAAATGCTTAGTACATTGAAAGAGGCCTTTTAAGCTAACCATCAAGCCCGTATTGTTACGACTACCTACTACTAGTTACAACGTTCTAATAAATGATACATAATAAACTTACGATCGAACATTCTTGTTTGACACAATATTTTGAGGCTAGCATATGTTCTACGACCAATCCTAATTTCATTTGACATCGACCGGTTAATCCATTGGTAACCAAAATAGCAAGGATTAATCCTTTGGATAAGGGGAGAAAATGGGATTAAGGTAACTTGTAAATATGTGATGAAAAGTGAAAAAGACTTAATGGAAAACCCTAAATTTACATATGTAATGCATATTGTAGAAAGTTGAAGGGGGTTAAATAGTTTCCCAATCTAAAAATTTAGTTCATCATTAAAATGACTTTTACTTGAAAATTATTTTATAATGATTTGGTCAATTTCCATTGTTTTCAAAACATTTTCTATATCAACATATCATCGTTTATTTTTCTTCAAAAGTAATCTTAGTTTTCAAAATATTTTTGTTCAAAGGGTTTTGTTCAAAAGTTTTTGAGATCCTTTGTTTTAAGCTTGATCATAGCTCATTGATCCTGACTAGATCAAGGAGTAGTGAGGCTTAAGGAAAAGTTATTTTGTTTGTTTTGGTTACATTTAGTTTGCAAAAGTTCTTTATCCCAGTGTGATTTTTGTTGAAAAATCATTTTATCACATTTTTATCTTATTGTTCTATAAGTTGTTGTACAAGCTGATTGACAACCAACTTATGGATTAGCTTATTGAGCTTGAAAGTGTGCTTGTTTTTGGTTGTGTTCAAAATAGGTACAAGGAAACAAGAGGGACTATTACTATTATAGTACAAATAGCCCATAATCTCTCACCGTTCCTTCTCAATAGCTCCTCAGCTCAGGGATAGCTTGTATTCTATATACATCAGCTCAAACAAAAGGGATGTGGATGTACACCCTTTAGGTTAGGCTTTGAGACTATAAAATATTTTCTTTTACTTGAAAACTGTTCTTGTGTAAAGATATGTTGCCATGAGTCCTTTTAGCTTAGTGTTTAGTTATGTTATGTTCATCTTCATATGTTTATGTGATTAGAGTACATGTTTCATCATCTAATGTAAAATGCCTTTGTTATTTCGTTGACTGTGGTTGCTTAAGGGGTGTTTGGGTATAGTCTGTGTGAGGGGTAGGTGACAACATCACTTAACCAAACTAGCCTGAGTAGTTTAGTTGTGATTAGGGTAGTGTATTTTAGGTGTTTAGTAAATACCTGTAGTTAAAACATAAATGCATGGTTTCGTTTTAAATCTGTCATAGAATAGTTTGAATCTGGCTGATATCACCTTGTTTTTTGTTGCCTTTATTTTGTTTGTTGCCTTTATGTTGTTAGTTATAGGGTGTCTAGTGTGAAGTGTTGTATTTGTGATCAAATTTCTAGTACTTAGGTTGCATAAGTTAGTCTAGAATTTGGCCAAATAGATCAGCTCTCATAGTCTGCTCAATTTTAGGTTTCATTTTTTGAATTTTTTAAATCTGTTACTTTTAGCATATGCTTAGGTTTGTTGATCTTTAATTTAAATATTTACCAACTTATTAGCTTGTTCTGTTAATACAAAGTTCACACAAAAATCTGCTATGGGTCTCTGTCTTATTTCTTTGTTCCTAGTGTCGTCAAATATATGACAAAGAGACATACTGTAACATCTCATTTTGGTAAATGGAATATCACGCATAATTATGGCGTGTCATCAAAGCATGCAAGGTAAATGTCTAAAAACATTTAATGACCATGAATGGAAGTACCGGAAACAACATCGGTAGTCCAAGTATAAGCTCAACACACATGAATATAAGTACTAAAATGGAAAAGGATTAAACAATGTCAAAAGAAATAATGTAACTTAATATATGAAAAATGCATAAAGTAATGAAGGCTAGATAACTTCCAATCCGTATGCACATACTCTTACAGTCTACAAGCACCCTTCAGTACATGCCATTTGGGAACATGAAAGGAAAACGGCTGAGCATAACGCCTAGTGAACTGATATACAAGTATAGCATGAAATGACATAAGCATACAAGAGTAATAGCAGCGGAAATGTATAAGTCCTAGATAACGTGGAACATGTTCATAAAACTGGTTTTACAGTTTGAAAAGACTTATGTTTTTATATGAAAAATGTATTAATTAGCCAATAGCCCATATAGGTCATGAGGTTTCATCGTGCGTGAATAATTGGAGGGGATACCTTATAATGCAATTAGAGGGGTTGCCTTTAATTAATTAGTCTGGGTAGGAGGGATCAACTCCTTGTGAAGGATGCAATGCACACATTGCATTCACCATGAAAATCCTATAAAACATGTAACTAGGATGCACCCGTACGCCCCACATGATAATAAACAAGGCGAAAACTGAAAAGGGACGCCACGAGCAATCACTCCGCCGTGGGGAAGTCATAACACTGGTGCCTCCAGTGTTATGGTTATGGTACCTCCATGACTAGGTGACATTGGTCATGCATGTATATGGCTTAAGCACTTAAAGCTAACATAAGTAATCAAACATATAAAACAATACTTGGGAAAATAGTTGGCTGCAAACGAGGAATTCTAATAAGGAAAGAATGTCCATACTGAAGGACGGAAAATCCGTACCTTGTGTCCAGTGAACGAGGAAAGACGAAAGGATGAATAGTCATACTCCGACCTCAATAATGCTACATAAATAAGGGACATGTATAAGTTGTCTGATTACTGAGTACGTTACTGGTTATAGCATGTTCTTAGCTTGTTTTATATGTTCTTGTCTTGTTTAGTTTTTTAAATGTTATACAGTGTTAATCATGTATTTCATATATTCTGATTAAGTATTATCTTGTATTCTTGTATTATTATACTTGTTGTGTAATAAGAAGTAACTTTCTAAAAATAACAGGTTTCCTAAAATAGAAAGTTTCTAAAAACAGAAAGTTTCTAAAAATAGATCAGTTTATAAAAATAGATCAGTTTCTAAAAATATATTAGTTTCTAAAAATAGATAGTTTCCAAAAATAGTAAGTTTCCTGAAATAGAAAGTTTCCATATTTAGAAATAAGCTGGATTAATAAGCTAATAATATAAGCTCAAGTTTACTGGTTAAAACTCATAAGTGATGTAATTAATAGCATAGTTTATTAATAATGTCATGATAAATTAATAAACTATATGTTATATGATTAATTAAATAAAGACATGATTTAATTAAATTAAGACATATAAAATACTTAGGTTAATCATGTATTAATAATTTATTAATTATAACCTAAGTCATGATTTATTAATTAATTTTAGTCCATGTTTTAATAACTAATTAATAACTATAGTCTAAATTAAATAACAAAATACTTAGGTTAAAACATGTATTATTTATTAAAAAATAAATATAACCTAAGTCCATGATTAAATTAAATTAATTATTAGTCATGTTTTAATTAATTTAATTTTTCTTGAAAATAATATAACTTGTAAATATGTATAACTTGTAAAAATTATCTCGGGCCCGTGTTTTACTATAAATCGAACCAAACAACCCCTTAGCAGTGGCTACCCGGCCTATCCGGTTGCCACTGCTCGGCCATTATCACCACCGGCTGACGTCGGTGGTTTCCTCCTGCCTGGCTGCGGTTCCCACTACCAAACACAAAATAGCCACTGGCTTAAACCGGTGGTGCTGCTGTTGCGCCAAGACCCACAAATAAACCAAATGGCACCCCGACACGAGTAGGGGTCCCTTGTTCCCTGCTGCCGAACCACCGAACCACACCAAGACCATGAGGTCTCGGCTATTGGTGTGAATCGAACCCAAGCCGAGAGCCTGGGGCCCTTGGTTGTGCGTGTCGGCCGAAAACCCCCCACCAAAACCCCCCACATAATCATGTTTCTTGGATTAGTTGTTCATATTTTAATTATGTTTTTATTATAACACATGAATCATAATTAAAAGAAAATAAAATAACTAGATGAAGGTTTTTGATGATACCGAACACGTGACTTGAAAAAAACTATGAACACGAATACGATCTACCTAAAATCAAAAATCAAAATCAAACAAACACCCCTTGTGGTGTCTTGAAGCCGGCGGCAAGAGAGAGAGGCAAGGCTAGGGTTTTTATTTTTTTGTAAAAATTATGTGAATGAAAAACTCTGTATTTTCCCTTTTTCCTTTCTAGTTAAAACTTTCGCAACTACATAAGGCCCACAGGACAAGCCCGTACAATTTTCATGTTTAACTATTTTACATATTCGTTCGTGTTTATTAAATGCTCGTATTATTTTGTGTTTTAATATTCATGATATATATTATACGTAATACTTGTTTATCGTATAATAATATATGATACGTAGTTCACGTGTTCATGTTTTAGTGTTCGTGATCATATGCTCGTGATTATAATTATTATAATTAATAATTATCGTGTACTATCACGTACTTAATAATTATCGTGTGCTAACACGTATGTAGTTTCTGAATTTAATATTCGTGACACGTATTCATGACATAAAAGGAAAGTTTTAATTGGTTCGTATGTTCACGTAGTGTACTGTTCATGGAATTTAGATGCGGGTTTTACAACTCTTCCCCCCTAAAATGAATAATTCGTCCCCGAATTATAGATAACGTAAACTGAAAGAGGAACATACTCGAATCAAAACTTGAAATAAGGGTAAGAAGTCCGGATAGACTCCTCTGTCTCCCAAGTGGCTTCCCGCTCGTATGATCCATCCAAAGGATTTTGACAAATGGAATCGTCTTCTTCCTCATGACTCGTTCCTGTCGATCAAGAACTCGTTGGGTTCCTCGATGTAGGTAAGATCTTCACGAATCTGTTCAAGTCGATATGGAACCATCTGAAGAGGATGATACTTGTACCCTCTGAGTAAGGACACATGGAAAACGTCATGAATGTGAGAAAGTTGCGGAGGTAACGCTAAACGATTGGATACTTCACTGACTCGCTCGATGATATCAAATGGTACGATGAATCGAGGACTGAGTTTCCTTAGATTCCAAAACGTCTAACACCACGTGTCGGTGATACCTTAAGAAAGACATGATCTCCTACGTTGAAATGCAAATCCCTATGATGCTTGTCGACATAACTCTTTTGACGTGCACGAGCTTCTTGCAGTTTCGCCTTAGCTACAACGACTTTCTCGTTGGTTAATTCTATCATCTCCGGACCTTAAAGTGTTCGCTCACCAAACTGATCCCAGCAGATTGGGGCGCGACACTTCCTGCCATACAACATCTCAAACGGTGCACACTTGATGCTGGCATGCCAACTGTTGTTGTATGGAAACTCTACCAAGCAGATATAATTGTCCCAATATCATGTCCATTCTAAATCACATGCTCGAAGCATGTCTTCTAGTCTGAATGGTTCACTCCGATTGTCCGTCTGTTTGAGGATGAAAAGCCGTGCTAAGCTTAAGTTTGGTATCCCAAGCTTTCTGCAGACTCCTCTAAAATCGCGAAGTAAACCGAGGATCTCTGTCCAAGATGATACTGGATAGAGTACAATAAAGTCGCATGATCTCCTTCTTATAAGTTTCAGCCAGATTGCTAACTAGATCATCCTTGCGGATGGGTAAGAAATGAGCCGACTTGGTAAGTCGATCAACGATAACCCAAATTGCATCATGCTTCCTCTTGGTCTACAGAATTCTGGTTACAAAATGCATGTTGATCTTGTCCCACTTCCACTCTGGAATGTCCAATGGTTGTAGTAGACCACTAAACAGTTGCTGCTCGATCTTAACCTTCTGGCAGGTAAGACATTTGGAGACATATGTAGCAACATAATGTTTCATACCACTCCACCAAAAATACTGCTTGATGTCGTGGTACATCTTGGTTAAACCAGGATGGATGGAGAATAGGGAGCTATGAGCTTCAGCCAATAACGCTTCCCTGAGTGTAAGATCATCAGGAACACAAAGTCTAGTGCCCTACCATAAGATACCGTTGTCATCTAACCGAAACTCCATCTGTTGCTCTAAGTTCTGTATGATTGTTCAATTTCACCATCATCCTTCTGAGCTTCCTTGATCCTAGAGAGTAAGTCAGGCTCCACTCTAAGATTAGCTCAGTAGCCATGTTGTCCACGTACCATGATCTCAATATCTAGTCGCTCCAAGTCTCGTATAATCTCTTCCTCTATCTTAATGTCGTTGATCATACCCGACTTTCTACTAAGAGCATCTGCCACTACATTCGCCTTGCCGGGATGATACTTCAGATTAACGTCATAATCCTTCAATAGCTCTAACCACCTTCTCTGCCTCATATTCAGTTCATGCTGGGTGAAGATGTATTTCAGGCTCTTGTGATCTGTGAAAATATCACATCATTCACCATACAAGTAGTGCCTCCATATCTTCAATGCAAACACGACTGCAGCAAGTTCCAAGTCATGCGTAGGGTAGTTCTCCTCGTAAGGCTTAAGCTGCCGTGATGCGTAAGCAATCACTTTCCCATGTTGCATGAGAACACAGCCAAGTCCCTTCCCTGAAGCATCACTGTAGATTTGAAATCCACCTATACTAGATGGGAGAGTAAGAATCGGTGCAGATACCAGCCTCTGCTTTAGATCTTCAAAGCTCTTCTCTCTTTATTTAGTCCAGAGAATTTCTCCCATTTCTGCATCAGTTTGGTCCATGGCAGTGCAAATCGGGAATAGTTCTCTACGAACCTACGGTAGTAACCAGCTAAGCCTAGAAAGCTGTGAACTTCAGTTGCTGACGTCGATCTTGGCCACTTGGTAATAGCCTTAACCTTCATAGGATCCATGGTTATTCCTTCTACGGATGCTATGTGGCCTAGGAACGCCACTTTACTCAACCAGAATTCGCATTTGGAGAACTTGGCATACAACTGCTTCTGGCGATGTATATGTAATACTGTACGAGATGGTCTTCGTGTTCCTCCTTTGACTTAGAGAAAATCAAAATATCGTCAATGAAAACAATTACGAACTTGTCCAAATACTCATGGAAGATACAGTTCATCAAGTCCATGAAAACTGCTGGAGCATTGGTAAGGCCAAATGGCATGACTACAAATTCATAGTGTCCATACCGTGTATGGAAAGCAGTCTTGGCGATGTCCTGCTGTTTCACTCGTAACTGATGATAGCCTGACCTCAGATCAATCTTGGAGAAATGTTTGGCCACTTGGAGTTGGTCAAACAGATCATCAATGCGTGGCAAAGGATATCGATTTTCGATGGTGATCTTATTAAGCTTACGATAATCAATGCAGAAACGCATACTGTTGTCCTTCTTCTTTACGAATAACACCGGTGTACCCCCTGGAGATGCACTAGGTCGGATGAAACCTCGTTCCAAAAGTACTTGCAGTTGTTCCTTTAACACCTTTGTACGATATTGTAAATCTTGCTTATGTTTAGAGAGAGAAAGAGATAGAAAGATGGTAGATTTCACACACACTTAAAGAGAGAAAGTAAGAAAACACACTTTTACTATGTGTAATGTATAAGAAACCACCACCCTCTCCATCTAAGGAGAGGGTTTATATACCCAAGCCCATGATATGGGCTTTGGCTTACAATGGGCCGCCGGCCTACACAAGTTGCATGCTTGGTTTGGCCTTGTTTACTTAATATTAGTAAAACTAAACTACGAGCTATAACTTAGACTATTGTTGGAGTGACCGATCCTTTCTAATACATAAAATGTATTTCCAACAATCTCCCCCTAAGGGAGGTCACTCCAAACAAGGCGTTACCCGAGTTAAAATAATAAAATAAACCTAGCATACCATGCTTGTCTTGAGCTCGTAGTCCTCGTCTTTCTTTTCTTTTTCTTTTCTGGTGAACATGCTAATGTGATCTTTGATATCAATCCTTAGCATTAATCTCTTTCATTGATCTTGTGCATCCTTCACTTGTGATCTTTGCCTCTTCGTGACTTCATGTCCCACATACCTGTACCTTTGTAATTCTTGAAAGCTTCAGAGATCGATACAACGGAAAACTTGACTTTTAGGCTTTCTAGAATTGAATGAAGTATTAAGTGCATAAAGTATAAGCATGCGGGGATGACTTCTTCTCGGATTCCGCAACGCCACCGTCTTCAAATGCCGCAACATAAGTAGACACGAACGAAATGGCTTTGAACATTTCATTCTGATTCGGTAGCATTTTACCTCCGGTCGGTGAAGACCGTTGGACGATATAAAATATCGAACTTGTGGTAGGTAGATTTAATTAAAATATCCTTGACAAGATTTCGCGGGTAAACCCGTTCTCTTTACTCGACCGTCCAAAGCTGACTGGGAACGTAAAGAGTGAATCATTTGGATAAAATTATCCGCATGATTGAAGCCGTCAATTCTGATTCCTGGAACAAGTTTGATTTATTAAAGAATCGCACCATCGTTGCTTTCCAGTTGTCACGAGCTTGATTCATATTGAATCTTGTAAGTTACCTACCAAGTGATGTTTAAGGTTAACACTAGAAGGATTTCCACTCATCAATGTGAACACTAAGGTATCACTCTGAGTGTTTTGACAAGATCACTTAGATATTGCGTAGAGGCCTGGAACGTGTTTAAATTCATTTCAGAATTAAATCACTGTTGCTTTCCAGTTATCACAAGCTTGATTCATAAAGAATCGCGTAAGTCACCTACCATGAGCTTTTTGATATTCGCTCAAGAAGGATTTCCATCTTCATTGTAAATACTTTCGTATTACTCGGATATTCAGGCAAGATCATGAAGATTTTGCGTAGGACTCTTAATATCTTTCTTACTTTTCACAGTGTGTGAAGAAGCAAGGAAATTTGGAAATGTGTTCTAATGAGATATTTGATGATCTCAAATGGCTCAATACTCGATCGTGCACTTTGGATTTTAGTGATCGGAGGCTAGAGAGGAGTGCCACCTTTTCAATATCAATATATTCGGAGTGAATAAATCGATAGATAACACGTTGTCTCCGTGTGAACAAAACAAATACCTTTTGAGAGATATCTGAGTTAGCTGGGATGGGTTGTGCATTGCATCACTGGGTCCATGATGTCTATCTTCAATATCAAGAATAATTAAAAATGATCTCAGTAGCATATGTATTGACCCGGTTTCTGCCTAAGGTTGTAAAGAGGGCTTCTTTCTTTACACCCTTTATCTTTACAATTCTTTTTCATTCTTCAACCCCTTCAATGCTTACCAATACGTCATAACTAGCACCTTGTTGTGATTGTTCCAGTGCTAACTTAAGTACTTGGTCGGCATTCAACTACGTTCACGATCTTTCCCCATCTTTCCTAAGGACTACTATTTCTAGCTATGGAACGTCCTTGGGAAGATTCCTCCGGTTCTAGAAGAATCATTGGACTTTAACCTATCCTACCATCCTTATATCACTACAATCTTCATCGTCGTGAAATAAATAGGTTGTGGGTAAGTATAAATCACCATGAAATCCATTTTGATATAGCAAATCCATTTTGCTCCCCCTTAACATATGCCACGATATTCGAAAATATTTCACATATGTCGGGATAAACCATCACATTAAGTCAAACCATTTGTGATCATTTCCCATATTAAATCACATTTTCTCCCCCATATTAAAAACATTAACCAAATCGATGTTTTTAATATCAATTGATTTAATGAAGTTTTAACAAAGGTTTTGGGAAGAAACATGCAAGTCCGTTTAATCTTCATGAGACTAATTTGAGATATGATACTGATTAGTAAAATGATCACAAATTCACCATATTAGAATAAATTGACAAGGTTGGACCTGATTGATGAGAACATCATATGATAAGATCAAATGGTTGTTGTCGGAAAAAGTTGGTCGCCTCGTCACGTTTGAAGTAATCTCTTGACACCATATATACGATTGGTATTGTCTTGACACCAATTTGTGAACTTGGCACTTTCAGCATTGAAGATTCTGAATGCTTGACAGTTGCTCCCCCTCAATTGTTGACCCGTGTTCTATTGAAAGAGCTGTAGTCGTCGTTTGAGTAGTCGCATCGTCGAGTATGTAGATATCAATTGTAGATAGATATGGTTGTAGAGATGATAGCTTCATAAAAACAAGATTTCTCTTGTTTTAACAAATAAATGCACTGAAGCGTACATATATCCGTGTTAGATTGTGTTATAACATAAACACAATCCCTTACATGGTTATAAAGTAAACCATGCCCGAGAAAATTAATTCTTGTTGTGAGCCAAAGCTTTCATAAGAAATACTTGACTTTAATATGAAAAACGGGTTGCAGTCTGAAATAACTACAAGCCATTTGGGCATGTTTTATGAAATATTTACAACTTTTGTACGAACTCTATTTATGGCGACGTGTCAATATTAATCGACATTTCTAAGGCCATAAATATTATCGTACCAAAAGACATGCCTTTGAAAAATAAAGTAAAAATATTTTTGGATTTTTATGAAAATTTTCAATTTTTATGGTTTTTATACGGTTTTATATTTTTGTATTTTGCTTTTGTGGATAAAAATATAAACAATATATACAGATGATCACCAAGGATACGGAGAATAGTTTACCATCACTATTCTTTCGCTTCATCTGCGAGTTCCTTTAGAGTCTCAGGCGAGAATGTTCTCAATCCTAGCTTGTCGGCCAAAAGTTCCATTCGAGCACGATCTAAAGCCTTCGTGAAAATATCCTCCAAAAGATACTCAGATCAGACAAAGTAAAGCTCTATCACTCCATTTTCCACTTGCTCCTTGATAAAGTGGTAGCGAATGTCAATATGCTTCGACCGGGAGAATTGAACGTTGTTGCAGCATAAGGCAATTGCATTCTTGTTGTCACAGTACATCGGAATTTTGTTGAAACCTAGACCATAGTTGGTTAATTGTGATCTCATCCAAAGAATCTGAGCACATCAACCGGACATAGCTATGCATTCTGCTTCCGTACTAAAAAATGCAGCGGTTTTCTGCCTTTTCGATGCCCAACTGATTAGTCGATCTCCTAGTAGTTGCAAAGTTCCACTCGTGCTACGCCTGGTATCTTGACAACGCGCGTGATCCGCATCTGCATATGCCATAAGTTCAATCGAAGAGTCCTTCGAATACTAAAGTCCCTGATTAATGGTTCCTTTAAGATAACGAAAGATCCGTTTAAAAGTAGCTAAGTGTAACTCAGTAGGTCTAGTTTGATACCGAGCACACATACATATAGCAAACTAAAGATCATGTCGAATGGCTGTAATATACAGAAGGGTACCGATCATTCCAGGATAAAGTGTCGGATCAACGGCAACTCCATGTGGATCTGCATCTAGCTTAGTTCGTTCCACCATTGGAGTATCCACGGGGTCGCAAGATTCCATCTTATATTTCTTAAGCGATTCAAGGGCATACTTGGATTGATTGATAAAGATGCCTCTAGGACACTGAGATATCTGAAGACGTAAGAAGAATGATACCTTGCCCATCATTGACATCTTAAACTTAGAAGACATAAGTGTCCCAAACTCATCGGATAAGGTTTGGGTCAAGGCAGCAAATATAATATCATCAACATATATTTGTACCATAATCATATCTTTACCTCGTTTCTGAATGAACAGCGTTGGATCCACCTTGCCTTTAGCGAAGCCTTGCATAATGAGGAATTGTGACAAAAGATTATACCATGCGTGTGGATCTTGCTTCAACCCATAGAGAGCCTTCTTAAGCTTGTACACATGATTAGGATATTTGGGATTCACAAAACCATCCGGCTGTTGAACATAGACCTCTTCCTTGATTTCACCATAAAGAAATGTCGTCTTCACATCCATTTGATAGACGATCATATTCATGTAGGCTGCATCAGCAAGGAATAGTCTAATAGCTTCCAAACGGGCAACAGGTGCAAAGGATTCCATAAAGTCGATGCCTAATAATTGCTTGTATCCACGAGCTACGAGTCGAGCTTTGTTCTTCAATATTCCGCCTAACTCGTCGAGTTTCACCTTGTAGAACCATTTCAAAGTAAGTAACTGCACTTGATCTGGGCATGGGACAAGTTCCCATACTTCAAGACGTATAAATTCATTAAGTTCTTCTTGCATAGCTTCTATCCAACAGGATTGAGTAAAAGCTTCTTGCCATGTCTTGGGTTCAACTTCAGTGAGAAAAGCATCAAAATGACAAAACATTGCATTTTCTTGTAACTGACTTCGTGTGGATACCGGATGATTAGGGTCACCAATAATAGAATCTATTGGATGATCCTTTGTCCACTTGCTGTCATGTTCATGAATTCGTGGATTAGAGTAGACCGTAGTAGGAGCTTGCTCTGAGGTGGACGACCCGGCTTGATTAGAGTCGGGAATTGGTACATCAAAGAATGGAAGTTCACGCATTTGAGCGAATTCCAAATCGTGATCATCATCATCCTCTTCATCATCAATAGGCATGACATGAGTAGTTGATTCGGTAGTTGGTTGAGAATTACGCGTTGAAGGTATATCTTGACCAATTGTAGGTGCAGACGTATCTGATTGTGCTTCGGTTGCTGGAGCGACAATTTCGGTTATCGGAGCTATTACCTCAGGTTCTGGAGCAACAATACTTGGAGGAGTAAAGAATTCATCAAATAACGGTTGAAACAACGTATCCCATTCATTCCTAGAAGGTGGTATTAATGATGATGAAGTAGGGTTATTTGGGACAAGACCAGAACTAATGTTACTGGGTCCCATTTCATGAAGTGCGGGTTCAGAGCTGCTTTGCTCAGAAGCCATTGCTGGCAGCTCATCAAAATCAACATTCATAGTTTCGAGGATCTTGCGAGAGTTACGGTTGTAGATTCGGTATGCTTTCTTTGCGGGTGCATAACCAATGAAAATACCAATATCAGCATTTGGTTGAAGTTTTACCAAATTGTCACCATCATCATTTGGATAGCAAAGAGAACCAAATACATGAAGATATCATAAATCTGGTACTTTTCCATGGAGAAGCTCATAAGGTGTTTTACCATGGCGTTTATGAACTAGTGACCGGTTTTAGGTGTACACTGCTGTAGTTACTACGTCTGCCCATAAAAATAATGGAGCCTTTGCGTAAATTAACATCGTTCGAGCTGCTTCCATAATTGTGCGATTTCGCCTTTCAACGACACCGTTTTGTTATGGAGTGCGAGCAATAGATGTTTCATGAGATATGCCAACTTCTTCATAATAGTTACGCAAGGTTTGATTCACAAATTCAGTTCCATTATCTGTACGAATGCGTCGGACAGTAGTGTTGAGACGCACTTGAATCGTCTTAAGAGAATCGATAATGACATTAGGTGCCTCGTCTTTTGTTGCAAGAAATTTCACCCATGTAAATCGAGAGTAATCATCAACAATGACGAGGATGTACTTTTTGCCACTAAGACTCTCAACACGCATTGGCTCACAAAGATCCATATGCAACAAATAAAGTTTCTCTTGGTTGGTGTCTTCAGTCTTGGGTTTGTATGATTTCTTAGTGCTTTTCCCCATTGTACACGTGGAACACAAATGATCCTTGTGAAATAAAATTTTAGGAAGACCACGAACAAGTTCGTTTTTCGCCAAATGATTAATAGCGTCAAAGTTAAGATGAGATAACCGTCGATGCCATAACCATGACTTAGTCTTCGATGCTTTGGAGAGAAGACATACAGGAGAAGCGGCCATCATATCTTGTAGAGACTAAGTATACAAATTATTCCTTCGAGTACCTTTCAATAAATCAACCCCTTCAAAATTACTAATGAAGCAGGTATGCTCTCAAAAAGCAACTTCTAGGTTTGCATCACAAAATTGTCCCACAGAAAATAAGTTGTGACCGAGACCTTCCACATAATACACTCTTGAAATTATAACATTCCCAATATGATATTCACCGTAACCCATTATCTTTGCAATATGATCATTTCCAAATCGAACCGTACCAAGAAACTTGCTGACGAAATTTCTGAGCTGAGAGTGATCTCCGGTCATATGCTTGGAGCAACCAGAGTCCAAATACCAGAGAAGAATTTGGACCACCTGTTTTCAACAATAACAGTAGACAATGCATTGGAAACTATTGGTTCCGGATTGTTAGCAGATACAGATATAATATTATCAGAATTGCTAACATTTATGTGACCCTTAGATTTCCTGCATTTTCTAATGTGAGTTTTACCACTAACAGGTTTCACTGTTCCAACTTTATGAGGTTTTGGATTATTAGCGTGCACTACATTGGGAGTAGACCTATTTAAAGGGCACTTGTTTCCTACAGTAGTAGTGGTGTTCCTAGTTAAAGGACACGCTTGTGTTTTGGTAGCCTTGGTACTCCTAGTTAAAGGGCACGCTTTCTTCGCTTTAGTGGGAGTGATCCTAGTTAAAGGGCACGTATTTCCTACTATAGTGAAAGTTCTACCAGTGGGGCGCCACAACCAACCAACTTGGGTTAACACTTTCCCAGTCAATTTCCATTCTAAACATTTTTCCGGGCATTCATCTCATTCACATGGTCAATAAGGCAAGAATCATGACGACTAGAAAACATACATTCATTGCAATTCCAACATTTCAAATTAGAATTCACAGTAGGCTTAGAACACTACACAACCGCAGATCCTTTAGGTTTAGCTACATGATTCTTTTTATTCAAAACATAAATAACATTCCTAGGATGGGCTTCTACTTTCTTCTTCACCTAACTACTAGATGGGGGAAAGAATGTATCATTCTTATTATTTCTTTTAACTTAGATATTTGAGCCTTAGTAGTGGTGCTTACTCCTGTAGAAGGCAACACGGGAATATTAGAAGCTGGTTTTGATTTTGCCTTATCTTTAGTGACCAATGTTTGAGATGTTTTAGTCCTAGGGACCTTGTTAAATGGTGTGACGGTGATGAGGTTCGTTTTGATGGCACTAGAGGACGATGCTGAGACAGTGGCTGCGTTATCCACAACATTCTTACCTTTTAGGGTACGAAGTGTTTCCTTTAACTCAGTCAAAGCCAAATTTTTATCACAAATTTGTTCCCTCAAATCAGATTTTCCACCGACTTTCAATTCAATTGTTCTATCAATGATTGATTCTGTGTAGTGGTATTAGCACATGCGGGCTTTACTGAATCGAAGAGTCATGCATTTTTCTGTTTTAAGTTATCAACTTTGGACAAAATCTTGAAAACTCGATTATCTAGATCAAGTTTAAAATTCTCAGCAGCCTCAAGTACGTTCACACAGTTAATCTCCTTAGATTTCTCTATGTCTATCGGAAATGATTTAGCAACCTTGTCACTTGGCTGACGCTGTTTTGATTGTAAATTCAATTGAAAATTCTTTTAAAAATTTGCATCATCGATATAACACCTTCGAATGACGTTTCAAAGATTTCTTGAATAAATTGTTGCTGGCATTCAAGCGAAATACATTGTGTTTGAATCTCATCAAAACGTTTTGAAAGCAAAGAATATGAATCTTGAAGCTTTAAGAATTCAGCGTCAGATTCGTGACAAGTACTATCTACCACATTATCCATAGATTCAACATTATGCACAATAGAATCATTATCAACACTTTTATTCATACAGACAGAAACAATATCATGAGACATCACTTGCTTCAGAAGCTGATCATTTTGGCGTGAAACTTGTTCTATTTCAAGTAAACTGTTTTCATAAGCATCATCCATTTCATTGAAAACACGTCTCACTTCTTCTATTTCCAAAAGCAAATCTTGATCAATATTACTAAGACAAGCTTTAACATTGTTTACAAATGGAACAATTTTGTCTCGGAACGCAGCTCTAGTGTGCTCAAAATTCCATTCACTTTCCGTTATGGTCGTGGCCGTCGTACGTTCTGTAATGACCTTGTCAAAATCGGCCAAGTGTTGGTGCACAACATTTAAGCTATCTGCCACCTTACTTACCGGTGGAATTAACTTAGTTAAATCCTTTTTGACAAGTGTAGGAGACGTACTAGGAAGGTTTTTCGTTGACAAACTTTGAGGCACAAAAACTGTTAATTGAGCTAATTCCTTTTGTAAGCGAATGTGGGTCTTTTTAGAAAATTGATCTTTATTATGCTTATCAAAATCAAGCTTATGGAATTTTGAAAGAATTTTAGATTGAGTTTCGTCCGCAAGTGACTGTGTCTCCTCAGTACTACGAACATAAGGTTCTTCTTTCGATTTTCCAATTAGGGTCACATCATAAAGACAAGGAATATATTCCTGAGCTTGTTTTGCATAACCGGGATTAGGTGGTAAATCTTGAAGACGCTTATGTTCGAGTTCTTTAAACGATTTAGTTAAAAGATGAACCTTTTCTATGGAAGCGTATTGTTTTAAAAGCTGTTGTTCTTTGAATTTAAGAAGTTTGGTAGCATTAATTTCCGATTCAAACTTTTTAGACTCGAGATTTTCGAAATCCATTTTAAGTTTCTGAAAATCATTGACAACCGACTCTTTTTCTTTTAATTCATTGGAAAGATTAGCTTTCAATGATTCTATTTCTTTTAAGTGTTAAATCTTTTCAAAACGAAATTGGTCAAATTCAGAACACGTTATTTTCTCTGCTTGAGGGACCATTTCAAAAGTTTTGACCTTTTTCTTATAAAGCGCAAGCTCAGCGGTTAGGTTGGCATTCATATTTATGGTTTGTCGAACAACGACATTCATGTTATCAATAATATGTTTAGGCACCCTTACCAAATCACGTTGATCATAAGATTCCATACCCGTCGTAGCATTTGTTTGAGGTTCACTCAAATGTGTTGGTTTGGATACCACACCATTTAAGTTACTAGTTCCCGAATGCTGTTCAAGGTTGTCATTTTCATGCTCAACATGATGTGGATTATCATAAATATTATTAGATGTGGTTGGTACCTCACTGACGACATTAGAACTGTAGTGAGAGAGATTAGCAACGAGAACAGCTTGGGCAGAGTGAATGTCATCACAATCCGAATCATATGCGTCGAGATCATCTGCTTGATAAGCTGCATTAGAAGTGAAAACGACTGCAATGCCTTCATTGTCTGCTGCCCCTGGGTCTGCAAGAAATGCTAACTCTTCTGAATCCAAAATCTTTCCCTTATATTGAGCATCGACCAAATACATCTTCTCACAAAACCACATTGCATCCCTTCTCCTTTTTGGCTGAGTACATTCCCTATCCATATGACCTTGTCTTCTACAATTATAGCAAGGCACAACCTTTTGTGGACCAACAGTGCTTCCATTTCCATTAGTTTGAGAATTCACTGCTTGAGCATTCACGGTCCTTGTAGAAGTTCCATATGAGTTTTGCCTTCCCTGAATAGGTTGCACCGTCACTTGACAATCTTGAACAGTGGCTTGTTGTCGAGGATTTGAAGAAGTGCGGAGTTGATTGTTCGTTGGTGGAAAACCTCTAGTAGCAACAAGTTTTGACAAGTAGGCATTGAGATGGTTTAAGACATCATTAGGCGTATCATTTGGAGTAAAGACCTGTGGTTGAATTGGTGGAAGTTCATTGGAGTAGAAGGCTTGTGCTTGCGGTGCTTCAATTGGAAAATATCCTTGCTGAGGAGTATAGCCCATAGGAGAAGTGTTAGCTTATGAGGGTGATGCCTGATGTGCTGGTAACTATGGATAAGGTTGTGGAAAAAGACTTTGTTGATATGCTTGCTGTGGCATCAGCAGTGGGTGATAAGATGGTTGTTGTGGTTGCTGATATGTGTGTTGTGGTGGTTGCTGCATGTATGATTGTTGTTGATAAGTGTAAGCCATGTTTTGTTGGGGGGGGGGTCATTTGTTGAGAAGCTAATACAAGGGTTTACCTCGTATGAAAGTTCGTAAAACCGATCTTTTAGAATTGATTACCGTTAATTAGTGCGACTCAGTCGTTCTTGGTCGAAAAATAAATGGTTTGGTTATCTATTTTAAACTAAAAGCAAATTGGAAAATGTCGTTGAGTAAAATTAAAGCTTTAAAAATTAAACTAAAAATTACTAGAAAAACACTTGGTAAAACTAGAGATTTCGGGAAGCGTGTAATTTTTGGAAATTAAAACGTAATGAATTTAAAACTTAAAACTTTGTAAAACTTAAAAACTTAATCCATCGGAATGTTTGTGTCAGAATGTAGTGAAAACAAAACCATCGGAATATCAAAGTAAAATCCATCGGAATATCAAATTAGGCATCGGAATATTAGTAAACAAATTCTATCGGAATAATCTATCTGAATGACCAGTATCGGAATAATTAAGATCAAGTCTATCGGAATGTATGAAATCAAAGCTATCGGAATAATGAAAACACTTCTGTCTGAATGTAATTCTGTCGCAATGTTCAAGTCTATCGGAATACACAATCTGTCGGAATGTGGCTAACTAAAATTGGGCAGAGTTTCGTCTTAATGTAACCTTAAGACCCGTCGCAATATACGATCGCAATGAGCGATCGCAATCATGATCGGAATAAGGGGGAAAAATACTTGATCGCAAAGTAAAACCCTAAGGGTTATTGCGATAAAATGAAACCGTCTGAATGTGGCCGTCGGAATGTGAAATTCCTAACTTTGCGAGGGAGCAAAAGTAATCCGAAAAAGTGAAATAAGCTAAGAACTCAATAAGAACTTCCAAATAAGAACACTAAACTGAAACTTAACTAACTCAATAAGCAAAAATTTGACAACTTTTGAAATTCTAAATTCGTAAACTTTGTAAAACAAACTTTTCTAAAAACACTAGACTTTTAAGAAAACTTAAAAACAATAAGCTAAACACTAAATAAGCCAATAAGCATGAATATCTCAAAGCTTAATTCGTGTAAGACTTGTAAATCTCTTAACCCAACGGATCAAGAAACTCACATAAGTAAGAACTATTGTGGCGTCTTAAAGAAAGTAGATGAAATAGAATGATGAACACAAAATCGTACTAACAAGAAAGATTAAAAAGGTGAAGATTGAAACAAGATTAAGCTTAAAAAATAAAAGTTTGATTAAAACAAGAAAGATAAAAGATGAAGTTTTAGTGAGAGAAAGTTAAACACTTTCTCTCTCTAAAATAAAAACTAAAGAAGGAAAAATAACTAGCTAACACCCTCCTAATGTGTCATTAGGAGGGTATTTACAGGAGGTGGGAAGGTGCATGTGCTTCCTTCTTTCTTTCTTTCATCTCGACTCGATTTTAATTCTTTGTCCTTCTCGACGTCGTCTCGGGATTTGTCGATGTAAATTGAACTCGTCTTCTAATTTTCTTCTATAATTAGACTTGAGTTGTTTGACTTCATTAAACTTCCGTCTTTGGACTTTTTTCTCGATAAATCTTCAGAATAGGCCTTGGACTTCCGTTCTTTTTGTACTCTTGATCTTTTGACTTCATCTTTTCTTGTTTTCTTCGATAAAAGCCCGTGATAGCCAAAGTTTTCTTCCTTTTCTTCTTTTGGTCCTAAAACACAATAAAAACACAAACCACGCATAATTCCGACTTTTACGACATAAAATATACGTTTCGGTTTTGTTATTATTGGAAATAAGTGGTAAAAGGATAAGTGTTTTCACACTTATTAAATCCCCTACACTTGACCATTGCAATGCCCTCATGCAATGCGTTAATTTCAAAGCACATATTACATTTCTCATCATAAATAACCTACCTTGGCCTTTATTAAATACTAAACTTTAAGGAAACTAAAAAGATAGAAGTATATACAAAACAAGTAAAGAAATCAAAAACTTACATTGGGGGTTTGGTTGTCATGAATGTTCATCATCCTCAAGTTTCACGTTCCCAATACCAAGCTTAAAAACGAGATCATTATTATTATAAGTTAGCAGACTAACACAAATTCATGTGGCCCAATTATTTACTTAGACTCCCTTATTCCTAGGTGTATCTCTTATATTTTAATATTGTCTTGAATGATCACGAGGATGCATTGTTTGACTTATTTCGATAATTATTTAGGCTGAAAATAAAGTGGGACGATTTAATCAATAGTTAGCTAAAGGACAAAATCTTTAATACTGCTTCTCGGGACCTCATAAAGTTCAAATCTTGGAATAACTCGCTTCACCATTTGAGACCTTTCTCGGACCGATATTTGCCAGTGACTTCATACTTCAAATCTTGAGAGACGTTCATGAAATAATGGTCTTCTCTTCATAATAGGAATTTCGTCACTTGAAGTTTTGAGATATTCTTCATACTTGGACCACGACTTCTTCATTTTTCTCCAATATTTATTTTGGACTTTGATATACAACGATCCGCCTCCTTTTAGGACTTGGATCTATTTATCCTCATACCTTGCTAGGGTCTTTTCGGATAGACTTCTCCATGATCTTTAGGGGAGTATTTGCTTTTCGTCGTGTGTCTCGATCCTTCATATTGATATTTGATAAATGATTCTTCACATCACTTGGGATCTTTAGAAACAAAATGTACCCTCATGCCTTGTTAGGGCCTTTTCGGACGCACCAATCTTCGCATCTCGCTTCAATAAGTTATGCCTTGGCTATGAACTCAAATTAATATCGAGCAACTTTTAAACAACCTTATTTATTGAAGATAAATTTATTAGCAAGCGATGGGAGAAAAAGCTTATAATCAACTCACATAAATTCATGAAAGAATACCAAACTTATAATTGACTCTATCATCTCTCGTTCTCCATAAATTGAAATCTCAAGGAATGAGACTCGTGGATGCTTAGCCAATTAAATCAAAGTTTTGGGTTTTCGAGTTATCTATAGGATCTTGCAAACTCTTAGACTTTTTCAAGTTTAGAAATCGTATTTTAAAGTTCCCTTGATAAACGACTCTCTAGGATCAATTATAGGAACTTGCAAAAAGTTCTTGTTCTTAACCCGTGAGAGTTAGGACTTTCGCGTTTTAAAGTTCCCTATATAAAAGCCTAGCAAAACTTAACTTAAACACGTTAAGGATACTAGCTAGAGTAAACTTAGATAAGCAAACTCGGGTCCAGTCAAAATATTCACAACTTTGAAAAATTTAAAACCACTTTATGAAACTTTATTTTAGCAAGGAAAGTAAATAACGATAACAAAGGAAAATACTACAATACTACTAGGCCAAAATAGATTAAAAATTTTGAAAAATGTCGAAAAATCAAATTTTCCGGTTAAAATGAGGACAAATTCATGGAAAAGCCCACTTACTTCGATAGAAGTCCCCCTACACTTGATATAAACATTGTCCTCAATGTTTAAGCATGTGGGAGTAAACTCCCCTACACTTAGGACATTGTGCACTTTGTTTAAATCTTG
Organism: Glebionis coronaria; assembly: GCA_025667525.1. Classification (NCBI taxonomy): domain Eukaryota; kingdom Viridiplantae; phylum Streptophyta; class Magnoliopsida; order Asterales; family Asteraceae; genus Glebionis; species Glebionis coronaria. Next base: position 399,915 of record JANFOE010000881.1, read on the forward strand.
CTAAGGAAAGCACAACTAGAGTGATTTCAATGTGAACATATGAGATATGAAATATTGATTCATGATAGTTTAGAATAGAACCGGGAAGACGGGTACACGGGATCACGGTTCGTCAAAAGTCATCGAGAATGGATCTTTGAAGCTTTAATCCCTGCACATCATAAGAAAGAAGACAACAAACACATACGGGGCTCCCCCTACACTTATTATAAAAAACGGTAAAGGATAGATCACGGGTTGCCTCCTGAGAAGCGCTTGTTTTTTTTAACCGAGTTACGAGCCTGACTCGACCCAGAACTAATTCAAGGTAAACGTGGTGAGGGATGGAATCATCTCATGAGAGATGTCCTCATCAAAGTACAGCTTCACACGCTGGCCATTCACTTTAAAATTAGGCCAATTTGGCTGAGAAAGCTCAATGGTGCCACAAGGGAAAACTTTGGCGACGGTGAATGGACCAGACCAACGGCTCTTCAGCTTGCCCGAGAAGATCTTCAACCGAGAGTTAAAGAGTAAGACTTGATCACCAACGTGGAACTCTCGGTTCTTAATCCTTGAATCATGGATGATCTTGGTCTTCTCCTTGTAGATCAATGAGTTCTCATAAGCTTCATTCCTTAGTTCGTTGAGCTCGTTGAGCTCGTTGAGTTGAATCTTCCGAAGATCGCCGGCTTTGTTGATGTCGAAGTTAGCCCACTTCAAGGCCCAGTATGCCTTATGTTCCAGCTCGATAGGGAGGTGGCATGCTTTCCCGTACACAAGACGATAAGGTGTACAACCAATCGGGGTCTTATAAGCGGTACGGAAAGCCCACAAGGCATCATCTAACTTATCAGCCCACGAGGCGCGATGCTCTCCCACAGTATGCTCAAGAATTCGCTTTAATCCACGGTTAGATATCTCGGCTTGACCATTTGTTTGAGGATGACAAGTGGTGGAAAGACGGTGATTGACACCATACTTAGCCATGACTCGAGCAAATTGATCATTGCAAAAATGAGTCCCGCGGTCACTGATTATAGCACGAGGAACATCGAATCGAGCAAAAAGTTGTTCAGAAAGTTCACAACCACCCTCGCATCGTTCGTAGGGAGAGCCTTAGCTTCAACCCATTTAGAAACGTAGTCAACGGCTACGAGGATGTACTTGTTCCCTTTAGATGATGGAAATGGCCCCATAAAGTCGATGCCCCATACATCAAAGATTTCACACTCTTGTATGAAATTTTGAGGCATCTCATCCTTATGTGTGATCTTGCCTTGGCGTTGGCAAGCATCACAATTTTTAACCATCTCGTGAGCGTCACGATAAATAGTGGGCCAATAGAATCCCGAGTCAAACACTTTCTTCGCGGTGTAGTTGGGACCAAAATGACCACCGGTGGGTCCTTTATGGCAAGCTTCGAGAATGTCTAAAGCTGCTGGTCCATCAACACACCGATGAATAATCAGATCAGCACATTGTTTGAAGAGATAAGGGTCATCCCAAAAGTAAGTCTTAACATCTTTAAAGAACTTCTTCTTTTGTTGGGATGTTAACCCTTCGATGAGAATACCATCCGCTAAGTAGTTTGCAATGTCCGCAAACCACGGGGTGTCATCAAGATTGGAATTGATAGAAATTAAGGCCTCAAGGGGAAAAGAGTCATTGATCTCTTGATTCGGATGATCCCCTTGATAAGGATCCTCAAGTCTACTTAGATGATCCGCGGCTAGGTTTTCCACTCCCTTTTTGTCATGAATTTCGATTTTGAATTCTTGAAGGAGTAAAACCCAACGAAGAAGTCTTGGCTTAGAATCTTGCTTAGTCAACAAGTACTTCAACGCGAAATGATCGGTGTACACAATGGTGGTGGAAAGAACAAGATAGGGGCAGAACTTCTCAAAAGCATAAACTACAGCTAAAAGCTCTTTTTCGGTAGTGGTATAATGCAATTGAGCCCCCGTCATTGTCTTGCTAGCATAATGGATTGGTTGGAAGTGTTTGCGCACTCTTTGGCCCAAAACCGCTCCAATAGCAAAGTCGCTAGCACCGCACATCAATTCAAAAGGTAGCTCCCAATTAGGGGTAACCAAGACCGGTGCCTTAGTTAGCTTATCCTTAATAAGATTGAAAGATTTGAGACACTCTTTGGAAAAGATAAAAGGAGTATCTTTTTTCAAGAGGTGGGTCATCGGGCGAGCAATATTAGAAAAATCTTGAATGAATCGACGATAGAAGCCCGCATGACCAAGGAAACTTCTCACACCCTTCACGGTTGAAGGTGGAGGTAATTTGTCACAACCGTGAATTTAAGACCTATTTAAATTATGTGAAACGCGTTAATTCGGGTTAGACTTGCGTGTCTATTGATGTCCCGATTGGTTACGCGAATTTTTGTACGAATTTGAATCTTTTTATGACAATCAAAATTTTAGTGAACGTCTATTATTTATGTCGATCCTTGCTAGGATCTTTATTTTAAGAAGAAGACATTTAATTCTCTTTATCGTAATAATATTTAAATAGTCGCGACACAAAACAAATAATCGTTTTGTTACGTTTATATTTCGACACACTTAAGAAAGTTTACATTTGGCAAAACTTCTTTTATTACCACTACTCCAAACAAATTATCTACTACATACAATTATACAAAGTATATAATAACAAATAAAAAGAAAAAAAAAAAACAAAAGTTTCCTTTCCTTATACTTGCAAAAATCGGATCCTTTTTCCCACTTGCATCCCACACACGTTTTTTTTTCTTCCTGTATCACTTCACAATTTCAAAAACCCTTCCTTGTACATCACCTTCCCATTAAATGGGGAGTACTTTTTATCTCCCTCTTTCCTTCAACTCACTATCAATACAATGGATACAAGCCTTGGTCAAGATGAAAAGTACCCTCGAAAACTCATATCTTCACTGCCACCCCGAAACCCCAACGTCTTCCACTTCCCACCTGCAAATTTGGATTTCCCATGTTAGTTCCTTGGTTAAACTTAGTTACCATCTAACTAATTTCTTTACAAACCCTAACTAAGCCTAAACTAGTTACTTAACCCTAACTACCCCACTCCTTGCCTATAAATAGAACTCATTTCTCCCCTAAACTCTCACACAAAAACTAAAACTCATTAGTAAAAACTTCCCACTTCTTTGAGACTTGCTCACGGCAGAAAGTAAAGAGCACCATTAGAGTTGATATTTAAAAGCAAGCTAAAAACACTAAAGATGGTTAAGACATGAGCACATGTTGATAGTTGATCTCTAGTTTTTGTCATCCCTTCACCAAATTACTTAGGACCTTTTGTAAGTCCATTCTAATCCTCTTTACAACTTATACTTTGGGTGATGATTTTACTTGCTAAACCATTTTGTAAAAACCACACTAACTAAGTCACGGGGTAGGGTTGGATGGGTGTTTACTGGACGACCTAAATGATGAGACGAACCACGCTAAGTCACAATGAGGTCTTGATGAAATGCTTACGACCTAGGTTCATTGGACAAACAAAACGAACTAAAATGCATCATTAGGTCACGGATTGTGAAACAAGGAATTATGATTTCATGTGGGGTAGAAGGAGGTAACTAAAATGCATGACCTATATTAAACCATTGTATATAACTTTACATCACGAAACGTGAATAAGTGGAATGGTTGGAATGTGATCTTTATAGTAACAAGGGCCGATGGAAACATAAGTGAACTCCCTGCTTGCATGTTAGCAGTAGTGTAGAATAATGTTGTTGTATGCTTGGGCATAGATACAAGAAGTAGGATGCGATTGTGTGTGCTTTGTGTAAATACTTTGTGTTCATGCTACTTGTATACAAATCTATCATAGCCATTTATGTGTGATTACATGCTGATCTATGCGGGTGTGCGTCGTGTGTGAGCTCAGACCAACAGAAAACCAAAACTGCATAGTAAACTAACAAGGAACTTATATGTGTACATAAGGTATGTTATGGACATGTGATTGTTTATGTATGCGAACGAACCCCCCTGCGTGTAGTATGCATGATTCTATGTAGAATGTGTAACGCTATGTGTATAGAGCCATGTATGGATATGTCCACTTCTCGTAATTGCTAAAACTATAAATGCTCTTACTGAGGCTTTTCATGATAACAACCAACGTCTATGATTTTATGTATACACGATACATATGCTAAGGAAGAAATAAAGGAAACATAGAAAACAACTAGCAATTAGCTTGTCATGTATGATCTTTCGTGTGCATGTTGCGTATAAAACAGAATGTATGATCCCAACAGCATACCAACTCCAACAATCATAAACATAAAATTGCATGCGTGTGTATGTTATAGTGTGATTTACTGTATGAAGAACTTGGAACCAAATCACATGACTTCGTATAATATATGGGGATATGGTTGACATGGTTGTCTGTTAATGGGTATGCATGTTAGCAAAAAGAGTGTACACGAAGCCTTAAGTGAACTATGTGCTCTATGTGTAGCAACCAGGAACAAGGAATTGAAAACATATGTGCAAACTGACATGTAGACACGACAAACAAGTAGTATCAGGACTGTGAGTTTCGTGTCTATGTGATTGTGTATGTCAAGACCTAGGGAACGAATATGAGAGGTCTAGTAAGGTGTTGTTGTATGCGTGAAACATAACTACAAGAAGTAAATTTGTATGGATAAATTGCAGACATATAGAACTTATAATCAAACTATGCTGATTTCGTGTGATGTGTGTGGATATTGTATTACCAAGTTGTGTATGTTAGAATGATGCATACGTCATACGTGGGCTCAATACAACAAGGAAACCCAAACTGAATATTAAACCAACATGGAAACTACATGCGTGCTTAGGGGAGTGTACGCATAACTTTATAGTAAACATATAGGGTCATCTCTTATGAGCTACGGATAGTACATACTCAAACCTATAAACTTGCTAGTCAAATATGTGTACTAAAAGTACAAACTATAATAGAGGGGACCATCCCCATTCTCTCTTAGCAGTATGCTTAAAACAGAAAGCCAAAAGTTGGCAACTTGCTTTCCTTGAAATGCTATGATGTGTATTGGTGATAGTAGTGCCAACTTGTGTTGGTTGTTCACATGCTGCGTTTGAGACATAGGGCAGAAACTAGGACCCCAAATTGCTATTTTTCCCAAGCTGACAAAGTAAAGTGTGCATGTATATAAATGTGTTAAGTGCAAAAAGGGTAATAACAATAGGATACATATATGCAAAATGTCCCAAACACCCTACTTTGAGCCTGTTTTTAGCCGACCAAATGACTTTCGCCCAAAGGTCTAAAAATAACCCGTGAAAGTTGAGACGGCCTAGTTTCTAAAACAACTTTCGGTTTATCTTAAAGTCAAGTAACGAACCCGCAATAAATTTCCAAAGATGGTTGTCTTACACTTATAAATAAATAAAGCTATGTTTGTTTATTTCATTGTGAGCTTACTACTTTGGCTAATTATTTTATGTAATTAGAGGCTTCATAAAAATATGATGTTTATCAAATATCGACGACCTCGCGGCCTAGTTTTTATAATGAGAGTCCGTTTATTTTTCGGACTATTATTCAATAAGTTATCGAGACCCGAACTTGACCCCGTGACTAATTTTATGGAACGAGAAAAATGTATGAAAACATTTTATTAAACAAGAGCAAGTATAATTCATCAATCAAGTGCTTGTACGTTATTATTATTTGTGTTTAGCCTAAGTGCGGATATTTTACTTAGGTTGCGAGTAGATTGTTTGCGCATTGGTTTGCGTGCCTTGATTTATCGAGCTATCTTTCTTGATCATATTTACTACTTCAACAAGGTGAGTTTCATAGCCCCCACTTTTAAATTGTTTAACTATTTTGGGGTGAAAACATTGCTTGTTTTAACGGATGAACATAAGTGCCTTAAAAACTCATACGTTTGCCTACATGATGTCTAAGTCCCGCCATCCTAAGTTGCTTTTAGCCCACTATCATGAACCGTTAATTACTTTGTGTAAGCGCGAATGTTATGGATAGATCTATTGGGATTAACCTCCCTATCTAATTTGGTTGTGTGACCAAAGTTAGATACACTTACATTTGAGTTGTTACAAATGCTGAAGGATGGGCATTTGCTTGGGCTCTTGTTATATCTTGTTGGTTTAGGTTAACGCTTCGGTGTCATGAGCTTAGGCGTAGGTTATGAAAACGTATACTTTTGATTATAATCTTGTATTTGTTATAAGATTATATGTCGGTTGCCTTGAAAATCTTATGGTTCATCACACTATTTAATCTTAAACCTATGAACTCACCGACCTTTGTGTTGACGTTTTAGCAATGTTTTTCTCAGGTATCAAGACGGAGGAGTGACGTGGTTATGCTTGGGAGATTTAAATAAATGGTCGTGACTTGTATTTTGGATGTCTAAAACAATGTTGAAGTCTTTGAAAACTATGCTTTATTTGATCTTGTGTAATACGCTTCCGAACAAGTTTATGTTTTTATTAAATGAAAACGACTTTTAAATAGTCGTTCTTTGTACCTACATCTTGTGATAGTCATGACCGTCGCACCCCATTGCGTTATCTTACTCTGATAAATTGGGGGTGTGACATAATTTGGCTATGACATCAACTTTAGCACGGTCCACTTCAAGGACGGATTTTGAGATTTTATGTCCAAGCACAATGCCTTCTTTTAGCATGAAATGGCATTTTTCCCAATTTAGAACAAGGAGAGTGTCTTCACACCGCTTAAGCATGCGTTCCAAATTGGCAAGGCAATGAGAGAAAGAATCACCATAGACCGGGAAATCATCCATGAAGACTTCCATAGTTTCTTCAACCATGTCATGGAAGATAGCCATCATACACCTTTGGAACGTCCCAGGAGCATTGCATAAGCCGAACGGCATTCGTTTGTAACCAAATGTTCCATAAGGACAAGTGAATGTGGTTTTCTCTTGGTCTTTAGGATCGATGGGAATTTGAAAATACCCGGAGAAACCGTCTAAGAAGCAGTAATAGTCGTTACCCGCTGGACGTTCAAGCATTTGGTCCATGAAAGGAAGGGGAAAATGATCCTTTCTCGTAGCATCATTGAGTTTGTGATAGTATATACAAACTCTCCACCCTGTAATGAGTCGAGTAGGAATCAACTCGTTGTTTTCATTGGGCACAACGGTGATTCCGCCTACTTAGGCACACAATGGACCGGACTAACCCATGGTGAATCCAAGATAGGGTAGATCATTCCCGCATCAAGAAGTTTGATTAACTCTTTTTTGATGACGTCATGGATCTTGGGATTCACCTTCTTTGGTTTTGAATAGTGGGTTTAAAGTCGTCCTCCATGAGAATTTTATGTGTGCAAAAGTGAGGATCAATTCCACGAATATCGGAGATTTTCCAAGCAATCGCTTTCTTATGATTCTTCAGCACGGCGATAAGTCGGGATTTTTCTTCTTCTTTCAAGTCCTTTGCGATGATGACGGGTAACTTCTTATTGTCTTCAAGGAAAACGTACTCGAGATGAGACGGTAGGTCCTTAAGCTCTAAATCCGGAGGATTTTTGATGGAAGGCGTAGTCAAATTCGGTTCATCGATAGAGATATCCTTAAGAGATGGTGGAGAAATATGGTCCTCATTGAGAAGTTTCTTAATGGTACGAATGTCTTCATCCCAATTGGAGGGAGAATCGTCATACTACAAGTCCACATCTCCCAAAGTTGCTTCAAATTCTTTCAAAATGAAATCATTTCTCCAAATGGAGTTAGTGATGGAGCAATAGAGGCAACGGTCTCAACAATGGGTAGAAAAGAAGAACCACTTTTACAAGCGTCTTTGAAATGTTCTTCACAAGCCTCATCAAGAACATCAATGAAATTAACACTCTCGTTTTCAGAAGGCTGCTTAGAAAGTTTACCCATGTTGAAGACGATTTTATCGTCACCAACTCTCATGATTAATTCGCCCACGGCTACATCAATGAGAGTGCGACCAGTCCTCAAGAATGGACGTCTAACGATTAATGGAACACGGGATCCATCTCGTAGTCAACGACAACAAAATCCACCGGAAAGGTGAATTTGTCGACACCGACGAAGACATCTTCGGCTATCCCCACCGGATAAGCAACCGTACGGTTAGCTAATTCCAATATCATTCGTGTGGGGACTAGCTCGGGTAGAGAAAATTGTTTCCAAACACTTAATGGCATTAAGTTTATACTAGCACCTAGATCGGCTAGGGCCATACAATTCTCTACCCCGGGGAATTTGCAAGGAATGAGAAAACGACCCGGATCACCAAGTTTGGTTGGTAATTTCCTTAATAGCATTGCGGACCAATTCTCATTAAGTTGGGTCTGAGCGATATCAATAAGTTTCTCCTTATCACAAAGAAGATCTTTAAAAATTTTAGCATATTTCGGCATGTGAGCGAGAGCCTCAACAAAGGAGATATTGAAATTCAGTTGTCTAAACATTTTGAGAAAGTTAGAAACCTGAATATCATCCTTGTTCTTCAATTTCTCTTTCCTCAACCTTGAAGGATAAGGTATATTGGGTTGAGATGAAGGCTTTGGAATGGAATTCTTACTCACATCTTTGGGTGGTGGAGGGGTGGAAGTAGAAGGTGGAGGAGTTGGAAAAATAGAAGGTGGAGGAATTGGAGAAGTAGAAGTTGGAAGAATTGGAGAAGGGGACTCGTTTTCCTTTGTCACAATCACCGGTGTAGGCGTAGGAAGCTCGGGTTCCTTTAAACCTTTTCCACTTCGAGTGGTGATTGCTTTCATCTCCCCTCTTGGATTAGTAACGGTGTTACTCAAAAGAGAACCCGAACCAGAGGCTTGATTACTTGGGAAGAAACTAGCCATCATGTTCCTTAAGTCATTCGTTTGACTTGCCAAAGAGTTTCTGTAAAACCCGCATGCTTTTACCATGTATAGTACCCTTAAGATCGTACATACTAGATTAAAACTTTCTTTTTATAGTATGATTATGTTCACGTGTTAGAATTTTACGTATTACGTACGTGTTAGAACACGATAAGTATTTACTACGCACGAGCACGCAATAATTATTTGACAATAATTAATTACGAACATGCGATCATGAAATCATGAACGTAATTAAATCACGAACTATTATTAATTACGTATATAAATTTATTACGAGCGTAAATAAATATATTAGGCCACGATAATTACTTAACGAGAACACATTAAACGCGAACACTAATAATCATGAACGAGTAATTAAACAACGAGACATGGAAAACGGTACAGGTACCCCATGTGGGGCCCCTACCCGCGACAACAAGGGAGAGATGGGCCAAGCCCATCTCAATTTTCACTAAAGAGTGGTTAAGGGAAAAATCACTACTATTTTTCACTTTACAGAGGATTTTTTCAAAAACCTAAAAAGCTTTTCCTTCTCCTTCTTTTTCTTTTTTGGCTGCCACCCATAAACACACCAAAGGGGTGTTTATTTGATCTTTGATCTTGGTTTTGGTGAAAGTGTTCGTGTTTGTTCATCCTTGTTTAGATCCACGCATTCGGTAATTCTTTTAACCCTTTTCTTTTGGATTTGATCTTTTAAATAATTAAGAACATGATGTGTTTTTTTAAAAACCTAATTAAAACATAGATCTAACATGAAATTGGTTTTGGGAATAAATCAAAAAGGTTGTTTAGGGGTGTTTGTTTTTTGTCGGCGCCTAAACCGAACCCCAAGGGGGTCTCGGTTTGGATACTCGACCACCACCGAGACCATATGGTCCCGGTTGGTTGGTGTGGGTCCCACGGCAACAACAAGACAAGGGGAACCCCGGAGTGGTTCGGGGTATGATGTCGATTTCATGTTCGGTTCATGGTTCTTAGTCAAGATCCGGTTCATGGTGTATGTTAAGATTATTTTTTTTTATAATCATATGTTAATATTAAATTAATAAACATGACATGATTAATTTAATAACATGACTTAGGTTATAATAATTATTAAAATCATGAAATTATTAACCTAAGTATTTTATATTTTTAGACTTATAATTAATTAATTATTTAAAAACCTTGGTTATAATTAATTAATTTACATGACTTAGGTTATATTATTAATAAATAATAATACATGTTTTAACCTAAGTGTTTAACTTTATTTAATTAAAAACATGATATACTTTAATTAAATATTTTAACCTATAGTTTATTTTAATTACATGAAATAATTAATAAACTATACATTATATCATATGACTTAGAAAATAATCATGAAAACACTTAGGCTTATATACTTAGCTTATTTAACCAGCTTATATCTAATTATGGAAACGTTCGATTTTTAGAAACTTATTTAAATAAGGCAGCTAATCTATTTATGGAAACTTACTATTTTTAGAAACTTATTTAATTCAGGCAGCTAATCTATTTATGGAACTTATTTAAATAAGGCAGCTAATCTATTTATGGAAACTTATTTAAATAAGGCAGCTAATCTATTTATGGAAACTTTCTATTTTTAGAAACTTATCTATTTTAAGCAGTAATTCTATTTTTGGAAACTTTCTATTTTTGGAAACTTTCTATTTTTGGAAACTTTCTATTTTTGGAAACTTTCTATTTTTTGGAAACTTTCCATTTTTGGAAACTTTCTATTTTTGGAATCTTTCTATTTTGGGAAACCTGCTATTTTTGGAAAGTTACTTATTATTACACAGTAAGTATAATAATACATGAAATACCAGGAATACTCAATCAGAGTAAACATAATATAAGATAAACAGAGTTAAAGACTTTAAACAGTAAAACATGATATGAACATATAAAATAAGCTAAGACATGATATAAACCAGTTACGTATTTAGTAGTCAGATACTTATTCACGTATGCATTCATATAGCATTAGTGATACAGAAGTAGGATTCCTCTCAGTTCGTCTTCTTCGTTCACTGGACATAAGGTACGGATTCCCGTCCTTTCAGTATGGACATTCTTTCCTTATTAGGATTCAACGTATGCAGCCAACTGTTTTCCCAGTATTTGTTTTATATGTTTTTGAATTGCTTATGTTTAATAAGAATACCTAAAGACATATACATGCATGACCAGTTTCACCTAGTTATGGAGGTACCATAACCATAACACTAGAGGCACTGGTGTTATGACTTCACCACGGCGGAGTGATTGCTCGTGGCGTCCCTTCAGCTTTTGGCCATTTATTATATTTATCATGTGGGGCGTATGGGTGCATCCTAGTTACATGTTTCAGTCAGGATTTCATGGTGAATGTGGTGTGTGCCTTGCATCCTTCACAAGGAGCTGATCCCTCCTACCCAAAACCAGTATATTAAATTAGAGGCAGCCCCTCTAATTTACATGATGAGGTCACCCCTCCAAGTATTCATGCACGGTGGATTTTCATGACCTATATTGGCTAATGGTAAAATATGTTAAAGAGTTTTCATAAGATAAACATAAGGCTTTTCAAACTATAAAACCAGTTTTATGAACATGTTCTAGGTTTTCCAGGACTTATACATTTCCGCTGCTATTAAGTCTTTATTATGCTTAGTCATTCATACTATGTCTATATCCGTGCACTGAGTGTTTTGCTCAGCCGTTACTTTCCTTTCCATGTCCCAAAACGGCAGGTACCCTAGGGAAGACTCGAGCATTTGGAGGACGTGCATAGGATGAAAGCTGCTAGAGACTTCTTTTCCTTCTTGCCCTCATATACTTATGCTTTTTTAGTCTTTCATTCATTTCTTTTGCTTTATTATGTTTTGGGTTTATGTTTGGGAACCGATGTTTGATTCCGGTTATCCCTATGGTCATGTATTGTTTTAGACATTTATCCTTGTATGCTTTGATGACACGCCATAATTACGCGTGACAATCCATTATCAAAATGGGGTGTTACAATTATGGTATCAGAGACAAGGCTTTGACCTGTAGGCTCTAAAACTCGACCTGTGACTAGTGGGTAGTCATCAGGAGCTTCCTAAGCCAATGTTTGTTATTCCATGTATTGATGTTTTCAGTGTATTGTTGTTTTAACCATGATGTTTTCAACACCTTGAGGTTTTAACCTTGATGTTTTCATCGATATTGTTTTACTAATATGGATGGACAACCGTCATTCATATGTATTTATGTGTCATTGTTTCATGCATAATGTTCCTTGTGAACTGTGGCTATGTGGACTGAACCCCAATAGTTCATAATTAGTCACATAAATTTTTTTCTGATAAGTTTTGACAGATGAGTTCATTTATTTATGTTTCATGTATCATTGTTGCAGGGATTATGACTAAGTAATGGTTGGTACAGGACTGGCCCTATTTAGTCGCATGTGCTTTTATCGAAACTTTTAACTTTGGGACCGACCCATAGGCGTCCCCTCGCCATGTCTTTTGTTTTGGGACCAACCCATAGGCGTCCCCTCGCACATATAAAGGTTTTTATAAACTACATTATACATTCATGCACTATTTTTCATGCATAAAATTTTTCTCATGATTTATTGGCATAAAATTTTTTTCATGTCCCCTCATAAGTTATTATGTTTTTATGTCAAGTATGCTGTCATACTGTCATGGTTAACTTCGGTTTCATGCTGATTATGTTATACACTCCTTCACATTGAGTTGTTCCACGTTTCTTATAATGACTTGGTCTTCACGGGATTATGTCTTACGTTTCTTTTGCTGTCTTTGCTTCCATGCAAGACACTGTTGGAATTCATGTAAATTCTGCTTTCATGATAGTAATGGTTGGTTTTCATTGATCATGCTTTCAGGCAAATCATTTTGAATTTTGTGTAACCACACTTTAACGTTTCTCTATGCAACCAAAATGAGGTATATACTGGCATTGCCAGGTTATCATGATGGTTTTTCCTATCCGTTTAACCGATATACTTTTCTTAAATCATGACAAATGATCGACCCCATACCGATCATTTCTTGTGCATTCCATGTGTACCCCAGGTACCGTATTCCATGTGTATTACACGTACCTAAATCCATGTGTATTTCACTTGCAATACTTCACGAGTATTCGCTAGTCGATTCTGAATCATCTCAGGCATATGTCCACTTGCTGATATTCTACAAGATTGTTGATGCCGCTCATAACTTGGAGATGTTACTAAAGGTTGATGCTGCCTATGTTTGAAGACGCTACGAGATGCTTATGCTTTTCACAACCTGAAGATCCTACAAGACGAAGACAAAGGCGTCAGAGCAAAGCAATTGGACGAGAAGATGCTTCACCATCAGACGATTTTCCATCAATCATTGTCCCTAATTCTTAGTTACATGTCACACGTCATTCGGCTGTCATTTCAGCCATATGAGTGCAAACCGGTACTAGCCGGCCACTCAGCTGAATAGTACATGAATCACGGTCATGAGAATGACCATCATGGAACTGACAGACAGGACGATAGTAACCACTACTATGACAGCAACTATCCTAGAAATCGCAACCGAGGCTCCGACCGTGGACGTGATCTGAATACAAATGATCAGTAGTCCAACCGATCTGCCAATTCTGGCATAATAACCTAATATTTGTAGTTCTATTTGTTTCACATCTCGAGACACATGTCAAGACATCAGTCAAGACACATGTCTCACGTATACCTTCTAAAGGCACATGTCAAGACACTAGTCAAGACATATGTCATGCTTATATTTCGAAGACACGAGTCAAGACACATGACTCACGCCCAACTATGGAACATTTCTAAGAAATTCAGGGTACCCTCCAAGGGTATATCCATTTTGTTGTGCCATGTATTAATCAGGACACAAGAATTTCAATACCATTACCGGCACATCAGTGAGAACTGTCACGTTGCCGATGTCACTTTCATTTCTTTCACCATATTTCATATATTCATGACCATGAAGGACGCCTTTCGTATTCTCACGTATACGAAGGTTTTCCTTCAGCTTAATGATGAGATCCAAGCTGCTAACGCATTTCCTCGGACAGACACGAGATGAATTTTATCCTAATTATGGGCTATGAATAGCACACCATGCTACGATTCATAATTATGTATAGTAATGTTCAGGCTCCTGAATACATTCAGCTTGATTTTCCATCAGGAAAATCTGTACAAATTATCTATGCTTTCCAAGCACGTGCTTTGTTAGCCATGATTGCTAAAACTTTCTAGCTGTCAGTAAGACACGACTACTGAAGTCCTTTTACGCATAACCAACAGATTATTCCAAAATTGTCCCTTACACTCCAGAAGAACCTTCAAGGAGAAGGACAGTAACATAAGATTATGTGTCGACTACCGTCGATTTTTAAACAAATCACCATTCATGACCGTTATTCTCCTCCGCGTATTGACAACATGTCCAATAGACCTTATAGTGTTAATCACTTTTCCAAGATCAAACTCATGATCATGCTGCCAACAGTGACGAGTGAAAAAGCAGGACATGTCCATGACTGCTATTCGTACACGACTCGGTCATGCTAGATTTATGATTTTGAGTAAGTCCCTTCAATTCTCCAGCAACATTATAAGAATGAGTTCCCATGAACACATAGCAAATTCATCAGTGTTTTCATTGAGGATAACCTGATTTCCTCTAAGCCTAGAAAACCATATCTGCACTATGTTGCAAATTCTATGACAAGAGAAATTTTAACCCTGAAAATTTTTTCCAATATCAATTCTGGTTGATTATAGTGACACGCTGGATCACATGGATTTACATGGTTAATCCTACCATGAATCAACTTATGCGTAAATGGGATAACCCTACATTACATTAGGTGTTATGGGAAATCCTACGCTAAGAGAAGTTTAGATTCATAGACTCAGAGTTTCGCAAACTCCCATGTATCAGGTTCGATGATGCAAGATACAGTTACGTTCATATCTTTATACCTGTCATACAAACAGGCTAAGATAGGACACCAATAGCTGGGATGTTTTCATCATCTGAAATTGTAAATTGAAATGGGACAAGATCTCCACGGATTTTGATTACCATTTTAAAGCAAACTCAGAAGAAGCATGATGCTATCTGGGTTATTGCAAAAGTTTTATCAAGTCTACAGAATCCTTACATCCGCAAGGATTTCAGATTCAACAGATTGAGCGGACATGTTCAAGCCCAGGCTCATCCGATCACTTGGCAATCCCTCGGTTATCGGGTCAGACAAGATTCGCGATTGTGCTCCTTATTTACTTCACGTCTTTGTTCTAACTTCACGACTTGCTTTCGCGCTCGCGTCCATGACACTATGGTATCTCGGCTTACGATTTTACGTTCATTTTTTTTCATACTGGGAAGTTTTGCAAGAACTTGAGAGACCAGACCCAACTTTAGTATAACTCTCCATCATCAGATAGACGTTTCGCGTCATATTCCACGTCTCACCTTGTAGCGTTTGGCGTTACCGCCATTATATTCTATGATCACGATATGTTTCACATGTCATGTTCATTCCACGTTCCTCATATCATGGTCAAGATATGTTACACGTATCATGGATCACGATATGTTTACTCATACTACACTCGCCATATCTCCACGTAGCACGTTCAAAAATTTTCACGTATCACGTTCAAAATTTTTCACGTACTACGTTTCTTTATTTCTCGCGCATCGTTTCTAATTAGCAGTTAAGTCAGATTGTCTTGCATCTTAATGTTTCAGTTACCCTAGCACGTTAATTCTTATTCCCTCGATCGATTTAGGGAATCTACCTTACGTTGACAACCAAGAACTTCTTCGTATTTCAAGTCAAGGTCAGTAGGACCAAGATTTATCATTTGAGTCAAGATCTTGTGAAGGAACCGTTCCAAGAGGGAAGCCACTTGGAAACGGACAAGTTCATCCAGACTTCTTATCCGTTTTTTCTCTTATAAATTAGAGATGTCCTTTCAGTCACGTCACGTTCCTTCTATCGTGTGACCTGCACTTTCATTTATCTTACATACACTCTCTGTTTGATTCGAATATGTTTCGCTTTCAGATTACGTTATCTATAATTTGGGGACGGATTATTCTTTTTAGGGGGGAAGAGTTGTAAAACCCGCATGCTTTTACCATGAATAGTACCCTTAAGATTGTACGTACTAGATTAAAACTTTCCTTTTAAAGTATGATTATGTTCATGTGTTAGAATTTTACATATTACGTACGTGTTAGAACACGATAAGTATTTACTACGCACGAGCACGCAATAATTATTTGACAATAATTAATCACGAACATGCGATCATGAAATCATGAACGTAATTAAATCACGAACTATTATTAATTACGTATATATATTTATTACGAGCGTAAATAAATATATTAGGTCACGATAATTACTTAACGAGAACACATTAAACGCGAACACTAATAATCACGAACGAGTAATTAAACAACGAGACATGGAAAACGGTACGGGTACCCCATGTGGGGCCCCTACCCGCGGCAACAAGGGAGAGATGGGCCAAGCCCATCTCAATTTTCACTAAAGAGGGGTTAAGGGAAAAATCACTACTCATTTTTCACTTTACAGAGGATTTTTACAAAAACCTAAAAGGCTTTTCCTTCTCCTTCTTTTTCTTTTTTGGCTGCCACCCATAAACACACCAAATGGGTGTTTATTTGATCTTTGATCTTGGTTTTGGTGCAAGTGTTCGTGTTTGTTCATCCTTGTTTAGATCCACGCATTCGGTAATTCTTTTAACCCTTTTCTTTTGGATTTGATCTTTTAAATAATTAAGAACATGATGTGTTTTTTTTAAAACCTAACTAAAACATAGATCTAACATGAAATTGGTTTTGGGAATAAATCAAAAAGGGTGTTTTAAGGGTGTTTGTTTTTGGCCGTCGCCTAAACCGAACCCCAAGGGGGTCTCGGTTTGGCTACTCGACCACCACCGAGACCATATGGTCCCGGTTGGTTGGTGTGGGTCCCACGGCAGCAACAAGACAAGGGGAACCCCGGATTGGTTCGGGGTATGGTGTCGATTTCATGTCCGGTTCATGGTTCTTAGTCAAGATCCGGTTCACGGTGTATGTTAAGATTATTATTTTTTTTATAATCATATGTTAATATTAAATTAATAAACATGACATGATTAATTTAATAACATGACTTAGGTTATAATAATTATTATCATGAAATTATTAACCTAAGTATTTTATATTTTTAGACTTATAATTAATTAATTATTTAAAAACCTTGGTTATAATTAAATAATATACATGACTTAGGTTATATTATTAATAAATAATAATACATGTTTTAACCTAAGTATTTAACTTTATATAATTAAAAACATGATATACTTTAATTAAATATTTTAACCTATAGTTTATTTTAATTACATGAAATAATTAATAAACTATACATTATATCATATGACTTAGAAAATAATCATGAAAACACTTAGGCTTATATACTTTGCTTATTTAACCAGCTTATATCTAATTATGGAAACGTTCGATGTTTAGAAACTTATTTAAATAACGCAGTTAATCTATTTATGGAAACTTTCTATTTTAGAAACTTATTTAATTCAGGCAGCTAATCTATTTATGGAAACTTATTTAAATAAGGCAGCTAATCTATTTATGGAAACTTATTTAAATAAGGCAGCTAATCTATTTATGGAAACTTTCTATTTTTAGAAACTTATCTATTTTAAGCAGTAATTCTATTTTTGGAAACTTTCTATTTTTGGAAACTTTCTATTTTTGGAAACTTTCTATTTTTGGAAACTTTCTATTTTTGGAAACTTTCTATTTTTGGAAACTTTCTATTTTAGGAAACCTGCTTTTTTTGGAAAGTTACTTATTATTACACAGTAAGTATAATAATACATGAAATACCAGGAATACTCAATCAGAGTAAACAGAATATAAGATAAACACAGTTAAAGACTTTAAACAGTAAAACATGATATGAACATATAAAATAAGCTAAGACATAATATAAACCAGTTACGTATTTAGTAGTCAGATACTTATTCACGTATGCATTCATGTAGCATTAGTGATACGGAAGTAGGATTCCTCTCAGTTCGCCTTCTTCGTTCACTGGACATAAGGTACGGATTCCCGTCCTTTCAGTATAGACATTCTTTCCTTATTAGGATTCCCTGTATGCAGCCAACTGTTTTCCCAGTATTTGTTTTATATGTTTTTGAATTGATTATGTTTAATTAGAATACCTAAAGTCATATACATGCATGACTAGTTTCACCTAGTTATGGAGGTACCATAACCATAACACTAGAGGCACTGGTGTTATGACTTCACCACGGCGGAGTGATTGCTCGTGGCGTCCCTTCAGCTTTTGGCCATTTATTATATTTATCACGTGGGGCGTATGGGTGCATCCTAGTTACATGTTTCAGTCAGGATTTCATGGTGAATGTGGTGTGTGCCTTGCATCCTTCACAAGGAGCTGATCCCTCCTACCCAAAACCAGTATATTAAATTAGAGGCAGCCCCTCTAATTTGCATGATGAGGTCACCCCTCCAAGTATTCATGCACGGTGGATTTTCATGACCTATATTGGCTAATGGTAAAATATGTTAAACAATTTTAATAAGATAAACATAAGGCTTTTCAAACTATAAAACCAGTTTTATGAACATGTTCCAGGTTTTCCAGGACTTATACATTTTCGCTGCTATTAAGTCTTTATTATGCTTATTCATTCATACTATGTCTATGCCCGTGCACTGAGCGTTTTGCTCAACCGTTACTTTCCTTTCCATGTCCCAAAACGGCAGGTACCCTAGGGAAGACTCGAGCATTTGGAGGACGTGCATAGGATGGAAGCTGCTAGAGACTTCTTTTCCTTCTTGCCCTCATACACTTATGCTTGTTTAGTCTTTCATTCATTTCTTTTGCTTTATTATGTTTTGGGCTTATGTTTGGGAACCGATGTTTGATTTCGGTTATCCCTATGGTCATGTAATGTTTTAGACATTTATCCTTGTATGCTTTGATAACACGCCATAATTACGCGTGACATTCCATTATCAAAATAGAGTGTTACAGTTTCGCATATCGGCTCGAAGATCATTTCCTTGTTTCACAATATCTACTTTCAAGTTGGCCATTTCTCGCTAAAGATTTTGCACTATCACATCATTAGTCCTCATGTAAGTGTCAACCTCTTGATTAAATGTGGTGGGTTGGGTGGGAGGAAGAGCATGGTAGGCAGGGTGGTTGATAAGCGGGTGGTTGGTGAACTTGATTGTTTCTATGAGGTAGATATGAGTTTCTTTAGGTTTGACATTGATTTGGAGCTCGAAGTGGGTTTTGATTGTTGCGATTGAGGTTGTTTGGGTTTTGTGTGGGAAAACCGGGTGGTGAAAGAAAGGTGTTTGAGCGATAGCTGAGCAAATTGCGGTCACATTGAGGATGTGCTTGATAGCCTCCCGTAGAAAAGCTACCGTTGGTGGCATACACATTTTCTGGATTGTCATGAGTCGAAGGACAATCAGTGTATGTGTAAGATTCCCTGCAGATTTCACATGATTGACTCATAACATTAACTTGAGCATTGATAGCTTTGGTGTTGTTAGCGGTTTGGAGAGCAAGTGTTTCAACAAGCGTAGTAAGCTTATCAATTCTCTTGTCGCTCTCATTAGTGCTAGCACTAGCCACATTAATTCGAACACTCTTGGTTTGCACTCTATACTTATTCTAAATTATATCCCATGCGGCATTAGAAGACTTAACCAAAATGTTACGCCCCGAGGCACTATTTAGTGAATCTTGGTCATTCATGCTTAAACCATTGTAAAAAGTATTAATTTGATGTACTTTTGTAAAACCATGTTGTTGACACTTTCTTAAAAGTTCCTTAAAACGGTCCCTAGATTCACTAAATGTCTCACCATACTTTTGTTCAAAGGTAATGATTTCATTCCGCAAAGCGGTAGTATGTGAGGGTGGGAAAAAATAGTTGATGAATTTAGTCTCTTAATCCATCCATGTAAGAATACTTTGTGGCGGTTACTTATCAAGCCAATTCCGGGCTTGTCCCTCTAAGGAGAAAGGAAAAAGTTGCAAGCGAATAACTTCTTGTGAAACCCCATTATACTTAACCGTATTGGTGAGTTGAAGAAACCTTTTTATATGGTCATGAGGATCATCAAGCGAACGCCCCAATAAAGGTTGAGCAGAGACCATTTGAATGAAGCCGGATTTGAGTTCAAAATTGTTGGCTCCAATCTCGGGTATGACAATAGCATCGGTGTTGCCCTCTACGTGCAATTGCAAAAGCTAGATCATTGGTTGATTGTCCATGGTGACAATAGGTGGAGTAATGAATTCGGCTTGAGCTACTTTCTTCTTACGAGAACGAGTACGCATACACACCTACAAAAGGAAAAGAAAATAGACAAGAAATATTTTTGGTTTTTTTATGTTTTTCTATTTTTTGTATTTTTGAAAAATTTAAGCAAGAAAAATAACGTTCAAAAATGAACGGATCCCAAAATCCAACGCGTCTCTCACTAAAAACCGTTAATCTTAAAGAAAAGAGCCGGCAGCGGCGCCATTTAATACAAGGATTTACCTCGTATGAAAGTTCGTAAAACTGATCTTTTCGAATTGATTACCGTTAATTAGTGCGACTCAGTCATTCTTGGTGGAAAAATAAATGGTTTGGTTATCTATTTTAAACTAAAAGCAAATAGGAAAATGTCGTTGAGTAAAATTAAAGCTTTAAAAATTAAACTAAAAATTACTAGAAAAACACTTGGTAAAATTAGAGATTTTGGGAAGCGTGTCGGAATGTAGTGAAAACAAAACCATCGGAATGTTTGTGTCAGAATGTAGTGAAAACAAAACCATCGGAATATCAAAGTAATATCCATCGGAATATCAAATTAGGCATCAGAATATTAGTAAACAAATTCTATCGGAATAATCTATCTGAATGACCAGTATCGGAATAATTAAGATCAAGCCTATCGGAATGTATGAAATCAAAGCTATCGGAACACTGAAAACACTTCTGTCGGAATGTAATTCTGTCGCAATGTTCAAGTCTATCGGAATACACAATCTGTCGGAATGTGGCTAACTAAAATTGGGCAGAGTTTCGTCTTAATGTAACCTTAAGACCCGTCGCAATATACGATCGCAATGAGCGATCAAAATCACGATCGGAATAAGGGGAAAAATACTTGATCGCAAAGTAAAACCCTAAGGGTTATTGCGATACAATGAAACCGTCTAAATGTGGCCGTCGGAATGTGAAATTGCTAACTTTGCGATGGAGCACAAGTAATCCGAAAAAGTGAAATAAGCTAAGAACTCAATAAGAACTTCCATATAAGAACACTAAACCAAAACTTAAGTAACTCAATAAGCAAAAATTTGACAACTTTTGAAATTCTAAATTCGTAAACTTTATAAAACAAACTTTTCTAAAAACACTAGACTTTTAAGAAAACTTAAAAACAATAAGCTAAACACTAAATAAGCCAATAAGCATGAATAGCTCAAAGCTTAATTCGTGTAAGACTTGTAAATCTCTTAACCCAACGAATCAAGAAACTCACATAAGTAAGAACTATTGTGGCGTCTTAAAGAAAGTAGATGAAATAGAATGATGAACACAAAATCGTACTAACAAGAAAGATTAAAAAGATGAAGATAGAAACAAGATTAAGCTTAAAAAGTAAAAGTTTGATTAAAACAAGAAAGATAAAAGATGAAGTTTTAGTGAGAGAAAGTTAAACACTTTCTCTCTCTAAAATAAAAACTAAAGAAGGAAAAATAACTAGCTAACACCCTCCTAATGTGTCATTAGCAGGGTATTTATAGGAGATGGGAAAGTGCATGTGCTTCCTTCTTTCTTTCTTTCATCTCGACTCGATTTTAATTCTTTTTCCTTCTCAACGTCGTCTCGGGAGTTGTCGATGTAAATTGAACTCGTCTTCTAATTTTATTCTATAATTAGACTTGAGTTCTTCGACTTCATTAAACTTCCGTCTTTGGACTTTTTCCTCGATAAATCTTCAGAATAGGTCTTGGACTTCCGTTCTTTTTGTACTCTTGATCTTTTGACTTCGTCTTTTCTCGTTATCTTCGATAAAAGCCCGTGATAGCCCATGTTTTCTTCCTTTTTCATCTTTTGGTCCTAAAACACAATAAAAACACAAACCACGCATAATTCCGACTTTTACGACATAAAATATACGTTTTGGTCTTGTTATTATTGGAAATAAGTGGTAAAAGGATAAGTGTTTTCACACTTATTACTTATCAATAAGCTGTTCTAGCTTATTTTAACCAGCAACAACTTTAATTTTGTAATAGGTGTTCCTTATTTGAACCATTTGTTCATACTGGAGCATTTGAGGGGTTGACTTTGAGCTTTGACTAGAAAACCAATTACTTTGACTTTTACATAAGTGCTTATCAGCTTATTCAGCTTATTTGGCTTGGCTTATTGAACTTTTCTTGATTGATTTGTCTTAATTAAGTCATTTAGAGTCTTTTTCAACTTGAATCAAGGTCTGAGGTGGTTTAGACTTTAGAACTCAAAGTCCACTTTTTTGTCTTTTAGTGAAATTTTGCTTTGCTTATTTCTGGCTTATTGGCGAAGCTTTTTGAAAATTTCTTTTCACAGATCTCTTAGGCATCTCAAAAGAAGGTTTTGTGTCAAATTAGAGCTTATGGCATTGGCATATATCTTAATGGGCCAAAAAGCCCATTAAGAATAAGTTGTTGTTCAATTAAGCTGTGATAAGCTCACATTCATCTTTTGGGCCTTCAGACTTTTGTGTTTAGAATTGGATTTTAAGTTGGACTAGTTATTTTCAGCTTATTTGATTAAGTTTCACCTTATTGGGCCAAAAAGCCCATTTCACTTGGTCTGTTTTAGTTTTTAGCCCATTTGGGGGCCCAATAGGGGTATTTTGGTAATTTCACTTTCATTTTCTGTTTATTTAGGTTAAAATAAACTAGTTTACAAGTTTGTAGAAATTTTTATAATTTTTGGTTTTTTAATAATATTTTAATATTATTTTATTATTAAATATATTTTAATATTATTTTATTATTCAATTTCATTTTGCACATTTTTGCATATTTTACATTTTTCTTAGGTCAAAAACATTAAGTTAGGATTTTTAAAACTCTTAGATTATATTTAGCATCATTTTCTTAATTTTTAGAATTATTTTAATATTTTAATAGTTTTTAATCATTTAAAAATAGTTTTCCTTAGTTTAAAATTTCATAAAAATATTTTTTAGTCGAATTAAGTGATATTTGAGTTTTACAAAGTAAAAAATCTTTATTTGGGCTTTTTATTAATTATTTGGATTTTTAGGGCTTTAATTAGAATTTAAAAATTAATATTTAATTAATTAAAAGGTTTGAAACAGTTTTGATCTTTTGTAAACTCTTAGTTTGTTTTTATTGATTTTCGTTAATTTTTTGGGAATTATTAGAATTAATTTTTATTTTATCACTTTTTACGGTTTTTAAATTTGTCGTCGTAGTGTAATTTTAACGTATCCGTCATTCTCTTTTCTCATCCCTTCTTTCTTTAATATTAATCCAAAATCATTACGAATTATTCACACACATATCCTCCTTGGGAAACGAACTTTCACCTTTGGGTCATTAGTGCTTGATTTTCCTAAATCATCACTTAATACTTACCGCTCATAAACGTTCTTTTGTTTTCCTAAACAAGAGGTGTATTTTGCCACAATCATTTTGAATTTTGACAAACTTAAGGGACCAAACTTGTCATTATGAATATACAAGGGTATTAAGTGTCATTTCTTCATAAATGAAGGATCAATCTTCTACATCTTCAAGTCTTCAAGGGTTTTTCGTTGATATTTCACAAACTAGGGCCCGGTTCATTGTGCGGCTTCGTTTCTCGTGTTCGTTTTTCCTTGTTTCTTGTGATCTTTTGTCTTTTTCACGATATCCATACCTAAAATACACAAGTAAACAAACACAAGCATATGTATGGTATTTTATGACATTTTTATGCATTTAAAGCCCGAAAAGAACGATGAGATCATGTATAAATGCCATCTCATCACTCCCCTATACTAAACCATTACCGTGCCCTCACGCAATGCTAGAATAAAGTATTTAAGCATCTCCAAAATTCAATTTTATTAACCTTTACTGAAAAGTAAAACTTGCTACAATACTACCAAGATGTGTAAAGACATAATGTATGATTTTCATCACGAAAGTGACTTTTAAGGTCAATGAATACAAACAAGTGAATGTCTCATAGAGTAAAGGTTGTCATTCTTGATTGTCATACATTCCATGCTAAGTGCAAAAACGAGATCATTGTTGGTACAAGTCAATGCTAACACTAATCATAAGTCCAAATTGTGTAATACGTTTTCTCTCCGCAATCCTAGTTATTATAAAAGAAGAGGTTTCTAGAATTTTTTTAACTATTTTTCATGGATCACAAGTGATTCATATTGAGTATTTTTTAGTCCGAAAACAAAATAGCACGATTTAATCGATAGTTAGCTAAAGGACAAAATCTTTTGAAATGACTTCTCGTGTATCTCCTTAAATTCATATCTTGGCATAACTCGTTTCACGATTTGAGACCTTTCTCGGACCGATATTTGGCATGTACTTCATACTTCGAATCTTCGGAAGACGTTCTTGAAATTATGGTCTTCTCTTCATATTTTGGAAGTTCTTCACTTGACGTTTTTGAGAGATTCTTCATACTTGGACCACGACTTCATCATTTTTCTTCAATCTTTATTTTGGATTTTGATTTACAACGATCCGCCTTCTTTTAGTACTTGGATATATTTATCCTCATACATTGTTAGGGTCTTTTTGGATAGACTTTATCCATGATCTTTGGGGGAGTAATTGCTTTTCGTCGTGTGTCTCGATCCTTCATATTGATTCAGGAATAATGATACTTCACATCATCTTGGATCTTTAGCAATAAAATAGAGCTCCTCATGCCTTGTTAGGTCCTTTTTGGATCTTCACCAATCTTCGCATCCCGCTTCAATAAGTTATGCCTTGGCTATGAACTCTATTCAACCCCGAGAAACTTTTAAACGATCTTGGGCTAGAAGCTAAGTAACCTTTCAAATCGTACGACGTTACTTATTGCAATTATTTATTCCTAATGCATTCATCTTATGGGAGAAAAAGCCACAATTAAAAACATATGAGTTTTTGAAAGAACATTTTCATCTTCTACGTTTAGCATGATCACTTGTCTAACTCTATCACTTCTCGTTCTTCACTATTTAAAGACCTCTAATTAAAGAGACTCGTGAATACTTAGCCATGCAAGTCAAAATTAAGCCAAATTTGGATTAGCTTTCATTAAGACTATATCAAATCAAAGTTTTGGGTTTTCAAGCCACCTATAATATTAATAAGTGTGAAAACACTTATCCTTTTACCACTTATTTCCAATAGTAAAAAGACCAAAACGTGTATTTTATGTCATAAAAGTCGGAGTTATGTGTGGTTTGTGTTTTTATTGTGTTTTAGGACCAAAAGATGAAAAAGGAAGAAAACATGGGCTATCACGGGCTTTTATCGAAGAAAACGAGAAAAGACAAAGTCAAAAGATCAAGAGTGCAAAAAGAACGGAAGTCCAAGGCCTATTTTTAAGATTTATCGAGGAAAAAGTCTAAAGACGAAAGTTTAATGAAGTCGAAGAACTCAAGTCTAATTATAGAAGAAAATTAGAAGACGAGTTCAATTTACATCGACAAATCCCGAGACGACGTCGAGAAAGACAAAGAATTAAAATCGAGTCGAGAAGAAAGAAAGAAAGAAGGAAGCACATGCACCTCCCCATCTCCTATAAATACCCTCCTAATGACACATTAGGAGGGTGTTAGTTAGTTAGTTAATTTTTAGCATTTTTTTCATTTTTCCTTTCTTTAGTTTTAGAGAGAGAAAGTTTTAACTTTCTCTCACTAAGTTTTTATCTTTACTTCATCTTTTCTTTCAAGTTTAAGCTTTATTTCATCCTTGTATTTGGAATTCATTAATCAAAAGTTCATGTTTAAGCTTTTAATCTTTAATCTTCTTCTACCTTTCTTGATTTTGATTTATCTTTGATCCGAATTGTTCTTGATTCGTATTTGATTTTGATGTTTTTGTGACTAAAAAGTTCATCTTTTTATTCCTATATAAGTTCTTATACGATTAAGCTTAAGGCTTGTTATGCTTTTTGGCTTATTTCGTATTTAGCTTATTGGTTTTTTAGGTTTTCTTAAAAGTTTAGTGTTTTTAAAAGTTTGATTCATAAAGTTTGCTATTTTATATTTTAAAAGTTTTCGAATTTGTGCTTATTTAGTCTTGGCTAAGAATTGGTAAATGCTTATTGGATTAACAGCTTATTCCGTTCAGCTTTGTTACCTTTTCTGTCCATCGCAATATTATAAGGGTTTTACCTGTCACGATCCCTTGGGTACGATCTCCTGGATACGATCGCATTGACTGCGATCCATACTTCTTTCACTGGCTACGATCCACACCATGATCACTTCCTGCGATCTGTGGGTGCGATCGTGTCACGATCCCTTGGTACGATCGCATTGACTGTGATCCTTGTTGTTACGATCAAAGACCACGATCCACTTGTTGCGATTGTGGTTTCGATCAGTGGGTGCGATCCAAGTCATGATCCAGCAATGCGATCCCTCACTTCTTGAGTGCGATCCACCACTACGATCAGGGACGACTGAGTTTAAAATAGATAATCAACATAATTTATTTGTCCACCAAGAACGACTGAGTCGCACTAATTACTTGTAATCAATTCGAAAATACTGGAACAACGAACTTTCATAACTAAGTTAAAACCTAGTTATTAAATGGCGCCGCTGCCGGCTCTTTTCGTTAAGATTAACGGTTTTAAGTGAGAGACGCGTTGGATTTTGGGATCCGTTCACTTTTGAACGTTATTTTTCTTGCTAAAAAATTTTCAAAAATCCATAAAAATAAAAAAATTTCAAAAATCCAAAAAATAATAGAAAAACATAAAAAAACCAAAAATATTTATTGTCTATTTTTCTTTTCCGTTCGTAGGTGTGTATGCGTACTCGTGCTCGTAAGAATAAAGTAGCTCAAGCCGAAGTCATTACTCCACCTATTGTCACCATGGACAATCAACCAATGATCGAGCTTTTGCAATCGCACGTAGAGGGCAACACCGATGCTATTGTCATACCCGAGATTGGAGCCAACAATTTTGAACTAAAATCCGGCTTCATTCAAATGGTCTCTGCTCAACCTTTCTTGGGGCGTTCTCTTGATGATGCTCATGACCATATAAAAAGGTTTCTTCAACTCACCAATACGGTTAAGTATAATGGGGTTTCACAAGAAGTGATTTGCCTTTAACTTTTTCATTTCTCCTTAGAGGGACAAGCCCGGAATTGGCTTGATAAGGATCCGCCACAAAGTATTCTTACGTGGACGGATTTAGAGACTAAATTCATCAACTACTTTTTCCTACCCTCACGTACTACCGCTTTGCGGAATGAAATCATTACCTTTGAACAAAAGTACGATGAGACATTTACTGAATCTTGGGACCGTTTTAAAGAACTTTTAAGAAAGTGTCCACAACATGGTTTCATAAAAGTACATCAAATTAATAATTTTTACAATGGTTTAAGCATGAATGACCAAGAGTCACTAAATAGTGCCTCGGGTGTAATATTTTGGTTAAGTCTTCTAATGTTGCATTAGACATTATTGAGAATAAGTCTAGAGTGCAAACCAAGAGTGTTCGGACTAATGTGGCTACTTCTAGCACTAATGAGAGCGACAAGAGAATTGCTAAGCTTACTTCGCTTGTTGAAACACTTGCTCTCCAAACCGCTAACAATACCAAAGCAATCAATGCACAAGTTTTGCTATGAGTCAGTCATGTGAAATATGCGGGGGTTCTCATTCATACACCGATTGTCCTTCGACTCATGACAATCCAGAAAATGTGTATGCCGCCAACGGTAACTTTTCTACGGGAGGCTATCAAGCACGTCCTCAAGGTGACCGCAATTTGCTCAGTTATCGTTGAAACAACTTTCTTTCACAACCCGGTTTTCCACCTCAAAACCCAAACAACCTCAATCGCAACAATCAAAACCCACCACGAGCTCCAAATCAATATCAAACCCAAAAAAACGCATATCCACCTTAAGGAAACAATCAAATTAACAAACAACCCGCTTATCAAACACCTGCCTACCATGCTCTTCCTACCAACCAACCTACCGCATTTAATCACGAGGTTAAAACTTACATGAGGACTAATGACGCAATAGTGCAGAATCTTCAGCGGCAAATGGCTAGCTTGAAAGGAGATACGGTGAAACAAGGGAATGATGTTCGAGCCGATATGCAAAACTCTTTGGCCAGTCAAACGAATGACTTAAGGGATATGATGGCTAGTTTCTTCCAAAGTAATCAAGCCTCTGGTTCGGGTTCTCTTCCGAGTAACACCGTTGCTAATCCAAGAGGGGAGATGAAAGTAATCACCACTCGCAGTGGAAAAGGTTTAAAGGAACCCGAGCTTCCTACACCTACACCGGTGATTGTGACAAAGGAAACGAGTCCCCTTCTCCAATTCCTCCACCTTCTATTCCTCCAATTCCTCCACCTTCTACTTCCACCCCTCCACCACCCAAGGATGTGAGTGAGAATTCCATTCCAAAGCCTTCATCTCAACCCAATATACCTTATCCTTCGAGGTTGAGGAAAGAGAAATTGAAGAACAAGGATGATATTCAGGTTTCTAACTTTCTTAAAATGTTTAAACTGAATTTCAATATCTCCTTTGTTGAGGCTCTCACTCACATGCCCAAATATGCTAAAATGTTTAAAGATCTTCTCAGTGATAAGGAGAAACTTCTTGACGACGCTCAGACCCAACTTAACGAGAATTTCTCCGTAGTGCTCTTAAGGAAATTACCCACCAAACTTGGTGATCCGGGTCATTTTCTCATTCCTTGCAACTTCCCCGGGGTAGAGAATTGTATGGCCCTAGCCGATCTAGGTGCTAGTATAAAGTTAATGCCATTAAGTGTTTGGAAACAATTATCTCTACCCGAGCTAGTCCCCACACGAATGACATTGGAATTAGCTAACCGTACGGTTGCTTATCCGGTGGGGATAGCCGAAGACGTCTTCGTCGGTGTCGACAAATTCACCTTTCCAGCGGATTTTGTTGTCATTGATTACGAGATGGATCCCCGTGTTCCATTAATCGTTGGACGTCCATTCTTGAGGACCGGTCGCACTCTCATTGATGTTGCCGCATGCGAATTAATCATGAGAGTTGGTGACGATAAAATCGTCTTCAACATGGGTGAACTTTCTAAGCAGCCTTCTGAAAACGAGAGTGTTAATTTTATTGACGTTCTTGATGAGGCTTGTGAAGAACATTTCAAAGACGCTTGTAAAAGTGGTTCCTCTTCTCTTACCATTGTTGAGACCGTTGCCTCTATTGCTCCATCACTAACTCCATTTGGAGAAAGTGATTTCATTTTGAAAGAATTTGAAGCAACTTTAGGATATGTGGACTTGCAATATGACGATTCTCCCTCCAATCGGGATGAAGACATTCGTACCATTGAGAAACTTCTCAATGAGGACAATATTTGTCCAACATCTCCTAAGGAAATCTCTATCGATGATCCGAATTTAACTATTCTGTCCATCGAAAATCCTCCAGATTTAGAGCTTAAGGATCTGCCGTCTCATCTCGAGTAGGTTTTCCTTGAAGACAATAAGAAGTTACCCGTCATCATCGCAAAGGATTTGAAAGAAGACGAAAAATCCCGACTTATCGCCGTGCTGAAGAATCATAAGAAAGCGATTGCTTGGAAAATCTCCGATATTCGTGGAATTGATCCTCACTTTTGCACACATAAAATTCTCATGGAGGACGACTTTAAACCCACTATTCAAAACCAAAGAAGGGTGAATCCCAAGATCCATGACATTATCAAAAAAGAGGTTATCAAACTTCTTGATGCGGGAATGATCTACCCTATCGTTGTTGGGTGGCTTGACAAACCACCCCTTCCACCATTTTTCATTCCTTGCTATTGTATTTGCACCTTTAATTTCTTTCCTTTAATTCAAGTAAGTGTTTTTAATTTTGTTATCTTAAATCTTCTTTACCTTTGATCAAGCTTTTAATCTTTCATCTCTTTCTACCTTTCTTTGATTCTAGTTTACTTTTGGTGCGAATTACTTATGATCCGTGTTGTTCATTAATGTTTCGTGCTTAAAAAGTTCATCTTTTTATGGTTTGATTTAAAAGTTTGTTTATTTTAAGTTTGGAAAAGTTGTTAGTTGTGCTTATTGGTTCTTTTTATGATTGATTCGTTCTAGTTTCAGATTGGAAAAGGGGGGACTTCTATCGAAGTTAAGTGGCCTTTTCCTTGTATTTGTCCTCATTTTAACCGAAAAATCGATTTTTTGACATTTTTCAAAAATTTTGATCTATTTCGGCCTATTAGTTTTTCCCTCTGTATAGTTATTTTTCTTTCCTTGCTAGAATAAATGTTTAATAAAGTGGTTTTAATTTTCAAACGTTGTGAATCTTTTGACTCAACCCGAGTTTACTTATCTAAGTTTACTCTAGCTAGTATCCTTAACGTGTTTAAGTCAAGTTTTGCTAGGCTTTTATATAGGGAGCTATAAAACGCGAAAGTCTTAACTCTCGCGGGTTAAGAACAAGAACTTTTCGCAAGTTCCTATAATTGATCCTAGAGAGTTGTTTATCAAGGGAACTTTAAAATGCGATTTCTAAACTTGAAAAAGTCTAAGAATTTGCAAGATCCTATAGATGACTCGAAAACCCAAAACTTTGATTTAATAGGCTAAGCATCCACGAGTCTCATTCCTTGAGATTTTAAACTGTGGAGAACGAGAGATGATAGAGCCAATTATAAGTTTGGTATTCTTTCGTGAATTTATGTGAGTTAATTATGAGCCTATTCTCCCATCGCTTGCTAATAAATTTATCTGCAATAAATAAGGTTGTACGATTTGAAAAGTTACTTAGCTTCTAGCCCAAGATCGTTTAAAAGTTGCTCGGTACGGATTAGAGTTCATAGCCAAGGCATAACTTATTGAAGCGGGATGCAAAGATTTGCGAGTCCGAAAAGGCCCTAACAAGGCATGAGGGCTACATTTTATTGCTAAAGATCCAAAAGTGACGTGAAGAATCATTTATCGAAAATCAATATGAAGGATCGAGACACACGACGAAAAGCAAAAACTCCCCAAAAGTCATGGAGAAGTGTATCCGAAAAGACCCTAGCAAGGTATGAGGATAAATAGATCCAAGTCATAAAAGGAGGCGGATCGTTGTATATCAAAGTACAAAATAAATATTGGAGAAAAATGAAGAAGTCGTGGTCCATATATGAAGAATCTCTCAAAATTTCAAGTGAAGAAATTCCTATTATGAAGATAAGACCATTATTTCATGAACGTCTCTCAAGATTTGAAGTATGAAGTCGCTGCCAAATATCGGTCCGAGAAAGGTCTCAAATAGCGAAGCGAGTTATGCCAAGATATGAACTTTTTGAGGTCCCGAGAAGTAGTTTTAAAAGATTTTGTCCTTTAGCTAACTACTGATTAAATCGTTCACTTTATTTTCAGCCTAAATAACTATCGAAATAAGTCAACAATGCATCCTCGTGATCATTCAAGACAAAAATAAAATATAAGAGATACACCTAGGAATAAGGGAGTCTAAGTAAATAATTGGCCCACATGAGTTCGTGTTAGTTTGCTAACTTATAATAACAATGATCTCGTTTTTAAGCTTGGTTTGGGGAACATGAAACTTGAGGGTGATAATCATTCATGACATTTCCAAAACCCTAAGGTAAGTTTTTGATCTCTTTACCTGTTTTCTTGTTTTTGAAATTTTCTATCATTTTAATAAAGGCCAATGTGGATTGATTATGATGGAAAATGTAAAACTTGCTTTGTAACTAATGCATTGCATGAGGACATTGCAATGGTTCAGTGTAGGGGATTTGATAGGTGTGAAAACACCCATCCTTTTACCACTTAATTACAATAATAACCAAGACAAAACGTGTATTTTATGTCGTAAATGTCAGAATTATGCGTGGTTTGTGTTTTTGTTGTGATTTAGGACCAAAACGTTAAAAAGGGAGGAAAACACGGGCTTTCACGGGCTTCTATCGAAGAAAAAGACAAAAGACGAAGTCAAAAGATCAAGAGTGCAAAAAGAACGGAAGTCCAAGGCCTATTCTGAAGATTTATCGAAGAACAAGTCTAAAGACGGAAGTTTAATTAAGCCGAAGAACTCAAGTCTAATAAATGAAGAAATTATAAGACGAGTTTAAATTAATCCCGAGACAAAGTCGAAGAACTTAAAAGACGAAAAGACGTGAAGAAAGAAAGAAAGAAAAGAGCAACACAAGCATCCCCTCCTTTCCTATAAATACCCTTCATTTCACCACATGAAAGGGTGTTAGTCATTTAGGAGTAGATTAGTTTTAGGAGTAGGAGTAGATTACTTTCTCTCTCTAGATTTCTTTCATGTTCTTAAGCTTTTCTTTCAAGTTTTTTTAATCTTAATCTTTAATCTTGTACTTTTGAATCTTTAATCTTAATCTTATTTCAAGCTTTTTACAATCATTCTCATTCTACCTTTCTTGATTTTATTTACCTTTGATTCGATATAATCTTTGATCTTGTTTAGTTTTGATGTTTGATTGATTAAAAAGTTTATCTTTTTATTCATCTATAAGTTTTAATACAAATGAGTTTTGAGCTTGACATGCTTATTGGCTTGTTTTGTGTTTAGCTTATTTGTTTTTTTTCTAGTTTTTCTTAAAAGTTTATCTTTTCAAAGTTTATTTTATAAAGTTGTTTTTAAAAGCCTTTAAATTCTAGCTTATTAGTTTTTCTAAACGTGTTTTGATTAGGTTTTTAGGCGTGTGCTTATTTGATTAATAGCTTATTAGATTTAGCTTATTTTATACATTCCTTTTACATCCCGGTCTTCTTGATTGGAAAAGGGTTTTACATTCCTTTTATACATTCCTTTTACATTCCGATCATCTTGATTGGAAAAGGGTTTTACATTCCTTTCAGCATTCCTTTTAGCATTCCTATCAGCATTCCTTTTACATTCCTATCAGCATTCCTTTTTACATTCCTATCAGCATTCCTTTTAGCATTCCTATCAGCATTCCTTTTAGCATTCCTATCAGCATTCCTTTTTACATTCCTATCAGCATTCCTTTTAGCATTCCTATCAGCATTCCTTTTACATTCCTATCAGCATTCCTTTTAGCATTTCTATCAGCATTCCTTTTAGCATTCCTATCAGCATTCCTTTTAGCATTCCTATCAGCATTCCTTTTAGCATTCCTATCAGCATTCCTTTTAGCATTCCTATCAGCATTCCTTTTACATTCCTATCAGCATTCCTTTTTACATTCCTATCATCATTCCTTTTAGCATTCCTATCAGCATTCCTTTTTACATTCCTATCAGCATTCCTTTTAGCATTCCTATCAGCATTCCTTTTAGCATTCCTATCAGCATTCCTTTTTACATTCCTATCAGTATTCCTTTTAGCATTCCTATCAGCATTCCTTTTAGCATTCCTATCAGCATTCCTTTTACATTCCTATCAGCATTCCTTTTAGCATTCCTATCAGCATTCCTTTTAGCATTCCTTTTAGCATTCCTTTCAGCATTCCTTTTACATTCCTTTGGCATTCCTTTTACATATCGCAATTTACATTTTCATTTTACTTAGTAATAGATAACCAAACCATTTTCATTTCCACCAAGAACAATTGAGTCGCACTTTGAACCGGAAATCAATTCGATTAGACACCGAGAAAACGAACTTTTTCAACTAGTAAAACCTTACATTAAAATGGCGCCGCTGCCGGCTCTTTTCGTAAGGATCTACGGTTTTTTGTGAGAGACGCGTTGGCTTTTGGGATCCGTTCACTTGTGAACGTTATTTTTTCGAGTCAAAAATTTTCAAAAAAAAAAAAAAAAATCAAAAAACATTTGAAAAGTCTTAAAAAGCATTTCTTTTTCAAAGTTTTGCACCAAAAAATATTCTTCTTGCTCATCTATTTTTCTTAATGGATTCTTATGTCTATTGCGTCGGGTGTGGGAGACGATTACGGGAACGACTCATGTCAATGGTGTACATGTGAGCGGTGCGGTAACGATATCAACAGTACACAATTCATATACGGATTTTGTGCTTTGTGCAACTCGACTAATTCGTCCTTTTTGAACCCACCCACTCTTTCCCCGTGCATCTATTGTGGAAGCGATTCTCATTGGCATGTTTCGTGCCTGGTTCGATACCCGTATGATCACGGGCAAGAACCGGGGTACAATTATGACAATGATAATAGCTATCCACAAGATGCACCCACTCTTTCTCCTTACCCATTTTGCAACAACTGTGGGGGTCCTCACAATACCTATTATTGTCAACCAATGAATTATTATGAGCAAAATCCGTATCCTCAGTTTTCTTCACCAATGGATTATTATGAACCAAACCCGGTTTCTAATTCTTCTCAACCGATGAACTACTTTGAGCCACAACCATGCTATAATTCAGGTTTTCAACATTTTGAACCCCCACAACACCCCATCGATCATCAACCCTCCTTCGAACATTTGAGCCCCCACGAACAATGGGACACTCTTGTTAAGCAAAGTCAACAAATTCAAGAAGCTTGCAACAAGATCATCGAGAAATGTTAAGAGGATCAACGACAGGGGCAAATATCGAATATCGAGACTTATACTCCTCCCCCGGTGTATCCATACTATTATGATGATGATGACGACGAGCCTACTATTTCTTGGAATGATCTTACTACTCAATGTCCTAGTGCTATTGTCATCCCTCCTCTCAATATCCCAAACGTGTCCAAGGATTGTGATACATTGAGTAAGCTTAGTGATGTTGGTCTTGATAAAGTGTTTGATGATGAGGTTTGTGACATACCAGCTGCTATGGAGCTTGAGGACGACGTTGCTCTTATGGAAGAGGTCGATCCTTATGATGACGATTTTTCTCCAAGCTATGAGAATTTCACTTTTGAAATTTCTCAATCTCCACCGGGAGATGCGGGTCATGACGATTTATTCTCTCCGTTTTACGAGAAGTTCACCGATGAACATGATCCTGTGGATGAGGTGGAAGACGTGCTTCTTCGCGATAGATTACGGAAAGTGCACCCTCTTATTGCTCAAATCGAAGCGTTGACTTCTCCTCCTCTTTCCGAGTCTTTGCCTCCACCTATTCCTCCCGTTGAAGATAATGACCCATTGCTGGAAGAAATCGACATTCACTCCATGCCTCCGGGTATTGATGATAATGATATGGAGGGGGACATTATTTATGATAATTTGCTGCAGGAAGATATTGTCCCAAGTCCCCCTCCCGAGCACCTTTCATCCTCCCCTTTAGACGGAGGATGAGTGCTTTGACCCGGGAGGTGACATTGATTATGCTATGATTGATAACAATAAGGCTTTGCCGCTTGCTCAGCCTCCATTGTCTTTGGCGGAGGACAATGTGCTTACTTTACCCACCCCACCTCCCGTGGATCTTGAATTCACATACTTCTCGTATGTTGAAAGGACCTTTCTCCCATTCAAGACTTATTTCCCCGCCTCTCCTTTGTTGATGTCAACCGGGAACAAGGACAAGGTCTTTGATCCCGATATTACATTCGAGGTTTCCCATGGACTATTTAATTCGGGGACGAGTCAGGCTCGTGACTCGGTTAACAAAAACAAGCGCTTTTTGGGAGGCAACCCAATTATCTATCTATTTTCACCATAAGTATAGGGGGGAGCCCCGTGGTGTTTCTTGCTTTCTTTCTTATCATGTGCAGGGATTAGAGCTTCAAAGACACACTCTTAATGACTTTTGACGAACCGTGATTCCGTGTTCCCTTCTTCCCGATTCTATCCTAAACTCTTTTCGATTCACTATTTTATATTTCTCAATATTAAAATAGGAATCTCTTTAGTTGTCTCTTCCTTAGTGAGATTTAAACAAAGTGCACAATGTCCTAAGTGTAGGGGAGTTTACTCCCACATGCTTAAACATTGAGGACAATGTTTATCTTAAGTGTAGGGGGGATTTCTATCGAAGTTAAGTGGCCTTTTCCTTGTATTTGTCCTCATTTTAACCGGAAAATCAATTTTTCGACATTTTTCAAAAATTTTGATCTATTTCGGCCTATTAGTTTTTCCCTTTGTATAGTTATTTTTCTTTCCTTGCTAGAATAAATATTTAATAAAGTGGTTTTAATTTTCAAACGTTGTGAATCTTTTGACTCAACCCGAGTTTACTTATCTAAGTTTACTCTAGCTAGTATCCTTAACGTGTTTAAGTCAAGTTTTGCTAGGCTTTTATATAGGGAGCTATAAAACGCGAAAGTCTTAACTCTCGCGGGTTAAGAACAAGAACTTTTCGCAAGTTCCTATAATTGATCCTAGAGAGTTGTTTATCAAGGGAACTTTAAAATGCGATTTCTAAACTTGAAAAAGTCTAAGAATTTGCAAGATCCTATAGATGACTCGAAAACCCAAAACTTTGATTTAATAGGCTAAGCATCCACGAGTCTCATTCCTTGAGATTTTAAACTGTGGAGAACGAGAGATGATAGAGCCAATTATAAGTTTCGTATTCTTTCGTGAATTTATGTGAGTTAATTATGAGCCTATTCTCCGATCGCTTGCTAATAAATTTATCTGCAATAAATAAGGTTGTACGATTTAAAAAGTTACTTAGCTTCTAGCCCAAGATCGTTTAAAAGTTGCTCGGTACGGATTAGAGTTCATAGCCAAGGCATAACTTATTGAAGCGAGATGCGAAGATTGGCGAGTCCGAAAAGGCCCTAACAAGGCATGAGGGCTACATTTTGTTGCTAAAGATCCAAAAGTGACGTGAAGAATCATTTATCGAAAATCAATATGAAGGATCGAGACACACGACGAAAAGCAAAAACTCCCCAAAAGTCATGGAGAAGTGTATCCGAAAATACCCTAGCAAGGTATGAGGATAAATAGATCCAAGTCATAAAAGGAGGCGGATCGTTGTATATCAAAGTCCAAAATAAATATTGGAGAAAAATGAAGAAGTCGTGGTCCATATATGAAGAATCTCTCAAAATTTCAAGTGAAGAAATTCCTATTATGAAGAGAAGACCATTATTTCATGAACGTCTCTCAAGATTTGAAGTATGAAGTCGCTGCCAGATATCGGTCCGAGAAAGGTCTCAAATCGCGAAGCGAGTTATGCCAAGATATGAACTTTTTGAGGTCCCGAGAAGCAGTTTTAAAAGATTTTGTACTTTAGCTAACTATTGATTAAATCGTTCACTTTATTTTCAGCCTAAATAACTATCCAAATAAGTCAACAATGCATCCTCGTGATCATTCAAGACAAAAATAAAAATATAAGAGATACACCTAGGAATAAGGGAGTCTAAGTAAATAATTGGCCCACATGAGTTCGTGTTAGTTTGCTAACTTATAATAACAATGATCTCGTTTTTAAGCTTGGTTTGGGGAACATGAAACTTGAGGGTGATAATCATTCATGACATTTCCAAAACCCTAAGGTAAGTTTTTGATCTCTTTACTTGTTTTCTTATTTTTGATATTTTCTATCATTTTAATAAAGGCCAATGTGGATTGATTATGATGGAAAATGTAAAACTTGCTTTGTAACTAATGCATTGCATGAGGACATTGCAATGGTTCAGTGTAGGGGATTTGATAGGTGTGAAAACACCCATCCTTTTACCACTTAATTACAATAATAACCAAGCCAAACCGTGTATTTTATGTCGTAAATGTCAGAATTATGTGTGGTTTGTGTTTTTGTTGTGATTTAGGACCAAAACGTGAAAAAGGGAGGAAAACACGGGCTTTCACGGGCTTTTATCGAAGAAAAAGACAAAAGACGAAGTCAAAAGATCAAGAGTGCAGAAAGAACGGAAGTCCAAGGCCTATTCTGAAGATTTATCGAAGAACAAGTCTAAAGACGGAAGTTTAATTAAGCCGAAGAACTCAAGTCTAATAAATGAAGAAATTATAAGACGAGTTTAAATTAATCCCGAGACAAAGTCGAAAAATTCGAAGAACTTAAAAGACGAAAAGACGTGAAGAAAGAAAGAAAGAAAAGAGCAACACAAGCATCCCCTCCTTTCCTATAAATACCCTTCATTTCACCACATGAAAGGGTGTTAGTCATTTAGGAGTAAATTAGTTTTAGGAGTAGGAGTAGATTACTTTCTCTCTCTAGATTTCTTTCATGTTCTTAAGCTTTTCTTTCAAGTTTTCTTAATCTTAATCTTTAATCTTGTACTTTTGAATCTTTAATCTTAATCTTATTTCAAGCTTTTTACAATCATTCTCATTCTACCTTTCTTGATTTTATTTACCTTTGATTCGATATAATCTTTGATCTTGTTTAGTTTTGATGTTTGATTGATTAAAAAGTTTATCTTTTTATTCATCTATAAGTTTTAATACAAATGAGTTTTGAGCTTGACATGCTTATTGGCTTGTTTTGTGTTTAGCTTATTTGTTTTTTTCTAGTTTTTCTTAAAAGTTTATCTTTTCAAAGTTTATTTTATAAAGTTGTTTATTTTGTGTTTTTAAAAGCCTTTAAATTCTAGCTTATTAGTTTTTCTTAAACGTGTTTTGATTAGGTTTTTAGGCGTGTGCTTATTTGATTAATAGCTTATTAGATTTAGGTTATTTTATACATTCCTTTTACATCCCGGTCATCTTGATTGGAAAAGGGTTTTACATTCCTTTTATACATTCCTTTTACATTCCGATCATCTTGATTGGAAAAGGGTTTTACATTCCTTTCAGCATTCCTTTTAGCATTCCTATCAGCATTCCTTTTACATTCCTATCAGCATTCCTTTTTACATTCCTATCAGCATTCCTTTTAGCATTCCTATCAGCATTCCTTTTAGCATTCCTATCAGCATTCCTTTTTACATTCCTATCAGCATTCCTTTTAGCATTCTTATCAGCATTCCTTTTACATTCCTATCAGCATTCCTTTTAGCATTCCTATCAGCATTCCTTTTAGCATTCCTATCAGCATTCCTTTTAGCATTCCTATCAGCATTCCTTTTAGCATTCCTATCAGCATTCCTTTTAGCATTCCTATCAGCATTCCTTTTACATTCCTATCAGCATTCCTTTTTACATTCCTATCAGCATTCCTTTTAGCATTCCTATCAGCATTCCTTTTTACATTCCTATCAGCATTCCTTTTAGCATTCCTATCAGCATTCCTTTTTTACATTCCTATCAGCATTCCTTTTAGCATTCCTATCAGCATTCCTATCAGCATTCCTTTTACATTCCTATCAGCATTCCTTTTAGCATTCCTATCAGCATTCCTTTTAGCATTCCTTTTAGCATTCCTTTCAGCATTCCTTTCAGCATTCCTTTTACATTCCTTTCGCATTCCTTTTACTTATCGCAATTTACATTTTCATTTTACTTAGTAATAGATAACCAAACAATTTTCATTTCCACCAAGAACAATTGAGTCGCACTTTGAACCGGAAATCAATTCGATTAGACACCAAGAAAACGAACTTTTTCAACTAGTAAAACCTTACATTAGTTAGTCCGGTCCATTGTGTGCCTAAGAAAGGCGGAAACACCGTTGTGCCTAATGAAAACAATGAGTTGATTCCTACTCGTCTCGTTACAGGGTGGAGAGTTTGTATAGACTATCGCAAACTCAATGATGCTACGAGAAAGGATCATTTTCCCCTTCCTTTCATGGACCAAATGCTTGAACGTCTAGCGGGTAATGACTATTATTGCTTCTTAGACGGTTTCTCCAGGTATTTTCAAATTCCCATCGATCCCAAAGACCAAGAGAAAACCACATTCACTTGTCCTTATGGAACATTTTCTTATAAAAGAATGCCTTTCGGCTTATACAATGCTCCTGGGACATTCCAAAGTTGTATGATGGCTATCTTCCATGACATGGTTGAAGAAACTATGGAAGTCTTCATGGATGATTTCTCGGTCTATGGTGATTCTTTCTCTCATTGCCTTGCCAATTTGGAACGCATGCTTAAGCGGTGTGAAGGCACTCGCCTTGTTCTAAATTGGGAAAAATGCCATTTCATGGTAAAAGAAGGCATTGTGCTTGGACATAAAATCTCAAAAGCCGGCCTTTAAGTGGACCGTGCGAAAGTGGATGTCATAGCCAAATTACCACCACCTTCAACCGTGAAGGGTGTGATAAGTTTCCTTGGTCATGCGGGCTTCTATCGTCGATTCATTCAAGATTTTTCTAAAATCGCTCGCCTGATGACCCACCTCTTGGAAAAAGATACTCCTTTTATCTTTTCTAAAGAGTGTCTTGAATCCTTCAATCTTCTTAAGGAAAAGATAACTAAGGCACCGGTCTTGGTTACCCCCAACTGGGAGATACCTTTTGAATTGATGTGTGATGCTAGCGACTTTGCTATTGGAGCGGTTTTGGGCCAAAGAGTGAACAAACACTTCCAACCAATCCATTATGCTAGCAAGACAATGATGGGGGATCAATTGCATTATACCTCTACCGAAAAAGAGCTTTTAGATGTAGTGTATTCTTTTGAGAAGTTCCGCCCCTATCTTGTCCTTTCCACCACCATTGTCTATACCGACTATTCCGCGTTGAATTACTTGTTAACTAAACAAGATTCCAAGCCAAGAATTCTTCGTTAGGTTTTGCTCCTTCAAGAATTTAAAATTGAAATTCGTAACAAGAAGGGAGCCGAAAACCTAGCCGCGGATCATCTAAGTAGACTTGAGGATCCTTATCAAGGGGATCATCCGAATCAAGAGATCAATGACTCTTTTCCCCTTGAGGCCTTAATGTCTATCAATTCCAATCTAGATGACACCCCGTGGTTTGCAGACATTGCAAACTACTTAGCGGGTGGTATTATCATCGAAGGGTTAACATCCCAACAAAAGAAGAAGTTCTTTAAAGATGTTAAGACTTACTTTTGGGATGACCCTTAGCACTTCAAAGAATGTGCTGATCTGATTATTCGTCGGTGTGTTGATGGACCCGCAGCTTTAGACATTCTCGAAGCTTGCCCTAAAGGACCCACCGGTGGTCACGTTTGTCCCAACTACACCGCGAAGAAAGTGTTTGACTCGGGATTCTATTGGCCCACCATTTATCTTGACGCTCACGAGATGGTTAAAAATTGTGATGCTTGCCAACGCCAAGGCAAGATCACATATAAAGATGAGATGCCTCAAAATTTCATACAAGAATGTGAAGTCTTTGATGTATGGGGCATTGACTTTATGGGGCCATTTCCATCATCTAAAAGGAACAAGTACATCCTCGTAGCCATTGACTACGTATCCAAATAGGTTGAAGCTAAGGCTCTCCCTACGAATGATGCGAGGGTGGTTGTGAACTTTTTGAAGCAGCTTTTTGCTCGATTCGGTGTTCCTCGTGCTATCTTCAGTGACCGCGGGACTTATTTTTGCAATGATCAATTTGCTCGAGTCATGGATAAGTACGGTGTTAATCATCTTCTTTCCACCGGTTATCATCCTCAAACAAATGGTCAAGCCGAGATATCTAACCGTGGATTGAAGCGAATTCTTGAGCGTACTGTGGGAGAGCATCGTGCCTCGTGGGACGATAAGTTAGAGGATGCTTTGTGGGCTTTCCGTATCGCATATAAGACCCCGAATGGTTGCACTCCATATCGTCTTGTGTACGAGAAGGCATGCCACCTCCCTATTGAGCTGGAACATAAGGCGTACTGGGCCTTGAAGTGGGCCAATTTTGACATCAACAAAGCCGGTGATCTTCGGAAGATTCAACTCAATGAGCTAAATGAACTAAGGAATGAAGCTTATGAGAACTCATTGATCTACAAGGAGAAGACCAAGATCATCCATGATGTAAGGATTAAGAACCGAGAGTTCCATGTTGGTGATCAAGTTTTACTCTTTAACTCTCGCTTGAAGATCTTCTCGGGAAAGCTGAAGAGCCGTTGGTCTGGTCCATTCACCGTCGCCAAAGTCTTCCCATATGGCACCATTGAGCTTTCTCAGCCAAATGGGCCCAATTTTAAAGTGAATGGCCAGCGTGTGAAGTTGTACTTTGGTGAGGACATCTCTCATGAGATGATTCCATCCATCACCACGTTTCCCTTGAATTAGTTCTGGGTCGTGTCAGGCTCGTGACTCAGTTATCAAAAACAAGCGCTTCACGGGAGGCAACCCGTTGATCTATCCTTTACCGTTTTCATAATAAGTGTAGGGGGAGCCCCGTATGTGTTTGTTGTCTTGTTTCTTATGATGTGCAGGGATTAAAGCTTCAAAGATCCACTCTTGATGACATTTGACGACCGTGATCCCGTGTACCCGTCTTCCTGGTTCTATCCTAAACTGTTGTGATTCAATATTTCATATCTTATATGTTCACATTGAAATCACTATAGTTGTCCTTTCCTTAGCAAGATTTAAACAAAGTGCACAATGTCCTAATTGTAGGGGAGCTTACTCCCATATGCTTAAACATTAAGGACAATGTTTATATCAAGTGTAGGGGGACTTCTATCGAAGTAAGTGGGATTTCCCATGAATTTGTCCTCATTATAACCGGAAAATCTAATTTTTCGACATTTTTCAAAATTTTTAATCTATTTGGCCTAGTTGTATAGTAGTATTTTCCTTTGTTAGCATTATTTACGTTCTTTGCTAAATAAATTTTGAATAAAGTGGTTTTAAATTTTTCAAAGTCGTGAAAATTTTGACTCAACCCGAGTTTACTTATCTAAGTTTACTCTAGCTAGTATCCTTAACATGTTTAAGTTAGGTTTTGCTAGGATTTTATATAGGGAACTTTAAAACGCGAAAGTCTTAACTCTCACGGGTTAAGAATAAGAACTTTTCGCAAGTTCCTATAATTGATCCTAGAAAGTCGTTTATTGATCTATTTAAAAATTCTATTTAATAAAAAACTTATTTAAATAAAATACTTCTAATTATTTTAAAAATATATTTAAACAAATTTAATAACTATTTTTAAATCTAAAAAAAATAATTAAATCTAATTTTAAAAAAAAATAACTTTTAGTTTAACAAACAAAATCAACTTAAACAAAAATTATTTAAAAAAGAATTTAATTAAAACTTAACTAATTAACTTTCTAAAATTTATATAACATTTTTTATTTGTTTTATTTATTATTTGAAAACTTTAATACAGAAAAATAAAATGATTTAAAATGTAAATAAAAGTAAAATAGAGTTTTAAACTAAACCAAATCTGACAGCTAATTTAGTCCCTATATTAACTCTATTTAATGAAACTCATAACAAAAAGATGACCAGCTCAGTTGGTTGGAGCTTGGGTCAATTGACCGAGAGGGCTCGGGTTCAAGTCACAGGGGTGACCCTTTTTTATTTTTTTGGTGATTATTATTTTTTTGGATATCAGAATTTAAGAATAACAGCAAACCAAACACTCCTAATTGAGGAGTGTTGGCCAATAACGAAAAATATCACACAGATATCAAATAAACGAGTAAAATAAGCTCAATCAGAATGAACACACAACTCACATCACAATAACAAAATAAATCTAAATCAGGTTACCATTAGCATAAATCAAGACTACCAATACAGACTAATAAAGATTACTAAATCAGCAGACCTAAAGTAACTTCTCAAAATCAAATTAAAGACTACCAAATTATCCTAAAAGCAAAACTAACAATATCAATTCTATAATGAACAGCTTTATTGAAAATCATTCAAGAAATCAGATTAAGACCAACACATAGCAACAAGGTGCATTCACAATCTAAAATTGATCATCAAATTAGGCAACAACCATAAACGCCGCAGCTCTAAATACCCAGTTAAACTAACACAGATCCTGAATTCAATAGACTGAAAATGGACAACTAATTAACCCGTAACTACCAAATACAAGCTTATAGCACAAAACTAATCAGCAGATAGAACTATAACCGCAACCTAGAATCAGATTCAAACTTTTTATCAAATATATCCCAAATCTATCATTTATA
Organism: Glebionis coronaria; assembly: GCA_025667525.1. Taxonomy (NCBI): domain Eukaryota; kingdom Viridiplantae; phylum Streptophyta; class Magnoliopsida; order Asterales; family Asteraceae; genus Glebionis; species Glebionis coronaria. The sequence continues at coordinate 444,059 of JANFOE010000881.1, forward strand.
TATCAGATGCAAACCATCAAGTAATCATACAACAATAACCATGAACAAGCTCAACATACTAGTAGATTAAACCAAGCAGATTCAAATATAAATCATAGCCAAAGAGATTCATCGTTATAACACAAGCAGATATATAAATTCAATTAACAATCAGATTAAGCTAATGTATATAAATCTAGAAATCAGTTAAGCAGTAACACCAAACCATATAAACGATAAACTTTAGCAGACAAACTGTTTAAGCTAATAATCACCTTCATCATCCTTAAGACTTTATTCCTAAGCAGATTAATTCAAAATAAAGCATAGAAAATAATCAATGTAACTAAAACTTATTAAACTAAAATCGAGCTTAACCGTTATTTGAAGAATCCGTTGAGAAGTAGCGCAGCGCTGAGCTGGCTAAAAAGCTAAACGTCATCCAAAACAGTCAAAACACGAACCACCAGTTTAACTTGAACCAGCAGCAACAAATTCACCTCGACACCTCCATCTGAGACATATGAATAGTTGGAACATCAACCATTACTCATCAGCAGCTATTTTATAAACTTCCCAGTGGGGGAAGCTTTTCCCCAATATTTATCTTAGATTATCCAATTAAGCTATTAAAAAGCTTAAACAAATAATTTTTATATTATAATATCAGAAAAACAGTAAGATTAATTTAAAAGAAACTTTAAAAGTAAAATAATTGGAATAACAAGATGATGCTTGAATGATTTTTTTATTAATCCAGGAAAATATTACAATACTGAAGAAATTAAAATACAATTAATCCTAAAGATAATCTAACATTATAACACTAAGATAAAAAATGGGATACCAAGATTACAGAAATATGGGGGTTTTTATAGCCAAACCCCCAAGGCTCTTGGTAAGGTTGTTGAGGAGGAATCTTCATCCTTGGCCATTGATCTCTTCTTTCTCTTTCTTCTCTTTTGATCTACAGCTGATAATAACACACTAGCACACGGATTGCCAGCTTGGCAATCAAGTGTGCTAGTTGTGCTAGTTGAGCTCTGAGTTGGCATCATCTTATAGGTGGATTGAAGATAAATGAGCTGTTTAAACCAATCAAATTAGAGGAAGGCGCCACATTACCCATCTTGCACCATCTTCTTAGTCCGATATAGGGGGAGAATTAATTGATGGCGCATGTGTTATTACGCGCCTTAATTCAATAAAAGCCCCAATTTATTTATCTAAGGTTTGGGTGGTGAATAGGGATATCTGGTTATTTGGGTGAGGGAGATGGGAAAGATGGTAGCATAGTTCTTATCGAAAGAAATGTGTGGATGTGAGTTTATGTTATGGTTTGACCAAACGAAAAGTGTTTTAATAACTTTCACCGTTCAAAGTTTATTACCCTACATGGGTTTGTAAAGCCCAAATAAATGTCCCATTTATTTAACAAGTGAGAAGTTAATGGACTTATAGCCCAAACCGTCTCATAGTATTGGCAAATTGGGCCTTTGATGGACTTTTAACTCCAAAGTATATAACTTAGCTTCCTTATTGGGCTTTTGGGTCCAATACCCAAATGTGGGACCCACAATCCCAATTATCTTCATAAAAGGATTAATCCGCTAAAGTAGAGCTTGTATTTGGCTTTGACGACCTTTTCTTTAAACTCGTGCCGTTTTTGCCGGTTTTCGCGAACTTTGGTACCTACACACATCAAACAACAAACAAGCATATACAAGGCAATATTTGAACATTTTATGCTTTTATTCATTGTTTTAAGATATAACTGATATGAGTAAAATCACTCATATCATTTATCAAGGGAACTTTAAAATGCGAATTCTAAACTTGAAAAAGTCTAAGAGTTTGCAAGATCCTATACATGACTTGAAAACCCAAAACTTTGATTTAATTGGCTAAGCATCTACGAATCTCATTCATTGAGATTTTAAATTGTGGAGAACGATAGATGCTAGAGTCAATTATAAGTTTGGTATTCTTTCTTGAATTTATGTGAGTTGATTATAAGATTTTTCTCCCATCGCTTTTTAATAAATTTAATTGCAATAAATAAGGTTGTACGATTTGAAAAGTTACTTAGCTTCTAGCACAAGATCGTTTAAATGTTGCTCGGTATTAATTAGAGTTCATAGCCAAGGCATAACTTATTGAAGCGGGATGCGAAGATTGGCGAGTCCGAAAAGGCCCTAACAAGGAATGAGGCTACATTTTGTTGCTAAAGATCCCAAGTGATGTGAAGAATCATTTATCAAAAATCAATATGAAGGATCGAGACACACGACGAAAAGCAAATACTCCCCTAAAGATCATGGAGAAGTCTATCCAAAACGGCCCTAACAAGGTATGAGGATAAATAGATCCAAGTCCTAAAAGGAGGCGGATCGTTGTATATCAAAGTCCAAAATAAAGATTGGAGAAAAATGAAGAAGTCGTGGTCCAAGTATGAAGAATCTCTCAAAAACTTCAAGTGAAGAAATTCCTATTATGAAGAGAAGACAATAATTTCAAGAATGTCTCTCAAGATTTGAAGTATGAAGTCGCTGCCAAATATCGGTCCGAGAAAGGTCTCAAATCGTGAAGCGAGTTATGCCAAGATATGAACTTTAAGAGGTCCCGAGAAGCAGTTTTAAAATATTTTTTCCTTTAGCTAACTATTGATTAAATCGTCCCACTTTATATTCGGCCTAAATAAACTATCGAAATAATTCAAACAATACATCCTCGTGATCATTTAAGACATCAATAAAATATAAGAGATACACCTAGGAATAAGGGACTCTAAGTAAATAATTGGGCCACATGAGTTCGTGTTAGTTTGCTAACTTATAATAACAATGATCTCGTTTTTAAGCTTGGTATGGGGAACATGAAACTTGAGGATGATGAGCATTCATGACAGCCAAAACCCCAATGTAAGTCTTTGATTTCTTTACTTGTTTTGTACATATTTCTATCTTTTTAGTTTCCTAAAAGTTTAGTATTTAATAAAGGCCAAGGTGGGTTTTATGATGAGAAATGTAATTTGTGCTTTGAAATTAATTCATTACATGAGGGCATTGCAATGGTCAAGTGTAGGGGATTTAATAAGTGTGAAAACACTTATCCTTTTACCACTTATTTCCAATAATAACAAGACCAAAACGTGTATTTTATGTCGTAAAAGTCGGAATTATGTGTGGTTTGTGTTTTTATTGTGTTTTAGGACCAAAAGATGAAAAAGGAAGAAAACATGGGCTATCACAGGCTTTTATCGAAGAAACCGAGAAAAGACGAAGTCAAAAGATCAAGAGTAAAAAAAGGACGGAAGTCCAAGGCCTATTCTGAAGATTTATCGAGGAAAAAGTCTAAAGACGGAAGTTTAATGAAGTCGAAGAACTCAAGTCTAATTATAGAAGAAAATTAGAAGACAAGTTCAATTTAAACCGACTAATCCCGAGACTACGTCGAGAAAGACAAAGAATTAAAATCGAGTCGAGAATAAAGAAAGAAGGAAGGAAGCACATGCACCTCCCCATCTCCTATAAATACCCTCCTAATGACACATTAGGAGGGTTTTAGTTAGTTAGTTAATTTTTAGCATTTTTCATTTTTCCTTTCTTTAGTTTTAGAGAGAGAAAGTTTTAACTTTCTCTCAGTAAGTTTTTATCTTTTCTTCATCTTTTCTTTGTTTAAGCTTTATTTCATCCTTGTATTTGGAATTCATTAATCAAAAGTTCAAGTTTAAGCTTTTAATCTTTAATCTTCTTCTACCTTTCTAGATTTTGATTTATCTTTGATCCGAAATGTTCTTGATTCGTGTTTGATTTTGATGTTTTTTTGACTAAAAAGTTCATCTTTTTATTCCTATATAAGTTCTTATACGATTAAGCTTAAGGCTTGTTATGATTTTTGGCTTATTTCGTATTTAGCTTATTGGGTTTTTAAGTTTTCTTAAAAGTTTAGTGTTTTGAAAGTTTCATTCATAAAGTTTGCTATTTTATATTTTAAAAGTTTCGAATTTGTGCTTATTTAGTCTTGGCTAAGAGTTGGTAAATGCTTATTGGATTAACAGCTTATTCGGTTCAGCTTTGTTACCTTTTGTGTCCATCGCAATATTGTAAGGGTTTTACCTGTCACGATCCCTTGGGTACGATCTCCTGGATACGATCGCACTGACTGCGATCCATACTTCTTTCATTCGCTACGATCCACACCACGATCACTTGTTGTGATCTGTGGGTGCGATCGTGTCACGGTCCCTTGGTACGATCGCATTGACTGCGATCCTTGTTGTTACGATCAAAGACCACGATCCACTTATTGCGATCGTGGTGGCGATCAGTGGGTGCGATCCAAGTCACGATCCAGCAATGCGATCCCTCACTTCTTGAGTGAGATCCACCACTGCGATCAGGGACCACAATCCATCTTGCGATCTGAGTACGATCGTGTTGCGATCTGACTCATGTTTTTGTTTTATTTATCTTAGTTTTCAAATTTAACTTTTCCCGCAATTTTACTTAGTATTATTTTTAACGAGTTTTGTCTTACTTAACTTTTACAAAGTTTTAAGTTTTACAAAGTTTTCAAGTTTTAAATTCATTACGTTTTAATCTCTAAATATTGCATGCTTCCCAAAATTTTTATTTTTACCAAGTGTTTTTCTAGTAATTTTTAGTTTAATTTTTAAAGCTTTTATTTTTACTCAACAACATTTTTATATTTGCTTATAGTTTAAAATAGATAATCAACCCAATTTATTTGTCCACCAAGAACGACTGAGTCGCACTAACTACTTCTAATCAATTCGAAAAGACTCGAACAACGAACTTTCATAACTAAGTTAAAACCTATTTATTAAGTGATATGAGTGATTTTACTCATATCATTTATATATAAAAACGATGAATAAATGCTTAAATTGTATAAAATTGGGCTTGTATTTGTTTGTTTCTTGTTTTAATGTGTGTAGGTACCAAATTCACGAAAACCGGCAAAACCGGCACGAGTTTGAAGAAAAAGATCAAGAAAGCCAAAAGACGAGTTCGTTTTAGAGGATTTAATATTTTTAAAGGATTATGGGCCTTGGTGGGTCCTACATGTGTTAAATGGGCCTGAAAAGCCCATCAATATTGTTAAAAAAATAGAAGAGTACAAAGTTTATATTTCGGGTCCATTTTTAGTTTAAGCCCAAAGTCAAAATGGACGGACGAAATACTATGTTATTGGATCAAAAGCCCAAGAAGGAAGTGACGGGTGAAAGAAGATTTATATATTTTTGGGAGTCAAACTTTCGGTCAAAAGCAAAGAAAAAAAGAAATATACAAAGAAATGAGAGATAAAAAAGAAGAAAACACCACAAGGTTTATAACCCTAATTTTTAGGGGTTTTCTCCAATCAAGAAGCAAGTTTCAATCACGCATATTATTCACTTAATTAAGGGCAAGATGGAGCGTGTGAAGCACGTAGATTCCAAGTACAAGGTGCCACGTGGTTTATTGATCCGTCACAACTCTCCTCTCATTGGCCAATATCCTGCCATTCAGAAAGAGAACCAATAAAGAGAGGCCACATCAGCAAGGGAAGTAGCACAAGAAGCACAAGTTTTGCCACTCTGGAAATCCATGTGACCATGGGCAAATCACAGCCCTTGGATCATAACAAGATGGAAAGAGAGAGACGAGAAGATCATCCAAGGGTCGAAAATCATTCTCCCTCAACAAACCACCCCTCTTGGTTTGCTATAAATACCCTTGATTTTTATTGTATTGGTATCCCTTTTTCTTTCTTAGAGTTATAATGCTAGATTAAATTTAGGATTGTAATTTTCTTTTTCAAAATGTTGTAATGAATCTATGATTTTATAAAATTTCGTTTTTTGTTTTAATTGGTCTCTTAATTATTACGTTTTTATTGCATTGTGAATTATTGCAATCTGAATATCAATCTCGTTATAACAAGTGTTATTCACATAAGCTTCACTAGTAAGTTTTTGTGGGTAATTGAGTTAGAAATAGGGGAGAACAATTTATCCCCACTAGATAAATAAAAGTTGTATGGTTCGAATGATGTTGTTGGTTCGTGGTTGATAATTAATGACGATTGGTGGTTCAAACGATGGTTAATGGTGGTGTCGTTTCGGTTAGACAAGATTGCTCAGCGCACATCTTCTTCCCAACGGTTTTCTACAATTGGTTTGATACCATTTAATTTTCATGTTATTTATATTTTAGATGAATCTGTTTAATTGATTTTATGAATCGCCTGATAAAAGGATTAGGGTTGTATGGATATAATTAAGATATTGATTAATCTGTTTGGTTATTTTGATGTCTTTGGTGGTGATTTTAACTGAGATTTTAAGAATCTGGATTTGATAAGTGAAAATCTGTTTTAAATAGGGGTTTTGGATAAATCTGAATAACTGAGTTTTGTATGCAAGTTTTTAGCTGATAGTTGCTTATTTGGTTTAGATAGAACTTTGGTTAGTAATTTCTTATATAGTAGTTTGCTGAATGTTTACTTTTATCTGTAAGTTGCTGATGTTATGTCATAAAATTGAGTAGCTAATAATCTATGTTGATGAATCCGTAGTGTGCTTGAGTAAATCTGTAACTATGCTTTTGATTTATCAGATATATTGGTTGGGTTTAAGAGTTTATAGGATTTGTTTAGCTTTTCTAGTTATATGATTTAACTGCTATGTCTGATTTTTGAGTTTTTATTTGTTCCATTCCTTACTGATTATTCAGTTAGATTTGCTGAATTTGGTTTGGTTAATTCTACTTATATTGATCATTTTGGATATGCCTGAATGAAGCATTTGGACTGATTTATGGGGTCGATTTGATAGTGTTTAAGCAGTTTCTTAAATTGAGCTGTGACTTGTTGGATCTTACTGGATAATTAGTTACTGATATAAACTGGAACATATGAGTTGCTGCACGTTTTTTTGTATTAGACCCTGTTTCTTGATTTGTAATCTGATCTTTTCCTAGTTTTCATTTACTGTGATATTTGTGTAGTTAATAATAGATATCAATAATCTGTCTATTGTGTTTTTGGACCAGATTCGTCATACTGAGAAGAGTTACTATATAAAAATTTATAACATCCAAAAATATGTCGTCAGTAGGTCTCGACCTCGTGACCTTCCCTTCGTTTAGCAAACGCCTTTTCCAACTGGGCTCGGTTTCATTTTTGTTAAAGTAGTGCCTATAGTAACTAGTATACGTTTTATTTAAGCTGTAATTTTATAAGACGTTTTATTTGTTCATCCTTTTGTTTTTCTTTTAAAACGTTTACAAATTTAACGTTTAATTTCTTTTATCAAAAGTCCAGTTGTTTTATTTTAATTAAATTATATTTTAATAAATTAGTTTTATAAATAAATTTTCTTTTAAATAGATATAATAAAGTGTAAGTTACTTTTAATAAGTTTTTTTTATAATGTAAAAGTTGTTCCAATTAAATGATTAATTTTTGATAGATTTTTATATAGTTTAAATTTTTAAATAGCTCTTATTTCTAAATAATAGTCTTTTAAAATATTAATTAGGGTACGATTCATGCACTTTAGGATTAAAATTGGTAGGATTAATTTAGATGAAAACCGCAACCAAATTCAAATCAATTGTCCAAATTGAAACAAAACGTCTCAAATTCACTCGATCTTCGTGTACAACGAACTTGGTTAACCAACGTGTTTAATTGAATCCGTCTTTGGTAATTTTAGACTATTACTTTTTCCTAAAGGTAATTTTCCAATTTACCCTATAACGTATATAATTTAAAATATACTATCACGTTCTCATCAAAAATTTTGGCGCCGCTGTCGAGGATCTTGTGTATGATTCGTCTTTGTGGGGATTTGTTGATCGTTGATTTGAAGACCCTTTCCGTCCTCGGAAAGTTTTGTTATTTTTCTATTATATAGTATGTATCGTTTTTCGTGTTTTTTGAGTTTACTATATTGTATTACGTAGAACAATAAATTTACCTACTTTCAAATAAGGCCTTAGTTGGGATTTCATCACCTAGCTATTGTATTCGAATCTAAAACGAAAAAAAGGAAAAATAGATAAATACTAATAAGAAGTTTGAACTCGATTTATACAAACTATAAGGTGGGTATAAGGCGATGAGCTATAAAAGGTCGTCTAAGGAAAAAGGTTTTTAAGTGCTTTGTGCCACCTCGTTTCCCCGCTTGCTTGTGCGTATATTGAGAGGGACGACCGATTATTAGTTTGCCAACTCAAGTAGTATTAAATCTTATTTTTTTTTAGTTTACTCATTGAACCTCGAGACGTTTAGGTTTTCACCTATCGTTTCAAAGTCGATCGAGGGTAGATTACTTCCATAGTAATTATCCTTACTCCTTGTTTTTGTCAATCTTTGATTGATTTATGAAAAATACCAAAAATAATCTTCTTAATCCTCTATCATGTTTAATTCTTTTTCTCCTCACCCTCCAATTTTTAATTCTTCCATGAACTCCTTCGTCAATTGTCTAGGGTGTGGAGAACCGTTATATGGTCTTTTACCATGTCGGTGGTGTACGTGTGAGCGTTGTGGAAAGATTTACGTCATGATATACGAGTTGGATTTTGTCCTTGTTGTAATGAGATTACTTCATGTAGAAAACCGAATTTTTTGAATAATTCTCTCGATTTTTACCCACCTCCACACCCCACATACGAGACACCCTCGTGTGAGTTTTTTGGAAACGATTCTCATTTAGGAATTAATTTTTCGCATCGATTCTCGCTTAATTACGAGCAAGAACCGAGCTACAATCAAACTTTAATGATAATTGTTATCCAGAAGATTTACCGAGTTTATCACAACAACATCTTTGTTGCAAGTATTGTGGAGGTCCTCACGAGAGATTTTGTTTTCAACCGAGAGATCAAAGTTTTTATAAGCCTAGTCCTTGCTATAATTCTATTCCTTCCGGTTTTGACCAATCTCCACAATGTTCTTTCGATATTGAACGACTTGAAAAATGTTCCAACAAATAACGAATCAAAGGAATGTTGAAATTGTTGAAAAGAGTATTGAAGATATGTTGCTTGAAAAGAGACAAATTAATCAAGAGATTAATGATATAACTAATGAATTAGGAAGTCGACGATTTCATGGTGAAATTATTGATGAGGGATTTAAAAGAGATTGTGAACTTAAGATTAGACAACTTTCGCAAGATTATAATGGATTAAGCATTGAAATTCGAGAGAAAGAACAAGCTCAAGAGGAAGCAAAAGGTCTTGCCACTCGTGAACTCGAGCGTTCTCTTCTTATTGACGATGACGAGGATAGTTCTATTTCTTTGAGAGATCTTATTGCTCTACATCCTTTGTCTAGTGCAATCGTACTTCCTTTTCATATCTTGCCGGCTATGGAGCCCGAGGATTCACCCATCCTAGATGATGAGGAAATCTCTCATGACATCATTACTCCTATTCTTGGATCTTCCACCGTGGAACCCGACAATTCTCTAAGCAAGGGGGACGAGCTTATTAGCACTATTCCGGACACGGAATCAGACAACGTAATAAAGTCTAGTGTTGAGATCCTTGTCCAAAACCCAAGAGATTTTGATGGTATTTCCAATGAGATGTGTGACTTGCCACATTGTGATGACTCTACTTCTTCTATTCACTTTGATATTTTCTCTAATTCTAATGATGAAAATTGTGATGGAAATGAAGATTTTGAGAATGATTCGACTTCTAGTGAATTTTCTAATGAGGAGTTCTCCGATGAACTTTCTTATAAAGATGACATTCACGACTCGGATTTTGAGGGGTTTACCGATGAACCAACTCTTCTTCACCCATTTCCACCGGGAAATGAGGTTGATTTGAATATTCCGATCCTTGAGAAGTTCTTCGATGAACTTACTCATTTAGATGTGGAAGACGTGATTCTTCGTGAGAAGTTATCAAACGTCTATCTTCTCATTTCTAAGATCGAGGCCTTGAATTCTAAGCCTAATGCCAAGTCTTTCTCTCCATCTCCTATTCCCGTTGAGGATAGTGATCAGCTTATGGAGGAGATTGACATGTTTCTTGCTTCTAATGATTCGATACCAACGGGTATTGATGATCTCGACCCGGAGGGGGACGCTCTCTTTTTAGAGAATTTACTTGATGATGATTTCGTCCCAAGTCCTCCTCCCACCCACTTTGACCTTAATGTGCGGGTTTTTCATGTGTCTCATATTGAGTACTATGACCCGATTGATCACATTTCTAAGGGTAAAATGGTCGTTAAAGCTAAGAATGTTGATTCCACTATGGATGAAACTTTTACCACGCCATTACCATTTACTTTCTATGATCATGGATTAGCATGGGGGACGACATCGTGTTGTCTATTCCTTTCTCTTCCGAGGACGAGGTATTCGACCCCGGGATCGTTGATTTAGGGAAATCTCGGCCTTTCACCGATGTAATAATTGAAAGACTTTTCGATCATCTTGGTGCAAGTTTATGTCGGGGAGCATGCTATATTCATCTCATTATTCATGACATTGACCACCATCTCTTTTTGGAGATTTGTGTTGGAGTTTTATCCTTTCGTTTGTCATCCGACAACGAGGATGAGATCTTTGACCCCGACATCATGCTTTAACATGGATTTTATTCCATTATGCTGGTTTTTACCATTTTCCCTAAGGACCAATGAATGCGGGGATCGAGTCGAGCTCATGACTCGGTTAACAAAAACGAGGTGCCTTGTGGGGGAGTCCCATACATTCTATCTTCTTTCTATTTTCTAACAACTAATACGGCTTGATCTTTCAAGCTCGTGCTCGTGTTTTGTTGTGTTGTGAATCTTAGGTATGACCCTTAGTATTGAAGACTCTCGTGTTCGGTTTTTGCCGATCCACTTGATCATCCAATCTTTGATTGCCAAAAAAGGGGCACACTCTTTATCCTTTGATTTTTATCGACTAACATTTTATCTTGAGGCATAATCAATAAACGGCTTATAGATTTGCGTGCTCTTTCCATGTTAGGATTTTGCATTAGACTCTTCGTGTTTTAGCAAGGGGGTGTTACTCTTGAGCTAAGAAACATTGAGGACAATATTTGGTTTTAGCATGGGGGAGCCAATCGATATAATCGCTTGTAATTGCTTTTGTCGTGTCTAAGCGTAATTGTTTTTCCCACTTTTCATAAAAAATTAAATTTTTAGTGTTATTTTAAGTTTTAATAAAGAAAATAAGTGCTTTTGACACAAATGTAGGCTTTCCGTTGGTGAAAATTAAAATAGTTTTTGACTCGACTTGGTTTTTACCTTAGCTTTTCCTTACCGTATTTGAATTAAGTTTTGCTAGGCTTTTATATATGGAGCTTTAAAACGCGAAAGTCTTAATTCATACGGGTTAAGAACAAGAACTTTTCGCAAGTTCCTATAATTTATCCTAAAAAGTCATTTATCAAGGGAACTTTAAAACGCAAATTCTAAAACTTGAAAAAGTATAAGAAGATGTAAGATCCTATAGATGACTTGAAAACCCAAAACTTTGATTTAATAGGCTAAGTATCCATTGATTTCACATATTTGAAATTTTACAATATGGAGAACAAGAGAGGATAGAGTTCAATCATAAGTTTCTAAAATTAACTCTTCTTTGTGCAAGTATTTTTGTGTTTGATTTAATCTCCTCGTATTTACTGTCCACACTTGAATAATAATTGCTTAATAAATGAAGTTTTTAGCGATTTAGGCTTGATATCTTAACTCGTAACTCCTTCTTTTTCTTCCCTTGTAATTAAAGTGAGAACACATCAAGGGTGTCAGCGTCATGGACTTTTGATCATGGGATTGCGGAAATTTGGCTTACTATAAATATCATATTAATAAAGACGAATAAATAAAAACATGTTCTCTAGGAGCCTTTGGGTGGGAGTCATGTAACACTAACCTTGTCATTAGAGCCTTAGGGTGTATGACAAGGGGACGTGTTGAATAAAAATTGCTTCATCATCATGAGCCATAAGGTGGGATGGTGATGTCAATTCCCTTATTTTTTTTCCAAGGAGCCTTCGGGTGTGGATTTTAAATAAGGAGCACAATTGCATCTTAAAGAGCCACAAGGTGTTATGATGTAGTTCTTGCTAACTCCATTTAAGGTCATAATTGACTTTGGAGGTTTTATTGTTTCTTTTAAGTAGCCATATTAGCCAAATTTCGGGTCCGGGAATTTATCCCTCAAATCGTGTTAAGTTATCCTTGATGTGGGCTTTCTTTAGTGACAACGGTTTTTGAAGTCGAGGTTAGGTTTTGAGTGTTGAGTTTACACCATTTTTGCCTTCATTTTTGGACTAATAAATATCAAATAAAGTCAAATGAGCCTTTGGGTGAATGACATATAAAATCTAGAGATACAATTAGGAATAATAGGAGATTGAGTTTAACACAAATTACTTGTATAAGTTGGTTTAATTTTGGGGCTTATGATTGACAATGATCTTGTTTTGGCACTTGGCATGGAAAAGTGAAAAGTCGAGGAAGATGAATCTATTTGAGTTTTATGATCTTAAAAGTTATTTTTCAAATAATGAAAGCAATACATTATGTCTTTGCAAAATAAAATGTCAAAAGTTGAATAAGGGTGTAGTTAGTGTTTTATTTTATCATTGCGTGAGGACACGGCAATTGCTTAGCAAGGGGGAGTTTGATATGAGTGATTTTACTCATATCATTTATATATAAAAACGATGAATAAATGCTTAAATTGTATAAAATTGGCCTTGTATTCGTTTGTTTCTTGTTTTAATGTGTGTAGGTACCAAATTCACGAAAACCGGCAAAACCAGCACGAGTTTGAAGAAAAAGATCAAGAAGACCAAAAGACGAGTTCGTTTTGGAGGATTTAATATTTTTAAAGGATTATGGGCCTTGGTGGGTCACACATGTGTTAAATGGGCCTGAAAAGCCCATCAATATTGTTAAAAAATTGGAAGAGTACAAAGTTTATATTTCGGGTCCATTTTTAGTTTAAGCCCAAAGTCAAAATGGACGGATCAAATACTATGTTATTGGATCAAAAGCCCAAGAAGGAAGTGACGGGTGAAAGAAGATTTATATCTTTTTGGGAGTCAAACTTTCGGTCAAAAGCAAAGATAAAAAGAAAGATACAAAGAAACGAGAGATAAAAAAGAAGAAAACACCACCAGGTTTAGAACCCTAATTTTAGGGGTTTTCTCCAATCAAGAAGCAAGTTTCAATCACGCATATTATTCAGGTAATTAAGGGCAAGATGGGGCGTGTGAAGCACGTAGATTCCAAGTACAAGGTGCCACGTGGTTGATTGATCCGTCACAACTCTCCTCTCATTGGCCAATATCCTGCCATTCAGAAAGAGAACAAATAAAGAGAGGCCACATCAGTAAGGGAAGTAGCACAAGAAGCACAAGTTTTGCCACTCTGGCAATCCATGTGACCAAGGGCAAATCACAGCCCTTGGATCATAACAAAATGGAAAGAGAGAGACAAGAAGATCATCCAAGGGTCGAAAATCATTCTCCCTCAAAAAACCACTGTTGATCCCAAACTTAGATCGATTAAGCTTTGTGTATACAAGATTAGATCAAGTACTACACGTAGAGAAACCTTTGCTTATGAATAAAGTAACAAAGTGTTATGCGGAATTAACACTTGATCTAAAACACAAAGATGTTAAACAAACTTTCACTTGTATTAGAATAATCGTACTTGATTACAATGAAAGAGGTTTAACTTACGAATACTTATGAAAACTGATATATTAACTTTAACCTAAAAGACCTTCTTTTATAGATTAAGAAGTCTTGTACAATAAGCTACGAATCAACTATTCTAGGTAAAGATAATAATGAAAAATACAATGTCGAGCTTATCTTTACCATACACAAATAAAGAAACAAATAAACAAAAAGATTCGTATGAAGATATTCCATCAGTGTCAATCTTCAAGGCTGTCAGCGTTGACTTCTTCAATGTCAACGTTTGGTTGTCAGCGTCCAATGTCATCCTATCAGCGTTGACATTCTTCTTATCAGCGTTTAGTGAACTGACCCATAATTTATTCCCAACAATCCTCCCCTAAACTTGATATCTATTCCAATGATCAAGTTTCTGAATAAAAACTTAAGGCTTAGGAGGAATCTTGCAAAAACTTCTTATGTTGGTGATAAACATATCTAATCAAGTCCTTGGCCACGTCACTAGTATAATCAATCTCCAAGGGTGTCTCTAGCATCTTCTCCAACACTTCTTTGGACAAGAAATAGTCAGCATCCACAAGTAGATATTCTGAAAACTTTGTAGAGCTCATATGAAATACACCACAAGTAGAATAAAGCCTCCAATGAAGATTACTGAGATCATCTTCAAGATCCTTCCATATGGCAGGATCTGCTTCTCTTGGACCACACAAAGTCAAAAATGTGTTCCAAAGTCTTATTCCATTTGCTGAAGTAGGTGCTTCAGCTGTATACTTGGCCTCTATCAATCTCCATAGATGCACCAAGTCTTCTCTGTCTATGCTTGGAAATATAGAAATAACTGAAGTGAAAGTATGTACCTCCTTTCCAAACCTGCCAATCTTCCAAAATCCACACTCATCTTCATCAAAACTGATGATTGGATTTCTGTCATCTAGAGGTACTACATTAACCAAATCTGAAGCTTCCAATAGAGAAAGCTTGAGATGCTTCCTTATGACACCTTCAGTTGGAAAATACACATCCATATCTTTGGGAAATTGAAAAGGATCTCCTTTCTTTACTGGTCTTTGAGCAATCCTCATTTCCTTTTGAATCTGCATTTCCTCAGCAAGCTCTTGTTTCCTTTCTTCTGAAAGAAACTGGTAGACATTTTGTTCTTGCACCTTCCTCCAAATACGATGTGCCCTATACTCTAGCTCCTCAAAAGATAAGGCCAGCAACTTCTTGTATGTCCATCTGGGTTGATGACATCTAAGCAACTTGTAATACAATTGCCTTCTATCCCTTTTGAGCCAAGTCTTGACCTCTTGTGCATTAAACCTCATAATCACCTTTATGTCAACTTGTACCCTGAGAAGAATTTCCAACCCCCAAATTTGATCTGATAAGCTCATTCCTGGGTTGTCCATAACCTTGTCTTCCCAAGCATGGTACATTCTGGTGATTTCAGGAAGATCCCAATCAATCTGATTCTTCAAATCACTCAACCTTTCCTTTGCTAACTCATCTCCATATTCAAGTCTTTCTGGATCTTCAATAATTTGAACACTTGAATCTGAGCTATCATCTTCTTTTCCATCACCACTTTCTTCCTCACTCTCAGAAACAACAAATGGTGATCTACCACTCCTCTTCAAATCTCTTTCCAAAAGTTGTGCAGCCAACTGTTCATCAAATGCAATTTGTGCTGCATCTTTCTTTGGAACATCTTCTTCAACCATAATCCCTTTACCTTTGTCTTTTGGATCAATAATAGGTAAAGTAGAAGAAGAAACCTGTGTGGACACATCTTTGATGATTGTTGATGACTGGAATACATCAACACCACCTGCAACTTTGTCAGCGTTCAAGTTACCTCTATCAGCGCCACGATTACCTTTGTCAGCGCTGGATGTGTCAGCGTTCAAACCTGCATCAGCGCCCATTGTTTCTTTGAAAGATCCTTCCAAGTTTAATGGTGTCACCTTGGATGTATCAATAACTGGGTGCTTCTTCAAGTTGGTGAGTGCTTCAGCAACCTGTAAAGATTCACTAAATTGTGAACTCTTCTCTGAACTCTTCTCACTAGCTGTATGAATCAGCTCATCCTCTTCATCCTCTTCATCCTCCCCTTTGGAAGATTCCTCCATTAGACTCCTGCTACTTGGATTCTCCAAAACAGTTACCCGCTCCCTCAATACTTGGAGTTCACGGCCCTGGTTGTTGACAATTTGTACAAGGCTGACATTTTGCTTTTGCAAGCTAATGACAGCAGCCGTCAATTCAGTCAAAGTCATAGGTTCCAATCTGCCCTCAGCTAGAATGGGGATTTGACCTCCCAAAATAGAATCATAGGGCATGGATGAGGTCTTAATGATGTTGGGACTGTCTTGACCAGCATCTAAGCCTGTGTCAATAGTCCCAGCCTCATCCATGGCACCAGCCACACTTGTGGAGGTGGTTCTCTCTGCTACAAGGCTAGGACCACTAGAGGAGAACACTCCAGTAGTCCTTTGGCGTTTATTCAACCTAGATTGTAATGGGGTGGAAGATGAAGTAGATTGTGTGGGTGTTGGTTGGTTAAGGGTTGTTTGGGATTGTTCAGGGATGTTATCAGTGTTGGGATTGGCTGTGTCAGCGCCCACATTTTGAGTGTCAGCGCTGGGTTGGTCAATGTCCATGTGGTCTGGTGAAGGTAAAGGTTCATGGATAGGCTCAAGTTGGGGTTCAGAGTCTGGTTGTGGTTGTGGTTGAGCAGCCTGAATTACTTCAAGCATGGGTTGGGTAAGAGGTATGGATCTGTTTGTGGAGCTCATTTTAGCAAAAATGGTTTTCTGTTGTTTAGGGATCTCATAAAAAGTGTCATGATCCCTAGAACAATATTCTTGTAAATCAAAGACCATTTGCAAAAATCTTGGGTAAGCCAAAGTCATTTTACTCCCCTTATTTTTACACATCCCTTCAAAAATCATTTTTGAAAAATTATACTTAAGCCCACGTGTTATACAAACCAAAACACTTGCAATTGACCTGTTTATTTCATTAAAAGAAGTACATTTTGGACTTAAGCATTGTAAAAGGACATGTATCAAATATTTCCAGTCAGAGGGAAATTCCTGCTTATGATATTTATTTAAAGTGACATCAGCAGGAATAGGATAACCCAATTCCCTAAGACCTTGTTCTATTGTTGCAATGGCAAGGGTAGTCACACCATCAGCGTCATCAAGACGCAAAGCTTGGCGAACCAAGGCTTCAGTGACCACCCATGTTCTTCCATGAACAGTAGATGTTAATGTGGTCACTCCATTAGCTGTTGTGGAACTAACATTGTTCTAAAACTGTCTAATGTGTGCGACAGGGACTAATGGTGTATGAGAAAGTGCATACCTGAATGAGGATGCATTTAAAAATGCCACCATTTGTGAATACTGAGGGAACAAATCATTATCAGCAGTCAAGTAAGCTACCATATTATGTTGGCTCTTGAACTCCAATGTTAAATTCTTTGAGTTGAACTTGGGTGCCATGATGAAAGCTGTTTAGGTTATGTGATGTGGGAAAAATCTAGGAGAAAAATGTTAGACAAGAAAATATGAATACCCAGAATAAAAAGATTAGCCAAATTTATAGGAGAGATGCATGATTTTGATTGGTCAAAAATGAGGCAGTTATATTCAAAGAGCAATGATGAAAATATTGAATCAAATATAACTTATCTCATGCATTAATTAAAAGTAACAACTCCCCAAAATTACGGCCAAAGATTAGTCAAAAATAACAACTGGGTAGGGCCCACTAGGTGTCAACGGTCAAAAATAGCCCATCAGCGCCCAACGGCTATATTTTCTTGTCAGCGTTTGCGTAAAGCCTTGTCAGCGTCACGATTGGACGTAACAGCGTTTGGAAAAAACTTGTCAGCGTCTAAAAATAAAAATATTTAAAAAGAAAAAGACCTTAACAAAGTAATTTATCCTAAGGGAAATATCTTACAAGTTGATAATAATTACTGGGCGGCAAGCACTGTCCATTTATGCACACTTGCTTAAGCAAGATAGACACAAATGTCCTCTAGAGTCCCTTGCTAACCAAAATACTTACCAACAAAGTTATTTCACAAAATTCTTTGTAACTCCCAGGTAAACCCATAACAAAACTATTCCCAAGTCCCCCATCAGACCACAACCAATTCTAGGCCAAAAAGGTCTTGGCAGCATGCATAGTTTATCAACTTTGCATGCTACAATGCCTCATGGTTTAGTAAAACTAACCCATACTCACCTGTGGACACAATCTATAATTGTGATGAGAGTATTGTAAGAATACCCAAGAGTCCTAAAGGTTCCTTAAACCTCCCCTCAAACTATGATACATGAGTTTCTCAAAATATATATGAACATTAAAAATTTATGTCAAGACAGGAATATAAATATTCCAACCATCATCCATAAACAAAAACATGTCCAAATAGCTCTTCAAAGATCCATAAGCAACTCTGTATCCAATGGCATAAAGCTACCACCACCTACATATTTAGATGAAAACCACAAAACTAACATTTGTTGCTGACAGCGTCCCGACAACACTTGTCAGCGTTGAAGGAACTCTTGTCAGCGTTAGACAATAATATCTCTAACAATGGCAAAATAACACTTGACAGCGTTACATTTACTTTTGTCAGTGTTAGAAAAATAAAGTGGAAAAATCTAAATCATCACAAAGACCAATAACAATGCATTATCCTGTACATACTTTTACAAAAAAAGGTTCCAAAACACATATTAAGTGAGATTAACCATTCCAATATTTGTTACCAAATATTGAAATCTTCCAGCATCAAAAGGTTTAGTTAATAAATCAGCCACATTATCTTCTGTGGCTACCCTATCTGGTTGTATTAAACCTTTCTCAAAGCAATCTCTTATAAAATGATGCCTAATTTCTATGTGTTTGGTTTTAGAATGATGTACAGGATTTTTAATAATGCATAAAGTACTGTTGTTGTCTACAAAAATCTTGGTATGCATAAAATTATACCCATAATCCAACAGCTGGTTCTGAATCCATAAGACTTGTCCACAACAAGCAGCTGCAGCCACATATTCTGCTTCAGTTGTAGAATTAGCCACCACTGTTTGTTTCTTTCATTGCCAAGATATTAATCTGCTCCTAAGGAATTGACATCCACCAGTTGTGGATTTCCTATCAAACTTGTCACCACCATAGTCACTGTCTGAATATGCAATAAGCTCCAATGGAGAATCTTTTGGGTACCACAAGCCAAGATCTGGATAACATCTTAGGTACCTAAAAATTCTTTTCATAGCAAAAAGGTGACATTCTTTGGGAGTCACTTGATGGCGTGCACATGCACATACAGCAAACATGATGTCAGGTCTTGAGGCTGTAAGATACATCAATGAACCAATCATTGATCTATAGTGCCTAACATCCACATCCTTTCCAGCTCCAATTTTTCCCCAAGGGTGTTCCCTATCCATAGGAGTGGAAGCATCCTTTTCATGTGGAGAAAAACCATATTTCTTCAAGATTTCAGCTACATACTTGTCTTGGGAGATGAAGATACCATCTTCTTTCTGCTGAACTTGTAAACCTAGAAAGAAGTTCATCTCACCCATTGCACTCATCTTGAATTTATCTGTCATGAGCTTAGAAAAATCCTCACTCATTTTTGGATCAGTAGACCCAAAAATGATGTCATCAACATAGACCTGCACAAGCAACACATGTTTTCCTTTCTTCTTTGTAAATAGTGTCTGATCTATGGTGCCCCTCTTGAATCCATTGTCCACCAAATATGTAGACAAGGTACCATACCATGCTCTTGGGGCCTGATGAAGTCCATACATTGCTTTCTTCACTCTATAAACCTTGTCTGGATTTTCAGGATCTTCAAAACCAGGAGGTTGCATAACGTATACTTCCTCAACAATTGTTCCATAGAGGAAAGCACTCTTCACATCCATTTGATAAACAGTGAAGTTCATACAAGAGGCATAAGCTAGAAAAATTCTTATAGCTTCAATTCTTGCAACTGGTGCAAAAACTTCTTCATAATCTATTCCTTCCTCTTGTGTATATCCCTGAGCTACCAAACGTGCCTTGTTTCTGACCACAATGCCCCTTTCATCTTTCTTGTTCCTTAGAACCCATCTTGTCCCAATTGGTCTCACATATCTAGGACAATAAACCAGCTCCCAAACATCCTGTATAGCAAATTGGTGAAGCTCATCCTGCATTGCTTCCACCCAACTAGGTTCTTTGAGAGCATCAAAAATTTTCTTGGGTTCTTCCTGGGACAGAAAACAGGCAAACAAACATGCTTGTACAAGAGGGGTATCAACCTTCTTGTGTATATTGGCAATAAATCCACCAAGACTTTGTGTATATTGGCAAAGGATCACCAATGATCTGAGATGTGGGGTGATCCTTTGCTGTGGAAGTGAGAACTCCTCCTTCAAAAAGTCTGGTGTCCTCAACTTCACGCTCCATGTTGCCAATATTTTCTTCATCAGACTCTCCTTGATCAACAGAAATCTCTTCATGAACATTGGAAGGTCCACCTTGTTCAAAATGGGAAGAGAAAAGATGTGCAAAGGTGTTGTCAAAGTCTGATCCTTGTTTGTCAGCGCTTGGGCTAACAACGCTTGAACTGTTGGTGTCAGCGTCTGATCCATCAGCGTCTGAATTGCTCTTGTCAGCGCTTGATTTCCCTTTGTCAGCGCCTGAAGAAGTATGCATGTTTGTATTTGGTGGTATTTGAAAACCACCATTATCTTTTCTAGCAGCAGCAGCAGCAGCATAATACTCATTTGTCCATATAGGAAGTGTAACATATTCTTGTGTGGGAGATGATTTAACTGCTGGTGGTCCATCCTCCTTAGCAACCTGTATACCTGAAACATTACCAATTCTCTTTTCCAAAACACTTGAAGTTACCCTCACAATGTCTGGATCAGTAACAGGCATATAATTTAAAGCTCTAGATAAAGGTTCTAAGTCAAACAACCAATTTGGACCACTTTCAGGATCACTAGGTTTACTCTCTAAAAACCTAACATGTACTTTTTCAAGTATACGTTTTTCCTTTTTAATGTAAACCCTATATCCTTTGCTCTGCACTGAATAACCCATGAAGTAGCCTTCATCACCTTTTGAATCAAATTTACCTAGGGCTTCACTAGTTTCTAAAACAACTACATGACAACCAAAAGGCTTGAGAAAGCCAATATTTGGCTTCCTTCCCCAAAGTAATTCATAAGGTGTCTTATTATGTATTTTGTTGACCAATGCCCTATTTTGAACATAACAAGCTGTGTTAACAGCTTCAGCCCAAAAGGCTATAGGAAAGTGGGCATCAGCCAACATGGTTCTGGCTGCTTCAATAAGGGTTCTATTCTTCCTTTCAGCAACCCCATTTTGCTGTGGGGTTCTAGCTATGCTAAACTGCCTAGTAATCCCTTTCTTGGCACACAAATCATCTAACAACTGATTTCTAAACTCACCCCCATTGTCACTTCTAATAATTTTGACCTCATTACCATTTTTCTTTTCAATCTGGGTAATGAAATTAATCAGACTTTGGGCAGTTTCACTTTTCTTGGCTAAAAAGAAAGTCCATGTAAACCTGGAATAATCATCAGTGATAACAAAACAATATGATTTACCCTTCAAACTTTCTATATTAGTTGGACCAAAGAGGTCCATATGCAATAAGTGAAGTGGTTTAGAACTAGAGTGCACCTGTTTAGACCTGAATGAGACCTTGTGCTGCTTGCCCTTAAGACATGCAACACAAGTGTGGTCATTGTGGAAAGCCTTTTCAGGCAAACCATCAACTAAACCAAGCCTCACAAGTCTATTGATATTCTTAAAGTTTATGTGCCCTAATCTCCTGTGCCAAAGATTACTTTCATCTACTGAGGCTTTAGCATAAAGACATGACATCATTTTATTATTTACCTTAATTCCATTAAGATTCACATTATATATGTCTTTATGCCTTGGTGTTCTAAAATCTATGTATTTTTCCTCAGGGAGCTTATAATCTTTGCTTAACACCAAGCACTCAGTATCTGTGAAAAGAACCTTATTTTTGTTATCACACACTTGTGATACACTAAACAAATTATAATCCAGTTCTTTTACCAAGAAGACATTCTCAAACCGTAGATTGTTGGTGACAAGGGTTACTTTTCCAGTGATGGTGCCGTAGCCCCCTCCAAAGTATACCTTATCACCATCTTGAATAGGAGTGAAGTTTGTCAGATAGTCTTCCTTTCCTGTCATGTGCCTTGAGCATCCACTATCCCAGTATCCATAATCATTGATCTTCTTCTGAATGCCCTGCACATAAAGAAAACACATTAGTTTTCTTTGGGAACCCAAGCCTTGGAAGACTTGGATTCATCTGGTTGTTCAACAAGAACAGACTTGGTTCTCATAACAACCCCATTTTCATCCCTTTTTGAATGAAATTCCCAGTTAACCCCAATTGGTGTTGACATTGCTTTTGAAATATAATGAAACCTGTTGCATGTCATAGAAACACCAGTAGAATTAGAGTTTTGGTCTTGTTTTGGTCTCCATGTTAAGCTAGTAGAAGCTTTAGACCTATTTCCCTGTGGTTGCAAATACATAGGTTTGGCAGTGTGTTTGTCAGCGCTGAAATTGTTCTTGTCCGCGCCCCGATTGCCTTTATCAGCGTTGAACCTAGGGTTTGCTACAGGAACCCATTGCCTATTGGACCAAGTGTTTGACTTTTGAAAAGGTCTTAGGCCTTGTGTGTTAGACCCTCTAGTAAAGAATGGGGCTGGTCTAACAACTTGTGAACTTTTGTTCACAAAGGTATTGGGTCTGACAGTGTTTGACCTATGTTGACTTTTGTCAGCGCTGAAATGGTTCCTATCAGCGTTGACATTGGAAGCGTTGACACATCTGTAAGCCAAATGTGAGAAGCTACCACATGTGTAACAAGCTTTTCTAGACATAGTCTTAGGTCTAGAAGCAAAGAAGCCTGTTCCAGGGTTACTAACTTGGCTTTTTGGTGACCTAGTATTCCTATACATCTCTGCATACTTAACACTAGGTTTTCTAACATGTTGTGGGCCAAGGTCAACAGCTTTGCCAGTGGTTGGGTGTGTGATTTTAATAGGTGTAGGATCAAGGCTCTTGATTGGTGTGGGCTCATTTGGACTTTCACACAACAACCCTCCCTTAACAAACAAAGTGTGGTTAGCTTTCTTCCACTCATCTAGGTCAGTCAGTTTTTGTTTGTATTCTTCAACTGGGGAAGTCACTCTAGGTGGAGGAATGAATTCCTTCTCTTGAAGTTCTGGCAAGCCAGTCCAAGATAAGTCCTTTGATTGGACACCATAGAAATCCCCAGCTGGTGGTGGAACACCAGTATAATCATTCATCCCAATCCCACTCATGTCCTTAGAGTCTCTTTGTTTACTAACACACTCTCCTAGGGATTGTGTGGCCTTATCAAATCTCTGGATTTTAAGACTCACATTATCTTTATTTTTGTTAGCCTCCTCTAACTGAGCTATCAAATCAAGATTAACCCTGTTTACTATATCTTGAATATCTTTACTTTGATGTAACTCATGTTTTAAGATATTTATTTGATCCTTTAAATCAAACTCCATTTTCTTATACTCAGCTACTGTCTTTTCTGTTTGGGTAAGAGCAATTTGATAATTAGATACTTTGCATCTTTCAGTACTTGCCTCATCTAATAATTTTACTATCTCTTGATTTAGTTTTTCAGTATTTAAACGACAACCCTTAGAACAGAAAGCATCATCATATACCTCATTATCTGATGAAGAGGAGGAGTATGCCATGAGAGCATATTCAACATGCTCTTCTTTAACTTCAGCAACCAAAGCTCTGTCCTCTTCCTCATCCTTAGCCATAAAGTTCCAGCTCCAGTCCCATCCTCCAACACCATCAATTTGTTGAACAGCAACCATGGCCTTGGGATCTTGGCTCTTAACCATTTGGCTTGAAGGCTTACCAGCATCAGATCTTCTTGGAGATCTACATTCCCTCATAAAGTGCCCCATACGATGACAATTGTAGCACTCAACCTTTGATTTGTCAAATCCAGCAACATCCTTAGCATTAAAGGTCATCTTCTTCTTGAACCTTTTATTAAACCTGTTTGCTCTTAAACTTACAAGAGCCATAGTCCACTTGATGTCCATCTCTTCCAATTGTTCATCACTTATTTGCTCAAGATCTTCATATGTAATCCTTGAATCACTGGGCAAAGAAGCAATGAATGCACACACAGTATCTAGATCTAAACCAGCAGGCTTAATTCTATCAGCGCCAAAGTTGTGTGTGTCTGCGCTTGAGTATAAAGCGTTGACAGGATATGATCCAGCGCTGACAGACTGAGATCCAGCGTTGACACATTGAGATCCAGTGGCTGAATGTCCATAGAAGTTCATGGAATCAAATTGGCCTTCACTTTGTGAGAAGAAGGCCATATTACTACTGGAAGATTTATTATCACTATCCAAAAGCCATTCATTCTCCAACAGTCTTAGTTTGTTGAAGATGTCATCAAACCTGGAGGTCTTGTGGGTATTATTGACAAGAATGGATCTTGTCTCAATCTTCCATACATCACCAAGGATTTTGAGAAAAGTAGCATTCAATTCAGGGTCATCAATCTGTGTTCCCATGAAGGAAAGTTGACTTGTGATGTCAAGAAGTCTACTTCTCACACTGCTGAGATTCTCATTGGGTTGAGCTTTAAAGACAGCATACTCATGCAAGAGTTGCTTCTTCTTTTCTTCTTTTGTGTCAGCATTGCCACCATGTGCTACTTCAAGAGCTTCCCAAAGCTCTTTTGCAGACTCAAAGCGTTTGTACTTGTGCTGATTCTCATGACCTAGGGCGTGTTTCATGATGTTCAAGATTTTCATGTCCACCCTTTTCTTGGCTATATCTTCAACAGATACAGCTCTTCCATCTCCAGGCTTTTCCTTCTTATCAGCTTCAGGACAATTAGGAACAGCTGTCCTTGTGGCAATAGCAGCAGCAATCTTTTGTGCTTTGTCGAATGTGTTCCCATATTCAACAATCTCCCAAAGAGTGTAGTCATGAATAGCTATATACTGCTCAAAGTTAGACTTCCAAAGCTCAAAGTTCCTGGCATCAAACATGGGAATTTTGATACTAGGGTTTGTGGAGTTGTTTTGTAGCAAGGCAGAAGGCTGATTTGTGCCAGACATGATGTTTTTAGGGTTTTGAGAGATTTAGGGTTTTTAGGGTTTGGTGTTTTAGGGTTCTTGCGTTACTTAAAGATCAAAAGTTTCTCAACAAGCTCTGATACCACTTGTTGATCCCAAACTTAGATCGATTAAGCTTTGTGTATACAAGATTAGATCAAGTACTACACGTAGAGAAACCTTTGCTTATGAATAAAGTAACAAAGTGTTATGTGGAATTAACACTTGATCTAAAACACAAAGATGTTAAACAAACTTTCACTTGTATTAGAATAATCGTACTTGATTACAATGAAAGAGGTTTAACTTGCGAATACTTATGAAAACTGATATATTAACTTTAACCTAAAAGACCTTCTTTTATAGATTAAGAAGACTTGTACAATAAGCTACGAATCAACTATTCTAGGTAAAGATAATAATGAAAAATACAATGTCGAGCTTATCTTTACCATACACAAATAAAGAAACAAATAAACAAAAAGATTCGTATGAAGATATTCCATCAGTGTCAATCTTCAAGGCTGTCAGCGTTGACTTCTTCAATGTCAACGTTTGGCTGTCAGCGTCCAATGTCATCCTATCAGCGTTGACATTCTTCTTATCAGCGTTTAGTGAACTGACCCATAATTTATTCCCAACAACCACCCCTCTCAGTTTGCTATAAATACCCTTGATTTTTATTGTATTGGTATCCCTTTTTTTCTTAGAGTTATAATGCTAGATTAAATTTAGGATTGTAATTTTCTTTTTCTAAATGTTGTAATGAATCTATAATTTAATAAAATTTCGTTTTCTGTTTTAATTGATCTCTTAATTATTACGTTTTTATTGCATTGTGAATTATTGCAATCTGAATATTAATCTCGTTATAACAAGTGTTATTCACATAAGCTTCACTAGTAAGTTTTTGTGGGTAATTGAGTTAGAAATAGGGAAGAACAATTTATCCCCACTGGATAAATAAAAGTTGTATGGTTCGAATGATGTTGTTGGTTCGTGGTTGATGATTAATGACGATTGGTTGTTCGAACAATGGTTAATGGTGGTGTCATTTCGGTTAGACAAGATTGCTTAGCACACATCTTCTTCCAAACGGTTTTCTACAATAGGTTTGATACCATTTTCATGTTATTTATATTTTAGATGAATCTGTTTAATTGATTTTATGAATTGCTTGATAAAAGGATTAGGGTTATATGGATATAATTAAGATATTGATTAATCTGTTTGGTTATTTTGATGTCTTTGGTGGTGATTTTAACTGAGATTTTAAGAATCTGGATTTGATAAGTGAAAATCTGTTTTAAATAGGGGTTTTGGATAAATCTGAATAACTGAGTTTTGTATGCAAGTTTTTAGCTGATAGTTGCTTATTTGGTTTAGATAGAACTTTGGTTAGTAATTTCTGATATAGTAGTCTGTTGAACGTTTACTTTTATCTGTAAGTTGCTGATGTTATGTCATAAAATTGAGTAGCTAATAATCTATGTTGATGAATCCGTAGTGTGCTTGAGTAAATCTGTAACTACGCTTCTGATTTATCAAATATATTGGTTAGGTTTAAGCGTTTATAGGATTTGTTTAGCTTTTCTAGTTATATGATTTAACTGCTATGTCTGATTTTTGAGTTTTTATTTGTTCCATTCCTTGCTGATTATTCAGTTAGATTTGCTGAATTTGGTTTGGTTAATTCTACTGATATTGATCATTTTGGATATGCCTGAATGAAGCATTTGGACTGATTAAAGGGACGATTTGATAGTGTTTAAGCAGTTTCTTAAATTGAGCTGTAACTTGTTGGATCTTACTGGATAATTAGTTACTAATATAAACTGGAACATATGAGTTGCTGCACGTTTTTTGTATTAGACCCTGTTTCTTGATTTATAATCTAATCTTTTCCTAGTTTTCATTTACTGTGATATTTGTGTAGTTAATAATAGATATCAATAATCTGTCTATTGTGTTTTTGGACCTGATTCGTCATACTGAGAAGAGTTACTATATAAAAATTATAACATCCAAAAATATGTCGTCAGTAGGTCTCGACCTCGTGACCTTCCCTTCGTTTACCAAACTCCTTTTCCAACTGGGGTCGGTTTCATTTTTGTTAAAGTAGTGCCTATAGTAACTAGTATACGTTTTATTTAAGCTGTAATTTTATAAAGACGTTTTATTTGTTCATCCTTTGGTTTTTCTTTTAAAACGTTTACAAATTTAACGTTTAATTTTTTTATCAAAAGTCTAGTTGTTTTATTTTAATTAAATTAGATTTTAATAAATTAGTTTTATAAATAGTTTTTCTTTTAAATAGATATAATAAAGTTTAAGTTAGTTTTAATAAGTTTTTTTATATAATGTAAAAGTTGTTCCAATTAAATGATTATTTTTTGATAGATTTTTATATAGTTTAAATTTTTAAATAGCTCTTATTTTTAAATAATAGTCTTTTAAAATATTAATTGGGGTACAATTCATGCACTTTAGGATTAAAATTGGTAGGATTAATTTAAATGAAAACTACAACCAAATTCAAATCAATTGTCCAAATTGAAACAAAACGTCTCAAATTCACTCGATCTTCGTGTACAACGAACTTGGTTAACCAACGTGTTTAATTGAATCCTTCTTTGGTAATTTTAGACTATTACTTTTTCCTAAAGGTAATTTTCTAATTTACCCTATAACGTATCTAATTATCACATATACTATCACGATCACATCATTAAGTATCTTGCACTTTCTTGGACTTTTTCAAGTTTAGAGAATGCATTTTATAGTTCCCTTGATAAGTGACTTTCTAGGATCAATTATAGGAACTTGCGAAAAGTTCTTGTTCTTAACCCGAATAAGCTAAGACTTTCGCGTTTTAAAGTTCCCTATATAAAAGTCTAGCAAAATTTGATTCAAGCGTGTTACAAAATGTAAAGGGCTCCAAATGGCCATCAAGTCAAAACAAAACATTTTTATACATTTTTATGCATTTAAAATTTGGCCATTTTTAGCCTTATTAGCAAGAAAACAAAACAAAACGTTGAAAGTTGGGAAACGTGAGGGCGTAGCAAAGCAAGTATCTATTCACCCCCCATACTAAAATGATCTGAATATCACTAGTCCACGCAAAACTTGATTCAAGTGGGTTAAGGAATGTAAAGGGCTCCAAATGCCCATCAAGTCAAAAACTAACTCTTATTCTACCCATCGGAAAATACACATCCGTGTCTTAGAAACAATTATGAAAACTAAGAAAATTTTTAAAATTGGGCCATTTTTAGCCTTATTAGCAACAAAACAAAAGAAAACGTTGAAAGTTGGAAAACGTGAGGGCGTAGCAAGGCAAGTATCTATTCACCCCCCATACTAAAATTAAACATTGTCCTCAATGTTTCGAGTCTAAAAGTGTAGCACCCCATATTAGAGACCAAGAAGTCGAATGCTTAGGATCTAGCATGGAAAGCGTTATCAACAATATATCTAAAGCGGTTTATGAATTATGCTAAAAAATAATTGTTAGAACAATAAAGGATATGTCATGGATTCGTGAAAAAATTTTCAAGCAAACGATCGAGGCTCACGTAAACGAACACGAGATTCTTCAATCGTATCGATGATGATGATCTAGATAACACATTCACAAACAACCACGAGACAACGAGTTGGAAGGACACAAATCCCCTCTCATTAACTACATTAGAAAACATAAAAAGGATAAGCATGGGATCTCCCCCACGAGGCACCTCGTTTTTTATTACCGAGTCATGAGCTCTACTCGATCCCCTCTAAATGTGATCATTTAGGGAAAATCTTGGTATGGTCAATTTTTGGTGGGGCATACATGATAAACAAGGCCCAAAAAGCAAATGGTATTAAGGACTAAGTCCTTTGATGATGCAAAATACCGGGATCGAAGATGGCGTCCTCGTTCTCATTGAATAAACAAATCAACGCCACTTCAACACGTGCCAAAAACTCAAAGAGTTTGAAGAAAATAGATGAGAAGTAGAAGGGTGGGACAATTTGTAAGACAAACTTTTGAGCTACTCGAGGTAGACTCACGCCAAGCAAATAGATATAGTTTCCATTTATTGCATCGGTGCAAGACCGAGATTTCCCTTTACATGAAATTCCAGGATCGAATATCTTGTTCTCGGTGGCGAAAGATGAGGGAATAGAAGGGGCTTCCCCCATACTAAAACCACACAAAGCATCGTCAAAAGGAGTAGACGAGCTTGTAGTACTTAAAATACGTGGTGATAACGGAGTTAGATTTGTAGAAAAATCTTTTAAATCAAATTCAAAATCATTTCCTTTTTTATCTTTTAAACTCTCCTTATGAAAACCCGTTTTGATTATGTCGAAAACATTTGGTGTTTCTAAAACGATGTTAGGCACACCAAAAATTCTCACATTTAAAAAACGTTTTGGTGGTGGTAAGTTCTCAAAACATTTATCGATAAAGAACACATCCCCATCGGGGTCAACATATTCGTCATCCAAAAGATCTTCCATAAGAACCGGAAACTTGTCAACACTTTTCACCAATGAATGTTCGAGGTGAGGCGAAAGATTTTTCAATTCATGTATTGACAGTTTCTTGTTTGTAGGTTTAACACTCATAACCTCCACTGGCGGAGGAAATGATAAATCGTTTTTGGTGACATTTCCTAAAACTCTTGGTGAAAATTCCTTGCAAATGACATTGGTTGAACCACCATGGTTTAAAGTTGCAATAGAATAGACATGAGAAAGCTTGGAGTTTTGTGTTGCAGTGATGAAAAGTTCTTCCTCATTGAAACGAAGGGTGATTTTTCTAGCATGAACATCAATAAGTGCTCTTGATGTATCCAAAAATGAACGACCCAAAATGAGAGGAACTTTTCGATCGATGGGAATGTCTACAACGATAAAGTCAACGGGATAGTAAAACTTCCCCACTTTCACGAAAACATCCTCGGCTACTCCACATGCTAAAATCGTAGAATGATCGGCCATCTCGATAGACATGTTCGAAGGAGTAAGATCCGGAAGCGAAAGCGATTTCCAAATGGAAAATGGAATAAAATTAATTCTCGCACCAAGATCTGCCAAGGAGAGGCATTCTTTCATATCTTATATGTCACAAGGAATGAGAAACTTCTCGGGGTCACCAACTTTTTGAGGTATGCGGCTGAGAAAAACCGATGAACAACTAGACGATTGTTGTAACTTTTCTTTTTTATACAACATACTTTTGAAGTTTGCGACAAATCGAGGCATCATGATTAAAGAGTCGTAAAAACTTATATTAAAATGTATATCATGAAACATTTTCATAAAAAGCTCAAATTGATAATTATTCCGTTCTTGTGCCTTTTCTTTGTTTCGTCTCGAAGGGTAAGGTAAGGGTGGTGTGGTGTGGGCATTAGGAAACGGCCTTGGAATCTCGGGTTCCATAATTTGTATTGGTTCAAACGTAGGTGTGGTATGAGCGGTACTTCGTGGGCTTGTGATATGCTCCTTTTCGACCATCACCTCGGGCTCTTTCTCGATTTCCTTCTCCGTAGAAGTACTTGGACGAGAGATTGGTTCCTTGAAAGTTTTACCACTACGAGTAGTAATAACCTTCATTTCTCCCTTCAGGTTTGCAATGGTATCACTAGGAAGACCACCCGAGGAAGAGAGTTTACACATGATTGCTTCAAACATTTTAGCCATTCGATCTTCAAATTTTGATTGCCTAGCATCCGCTTTTAACAACTCTTGCTTAATCTCATGTTGTCCTTGTTCCATCTGTTGTTGATTTTGTTGGAGACGTTGAACGTTTCCTTCCATTTTATTAGCATGAGTTTACAACTCATTAGCAAGTTCGTTTTTAAGCTCTTTTTTCAACTCGGATCTTAAGCTAATCATCTCATGTTGCATGTTATCAAACTTAGCATCGTTTGCTATTGCATAATCCAAAAATTCTCCATTAAGATTTTTAGTGTGAGCATTTTGAAAACCTTTTGTAGTGTTTTGAAAATCATGGTTTTGGTTTTGATTTTGAACTTGCCCATTCCCGCTTTGGTAATTACCTTTGTTATAGTTACGTGAATTGCCTTGATAACCACCATTTTGATTGTTGTTTTGATAGTTGTTAGTATTTTGATTTTGGGGAGCTTGATTTGGGCGGGAACCTTGGTCGTTTTAGTTGTAAGTTCCCGTTTCTACGTAAGCACTCGAAGTGTTACCACCGGCGGTAATGCACTCGGAAAGATCATGAGCTCCACCACAAGATAAGCAACTATTTTCAATCGCTTTAACCGATGCAGAATTCAAGGCATCTTGTGCTTTCCAATGTGTCATAAGCGTCGAAAATCTATCAAAAACCCATTTTCCTCATTTGCTTCATCATGTAAGGCATTAATGTTACGAGACGATGACGATGATGATGAACCCATATTGGCAACACTCGGTGTGTTACGAGGGTTATAAACCTTAGATCTATTCTCGATAATCTTTAAAGCCTCATCGGTCGTTTTGCACAAAAAATTACCACCCGTGGCGGCATTCAAATAATCTCGTTCATGATCCTTCAGCCCATTGTAAAAAGTATCAATTTGATGCAATTCCGAAAAATCATGGTGTGGACATTCATGTAACATTTCTTTAAATCATTCCCATGCCATCGAAAAACTTTCATTATTACGTTGTGTAAACCTTGAAATCTCATTTTTCAAATGTGTTGTTTTAGATGGTGGAAAAAATTGGTTCACAAACTTAGAAACGAGATCACCCCATGTCAAAATCGAATATGGCGGTTCTTTCTCGAGTAAAATTTTTGCGGGTCCATCCAACGAGTATGGAAACAACATCATCTTAATGACGTCATGCGGAACATCCTTAAACTTACCTGTTGCGGTGAGACGATTAAAATTCCTTATGTGATAATGCGGGTTGTCTTTCTCATGACCTCTAAACTTGTTTTCTTGTAACATCGACATTAAACCCGTCTTAATCTCGAAATTCTCTGCAAGGATGGCGGGAATCACAATAGCTTCTCCAAGACCCTCGGTGGGTGCTTGAAACAACTCCATCATAGTATGATTAGCCATGACGACTATTGGTTCTACAACGGGTTCGACAATTGGAGTTTCTTCCTCAATCAAATTTCCTTGGTTTTGATGACGTTTGCGAGCTCGTTTTGCTTGATTACGAGTTAGCATAAACTTGACGTACAATGGGAGGTGAGCAAAGAAGATTCTTTTGGGTGTTTTATAGATTTTCAATTTTTTTTGTGTTTTTGATTGTTTTTAATTTTTTTTTTTGGATTTTATGTGTATTCGTAGACAACAATCTACCAAATCTCTCCTCGAATCAAACTCTTGATTAAAGTAGCCTCAAAAGAATATGAAAACGATCACATGGAGTGAACGCCTTCGATTGAATTTAGAACTTTGGTGAAAACTAAATTGTTCAAGAGGGTTTAATCACAAAGAAACCAAGCAAATATATATGACACGTAGTAATACTTTGGGCGGCAAAACCATCGATTAGCCTTCAATCTCAAAATACTCACAAGCAAGCGGAGAAACGAGGTGGTTCGAAGCACTTAAAAGCCTTTTTCTTTAGGGTGTATTTTATAACACCCGCCTTATACCCACCTTATAGTTTGTATTTTTTTCAAAATCAAGCTTCACGAAAGTATTTATCTATTTTTGCCTGTTTCTTTTTGTTTGAGATTCGAATACAATAATTAGGAGATCAAATCTCAATTAAGGTTATGTTTTCACACTTTTGGAGATATTTTGTATTTGTTGTGTGAAATTGTTTATAATGCAGTTCGTTTTTCTCAGTTCTTGCTAATTGAAAGTCCAACCAATATCAGGTTTTTAACTGTTTTTGGTTGTTAATCTTTTTTGGATATTCTATTTGCTATTTCAACAAAGCCTTGTAAAACTGAAAAATATTACCTACTTATATGTAAAACATAGTGCACTTACCAAATTTTATTCAAGTAATATTCAAAATGTAAACTTTAAAACTACAAGGACTGAAAATGTAAATTCTAGGAAATATAAATTCTTGAAATGAAAATTCTAACAAGTATAGGGACTGAAAGTACAAATCAGTAAACTAAAAGGATCAAAAATGTAAAACTTGTAACTAACTAACCAATTTGTAACCAAAAACCAAACTTGCTAACTGATTTTAAACAAACTTTAAACAGCAAGGACTAACTTTTGAAAACCCTAAAAAGATTGAAGTTTAGCCATTATTAGAAACTGCTTAAAACAAGAAGGACCAAATTGCAATTTTACAAACTTTATAAGCCAAAAACGGGTTTGGAAAACAAATAAGCTCGTGTGAGCTTATTACTGAACCAAATTCAATGAAACCAATTGCAAAAGACTTCTAATCCAAAATAAGCTAGACCTCTAACAGGTTTCTGGCTGAAAGTGTAAAATAAGCAAATAAGCACTCTTCAATAAGCCCAAATTAAACTATAGAACAATCTGAATAAGCACAACTTGATTTTCTTGCCAAAACTGATTAAGAAACCCAAATGATGAACGGGAAATCAAGTTTCAACAAATTTCATCAAGAATTAAGCTGGGAATTCGAATTAAGCTAAAATTGGCTTATCGTTGACCAAGCGTTGACCAAATATTTTGACAAAAAGCTGAATCTCTCAAATTTCATGTAACATCATATTCTAAGTGGATTTATGAAATAAAATGGCTTGGTTAATGAATGAAATCAAAAGATCTCAAAAATCAGTTTCAAGTTACAGAAACTTGGCTTATCTCAGCCTTTCTGATTTTAGCTGATTTCTCTTGGCTTATTGAATACTGTACAGAATGCTTATAGGACATGAAACTTCATATATTGAACTAGAGATGAGAACTGGTTTGGTTCATTTTCATCAAGAATCCAGTTAATGCCAGTCAAATGAAATTGAGAACTTTTTTAGAGCAAAACTGAAGGAAAATAGACCCAAACTTTTTATGGCCAATTGCCTTTTTGACCAGTTGTTTGACTTGAAACTTACTCAAAACACTTTGTTATGACCTATTGACTAGAAATGAACATTAATTTGCCAATACTCAATACTTGAAAATCAATTGTCAGCTAATACCAAACACTCCTTATTTGATCTTTTGACAACTTTTGTAAAGACTTTTTAAGAACTGATTAAAGTTGAATGAAATCCTTTAGCTACCAAACTTGAGACTCAAAATAAGATGTTTTAAAACTTTAAGCAAGCAATGAGAACTACTATTACTCAATTAAGGTGCAAAGACTGAAACTAACTGAATCAAGGTAATGACTAGAACAAAATCCAAAGTAAAAGCAGCAAAACAAGAATTAAACTACAAACAAGTGTACAATCAAACAATCAGTCAACTAAACAACTTTGATCATGCAAGCATTAAGTTTTACACTAGGAAAATAGAATGCCAATGACTTAATGAGTGGAACCAAAATCAGAACTTTTGAAACCTTTTGTAGTAACCATTGGGAAGAAGAGGAGTGCTGAACTCTCTTATCCTAGTGATAACCACCACCTTATCACTAGCTCAATCAATCAACTATCATCAACAACTACAAATCACTAGAAATCATCATCAAGGCATGGAATCTTCATAAATGCTAAGCTTGAACTGAAATCACTCAAACAGCTAGAAATCTTCTTCAAAGTCAGTTATGATCCATGTATGATCATAACAAACTCAAAGCAGCAACACAATGATCAAATAGAAGCAAGATATGAACAGTAGAGTAAAGATTAGATTTGGCGGGAAATGGAGAATTCAAATTTTATTCATGGAAATTTGTTACAAAGTTGTTGAAAAGCTGCTAACTAACTAACTAACTCAAGAGTGTGTCAAACTCTTGAGTAGTTAGGCTGAAAAGGAAGAAAGATGAAAGGAAAATGTAAAGTGTGTGTTTTTACAAAATTAACTACTTGTTACAAATGAGGACCTAACAGGCTATTTATAGGCTTGAAGAAGGAGTTTGTTGGGGATGATGACGTGTTGAGACCAATCCCAAGTCTCCACGTGGCATGATTCTGCAAACTTGATCTTCAAAGTATGAGCATGAATTGGGGTTTTCTTCTTGAGTTGATTTCATGTTAATTGGTGATGACCAATGAATTCGTCTCTCAAAAATAAGCAACTTTGGTTTTAACAACTTTTCATGAAATCGCCTCTAGCTAAAAAACGTTCCTGGGAATTTTTTTGTTGCTTGAAGATAACACGTGTCATTATCTAATTGGTTGAAATGAAGTCACACGGATTACACTGTTGAGATATTGTCATTAATGAGTGGCGGTTGAGTGGGAATTTATTACACATGAGTTGGCAATCCGTGTGCCCCTTTCTCTCTCTTCTTATTGGCTGGAATTGTGACACATGGATTGAACTTGTATAACTTTCCAACATTGGCAGTTTCAACCCTTGAACTTTGGCAGATTATACTTTAAGGCTTGTAACTTCATTTCTTTGACACTTTTAGTCCTCCAAACTTCATCTTTGAGCAGAATTGATCCTTTGACTTTGTTGACTTGATAGTTGACCAATTTTGACTTTGATCTTGACTTTTTACAATATTTACACTTTAGTCCTTCAACTTTGGCAATTTGTCAAGATAGGTCCTTGTACTTCAAAGTCTTGTCACATTTGATCCTTCTTTGTCTTTTTCATCAATTTAAGCTTGATAATTCCTTGTTTGCTTGAAAATGTATCCTTTTACCTACACAAGTGTACACAAACACAAACATACCACATAATACTGTTTTTGCAAGATAAATTGGTATTTTGCTTCATGTTTTAGGGTTATTTGTTGATAAAAGGATATGAGTTTAAGCTCATATCATTGTGATACTTAATACAATATAGTAATAATAATTTCACAAGAAAAAAAAACCGATAATACGTATTAGTAGAGTTATACTAATACAAATTCTATTTATGGTTAGATATTAAAAACAAAACGAACAAATTAATCACGACATACCTCGCCGGCAGCGGCGCCAAAATGATTGTTGTAAAATACGTCTCTTGTTTAGGAAAACAAAAGAGCGTATATGAGCGATAAGTATTAAGTGATGATTTAGGAAAATCAAGCACTAATGACCCAAAGGTGAAAGTTCGTTTCCCAAGTAGGTATATGTGTGTGAATAATTCTTAATGATATTGGATTAATATTAAAGAAAGAAGGGATGAGAAAAGAGAATGACGGGTACGTTAAAATTACACTACGACGACAAATTTAAAAACCGTAAAAAGTGACAAAATAAATTCTAAGAATTCCCAAAAAAATTACCAAAAATAATAAAAACAAACTAAGAGTTTACAAATAATCAAAACTTTTTCAAACCTTTTAATTAATTAAATATTAATTTTTAAATGCTAATTAAAGCCCTAAAAATCCAGATAATTAATAAAAAGCCCAAATAAAGATTTTTCACTTTGTAAAACTCAGATATGACTTAATTAGACTAAAAACTATTTTTACGAAAATTTAAACTAAGGAAAACTATTTTTAAATGATTAAAAACTATTAAAATTTGAAAATAATTATAAAAATTAAGAGGATGATGCTAAAAATAATCTAATAGTTTTAAAAATCCTAACTTAAAGTTTTTGACCTAAGAAAAATGTAAAATTTGCAAAAATGTGCAAAATGAAATTTAATAATAAAATAATATTAAAATATTATTAAAAATCCAAAAAGTATAAAAAATTATAGAAACTTGCAAACTAGTTTATTTTAACCTAAATAAACAGAAAATGAAAGTGAAATTACCAAAATACCCCTATTGGGCCCCCAAATGGGCTAAAAACTAAAACAGACCAAGTGAAATGGGCTTTTTGGCCCAATAAGTTGAAACTTAACCAAATAAGCTGAAAATCACTAGTCCAGCTTAAAATCCAATTCTAAACACAAAAGTCTGAAGGCCCAAAAGCTGAATGTGAGTTTATCACAGCTAAACTGAACAACAGCTTATTCTTAATGGGCGTTTTGGCCCATTAAGCTATAAGCCAATGCCATAAGCTCTAATTTGACACACAACCTTATTTTGAGATGCCTAAGAGATCTGTGAAAAGAAATTTTCAAAAAGATAAACCAATAAGCCAGAAATAAGCAAAGTAAAATTTCACTAAAAGATAAAATAGTCGACTAGGAGTTCTATACCACCTCAGACCTTGATTCAAGTTGCAAAAGACTCTAAATGACTTAATTAAGACAAATCAATCAAGAAAAGTTCAATAAGACAAGCCAAATAAGCTGATAAGCACTTATGTAAAAGTTAAAGTAGTTGGTTTTCTAGTCAAAGCTAAAAGACAACCTCTCAAATGCTCCACTATGAACAAATGGGTCAAATAAGGAACACCTATTACAAAATTAAAGTTGTTGCTGGTTAAAATAAGCTAGAAAAGCTTATTGATAAGCTATTCAAGAAATAACACTAGTAGTGGCTAGTAGCAGGGGAAAGGAGTTCCCACTGCTTTGACTATTTGACGATGATTCAGAGAGATCTAGTTGGATTCAATGGAAAACAAAGGCACCCTTACAAGTAATGAGTTGTAAGGAGTCAATATTAAGCAAGAAATCACAAAATCACCAAGCCAATAAGCACAGAATAAGCAAACATTCACCAGATATGTCCCAGACTTGCAAATAAGCAGTTATGAACTAATAAGCATTTTAAGCATGAATAAGCCAACCAAAATGAACCATATGCATACACAAGCTATAATAAATTCCAAGAGGCACAAATAAACTTGTTTCAAACAATGATTCAATGATTAAGGGCAGATTCAAGCATAAGTAGTTGACTGATGAACAAAGTGATATCCAAAATGCCTTTTGCTGATCTAAATGACCACAAATCCAATTTTAAACCTTCAAATCCCTTTCCCTGGTTGTAATAACTAATATTTAGCACTTGTTAACCCTTGTCTACCCTTAGATCTAGGTGTCCCAAAATATTTAGCCAATTCTACCATGTAAAACAGATTTAATATCCCTTTGATGGATTTAGGTGATAAGACCCTCAAAACTTGCAGATAATGAACTAATAGCACTTATGAAATAATAACAAACACAATACACCCAAATACTCCTACTCAAATCAACCCAAGACTTGCATAAGCAGTTAACGCAAACACCCTTTAATAATCTGATTCAACAAATTTTCAAAGGATTTGTTAGATTTAAACCATAAACCAAGTCCAAATCAACTCAATAACATCCAACAACCTCAGATAAACAATATTCAACCACAAAATCACACAATCACATACAAATACTCAGATTCATAAAAAATCATGCAATATTTAGAAAATGAAAAAGGTTTTGGAGATTCAAACCTCCAATATGTACATCCACACCTTGGATTGTTTGAGCTTAGGTGCTAGCTAAACAAGCACCAACTTCCTTGTACCTGCTAAGAACAACAAACAACAAAAAGATGAACAACAAACTATGAAAACTGATTTTTTGAAAACAAGAGTTTTAATCCTTAAAAGTTTTCCTCAAAAACCAACAAATGATAAATGGAACTCAGACTTTAGCTAATCAATCACCAAAATTTTACAAAAACATAAAACGAAAATCACAATTTCAAAAAATCAAACTTTTATTTCATAAAAAGGAATTACTAAGACTTAGCTAAAATCTGGAACAAAGGGACTCTCACATGCTGAGGTCTCCTTTTATAGACGACTAAGGATGATTCTATAATGTAAAAATTCAAGCAAACCCTAGCTATGAAGTCAAAAAAATGCCCTTGGTCTTCTAGACGCGTTTATTAATTGTGAGTTGTCCAATTTGATCTTGGATGTTCATTTGTGCTTGGGACCATGTAGTATCCATAAAGTGTTGATCTTGCCACCTAGGATTGCTTGGAGAGGAGGGTGTCATGTGATTGGTTAACGGGTTGAATGGTGGGGTCCTTTTAGGGTAAGGGGATTATGAGTTCAAGCGTGGGATAGGTTTATGAGTGTGTGAATTAAGCGTGGGTGTGGGTAATTTGATTTTACCCTTTATATTAAGTGAGGGTAAAACTGGGTTTATCATGGTAAACAGTAACATGTTTGATCCGTTTTTAGTGGAAGGTTTAGTTGTTTGGCGCAATAAACATTCAAATGTTTCATTTGTGGCAACTATGGTCCTCATCCTTGGGAAAACTTGTATAACAAGTTTATTTTTCTTGTAAACCCGTTTCCCTTTGTTAATTAAGTTTCAGAATTCACATATTGGCCACAAAAAGTTTCTAAACAAAGATTTAGGGCTTTTTCAACTTTGATGTAATTACAACTTCAAACCTTTTGATGTTTAATTCTTTTTTAAAGGACTAGATGTGTAATATTCTTGAACTTCAAGGGATTCTTTGGATCTTGGACTTTATGAAGTACCATTATGGACAATTTAGTTTTGTTGAGGGACTAAATTTGGCAATTCTTTAAACTTGGAGGACCTTTTTGTAATTTTGACAAACTTAAGGAACCAAACTTGTAATTATGAATATACAAGGGTATTAAGTGTCATTTCTTCATAAATGAAGGATCAATCTTGTACATCTTCAAGTCTTCAAGGGTTTTTCTTTGATAATTCACAAACTAGGGCCCGGTTCATTGTGTGGCTTCGTTTCTCGTGTTCATTTTTCCTTGTTTCTTGTGATCTTTTGTGTTTTTCACGATATCCATACCTAAAATACACAGGTAAACAAACGCAAGCATATATGTGGTATTTTATGACATTTTTATGCATTTAAAGCCCGAAAAGAACGATGAGATCATGTATAAATGCCATCTCATCACTCCCCCATACTAAACCATTGTCGTGCCCTCACGCAATGCTAGAATAAAGTATCTAAGCATGTCCAAAGTTCAGTTTTATTAACCTTTATTGAAAAGTAAAACTTGCTACAATACTACGAAGATGTGTAAAGACATAATGTATGATTTTCATCACGAAAGTGACTTTTAGGGTCAATGAATAGAAACAAGTGAATGTCTCATAGAGTAAAGTTCGTCATCCTTAATTGTCATACATTCCATGCTAAGTGCAAAAACGAGATCATTGTTGGTACAAGTTACAATGCTAACACTACTCATACGTCCAAATTGTGTAATAAGTTTTCTCCCCGCAATCCTAGTTATTATAAAAGAAGAGGTTTCTAGAATTTTTTTAACTATTTGTCATGGATCAGAAGTGATTCATACTGAGTATTTATTAGTCCAAAAATAAAGTAGCACGATTTAATCGATAGTTAGCTAAAGGACAAAATCTTTTAAAACGGCTTCCCGTGTATCTCCTTAAGTTCATATCTTGGCATAACTCGTTTCACGATTTGAGACCTTTCTCGGACCGATATTTGGCATGTACTTCATACTTCGAATCTTCAGAAGACGTTCTTGAAATTATGGTCTTCTCTTCATATTTTGGAATTTCTTCACTTGACGTTTTGAGAGATTCTTCATACTTGGACCACGACTTGATCATTTATCTTCAATCTTTATTTTGGATTTTGATTTACAACAATCCGCCTCCTTTTTGGACTTGGATATATATATCCTCATACCTTGTTAGGGTCTTTTTGGATAGACTTTCTACATGATCTTTGTGGTAAAATACGTCTTGTTTAGGAAAACAAAAGAGCGTATATGAGCGATAAGTATAAATGATTTAGGAAAATCAAGCACTAATGACCCAAAGGTGAAAGTTCGTTTCCCAAGGAGGTATATGTGTGGGAATAATTCGTAATGATTTTGGATTAATATAAAAGAAAGAAGGGATGAGAAAAGATAATGACGGATACGTTAAAATTACACTCCGACGACAAATTTAAAAACCGTAAAAAGTGATAAAATAAAAATTAATTCTAAAAATTCGCAAAAAATTACGAAAAATCAATTAAAATAAACTAAGAGTTTACAAATGATCAAAACTTTTTCAAACCTTTTAATTAATTAAATATTAATTTTTAAATGCTAATTAAAGCCCTAAAAATCCAAATAATTAATAAAAATCCCAAATAAATATTTTCACTTTGTAAAACTCAAATATGACTTAATTAGACTAAAAACTATTTTTATGAAATTTTAAACTAAGGAAAACTATTTTTAAATGATTAAAAACTATTAAAAATACAGAAAAAAAACCTTGCGATTTCTCTCTAATGGCGGCTGAGTTTTTCCCTTGTTTCATGCGATTAAATTAACCTTTATTCTAGTCGGTTCTTAACTCCTATAACTATCTGTTTTATATCTTTTCTTTGCGATTTGATATTAAAACGTTTTTATTGGGGTGACGTCTTGCTAGGTTAGGGTTTTTTTTGGTTTGTTTTTTAGGGTTTCGTGGCTGGTCATTTTTTTAGGGTTTCTTATTCTGCGCTGCATTAATTATTTTTGTTTGATTCATAATCATGGAGGTGGGTTAGGGATTGGTTCTGATCGCGTGGGATTCAACCCTAATTTTTTAGGGTTTTGTCTTGTGGGGTTCTTGGTGACTTTTATTTCTAGGGTTAGGGTTTTTTGTTTTGTTTGTGGGTTAGAGAGATGGAGATGTCTAGTGATAAGGGTTCTCATAACAACTCTGGTTCGGCTGGGGTTGATGTTCGTCATGGTAGTCAGGAGCTTCAAACCAATTCGGGTAAAGGAACTGGTGTTGATGTGAGATCGCTTACGAAGTCTGTTCTTAACAAACCTGGAGGATTGTTTTCACGTAAACCAGTTAGGGATTTTGGAGGTATAGACGATACTACACCCTCGTTTGCGTCCATTGTCCAGGAACAACAGCAGAAGAAGGTTGTTAAAATAGGAGAGTTGCGCAGTGAGGAGGTGGTTCCAGGGGCAACGGCTGTTCTTCCCATGGAGGCAGTGGAAGAAATTAGCTCCAGATTTGAGCATACGTTGTACGGATATTTCATTGGAAAAAGGCTGCCGTTCCCTTTGGTTGAAAATTATATGAAGAATACCTGGGCTAAGTATCTTGAAGCGTGTGCAACTGCATGAGGAGTTCTTCCTGTTTCAGTTTGAGTCGAGTGATGGAATGGATCGACTTTTAGAGAATGGCCTGTGGTTAGTTCGGTTGGTTCCGTTATTCTTGAATATTTGGACCCCTACTACATTACTGAAGAAGGACGAGGTTAAAAAGGCACCATTGTGGGTCAAACTTCACCATGTTCCTATAGTGGCCTATTCTGAGATTGGATTGAGCTTGATCACAACACAGATTGGAAAACCGATTATGCTGGACTCTTATACAAGTAATATGTGTGTGAGTTCATGGGGCCGGAATACATATGCACGTGCTCTTGTTGAGGTGTCAGCTGAAAAGGGTTTGGTAGACTCGGTGGTGATTGCTATCCCGCGTGGGGTTGGGGAGGGGCATTCTCTTGCTACTGTTGATGTGGAGTATGAATGGACTCCACCACGTTGTGCAACTTGTATGGTGTTTGATCACAAGAATGAGGTTTGTCCACGGCTGCCTAAAGCAGTGGTTGTGGATAAACCGGCTGCGACTAAAGGGGATGGTTTTATTGATGTTACCAGAAGAAGGAATAATACTTATCGTCAGTCGCGGGCTATTTCTGGTATTAAACTGGGTAAGTCAGCGCCTAATTTTCAGTACCGTCGTGTGGAGAAGGGAGAATCATCTAAGGCTAAATCTAATAATAATGCTAAACAAGCTACCTCATCTGTCGGGACGTCAAAGGATAGGATTATTCCTAGTAGTCAGAGGGTTGGTAAGGATACAGATGTTGTTCTTGGGAATAAATTTAGTGCGTTGGATAAAGATGGGGATATGGATTGGGAGGATGCTAATGCTAAGGGAGACATGGTAAATGATAGCGATAGTGAGGTGGATGAGAATCTTATCATGGAGGGTCCGGATGCTAAACAGGGGACTTCTTCATTACCTCCAGGGGCAAGCACTCCTGTTTTGGTGGTTCCTCATGATTAATGTCGATTCCTGGAATATAAGGGGTTTGAATTTCTCCCCTAAACAAAGTGAAGTTCGTCAAGTGATTTCTGAGAATAATTTGTCCATTTGTGCTATTCTGGAATCACACGTTTCTGACTCTAATTTGGTGTCGTTATGTTCTCGTGTATTTCGCCATTGGGATTGGACATCTAATGGTTCGTTATGTGTGAAGGGTGCTAGAATCATACTTGGGTGGAATCATAATGGCGTTGATGTTGTGGTAATTAACATGGATGATCAAATCATTCATACTCGTGTATGGTTAAAGCTTGAAAGGAAGGAGTTATTTTGTTCGTTTGTGTATGCTCACAATCGGTATATTCAGCGTAGAGGCTTGTGGAGTAATCTGGGCATCCATAAGTTATACGTTCGTGATAGACCATGGTGTTTATTGGGGGATTTTAACGC
Source organism: Glebionis coronaria (assembly GCA_025667525.1). NCBI lineage: Eukaryota > Viridiplantae > Streptophyta > Magnoliopsida > Asterales > Asteraceae > Glebionis > Glebionis coronaria. The sequence goes on from JANFOE010000881.1 coordinate 487,368, forward strand.
TACTCTTCAGCTTGATGATTCGTCTGCGGGTGGGTCTTATATTTATATTGCTATGCGTGAATTTAGGGAGTGTGTTGCTAATATAGAGGTCTCAGATGTTCAGCATGCTGGGTTACATTTTACATGGAACCAAAAACCGCAAGGTCAGGGTGGTTTACTTCGTAAGATTGATCGAGTTATGGCTAACTTGGAGTTTGGGGTATCTTTTGTGGGATCTCATGCTGTTTTTAAGCCATATAGAATTTCGGATCATTCTCCTGCTGTGCTTAATATTCCTACATTGACGAAGCCTAAACCTAGACCGTTCAAGTTCTTTAATATCTTGACTCAAAGTGATCGGTTTAAGGAGGTGGTTCTGGATGGGTGGTCTTTGCAGGTTTGCGGGTTTTCTATGTTTCAAGTGACGCAAAAGCTTAAAAATCTTAAGAAACCCTTACGGAAGCTACTGATTGATAAAGGTAATATTCATGGTAATGTTACGAAGTTGCGGGAGGAACTTGATAGATTACAGGTTGCTTTGGATGCGGATCCTCAGAATGTTGATTTGCGTGAAATGGAAGCTACGGCTGTTGGATCTTTTAATCAGGCGCTTCTTATGGAGGAGCGTTTTTTGAAGCAAAAGGCTAAAATTACTTGGCTTAAAGAGGGGGATACGAATTCTGCTTATTTCCATAAGGCTGTTAAAAGCCGTATTAGTAGAAGCCGTATTGATGTTATAACTAAACTAGATGGCACTATTTGTGAGAATGAGCAGGTGGCCGTGGCTTTTGTTGAACATTACGAATCTTCTCTTTGTCTTGCGGGTGATACGGGAGGTTTTAATACGATGGACCTGTTTCATTCTAGGCTTTCTGATGAGGCTGCATTAGACATGGTCAGAGATGTAACCAGTCAGGAGGTTAAATGTGCGATGTTTGATATGGGCAATGACAAATCGCCAGGTCCGGATGGGTTTACCGCTGCGTTCTTTAAGGAGTCATGGGATATTGTTGCCAATGATGTAACTAAAGCGGTTTGTGAGTTCTTTTCTAATGGGAAACTGCTTAAGGAGGTAAACCATACGATTATTGCGCTTATTCCCAAAACTAATGCTCCAAATAGGATTAATGATTATCGGCCTATTTCTTGCTGTAATGTATTATTTAAATGCATTACCAAGATTATTGCTAATCGGATTAAGGGTAGTTTGAAGTACCTTGTTAGTCTGAACCAATCAGCGTTTGTTCCGGGACGTCATATTGCTGACAATATTCTACTTACACAAGAATTGATGCATAATTATCATTTGGATCGGGGGAGTCCTAGATGCGCATTTAAAGTAGATATTCAGAAAGCTTATGATACTGTGGATTGGAATTTCCTTTGTGAGGTCCTTATTGGGTTTGGGTTTCATCATCGTATGGTGACTTGGATTATGGAATGTGTGACTACGACATCGTTTTCTATTAGTATCAATGGTTTGCTGCATGGTTATTTTAAAGGTAGGAGGGGTCTTCGTCAAGGTCACCCTCTTTCCCCTTATTTGTTCACATTGGTTATGCAGGTCTTAACGCTTATGCTCAAACGGAGGGTTCGGGATGCTGAGTCTTTCAAGTTTCATAGATACTGCTCGAATATGGAATTGATTAATCTATGTTTTGCTGATGATTTATTCTTATTTTCGCATGGAGATGTTAGTTCGGCCATGGTTATTAAGGAGGCTCTGGATGAATTTCAACATGCTTCAGGGCTTACGCCTAGTCTTCCTAAGAGTACTGCATTTTTTTGCAATGTTCTGAATCATGTTAAACTCTCTATTCTTCAGGTATTACCGTTTGAGGAGCGGCATCTTCCAGTGAAGTATTTGGGGGTTCCCTTGGTTTCATCTCGTCTGATTATTAGAGATTGCCAGGATCTAGTGGATAGGGTGCGGACTCGTGTGCAGGATTGGAAGAATAAAGCTTTATCTGCTGCAGGTAGGCTGCAATTGGTCCAATCTATTATCGGTTATATGCATGTCTATTGGGCGTCGGTGTTTGTGCTTCCTTCTCGTGTCTTGCTTGATATTGAGCAGATTATGCGTGGTTTCTTATGGTGTCATGGAGATATGAAGAAGGGTAAGGCGAAAGTGGCTTGGGAAGTGGTTTGTCTTCCTAAAGATGAAGGTGGCTTGGGTATTCGTCGTTTGGATATCTTTAATAAGGCTCTCATGGTATCGCATATTTGGAAGCTCTTAATTCTCAAAGAATCTCTTTGGGTGAAATGGATTCATGAATATAAGCTTAAAGGTAGGAATTTTTGGGAGATTCCTTGTCGTGGTAATATGACGTGGGGATGGCGCAAAATTCTTCAATTAAGGCCAATTATTAGGGAATTCATTTGGTATAAGATAGGGGATGGGTCCAAGATTTCGGTATGGTCGGATATGTGGTGCCCGGAGAGTCCGTTAGCTAAAACTATTTCATCTAGGGATATTCATCGTGCGGGCTTTAATTTCAATACTAAAGTTAAGGATGTCATTCGTGATGGTCAATGGTTATGGCCTGGTTTCTTTAGAGGTAAATATCCTTTTCTTGATAATATTGGTATACCAGTTATTCGTGAGGGTGTTTTGGATAGTTTGCTATGGAAGAGTGAAGGAAATGCTCTTAAACCATTTTCTGTATCTAATGAATGGTCTTCGATTCGTCCGCGGGATTTAAAGGTGCCTTGGTGTGATCTTGTGTGGTTTTCTTGTTGTATACCGCGGCATTCTTTTAATTTGTGGTTGGTGATTAAGCAAAAGCTCAAGACGCAGGATAAGGTTCACTTGTGGGATGTTTCGGGTGCTTTGGCTACTTCGTGTTCTTTATGTGATATGCAGCCGGATTCCCATGATCACTTGTTTTTTGAGTGTTCGTTCTCACAGCAGGTTTGGAATAAAGTTCGTATGGTTGATGACTTTGGATGCTCCAGTCCGCATTTCAGTCAAATTATGGCGCACATTCTTCCTTGGGCAAGGCGGAGGACTACTAGGAGTGTCGTCTCTAAGTTGATTTTGGCTGCAGCGGCGTATTTCATTTGGCAGGAAAGGAATTGGCGCTTGTTCAAATCGGTGAAGAGGACGGTGGACCAACTTTGTGAGTGCATTATTTCAACAGTTCGGTTAAAGATGCTTTCGTGCCGTTTTAAACAGTCTAGAGATGGGACTCGGTTTACCCATCTCTTAAGTTTACCGGAGTCTTATCTTATTTGATGTTTGGTTTTAGGTTTGTTGGTGTATGTACCATTATGTGGTTTTTCCCTATTGGTGTTATTGGTTATGTAGTTTGTTAGATTCATATGGCATGTCATATGAATTAGTGGTTGTTCAAGCGTTTGCTTGAGGTTAATGTGACACTTCAGTCACATCCCATTGTACTTAACTGTTTTTTGGGATTAATATATTTTACCGGGGTGAAGTCCCTTTTACCCAAAAAAAAAAAACTATTAAAATATTAAAATAATTCTAAAAACTAAGAAAATGATGCTAAAAATAATCTAAGAGTTTTAAAAATCCTAACTTAATGTTTTTGACCTAAGAAAAATTTAAAATTTGCAAAAATGTGCAAAATGAAATTTAATAATAAAATAATATTAATATATTATTACAAATCCAAAAATTATAAAAATTTCTAAAAACTTGCAAACTAGTTTATTTTAACCTAAATAAACAGAAAATGAAAGTGAAATTGCCAAAATACCCCTATTGGGCCCCCAAATGGGCTAAAAACTAAAACAGACCAAGTGAAATAGGCTTTTTGGCCCAATAAAGTCCAACTCAACCAAATGAGCTGAAAATCACTAGTCGAGCTTAAAATCCATTTCTAAACACAAAAGTCTGAAGGCCCAAAAACTGAATGTGAGTTTATTATAGCTTAATTGAACAACAGCTTATTCTTAATGGGCTTTTTGGCCCATTAAGCTATAAACCAATGCCATAGCTATAATTTGACACACAACCTTCTTTTGAGATGCCTAAGATATCTGTGAAAAGAAATTTTTAAAAAGCTAAACCAATAAGCCAGAAATAAGCAAAGTAAAATTTCACTAAAAGACAAAATAGTCGACTTGGAGTTTTAGACCACCTCAGACCTTGATTCAAGTTGCAAAAGACTCTAAATGACTTAATTAAGAAAAATCAATCAAGAAAAGTTCAATAAGCCAAGCCAAATAAGCTGATAAGAACTTATGTAAAAGTCAAAGTAATTGGTTTTCTAGTCAAAGCTCAAAGTCAACCCCTCAAAGGCTCCAGTGTGAACAAATGAGTCAAATAAGGAACACCTATTACAAAATTATAGATGCTAGTTAAAATAAGATAGAACAGCTTATTGATAAGCTATTCAAGAAATAACACTAGCAGTAGCTAGCAGCAGGGGAAAGGAGTTCCAATTGCTTTGACTATTTGACTTGATGATTCAGAGAGATCTAGTTTGATTCAATGGAAAACAAAGGCACCCTTGCAACCAGTGAGTTGTAAGGAGTCAATATCAAGCAATAAATCACAAAATCACCAAGCCAATAAGCATAGAATAAGCAAACAGTCACCAGATATGTCCCAGACTTACAAATAAGCAGTTATGAACTAATAAGAATATTAAGCATGAATAAGCCAACCAAAATGAACCATATGCATACACACGCTATAATAAATTCCAATAAGCACAAATAAACTTGTTTCAAACAATGATTCAATGATTAAGGGCAGATTCAAGCACAAGTAGTTGACTGATGAACAAATTGATATCCAAAATCCCTTTTGCTGATTTAAATGAACATAAATCCAATTTTAAACCTTCAAATCCCTTTCCTTGGTTGTATTAACTAATATTTAGCACTTGTTAACCCTAGTCTACCCTTAGATCTAGGTGTCCCTAAAAGTTTAGCAAATTTTACCAAGTAAAACATATTTTATAGCCCTTTGATGGATTTAGGTGATAAGACCCTTAAAACTTGCAGATAATGAACTAATAGCACTTATGAAATAATAACAAACACAATACACCCAAATACTCCTACTCAAATCAACCCAAGACCTGCATAAGCAGTTAACCCAAACACCCTTTAATAATCTGATTCAACAAATTTTCAAAGGATTTGTTAGATTTAAACCACAAACCAAGTCCAAATCAACTCAATAACATCCAACAACCTCAGATAAACAATATTCAACCACAAAATTACACAATCACAAACAAATACTCAGATTCATAAAAAATCATGCAATATTCAGAAAATGAAAAAGGTTTAGAGATTTAAACCTCCAAGATGTACATCCACACCTTGGATTGTTTGAGCTTAGGTGCTAGCTAAACAAGCACCAGCTTCCTTGTACCTGCTAAGAATAACAAACGCCAATGATGAACAATAAACTATGAAAACTAATTTTTTGAAAACAAGAGTTTTAATCCTTAAAACCTTTCCTCAAAAACCAACAAATGATAAATGGAACCTCAAACTTTAGCTAATCAATCACCAAACTTTTACAAAAACATAAAAGGAAAATCATAATTTCATAAAATCAAACTTTTATTTCATAAAGGAATTACAAAGACTTAGCTAAAATCTGGAACAAAGGGACTCTAACATGTTGAGGTATCGTTTTATAGACGACTAAGGATGATTCTAGAATGGAAAAATACAAGAAAACCCTAGCTATGAAGTCTCAAAAATGCCCTTGGCCTTCTAGACGCGTTTGTTGATGATGAATTGTCCAATATGATCTTGGCGGTTCATTTTGTGCTTAGGGACTGATGACATGGCATTTATACATGATCTCATCGGTCTTTTCGGGCTTTAAATGCATAAAAATGTCATAAAATACCATATATTATGCTTGTATTTGTTTACTTGTGTTTTAGGTATGGATATCGTGAAAAAGGCAAAAGATCATAAGAAACAAGGAAAAACGGACACGAGAAACGAAACCGTACAAAGAACCGGGCCCTAGTTCATGAATTATCCAAGTTTTACCCTTGAAGACTTGAAGATATGCAAGATTGATCCTCAAACAATTAAGAAATGACACTTAAAACCCTTGTGAATTCATAATTACAAGTTTGGTCCCTTAAGTTTGTCAAAATTGCAAAAAGGTCCTTCAACTTTGAAGAAATGGCAAGATTAGTCCCTCATCAAATCTAATTTGTCAATTATGGTCCCTCATAGAGCCAAAGATACATTTAAGACCTTTGAATATCAACAAAGTCCAAAATCAGTCCTTCAAATATGAAAACATGGCAAAAACAACCCTTTAAACCTTTTTGGAAAAGTTTTATGCCAAAAATGTGAAAAGGGTAACTTTCATTACTAAGGGAATACGTTTAAGTGGGCTGAAAAACTTCTTATACAACTTTCCCCAAAGAACAAGGACTACTTGTGCCATTCCTAAAGTTTGAATGCACAAACACGCGCCAAACAAACACAATCCCCCAATATCGGATCAACACTTACCAATGTTCACCATCAAGAACCCAGTAACTATCCCAACTTAAATAAAGGGTAAATTTAAATTAACCCTACCCACGCTTAATTCACACGCCCAGGAACCTATCCCACACATTAAACCTTAACCTCCACTCATCAAAGGACCCCACACCCAAAACCGTTTCACCCATCACATCACAACTTATTCTCTAAGTAAAGCCACGTGTCAAGATCAACAGCCTAGACTCTCTGCTTAACTAGTAAGCCAATTTGAACGGTTTTGATCATTTTGGACAGCTCACATCAAATAATCGTCTAGAAGACCTCAAGGACAATATTGGAAATTCACTTCTAGGGTTTATGAATAGTGCTTTGTATCCATTTGCCTATAAAAGGAGACCTCAACCTGTGAGAGTCCCTTTGTTCCAGATTTTGGCTATCAATCTTTGTAATTCCTTTTTAAGTTAAATAAAATTTGAATTTCATAAAATCTTTGAATTCTCTTTTGTGTTTATTAAAAGTTGGTGTTAGAATAGCCTTAATCTGAGTTCCATTTGATCATTAAGACCTACCTTAATCTTGTGGTTAAGGCACGTCTTGGTTTGAAGGTTTTCAAGGTTCAAAATCCCTGAAAACCTAGTTTCTGGGTTGGTTATATACTTGTACTAACCCTTAGCCAAAAGCCTTAAGCTCCTTCAAGCTTGTTGACACCAAGCCTGAGAAGAGATTTAAGCTCTTGGTTGAGTTGGTTGCTCATTTGTGTTGAAGAAATTTCATAATCAAATCCTTGTTCTACTTTGAACATCAACAGGGTTTGATCTTCCTTCTTGAAGAACCTTGGTCTTGTTCTAGTTGTTGAACAGGGTCCAAGGAGCATAGCTGGCCCTCCTAGGATGTTGTGGAGGGCAGGTATAATCCCTTGATTAAGTTTCCTCTAAAATTTTCATGTTACTGCTTGTTTTGGATTTGGTGCTTTGATTTTGTGTTCTTATGTTTAAGGTTGTGATCTTAGTGTTTGATTCTGTTAGTTGTCACCTAGGAAGTGTTTTTGATTCATAAAATCAGTAGGTTATTAGTTAAAATCACAAGTTGCTTTGAAAAATGGTAGATTAAGGGTTGTTTGGGATAACAGCTTGATTTAGGTTTGTGTTGATTTGTGTTGATGCTTTGTGGTGCTTTGTGTTTGTATCTGTTTAGTGGGTGCTAAGTAACATTTGTTTGCAAGTTTTGTGGTTTGAAACACTTAAATCCATCAAAGGGCTATAAAATCTTGTTTACTTGATAAAATTGGTTGTGGTTTAAGGGACACCTAGATCTAATCATAGACTAGGGCTAACAAGTGATTAAACCTAGTTAATAACACCAGGGAAGTAGGATTTGAGGCTTGAAATTGGATCTATGGTCAATTAGATCAGCAAAGTGTGCATGAGTTCTTGTAGTTCATATCAGAAGGTGAAATCTGCTTTGATCTTGTTCCATACCTTGTTTCAGTGATTGATTTAAGTTTTTTGTGCTTATTCATAGTTTATATAGCTTGTGTATGCATCTGGTTGAATTTAGAGTGCTTATTCATGCTAAAACTGCTTAAGTGTTCATAACTGCTTAATATCAAGGTCTGTGCTATATCTGTGGACTATTTTCTTAATCTGGGCTTATTGTGTGAATCAATTTGTGATTTCTTTGTTGTTATAGACTCCTTGTGATTCACTAATCACAAGGGTGCCCTTGTTTCCATTTGAATCCAACTGGATCTCTCTAAAAAGCTTGGTCAAATAGTCAAAGTAGTGGGAACTCCTTTCCCCTGCTGCTAGCCACTGCTAGTGTATTTTGGTGTTCAACTTATCAATAAGCTATAATAGCTTATTTTAACCAGCAACAACTGGGATTTTGTAATAGGTGCTCATTATTTTACCCATTTGTTCATACTGGAGCAATTGGTGTGTTGACTTTAGGGTTTGACTAGAAAACCAACTTAATTGACTTTTTCATAAGTGCTTATTGGCTTATTCTGGCTTATTGGTGTTGCTTATTGGAATTTTGTTGATTGTTTTGGCTTATTGAAGTCATTTGTGACATTTTGCAAGTTGAATCAAGTCCTGAGGTGCCCTAAATCTCAAACCCGACTATTTTGTCGTTTTGTGGATTTGTACTTTGCTTATTTCTGGCTTATTGAGTGTGCTTTTTCAAAATTTATTTTTACAGATCTCTTTAGTATCCCAAGAGAAGGTTGTGTGTTAAATTAGAGCTTATGGCATTGGCTTATTGCTTAATGGGCTTATTGGCCCAATAAGGATAAGTTGTTTGCTTAATAAACTTTGATAAGCTCACTTTCAGCTTTTGGGTCTTCAGAGTTTTGTGTTTAGAATTAAATTTGAGTCAGATAGGGCTTTTCCAAGTCAATTGGGCCAAGTTTGACTTTTTGGGCTAAAAAGCCCATTTGTGTTGACTGATTTTGGTTTTGGCCCACTTGAGGGCCCAATAGGGGTATACTGATCATTTCACTTTCATTTTCTGTATATTTAGGTTAAAATAAACTAGTTTGCAAGTTTTTAGAATTTTTTTATAATTTTTGATTTTTAATATTATTTTAATATTATTTTATTATTATATTTCAAATTTCACATTTTTGCACTTTTTATATTTTTCTTAGTTTAATTATAATAAAATAGGATTTTTACAACTTTTAGATTAATTTTTTCATCTTTAGATTAATTTTTATAATTATTTTAAGTTTTAATAGTTTTTAAATCATTTTAAATAGTTTTTATTAGTTTAAAATTTTCTAAAAATAGTTTTTAATCTTTTTAGGTCATTTTAGAGGTTTACCAATTGAAAAATCTTTATTTGGGCTTTTTGATAATTAATTTGATTTTTAGGGCTTTAATTAGCTTTTAAAAATTGAATATTTAAATAATTAAAAAGCTTGAAAACGTTTTGATTATTGGTAAACTCTTAGTTTATTTATTTTGATTTTTGGTGAATTTTTGGTAATTTTTAGAATTAATTTTTATTTTTGAGCTTTTTACGGTTTTACGTTTTGTCATCGTAGTAATAAATTTCACGTCTTCGTCATTCTCTTTTCTCATCCCCTTCTAACCAATATTAATCTCAAACCTTGCTACATTTTAGTCACACACATATACCTCCTTGGGAAACGAACTTGAACTTCACTTAGGGTCATTTGTACACGGTTTTCCTAAACCGTCGTATTTAATACTTTCCACTATTTTACCCTCCTTTGTTTTTCCTAAAGCAAGGGTGTGGTAAAACACTACAATCATTTTGGCGCCGCTGCCGGGAAGGTGTGTCATGATTAATTTGTCTTGTTGTATTTAATATTAACCATAAATATTATTTGTATTAGTAGAAATCTACTAATACGTATTATCGGTTTTTTGGTTTTTCTTGTGAAATTATTATTACTATATTGTATTAAGTATCACAATCAATACAAAATATCTCCAAAAGTGTGAAAACACAACCTTAATTGGGATTTGATTTCCTAATTATTGTATTCGAATCTCAAACCAATTACGAATTACTCACACACATATACCTCCTTGGGAAACGAACTTGGACTTTCATCATAAGGGTCATTTGTACACGGTTTTCCTAAACCGTCGTATTTAATACTTTCCCTATTTACCCTCCTTTTCCTAAAGGTGTGGTAAAACACTACAATCATTTTCGACTAAAAATTCCCCGGCAGCGGCGCCATTTTGATAAGTCGTAGAAATACGTCTTTTAGGAAAAAGAGCGTATAATGGGCAAGTATTAAACTCGACGATTTAGGAAAACCGATGAATCGAATAAATGCGGGTTCGTTCTCGAGGAGGTGTGTGTATTAGATGCCAAAAATAAATAACAATGGTTTGGGGTAGTGTCGTTCTTGGATGAGAAAAGAAAGAAAAATAAAGACGAGCTATGACTACAATTAAACTACGACGAGTGACGTAAAACGCGAACGTAAATACGTAAAACGTGAAAAATTAAAAATTTTAAGCTAAAAACAAATTAAAAATGAAAACTAAGTTTAAAATAATATAAATAAGGATAAAAATACAATAAATAAATTTTAAAACCTTTATTAATTAAATATTTAATTTTTAATGCTATTAAAGCCCAAAAATTAAATATAAATAAGAAAAAGCCCAAAATATTATTTAATTGAACAAATAACTCACTTATATTATTTAAAAACTAAAAAGTATTTTTCCTAAATTTTAAATACTATTTTTCTATTTTTAAAACTCTAAAAACTATTTTTAAACTAAAATAATGATTAAAAAAAATAAAATAATGCTAAAAATTATTTGACAATTTTAAAAATCCTAAATTATACTAATGAACAGTAGAAAAATGAAATAGTTAGAAAAATTAAATATCTTTCACTAGAAGACAAAACAGTATACAATTAAAACCCTAATTAAACTAAATAAAATCTAAAAAATAAATTAAAAAGTGAACAGTAAAATGATTTTGAACTAAAAGTCTTAAAATATTTTTCTAAATATAAGAAAAAATTTTAAAACTGAAAAATCTTACAATTTTACACTAAAAGACAAAAAATAGTTAATTAAAAAGTAATTTAAAAAGCTATTAAACCGAAAAAATGGAAAATGAACAGTAAATAAAAATTTAACTAAACAGAAAAATCACAAATTAAATAAGAAAAATAACAAAACTGGTTTGAAGATCTAATTCCTATTTTTCACCACTAAAAACAAAAAATTTAGAAAACTAAAAGTGACATGCGACCCTTTTGTCTGTTAGCTCAGCAGGGGGAACTGTTAACACTAACAGTGGGAACTGAGTTCCCACTGCCTTCACAAAAAAACGGGTCTGGGGACTTTTGACCTTGTATCTGCTTGGTTAATTAGTTTTGTGGGCAAACAAAGGCACCCCACAACCAGTTGGGTTGTGGGGAGTCAATAAAATTATAAAAACACAAGGCCACTTAACAAAATCAAGCCCAAATTGCCCTATACAGTTACTGTATATCAGAAAGGGGGACTTGGGGTGTTTTGCTGATGCAATGTGCAATTGGCTGAGTTTTGGTTGGCCAAAACTCACTCAATCCACTTACAAACTCCCCCAAATCACTCATAAATCCTAAACTACCCTATAACCTATCAAGCACAGAGATTTGTTTGGAAAATTTCCACAAATTTGAGCAGTTAATGGCCTTTTGAATTTTTACTAGGTTTTTACCAAATTTTGCATGCAACTCTTTCACACACTTACCAAATCAACATACAAAGTTGATAAAAACACACAGCTAACAAAATGGGAGCATTAGAACTGGTTTCAAAGCACTTGCATTTCACAAACTATCTCTAAAACCTGAATCCGAACACCCTTTTACTTACTGAAACTTGAAATTAAACAAGAGATTGTGCCCTATCTTCCACCAAATCCAGTCAAACCTACTCTAACATGTTTAAAACCAACAAACATACAATATCATACATTTGTCCATCATCCAAACAACCTAATTCTAAAAATCATCAAAGCACAAAGCAAATCAAGTAAGTATAGGAAGAAACAAGTCCTTACCTTGTGACCCTACATCCAGGCATCACAAAGGCTTAGCTCAAGCCTTCTCCATCAAGCTCGGGCTTGAGCTGATCACTTCAAGGAAGGAGGCTATTTGGTATGACAAGATGTTGATGATGATGGACTTCAAAAGAAAAAGCCACCACCACAACCAATATACAAGATTTGTACCAAACAAGTAGAGCAAAAATGACCTGGAAATAATAGCTTAAATGAGTATAATCCTAGCTTATTTATTAAGCTAGCTTATCTCTTTAGCTTACAAAAAAAATCTTCTTGAAACTGATTTCTTCTCAAACCTTTGAAACCAAACTGAACTTTGAAGCTTCTTAACAGAAACTTATCAAAACCACAATAACCAATAATGAATTTCCACTTTCACTTCATTTCATAATTGGTTTGAGTTTTTGAAAGATTTTGTCAAGATGACTTTAAAAAAAATCGTTTTTAGAAAACTTCTCTCTCAAACTGATTTTCAACTTTTGAAAATCAAGAACAATTTGGAACTCAGATTATGCTAAATTTAACACCAAATTTTAATAAAGAAAAAGGGATATAATTTAACTCCAACTTTCATTTAAATAAAAAGGATTACAAAAATTATAGCAAAAATCTGGAACAAAGGGACTCTCACAGGTTGAGGTCTCCTTTTATAGGCAAATGGATACAAAGCACTATTCACAAACCCTAGAACTGAATTCCCAATTTTGTCCTTGAGGTCTTCTAGACAAATCTTTGATATGAGCTGTCCAAAATGATCATAGACGTTCATTTTAGCTTTGGGGTTAAGCAAAGAGTATTGGCTGTTGATCTTGACACGTGGCAGTCCTTGGGGAATAAGTTGTGATGTGATGGGTGAAACGGTTTTGGGTGTGGGGTCCTTTGATGAGTGGAGGTTAAGGTTTTATGTGTGGGATAGGTTCCTGGGCGTGTGAATTAAGCGTGGGTAGGGTTAATTTAAATTTACCCTTTGTTTAAGTTGGGATAGTTACTGGGTTCTTGATGGTGAACAGTGGTAAGTTTTGATCCGATATTGTGGGATTGTGTTTGTTTGGCGCGTGTTTGTGCATTCAAACTTTGGGAAAGGCACAAGTAGTCCTTTTTCTTTGGGAAAAGTTGTATAAGAAGTTTTTCAGCCCACTTAAACGTATTCCCTTTGTAATGAAAGTTTCCCTTTTCACATTTTTGGCATAAAACTTTTCCAAAAAGGTTTAAAGGGTTGTTTTTGCCATGTTTTCATATTTGAAGGACTGATTTTGGACTTTGTTGATATTCAAAGGTCTTCAATGTATCTTTGGCTTTATGAGGGACCATAATTGACAAATTAGATTTGATGAGGGACCTTTTTGCAATTTTGACAAAGTTGAAGGACCTTTTTGCAATTTTGACAAAGTTAAGGGACCAAACTTTTAATTATGAATTCACAAGGGTTTTAAGTGTCATTTCTTCATTGTTTGAGGATCAATCTTGCATATCTTCAAGTCTTTAAGGTAAAACTTTGATAATTCATGAACTAGGGCCCGGTTCTTTGTACGGCTTCGTTTCTCGTGTCCGTTTTTCCTTGTTTCTTGTGATCTTTTGCCTTTTTCATGATATCCATACCTAAAACACAAGTAAACAAATACAAGCATAATATATGGTGTTTTCTGACATTTTAATGCACTTAAAGCCCGAAAAGACCGATGAGATCATGTATAAATGCCATCTCATCACTCCCCCATACTAAGCCATTGCCGTGCCCTCACGCAATGCTAGAATAAAGTATCTAAGCATCACAAAAATTCAATTTTATTAACCTTTATTGAAAAGTAAAAGACTTGCAAAAATATTACGAGAATATGTAAAGACATAATTTATGATTTTCATCACGAATGTGACTTTTAGGGTCAAAGAATAGAAACAAGTAAATGTCCCATAGAGTAAACTTCGTCATCCTTGATTGTCATACATTCCATGCTAAGTGCAAAAACAAGATCATTGTTGGTACAAGTCACAATGCTAACACTACTCATACGTATTGTGTAATACTTTTTCTCCCCGCAATCCTAGTTATTATAAAAGGAAATGGGTAACTAGCATTTTTTTGACTATTTGTCACGGATCACAAGTGACTCATATTGACTTATTTGAGTAGTTATTAGTCCGAAAGCAAAGTAGCACGATTTAATTGATAGTTAGCCGAAGGACAAAATCTTTTAAAACGGCTTCTCGTGTATCTCCTTAAGTTCATATCTTGGCATAACTCGTTTCACGATTTGAGACCTTTCTCGGACCGATATTTGGCATGTACTTCATACTTCAAATCTTGGGAAGACGTTCTTGAAATTACGGTCTTCTCTTTATATATTTGGAATTTCTTCACTTGACGTTTTTGAGAGATTCTCCATATTTGGACCACGACTTCATCATTTTTCTTCAATCGTTATTTTGGACTTTGATATACAACGATCCGCCTCCTTTTCGGACTTGGATACTTTTATCCTCAAACCTTGTTAGGGTCTTTTTGGATAGACTTTCTCCGTGATCTTTTGGGGAGTAATTGCTTTTCGCCGTGTGTCTCGATCCTTCATATTGATTTAGGAATAATGATACTTCACATCATCTTGGATCTTTAGCAACAAAATAGAGCTCCTCATGCCTTGTTAGGGCCTTTTTGGATCTTCACCAATCTTCGCATCCCGCTTCAATAAGTTATGCCTTTGCTATGAACTCTATTCAACCACGAGCAACTTTTAAATGATCTTGCGCTAGAAGCTAAGTAACCTTTTAAATCGTACGACCTTACTTATTGCAATTATTTTTATTCCTACTGCATTGATCTTATAGAAAGAAAAAGCCACAATTAAAAACATATGAGTTTTTGAAAGAACATTTTCATGTTCTATGTTTAGCATGATCACTTGTCTAACTCTATTACTTCTCGTTCTTCACTATATAAAGACCTCTAATTAAAGAGACTCGTGAATACTTAGCCATGCAAGTCAAAATTAAGCCAAATTTGGATTAGCTTTCATTAAGACTATATCAAATCAAAGTTTTAGGTTTTCAAGCCACCTACAGGATCTTGCACTTTCTTGGACTTTTTCAAGTTTAGAGAATGCATTTTATAGTTCCCTTGATAAGTGACTAACATCTTTTAGAAACACCAAATATTAAACTCGGCGATTTAGGAAAACCGACGAATCCAGGCATGACCAACATCAAATACTCCTTTTCCTAAAAATACTCCTTTTCCTAATGTGAGAATTTTTAGTGTGACTAACATCGTCTTAGAAACACCAAATATTTTTGACAAAATCAAAAAGGGTTTTCATAAGGAGAGTTTGAAAGGTAAAAAAGGAAAAGATTTTAAATGTGATTTAATTGATTTTTCTACAAATCTAACTCCGTCATCACCACGTGTTTTGAGTGCTACAAGCTCGTCTACTCCTTTCGACGATGCTTTGTGTGGTTTTAGAATAGGGGAAGCCCCTTATGTTCCCTCATCCTTGTCCACCGAGGACGAGATATTCGATCCTGGAATTTCATGTAAAGGGAAATCTCGGTCTTCCACCGATGCAATAAATGGAAACTATATCTATTTTCTTGGTGCGAGTCTACCTCGAGTAGCTCAAAAGTTTGTCTTACCAATTCTCATCTATTTTCTTTAAACCCTTTGGGTTTGTGCTGACACATGATGAAGTAGCGTTGATTTGTTTTTACAATGAAAATGAGAACGCCATTTTCGATCCCGGTATTTTGCACCATTAAAGGACTTAGTCCTTAATACCGGTTGCTGTTTGGGCCTTGTTCATCATGTAAGCCCCACTAAAAATTGACCATACCAAGATTTTCCCTAAATGTTCACATTTTGAGGGGATCGAGTCGAGCTCATGATTCGGTAATCAAAAACGAGGTGCCTCGTGGGGGAGATCCCATGCTTATCCTTTTATGCTTACTAATCACTAATGAGGGGACTTGTATCCTTCCAACTCGTTGTCTTGTGGTTGTTTGTGATTGTGTTATCTAGATCATCATCATCATCTACGATTGAAGACTCTCGTGTTTGTTTACGTGAGCCTCCATCGTTTGCTTGAAGAAGTTTTGCACGAATCCATTGAAATATCCTTTATTGTTCTAACAATTATCTTTTAGCATACTTAATAAACAGCTTTAGATATATTGTTGATCACCCTTTCCATGCTAGATCCTAAGCATTCGATTCTTCGTCTCTAGTATGGGGGTGCTCCACCTTTAGACTCGAAACATTGAGGACAATGTTTACTTTTAGTATGGGGGGTCAATAGATACTTGCTTTGCTACGCCCTCACGTTTTCCAACTTTCAAAGTTATGTTTTGGTGCTAATAAGGCTAAAAATGGCCAAATTTTAAAAATTTTCTTAAGTTTTCATAAGTGTTTTTAAGACACGAATGTATATTTTCCGATGGATAGAATAAGAGCTAATTTTTTACTTGATGGGCATTTGGAGCCATTTACATTCCTTAACCCGCTCAATTCTAGTTTTGCTAGACTTTTATATAAGGAACTTTAAAACGCAAAATTCTTAGCTCATTTCGGGTTAAGAACAAGAACTTTTCGCAAGTTCCTATAATTGATCCTAGAAAGTCACTTATCAAGGGAACTATAAAATGCATTCTCTAAACTTGAAAAAGTCCAAGAAAGTGCAAGATCCTATAGGTGGCTTGGAAACCCAAAACTTTGATTTGATATAGTCTTAATGAAAGCTAATCCAAATTTGGCTTAATTTTGACTTGCATGGCTAAGTATTCACGAGTCTCTTTAATTAGAGGTCTTTATATAGTGAAGAACGAGAAGTGATATAGTTAGACAAATGATCATGCTAAACGTAGAACATGAAAATGTTCTTTCAAAAACTCATATGTTTTTAATTGTGGCTTTTTCTTCCCATAAGATCAATGCATTAGGAATAAATAATAAATTGCAATAAGTAAGGTCGTACGATTTGAAAGGTTACTTAGCTTCTAGCGCAAGATCGTTTAAAAGTTGCTCGGGGTTGAATAGAGTTCATAGCCAAGGCATAACTTATTGAAGCGGGACGCGAAGATTGGTGAAGTATCCAAAAAGGCCCTAACAAGGCATGAGGAGCTCTATTTTGTTGCTAAAGATCCAAGATGATGTGAAGTATCATTATTTCTAAATCAATATGAAGGATCGAGACACACGACGAAAAGCAATTACTCCCCTAAAGATCATGGAGAAAGTCTATCCAAAAAGACCCTAACAAGGTATGAGGATAAATATATCCAAGTCCGAGAAGGAGGCGGATCGTTGTATTCAAAGTCCAAAATAAAGATTCAAGAAAAATGATGAAGTCGTGGTCCTAATATGAAGAATCTCTCAAAAACGTCAAGTGAAGAAATTCCTAATATTTAAAGAGAAGACCATAATTTCAAGAACGTCTTCCCAAGATTTGAAGTATGAAGTACATGCCAAATATCGGTCCGACAAAGGTCTCAAATTGTGAAACGAGTTATGCCAAGATATGAACTTAAGGAGATACACGAGAAGCCGTTTTAAAAGATTTTGTCCTTCGGCTAACTATCAATTAAATTGTGCTACTTTGCTTTCGGACTAATAACTACTTAAATAAGTCAATATGAATCACTTGTGATCCATGACAAATAGTCAAAAAAATGCTAGTTACCCATTTCCTTTTATAATAACTAGGATTGCGGGGAGAAAAAGTATTACACAATTTGGACGTATGAGTAGCGTTAGCATTGTGACTTGTACCAACAATGATCTTGTTTTTGCACTTAGCATGGAATTTATGACAATCAAGGAGGATGAAGTTTACTCTATGGGACATTTACTTGTTTCTATTCTTTGACCCTAAAAGTCACATTCGTGATGAAAATCATACATTATGCCTTTACACATTCTCGTAATATTTTTGCAAGTCTTTTACTTTTCAATAAAGGTTAATAAAATTGAATTTTGGTGATGCTTAGATACTTTATTCTAGCATTGCGTGAGGACACGACAATGGCTTAGTATGGGGGAGTGATGAGATGGCATTTATACATGATCTCATCGGTCTTTTCGGGCTTTAAATGCATAAAAATGTCATAAAATACCATATATTATGCTTTTATTTGTTTACTTGTGTTTTAGGTATGGATATCGTGAAAAAGGCAAAAGATCACAAGAAACAAGGAAAAACGGACACGAGAAACGAAGCCGTACAAAGAACCGGGCCCTAGTTCATGAATTATCCAAGTTTTACCCTTGAAGACTAGAAGATATGCAAGATTCATCCTCAAACAATGAAGAAATGACACTTAAAACCCTTGTGAATTCATAATTACAAGTTTGGTCCCTTAAGTTTGTCAAAATTGCAAAAAGGTCCTTCAACTTTGAAGAAATGGCAAGATTAGTCCCTCATCAAATCTAATTTGTCAATTATGGTCCCTCATAAAGCCAAAGATACATTGAAGACCTTTGAAGATCAACAAAGTCCAAAATCAGTCCTTCGAATATGAAAACATGGCAAAAACAACCCTTTAAACCTTTCTGGAAAAGTTTTGTGCCAAAAATGTGAAAAGGGAAACTTTCATTACAAAGGGAATACTTTTAAGTGGGCTGAAAAACTTCTTATACAACTTTCCCCAAAGAACAAGGACTACTTGTGCCATTCCCAAAGTCTGAATGCACAAACACGCGCCAAACAAACACAATCCCCCAATATCGGATCATAACTTACCACTGTTCACCATCAAGAACCCAGTAACTATCCCAACTTAAACAAAGGGTAAATTTAAATTAACCCTACCCACGCTTAATTCACACGCCCAGGAACCTATCCCACACATAAAACCTTAACCTCCACTCATCAAAGGACCCCACACCCAAAACCGTTTCACCCATCACATCACAACTTATTCTCCAAGTAAAGCCACGTGTCAAGATCAACAGCCTAGACTCTCTGCTTAACTAGTAAGCCATTTTGAACTGTTTTGATCATTTTGGACAGCTCACATCAAATAATCGTCTAGAAGATCTCAAGGAAAATATTGGAAATTCACTTCTAGGGTTTATGAATAGTGCTTTGTATCCATTTGCCTATAAAAGAAGACCTCAACCTGTGAGAGTCCCTTTGTTCCAGATTTTGGCTATCAATCTTTGTAATTCCTTTTTAAGTTAAATAAAATTTGAATTTCATAAAATCTTTGAATTCTCTTTTGTGTTTATTAAAAGTTGGTGTTAGAATAGCCTTAATCTGAGTTCCATTTGATCATTAAGACCTACCTTAATCTTATGGTTAAGGCACGTCTTGGTTTGAAGGTTTTCAAGGTTCAAAATCCTTGAAATCCTAGTTTCTGTTTTGGTTATATACTTGTACTAACCCTTAGCCAAAAGCCTTAAGCTCCTTCAAGCTTGTTGACACCACCTGAGAAGAGATTTAAGCTCTTGGTTGAGTTGTTTGCTCATTTGTGTTGAAGAAATTTCATAATCAAATCCTTGTTCTACTTTGAACATCAGCAGGATTTGATCTTCCTTCTTGAAGAACCTTTGTCTTGTTCTAGTTGTTGAACATGGTCCAAGGAGCATAGTTGGCCCTCCTAGGATGTTGTGGAGGGCAGGTATAATCCCTTGATTAAGTTTCCTCTAAAATTTTCATGTTACTGCCTGTTTTGGATTTGGTGTTTTGATTTTGTGTTCTTGTGTTTAAGGTTGTGATCTTAGTGTTTGATTCTGTTAGTTGTCACCTAGGAAGTGTTTTTGATTCATAAAATCAGTAGGTTATTAGTTAAAATCACAAGTTGCTTTGAAAAATGGTAGATTAAGGGTTGTTTGGGATAACAGCTTGATTTAGGTTTGTGTTGATTTGTGTTGATGCTTTGTTGTGCTTTGTGTTTGTATCTGTTTAGTGGGTGCTAAGTATCATTTGTCTGCAAGTTTTGTGGTTTGAAACACTTAAATCCATCAAAGGGCTATAAAATCTTGTTTACTTGATAAAATTGGCTGTGGTTTAAGGGACACCTAGATATAATCATAGAATAGGGCTAACAAGTGATTAAACCTAGTTAATAACACCAGGGAAGTAGGATTTGAGGCTTGAAATTGGATCTGTGGTCAATTAGATCAGCAAAGTGTGCATGAGTTCTTGTAGTTCATATCAGAAGGTGAAATCTGCTTTGATATTGTTCCATACCTTGTTTCAGTGATTGATTTAAGTTTGTTTGTGCTTATTCATAGTATATATAGCTAGTGTATGCATCTGGTTGAATTTGGAGTGCTTATTCATGCTAAAACTGCTCAAGTGTTCATAATTGCTTAATATCAAGGTCTGTTCTATATATGTGGACTGTTTGCTTAATCTGGGCTTATTGTGTGAACCAATTTGTGATTTCTTTGTTGTTATAGACTCCTTGTTTCCATTTGAATCCAACTGGATCTCTCTAAAAAGCTTGGTCAAATAGTCAAAGTAGTGGAACTCCTTTCCCCTGCTGCTAGCCACTGCTAGTGTATTTTGGTGTTCAGCTTATCAATAAGCTATAATAGCTTATTTTAACCAGCAACAACTTGGATTTTGTAATAGGTGCTCATTATTTGACCCATTTGTTCATACTGGAGCAATTGGTGTGTTGACTTTAGGGTTTGACTAGAAAACCAACTTAATTGACTTTTTCATAAGTGCTTATTGGTTTATTCTGGCTTATTGGTGTTGCTTATTGGAATTTTGTTGATTGTTTTGGCTTATTGAAGTCATTTGTGATATTTTGCAAGTTGAATCAAGTCCTGAGGTGCCCTAAATCTCAAACCCGACTATTTTGTCGTTTTGTGGATTTGTAATTTGCTTATTTCTGGCTTATTGAGTGTTCTTTTTCAAAATTTCTTTTTACAGATCTCTTTAGTATCCCAAGAGAAGGTTGTGTGTTAAATTAGAGCTTATGGCATTAGCTTATTGCTTAATGGGCTTATTGGCCCAATAAGGATAAGCTGTTTGCTTAATAAGCTGTGATAAGCTCACTTTTAGCTTTTGGGCCTTCAGAGTTTTGTGTTTAGAATTAAATTTTGATTCAAATAGGGCTTTTCCAAGTCAATTGGGCCAAGTTTGACTTTTTGGGCCAAAAAGCCCATTTGTGTTGACTGATTTTGGTTTTGGCCCATTTAAGGGCCCAATAGGGGTATTCTGGTCATTTTACTTTCATTTTCTGTTTATTTAGGTTAAAATAAACTAGTTTGCAAGTTATTAAAATTTTTAGAATTTTTGATTTTTAATATTATTTTAATATTATTTTATTATTATTTTTCAAATTTCACATTTTTGCACTTTTTATATTTTTCTTAGTTTAATTACATTAAAATAGGATTTTACAACTTTTAGATTAATTTTATCATCTTTAGATTAATTTTTATAATTATTTTAAGTTTTAATAGTTTTTAAATCATTTTAAATAGTTTTTATTTGTTTAAAAATTTCTAAAAATAGTTTTCAATCTTTTTAGGTCATTTTAGAGGTTTACCAATTGAAAATTCTTTATTTGGGCTTTTTGATAATTAATTTGATTTTTAGGTCTTTAATTAGCATTTAAAAGTTGAATATTTAATTAATTAAAAGGTTTGAAAAAGTTTTGATCATTGGTAAACTCTTAGTTTATTTATTTTGATTTTTGGTGAATTTTTGGTAATTTTTAGAATTAATTTTTATTTTTGAGCTTTTTACGGTTTTACGTTTTGTCGTCGTAGTAATAAATTTTACGTCTTCGTCATTCTCTTTTCTCATCCCCTTCTAACCAATATTAATCTCAAACCTTGCTACATTTTAGTCACACACATATAACTCCTTGGGAAACAAACTTGAACTTCACTTAGGGTCATTTGTACACGGTTTTCCAATACCGTCGTATTTAATACTTTCCACTATTTTACCCTCCTTTGTTTTTCCTAAAGCAAGGGTGTGGTAAAACACTACAATCAGGGACCAAGTAGTATCCATAAAGCGTTGATCTTGCCACCTAGGATTGCTTGGAGAGGAGAGTGTCATGTGATTGGTTAACGGCTTGAATGGTGCGGTCCTTTGGGGTATTGGGATTGTGAATTCAAGCTTGGGATAGGTTTATTTGTGTGGGTGTGGGTAATTTGATTTTACCCTTTGTTTTAAGTGAGGGTAAAACTGGGTTCATCATGGTAAACAGTAACATGTTTGATCTATTTTTAGTGGATGGTTTAGTTGTTTGGCGCAATATACATTCAAATGTTTCATTTGTGGCAACTATGGTCCTCAGCCTTGGGAAAAACTTGTATAACAAGTTTATTTTTCTTGTAAAGTCGTTCCCCTTTGTTAATGAAGTTTTAGAATTCACATATTGGCCACAAAAAGTTTCTAAACAAAGATTTAGGGCTTTTGCAACTTTGATGTAATTACAACTTCAGTCCTTTTGATGTTTAATTCTTTTTAAAGGACTAGAAGTGTAATATTCTTGAACTTCAAGGGCTTCTTTGGATCTTGGACTTTATGAAGGACCATTATTGAAAATTTAGTTTTGTTGAGGAACTAAATTTGCCAATTCTTCAAACTTGGAGGACCTTTTTGTAATTTGACAAACGTAAGGGACCAAACTTGTAATTATGAATATACAAGGGTATTAAGTGTCATTTCTTCATAAATGAAGGATCAATCTTGTACATCTTCAAGTCTTGTTTCTTTGATAATTCCCAAACTAGGGCCCGGTTCATTGTGCGACTTCGTTTCTCGTGTTCGTTGTTCCTTGTTTCTTGTGATGTTTTGTCTTTTTCATGATATCCATACCTAAAATACACAATTAAACAAACACAAGTATATATATGGTATTTTATGACATTTTTATGCATTTAATGCCCGAAAAGAACGATGAGACATGTATAAATGCCATCTCATCAGCGCGCTTCTATGTACAACTTAGGATTAATGATGCAATACTCAGTTCATCCAAATTTTGTCATCATGTTTAAAATATATAGTCATGTTTAATTATGAAATAAAAACTTTATTTCGATAGTAATTACCTAATAGTACCAATTTAAATAATTCATATGAAAATAAGAATTTCATGTTTTCCCTAGATGGTATTATATTTATTATAAAAACAATGAGTGATCTACAAAAGAGTGATGAAAAGTTGTTCACCAAGAACTAATTACGATATGAGCTTAGCCAAATAATCATGAGGTTCATGACATCGATGGCACTCAGGAATACGAAAGAATAATTCGCAACGCAACTCAAATCGAGATGAGTATTCGTTCAATGGTTGCATCACTAATTCGGACATGAGGAAGAAGTAAGCAAAGATAGATAACATCGATACATGTAGAGTTCAGCAATCGAAGATTGTCTTTTCATTAATCACAAACAAGTCAAAAGTGGTATCGTCACACATTATATTTCATCATGTAATCTTTATACTTTATAAAGCATTTATCACTTTTTCTATATTTAGTAGTCTTAAAAATTAAGCCTTAAACATTTCTATATTAAGAAAGATTTATGATACATTGCAATTAAATTAATATATACATATATTAAAACTTATGTTACGTTCTGAAAATTAAAGCCCTTTAATATATTATTTGTAACAACCTTTTAAATTTAATACATACAACTTACGAAAACTGAATGGCCTTTAATGTGTAACTTTGTAACGGCCCAATAATTGTAATTTTGTAACGGTCCAATAATTATTAGAGTCTAATAAACAAATGCACAATATATATAAGTTAGTGATAGTATTCGTGTTACTAAGGTCAGTGATAGTATTGGTGTTACTAAGGTTGCATTGCTATTCAGATTGTACTTTCTGGTTAAATATTGGTAATAAGTGTGAAAAACTTATCCTTTTACCACTTAATTATAATAATAACCAAGCCAAAACGTGTATTTTATGTCGTAAATGTAGAAATTATGCGTGGTTTGTGTTTTTGTTGTGATTTAGGATCAAAATCTGAAAAGGTAAGAAAACACGGTCTTTCACGGGCTTTTATCAAAGAAAAAGACAAAAGACGAAGTCAAAAGATCAAGAGTGCAAAAAGAACGGAAGTCCAAGGCCTATTCTGAAGATTTATCTAAGAAAAGTCTAAAGACAAAAGTTTAATAAAGCCGAAGAACTCAAATCTAAATTAATGAAGAAATTATAAGACGAGTTCAAATAATCCCGAGACAAAGTCGAAAAAGTCGAAGAATTTAGAAGACGAAAAGACGAGAAAGAAAGAAAGAAGGAAGCAACACATGCTTAACCTCCCTAATCACTATAAATACCCTCCTAATGACACATTAGGATGTGTTGGCTATTTTGACAAACTAGTCTTCCATTTTAATTACTTGCTCTTTTCTTAATGTCATTTACTTAATTGCACCTTTAATTACTTGTCTTACACCTTAAATTTGTAAGCTTTTAATTCTTGTCTTTACTTTAATTGTTGAATCTTAATTTTAATCAAGTTTTTATTAATCTCTCATTCTACCTTTCTAGTTCTTGATTTAATCTTTATGCTTATGTGCTTATTGTCATGCTTATTTGATTATTTGTCATGTTTTTATGTTAATGATTGTGTTAGCTTCTTGATTTTATAGCTTATTGTGTTTTTCTTAAATTTAATTAAGTGCTTATTAGTTAATTTTTATAAAAAGTTGTTCTAAAATATTTTTATTTTTTAGTGTTTTTAAAAGTTTTTAAATTTTGGCTTAATTGCTTTTTCTTAAATTCAATTTGGTAAAAGTTTTGGTTAATTGCTTATTTGTTTTTAGCTTAATTTTAGTTTGTAGCTTATTTGATTTTAATTATTATCCGGGTTATGTAAAACCCTCGTATTCCGGATAAAGCCTCCAAAAGCAATATTTCGAATAGTGGACGTTTCAAACATTCCGGATATGCAGCAAGTTGA
Source organism: Glebionis coronaria (assembly GCA_025667525.1). Lineage (NCBI taxonomy): Eukaryota > Viridiplantae > Streptophyta > Magnoliopsida > Asterales > Asteraceae > Glebionis > Glebionis coronaria. The sequence continues at coordinate 512,233 of JANFOE010000881.1, forward strand.
GAATTCCGGATAAGCCCAAGAACCAAAGATTCAGGCTAAGTGTTCTGTCGTTATTCTGGATAAGCAGTTCGAGAGTTATTCCGGATAAGGAGTCGTTTGAGGATATTCCGGATAAGGGTTAATACCTTATTCCGGATAAGGGTAACTTCTGGTTATTCCGGATAGTATTACAAACCGCATTCCGGATAAGCTGAAGAAGGATTATTCCGGATAAGCTGCAGGACAACATTATTCCGGATAAGAGGTCATTGGAGATTCCGGATAAGGGAATAAACGTTATTCCGAATAACTGTTTTAGGTGATATTCCGGATAAGGTGACAGTGTATTCCGGATAAGCTTTGGCAGGGGATTCCGAATAAGCATCTTGATTATTATTCCGGATAACAAGCTGGAAAGTTATTCCGGATAAGGGTGTTGTATTCATTCCGGATAAGGAGCTAGGGGATTCCGGATAAAGGTGATAGCTTTATTCCGGATAAGCAGTACTTTGTTGGGTATTCCGGATAGTGACAGTATTTTGGATTCCGGTCAGGTGCTGTTTACTTCCTTTTTATTTTCAAGCATTCATTTTTCCCGCCATTTTTCTTAAGTTTTATTTTAATTGTCTTTCTTTATTTTCAATTTCAAGTTTACATTTTTATTACTTTGTCAAATTTATTTTTCGTCACGCTTTAATTTGAAGTCATTTAATTAATTTACTTTTTAAAGTTTTAATATTGCACCATTTACATTTTAATTAGTTTTAGATTTAATTAACCGTCATTTATTTTAAAGTCTTGCAATTTAATTTTACTACAACGACCAATATATTTGTTTTCCACCAAAAGACGACTGAGTCGCACTTAAACCAATAATCAATTCGATTAGACACACACAACGAACTTAATTTTTATACTAGGCAAAAGCCTATTTTTCAAATGGCGCCGCTGCCGGCTCTTTTCGTAAAGATTAACGGTTTTCTGTGAGAGACGCGTTGAATTTTGGGATCCGTTCACTCGTGAACGTTATTTTTCTTGCTCAAAAATTTTCAAAAAATCCTTAAAAATTAAAAATTGTTAAAAATCCATAAAAATTAAAAGTTTTCAAAAATCCAAAAAGATTTTTATTTTTATTTTTACACGTACATATATATTCTCTATTTCTTTGGTATCTTTTTCTTTTGTTTTGCAGGTGCATGCGTACTAGATCTTCAACTTATTCTGAGCCCCAGACTCGTGAAGATTTAGTTATGGCAGGTGTGCACAACAACAATAATCCACCCCACCCCAACATGAATAACAACAACAATGTTCCCCCACCCGATCTTAGAACGATGGAGGAGCTTTGTCAACCTACAATGAATGGACGAGGAGGACCGATTGCGCCGATGTAAATCACAACTCCTGAGTTTTCGTTGAATCATCACATGATCCAACAAGTTCAAAACACTTGTCCATTTCGCGGATTACTGGATGATGATGCCAACAAACACCTCGACAAGTTCATTACCGTTACTCAAAGCATGAAGTTGCCCGGGGTTACTATGGATTTTCTTCGCCTTCACCTATTTCCACACACCTTATCCCATCATGCCGAAAAATGGTTTGATCGTCTTCCGAAGAATTCAATTCATACTTGGGATGAGATGACTCAACGATTTTTGTCGCGCTACTTTCCACCATCCATGGTCACGAGCCTTCGAAATCAAATTAGTGGATTTACTCAAGAACCCGATGAATCACTTTTTGATGCTTGGTAACGATATAATGTTTTGATCGATCGATGTCCAAACCACAACATGCTCCCCGTCACCATAATTGATACTTTCTACAACGGTTTAACTTTTCGTGATCGTGATACGATTAATGCAGCCGCCGGTGGCACATTTATGAAAAGAAGACCCGAGGAGTGTAGAGAGCTTATCGGGAACATGACTACTCATCACAAAATTGGGATTCATCCGCATCTTCAAGATCAAACCTGAGAGTCAATGTTTCTTCTACTTCTTCAAACCCTGATATCACCAAATTGACCCGCGCAATGGTCGAAATGAGCAAAAACATGCAACTTTTGGCTACACAACAACAACAAGTTAAAGCTGTTGCAACTTCTTGTGAGACTTACATGGGTCCTCATTCATACACTTATTGTCAATCTACTCATGACAATCCGGAAAACGTGTATGCGGCTTATGGTAATTATTCAACGGAAAACCATCAAGCTCGACCTCAAGGTGATCGTAACTTGCTAAGTTACCGTTCTAACAACTTTCTTTCACCCGGTTTTTCTCCTCAAAACCACAACCCCAAAACTACAATAGAAGCAATCCAAACCCACCTCGAGCTTCTAATCCTTATCACCCACCCGCTCAAAAAACACCACCCATTAATCATAATGTTGAAGCTTTTATGAGAGCCCAAGGAGAGCAAATCAAGAATCTGCAAAGCCAAATCATCAATTTGAAAGGAGATATCACTAAGCAAGGGAATGATATTAGATCCGAGCTTCGACATGATATACAAACCTCTTTTAGCACTCAAACAGATTATTTTTAAGAATATGCTGGCTAGTTTCTTACCAACTACTCAACCCTCTACTTCGGGCTCTCGACCTTCAAATACCGTCACCACCCCAAGAGCGAATGTGAGTACTATTACTACACGCAGTGGAGCTACCTTAGTAGGACCATTTACAACTCCCCCAGTTACTCCATCTACACCTCCTCCACCACCATTTATCCCTACTACTCCCACGCCTAGTATTAGTTCTCCATTCCCGTCTCCACCTATGCATGAAGAAGCACCCAAAAAGAACCCTTCACCAACCCCACCTTCCACCTATAAACCCAATATCCCTTATCCTTCTTGTAACACCCCATTTTGATAATGGAAATGTCACATGAAATTATGGCGTGTCATCAAAGCATACAAGGAAAAATGTCTAAACATTACTTGACCATAAAAGGAAAATACCGGAATCAAACATCGGCAGTCCAAAAGTAAAGCTCGTCACACACAAACATAGTATAGTAAAGGAAAGGACTAAACATTATCCATAGCAATTGTATCATAAGAAAGTAAATGCATAAAGTAAAGAAGGCTAGACAGCTTCCAGTCCATATGCACGTACTCTTAGTGTCTACGAGCGTCCCTGAGTACCTGCCGTTTTGGGAACATAGAAAAGGAAAACGGCTGAGTAAATATGCTCAGTGCACGGATGTACAATAAAGCATGAATAGGATAAGCATATAACATATAACATCGGAAGAAAACTAAGTCCCGAGTCACCTGGTTAAGTCTTGATAAAACTGGTTTAATAGTTTGAAAGTCTTATGTTTATCTTATAAAAACTGTTTGTCATATTTTACCATTAGCCAATATAGGTCATGAAAATCCACCGTGCATGAATACATGGAGGGGTGACCTCATCATGAAAATTAGAGGGGCTGCCTCTAATTTAATATACTGGTTTTTGGGTAGGAGGGATCAACTCCTTGTGAAGGATGCAAGGCACACACCACATTCACCATGAAATCCTGACTAAAAACATGTAACTAGGATGCACCCATACGCCCCACATGATAAATATAATATAAATGGCCAAAAGCTGAAGGGACGCCACGAGAAATCACTCCGCCGTGGTGAAGTCATAACATCAGTGCCTCTAATGTTATGGTTATGGTACCTCCATAACTAGGTGAAACTAGTCATGCATGTATATGGCTATAGGTAATCTTAATTAAACATAAGCAATCAAACACGTAACTTATACTACGGGAAAACAGTTGGCTGCATACGGGGAATCCTAATAAGAAAAGCATGTCCATACTGAAAGGACGGGAATCCGTACCTTATGTCCAGTGAACGAAGAAGATGAACTGAGAGGAATCCTATTTCTGAATCACTAGTGCTACATAAATACATACATGAATAAGTATCTGCTTACTAAATACGTAGCTGGTTTTATGTCATGTCTTAGCTTATTTTGTATGTTCTTACCATGTTTTACTGTTTTTAAGCCTTAAACCGTGTTTATCTTATATTTTGTTTAATCTGATTAAGTATTTCTGGTATTTCATGTGTTATTATACTTACTGTGTAATAATAAGTAACTTTCCAAAAATAGCAGGTTTCTTAAAATAGAAAGTTTCCAAAAATAGAAAGTTTCCAAAAATAGAAAGTTTCCAAAATTAGAAAGTTTCTAAAAATAGAATTACTGCTTAAAATATATAAGTTTCCAAAAATAGAAAGTTTCCATAAATAGATCAGCTGCTTTAATTAAATAAGTTTCCATAAGTAGATCAGCTGCCTTAATTAAATAAGTTTCCATAAATAGATTAGCTGCCTGAAATAAATAAGTTTCTAAAAATAGAAGGTTTCCATAAATAGATTAGCTGCCTTATTTAATTAAGTTTCTAAAAATAGAAAGTTTCCATAATTAGAAATAAGCTGGTTAAATAAGCTAAGTATATAAGCCTAAGTGTTTTCATAATTATTTTCTAAGTCATATGATATAATGTATAGTTTAATAATTCATGTAATTAAATCAAAATATAGGTTAAAATATTTATTTAAAGTATAACATGTTTTTAATTAAATAAAGTTAAATACTTAGGTTAAAACATGTATTATTATATATTAATGTAACACCCGTGAAAGTGCCGTATGATGCTAAGTTATTGTCTCAAGAGCTGTTCAGTATGAGCATCTCTCTTAAGTTGTGGCTCACTTGTGGATGTGATATCCCGAGCCCAACGTCATTTATTTAATCCTATTTTACGTATATTTTTGAAATTTTTAAGAATTTTTATCGTGGAATTATTTGACGGTTTAAGTTGAAACCAACGTTTACGGTCGTAATTTAACGTTTGACGACTTAAGAAGAACCGATAACGACTACGATACCGACGGATGCCCAAAATTTACCTTTTATTATCGGTTGATCGATATTTGAGTTTTTCGAGATTTTATTTTATTACGTGTTAAGTCGAGTCGAAACCATGTGTATATTCGTTTTGTGTGCGTTTCAACCTTTGGAAAGTAATTTTTACAAATCCCGACACCCACAATTTTTCAAAATCAACTAGTAAGTCATTTCCCGCATATTATTGTGCCGTTTACGAATGAGGCCAAAAGAAAACCAAAATGGCAAAACAAGCCCCTCCAAACTTTACAAAAGGGAAAGGACTAAACACACATACACAAAAATCATTCAAAAAAATTTTCTTCTCTTCCTCCTTTTCTCACCTAGGCCGTCGGCCACCATAAGCCCCACCACCACCACCATTATTTTTTTGATTTGATCAATTCCAAGCTTAGACCACTTCTCAAAAACCTCTTGTAAGTACTTTTAAACCATCAATTTCAACATGCATTAACATTAATTTTTCAAGAATTAAAGATTTTTCAAAAACGTGTTTTGGTGTAATTAAACTAGTGGGATGTTTAATTCATGTGTTTATAAGGATGAATCATCCATAAAACATAATGGGGGTTTTGATTTGTGTCCTCCACAGCCCCTTAAAGCCACGAAATTTTTGGGTGTGTTCAAGGTGTTTGACGAAATGTCATGGGTTTGTGTTTATAAGGGTGTTTTTAGTGTTTTTAAATTGTTTAAACACATTGCATGCTTGTTTTTAGGATTTTGATATATGAGGTTGATGATCAATAGGGGATTAGGACTGAAAATATGATTTGGTTGTGATTAGGGAAGCTTAGGATGATGCCTAGAGGTGATAAATAGGTTTGGAATCGAGCCTAAGTATGATTTTGGTATGGTTAAAATTAGGCAGAAAGTTTAAGACATTTTTGTAAAAATAATTTTTCCTACAGGTCTAGATAGTTAGATGTAGTTATGGAGTGTCTTCTTAGCTTTAATTTGGTATAAGGTAGAGCTCGTGACTCCAAACGAGCCAGAAGTTATGAGGTTTTAAAGATCGTGTACCGGGAGACGAGAACTTTCATAATCCGAATTTATGTTTAGTTTTAGTCAAATCCCGAGGACCACAAGTATGAGTTGGTAAAAGGGCAAAGGTCAAATTTTGGTCACAAACCTGTGTAATTGAGTCTATAAGTGGACTTAGGAGTCAAAGAGGTCAAAGGTGCATTTCAAATAGGTCAAAGAAGTCCAAGTTGGTCGAAGTACAATTTCAGTCCGAAAAATGTAGGTTTAGTAATGTGTTGAGTAACGGGTCGTAAAAGCGAAAACTTTTAATGGGATTAAAAATGGGTTTTCTACAGGTCTTAAGGTATTTTTGAGAATTTTCTAAATTTTTATAACAAGGGTAAAGTCTAGTAAAACAACCCATACTTTTGGTAAGTATCGGCGAAGTCGTGAAATGGATAGTAACTATAATTACGTAGGTAAATGGTATAGGTCTAGTAACAACTACTTGTTTGATTTTGGCGTGAGTTTTCATAAGCATTGAGTGTGTTTGCATTTGCGTGTGTTTAGTACAATGATGTACGCGGAGTATTGATTTGGTTTACGTACCTTGATTTTTAGGTCAAGTGTTTGATTTTCCCGGGCATCCACGTCGTTGGTGACATTTCTCGTTACGTCTTCGCTAGAACCACTACTACTACGCAAGGTGAGTCTATAGCCTCGCTCTTTACTTATTTCAAATGTTTTTAACCCGCGAGGGGGATACATGCTAATTTAAATGAAAATGAACATAAGTCTTGATTGATTGTTGGACCCGAATGTTGCCTCGAAATTGTGTTGAGTACCTAGTTGCAAAAGACCCTAATTTCATGAACTATTAACTATTGTCTTGCCCTCAAGAAGGGGGAAATAGCCGCTTATACAATTTGTAGTACTACGGGGCTAACGACCCAATGCTAGCCGAGAAGCTGTACGTTGAGTAAGTTCTGCGGTAGATTATCTTGTATGAGAGATAAGGTATAATTGCAACTGATGCCTTTAGAAGGGGCACTGGTTTCATCTGAATCACGCCGGTAATTATTACGCGGGTGATTGAGTTAACGGATTAGTGTCATGAGCTTAAACACAATTGTCATAACCTTGAAAATAGATTGTGAGTACGACAATGCTATTAAATGATCATGATTGGTTTTTAACACTTATGTTCAACTGATGTTTTGATAAACCTATAGATTCGCTCAACCTTTGTGTTGACGATTTTAAGCATGTGTTTCAGGTAACCAGGATTGTTAGCAGCGGAGCATGCGAGGATGGAAGTTGTGGTGGCTTGGCGGTCTACTTTGTTTTCCTCCCTTTTGCACTTAAAAATTTTATACTATGTCATGTGAATGAAAATGTATTTTTGGGTTGAGATTCAATGGGGACCTAAACGCAAACTCTATTTTGTATTACCTTGGGATTTGGAAAACTGTAGACTTTGATGTTTTAATCAATCTTTAATTTATGTTTAAACTTTTATGTCTCTTTGAGTCGTTTAATATAGCTTATGTGTGATGATAACTACGTAGCACCCAAATGTTGTAGTTCCGCTGCGCATAGCATTTGTGGGGGTGTTACAGATTGGTAATCAGAGCCATGAGTTATAGAGAACTAGGTCGTTTTGAAAAATCCTAAACTATAACTTTTGGTGTCGTAAGAAATTGTCCAAGCACACAACTATCCTGCATGGCTCCGGTAAGAATTCTTTAGCATTGCTTTATATTTTAGATGTATCCCTCAAAATTGATATGAATTCCCTAAGTATTTAGTAAGCAAATACTTTGAGATATATATTGAGATATATTGTTTTGTACGTTGAGTACTTATCATCGTAATTTGCAAATTCTTGTAAGATTATCTTATATGTTGCATGTAATTGGCATAACGGGCTACATTGCATTACATGGCAACACCGCGTTGTAATCCTACGTGTATGTAGGAATGGTTGTATGTATAAGTATGTATATACTATGGTATTTAAAGGCATTGCACGGGAAGCAATGGTCCTTGAGTAATTATCGTACATTAAAATGCGGTTTTGTTGAGAATTCGGCCTTACCGCTAATTATCAATCTTGATAATTAATTTATTGTTCGAATAACCGAATATGAACCTCGTTTGATATCCTAGATACGTAAATGATGCTTCGTAACATATTTTATATCGACTAGATCGATCTCGATTGTCGTTATCGCACCGTGATGTGTCATTTTGGACATTTTCTTTTGAAACGTAATTTACTTACGTATTACTTTATTTCCTTTATTCCTAATGGGTTTGATATGTTAGTTCACGTAACTATAACATAGACGAAGTATAATCGACGATGCGTATATTGGGGCGGCGAATCATGTGTGTATATTATGAAACGTGGTTGAGGCGTGTTGACATTAAATCGTTGTTTACTATTCTACTTGAATTTTAAAGATGTGTTTTAAAATAGACTGGCGTTGTGATCAAGCGCGATAACTTGGAATTTGGTTGGTTTTTGTGTTAATTTTGTGGAGTACGATTTCGAGACTCATCCGAGGCCGATAACAACATTTAGTTGACATACGTATTCTCGTTCCATTTATTTCATTTTGTTTTGTTGATTCATTATTTTGAAGTTAATATTTTACATGACGAGGTCCGGCATTTGTGCAAGTTAAGTAAGCATCGAACTTTGTTGATTGAATGATTTATACATAAAGTGTTTTATATATTTAATATTTGGTGAATGAAACTTTTGGATAAAAATGACGTATGATGTGTTTTGTAACAAGTAAAATTTGTGTAGAGAATAAACGGACATTGTGAAATTATTTTCCTTCAACCTTGGTTGGTAAATCGGAATAAGTAATTATTATTACTCGTAAAAATCCTTGTTTTCATATATTAAAATTTGATACTAAAAGATTGTGATGGACTTGTTAAGAATTTGTTTAAATTAGTTCGAGAAAGGAGTTATAATAAAATTTGCGAGATGACTATTGAGTATATGTAGCTTCGGATTTAGTATGAAATAATTTTCGGGTCAATGTAGCAAACTTTTGGCATAATTTGTAATATAGAGTAGAAAAATTGGTCATATATTTTGGAGGTAGAAACTTTGTGAAAATTGGTTTATTTTAAACATAAGGTTATGTTTACGTATGCATTGGTGTAAACTAGAACTCGTCACTCGTTGTAGTAAATAAACTGGGATAAAATCGGAATATACACTTTAAGTATGAAATTATAATGCTTGAAATAAAATTTTAAACATTGATGGAACGTCATTGGAAATCATTTGTTTGTTTAATTGTCATTATAGAGAATCAATATGTGTAATTTGATGATGCTTGTTTAAAATCGTTTGAAAAATCTTTTATTTTATTCCGCGACGAGATGTGTTAATTTTAAAATCACTTGATAATGGGCTAATGATTAAAAGTTGAATTTTATATATATTTTGGAAATAATTGAAATAAGCATTTTGATCACCTACTTCATTTTTAGTCACACACATATAACTCCTTGGGAAACGAACTTGAACTTCACTTAGGGTCATTTGTACACGGTTTTCCAAAACCGTCGTATTTAATACTTTCCACTATTTTACCCTCCTTTGTTTTTCCTAAAGCAAGGGTGTGGTAAAACACTACAATCAGGGACCAAGTAGTATCCATAAAGCGTTGATCTTGCCACCTAGGATTGCTTGGAGAGGAGAGTGTCATGTGATTGGTTAACGGCTTGAATGGTGCGGTCCTTTGGGGTATTGGGATTGTGAATTCAAGCTTGGGATAGGTTTATTTGTGTGGGTGTGGGTAATTTGATTTTACCCTTTGTTTTAAGTGAGGGTAAAACTGGGTTCATCATGGTAAACAGTAACATGTTTGATCTATTTTTAGTGGATGGTTTAGTTGTTTGGCGCAATATACATTTAAATGTTTCATTTGTGGCAACTATGGTCCTCAGCCTTGGGAAAAACTTGTATAACAAGTTTATTTTTCTTGTAAAGTCGTTCCCCTTTGTTAATGAAGTTTTAGAATTCACATATTGGCCACAAAAAGTTTCTAAACAAAGATTTAGGGCTTTTGCAACTTTGATGTAATTACAACTTCAGTCCTTTTGATGTTTAATTCTTTTTAAAGGACTAGAAGTGTAATATTCTTGAACTTCAAGGGCTTCTTTGGATCTTGGACTTTATGAAGGACCATTATTGACAATTTAGTTTTGTTGAGGAACTAAATTTGCCAATTCTTCAAACTTGGAGGACCTTTTTGTAATTTGACAAACGTAAGGGACCAAACTTGTAATTATGAATATACAAGGGTATTAAGTGTCATTTCTTCATAAATGAAGGATCAATCTTGTACATCTTCAAGTCTTGTTTCTTTGATAATTCCCAAACTAGGGCCCGGTTCATTGTGCGACTTCGTTTCTCGTGTTCGTTGTTCCTTGTTTCTTGTGATGTTTTGTCTTTTTCATGATATCCATACCTAAAATACACAATTAAACAAACACAAGTATATATATGGTATTTTATGACATTTTTATGCATTTAATGCCCGAAAAGAACGATGAGACATGTATAAATGCCATCTCATCAGCGCGCTTCTATGTACAACTTAGGATTAATGATGCAATACTCAGTTCATCCAAATTTTGTCATCATGTTTAAAATATATAGTCATGTTTAATTATGAAATAAAAACTTTATTTCGATAGTAATTACCTAATAGTACCAATTTAAATAATTCATATGAAAATAAGAATTTCATGTTTTCCCTAGATGGTATTATATTTATTATAAAAACAATGAGTGATCTACAAAAGAGTGATGAAAAGTTGTTCACCAAGAACTAATTACGATATGAGCTTAGCCAAATAATCATGAGGTTCATGACATCGATGGCACTCAGGAATACGAAAGAATAATTCGCAACGCAACTCAAATCGAGATGAGTATTCGTTCAATGGTTGCATCACTAATTCGGACATGAGGAAGAAGTAAGCAAAGATAGATAACATCGATACATGTAGAGTTCAGCAATCGAAGATTGTCTTTTCATTAATCACAAACAAGTCAAAAGTGGTATCGTCACACATTATATTTCATCATGTAATCTTTATACTTTATAAAGCATTTATCACTTTTTCTATATTTAGTAGTCTTAAAAATTAAGCCTTAAACATTTCTATATTAAGAAAGATTTATGATACATTGCAATTAAATTAATATATACATATATTAAAACTTATGTTACGTTCTGAAAATTAAAGCCCTTTAATATATAATTTGTAACAACCTTTTAAATTTAATACATACAACTTACGAAAACTGAATGGCCTTTAATGTGTAACTTTGTAACGGCCCAATAATTGTAATTTTGTAACGGTCCAATAATTATTAGAGTCTAATAAACAAATGCACAATATATATAAGTCAGTGATAGTATTCGTGTTACTAAGGTCAGTGATAGTATTGGTGTTACTAAGGTTGCATTGCTATTCAGATTGTACTTTCTGGTTAAATATTGGTAATAAGTGTGAAAAACTTATCCTTTTACCACTTAATTATAATAATAACCAAGCCAAAACGTGTATTTTATGTCGTAAATGTAGAAATTATGCGTGGTTTGTGTTTTTGTTGTGATTTAGGATCAAAATCTGAAAAGGTAAGAAAACACGGTCTTTCACGGGCTTTTATCAAAGAAAAAGACAAAAGACGAAGTCAAAAGATCAAGAGTGCAAAAAGAACGGAAGTCCAAGGCCTATTCTGAAGATTTATCTAAGAAAAGTCTAAAGACAAAAGTTTAATAAAGCCGAAGAACTCAAATCTAAATTAATGAAGAAATTATAAGACGAGTTCAAATAATCCCGAGACAAAGTCGAAAAAGTCGAAGAATTTAGAAGACGAAAAGACGAGAAAGAAAGAAAGAAGGAAGCAACACATGCTTAACCTCCCTAATCACTATAAATACCCTCCTAATGACACATTAGGATGTGTTGGCTATTTTGACAAACTAGTCTTCCATTTTAATTACTTGCTCTTTTCTTAATGTCATTTACTTAATTGCACCTTTAATTACTTGTCTTACACCTTAAATTTGTAAGCTTTTAATTCTTGTCTTTACTTTAATTGTTGAATCTTAATTTTAATCAAGTTTTTATTAATCTCTCATTCTACCTTTCTAGTTCTTGATTTAATCTTTATGCTTATGTGCTTATTGTCATGCTTATTTGATTATTTGTCATGTTTTTATGTTAATGATTGTGTTAGCTTCTTGATTTTATAGCTTATTGTGTTTTTCTTAAATTTAATTAAGTGCTTATTAGTTAATTTTTATAAAAAGTTGTTCTAAAATATTTTTATTTTTTAGTGTTTTTAAAAGTTTTTAAATTTTGGCTTAATTGCTTTTTCTTAAATTCAATTTGGTAAAAGTTTTGGTTAATTGCTTATTTGTTTTTAGCTTAATTTTAGTTTGTAGCTTATTTGATTTTAATTATTATCCGGGTTATGTAAAACCCTCGTATTCCGGATAAAGCCTCCAAAAGCAATATTTCGAATAGTGGACGTTTCAAACATTCCGGATATGCAGCAAGTTGAGAATTCCGGATAAGCCCAAGAACCAAAGATTCAGGCTAAGTGTTCTGTCGTTATTCTGGATAAGCAGTTCGAGAGTTATTCCGGATAAGGAGTCGTTTGAGGATATTCCGGATAAGGGTTAATACCTTATTCCGGATAAGGGTAACTTCTGGTTATTCCGGATAGTATTACAAACCGCATTCCGGATAAGCTGAAGAAGGATTATTCCGGATAAGCTGCAGGACAACATTATTCCGGATAAGAGGTCATTGGAGATTCCGGATAAGGGAATAAACGTTATTCCGAATAACTGTTTTAGGTGATATTCCGGATAAGGTGACAGTGTATTCCGGATAAGCTTTGGCAGGGGATTCCGGATAAGCATCTTGATTATTATTCCGGATAACAAGCTGGAAAGTTATTCCGGATAAGGGTGTTGTATTCATTCCGGATAAGGAGCTAGGGGATTCCGGATAAAGGTGATAGCTTTATTCCGGATAAGTAGTACTTTGTTGGGTATTCCGGATAGTGACAGTATTTTGGATTCCGGTCAGGTGCTGTTTACTTCCTTTTTATTTTCAAGCATTCATTTTTCCCGCCATTTTTCTTAAGTTTTATTTTAATTGTCTTTCTTTATTTTCAATTTCAAGTTTACATTTTTATTACTTTGTCAAATTTATTTTTCGTCACGCTTTAATTTGAAGTCATTTAATTAATTTACTTTTTAAAGTTTTAATATTGCACCATTTACATTTTAATTAGTTTTAGATTTAATTAACCGTCATTTATTTTAAAGTCTTGCAATTTAATTTTACTACAACGACCAATATATTTGTTTTCCACCAAAAGACGACTGAGTCGCACTTAAACCAATAATCAATTCGATTAGACACACACAACGAACTTAATTTTTATACTAGGCAAAAGCCTATTTTTCAAATGGCGCCGCTGCCGGCTCTTTTCGTAAAGATTAACGGTTTTCTGTGAGAGACGCGTTGAATTTTGGGATCCGTTCACTCGTGAACGTTATTTTTCTTGCTCAAAAATTTTCAAAAAATCCTTAAAAATTAAAAATTGGTAAAAATCCATAAAAATTAAAAATTTTCAAAAATCCAAAAAGATTTTTATTTTTATTTTTACACGTACATATATATTCTCTATTTCTTTGGTATCTTTTTCTTTTGTTTTGCAGGTGCATGCGTACTAGATCTTCAACTTATTCTGAGCCCCAGACTCGTGAAGATTTAGTTATGGCAGGTGTGCACAACAACAATAATCCACCCCACCCCAACATGAATAACAACAACAATGTTCCCCCACCCGATCTTAGAACGATGGAGGAGCTTTGTCAACCTACAATGAATGGACGAGGAGGACCGATTGCGCCGATGTAAATCACAACTCCGGAGTTTTCGTTGAATCATCACATGATCCAACAAGTTCAAAACACTTGTCCATTTCGCGGATTACTGGATGATGATGCCAACAAACACCTCGACAAGTTCATTACCGTTACTCAAAGCATGAAGTTGCCCGGGGTTACTATGGATTTTCTTCGCCTTCACCTATTTCCACACACCTTATCCCATCATGCCGAAAAATGGTTTGATCGTCTTCCGAAGAATTCAATTCATACTTGGGATGAGATGACTCAACGATTTTTGTCGCGCTACTTTCCACCATCCATGGTCACGAGCCTTCGAAATCAAATTAGTGGATTTACTCAAGAACCCGATGAATCACTTTTTGATGCTTGGTAACGATATAATGTTTTGATCGATCGATGTCCAAACCACAACATGCTCCCCGTCACCATAATTGATACTTTCTACAACGGTTTAACTTTTCGTGATCGTGATACGATTAATGCAGCCGCCGGTGGCACATTTATGAAAAGAAGACCCGAGGAGTGTAGAGAGCTTATCGAGAACATGACTACTCATCACAAAATTGGGATTCATCCGCATCTTCAAGATCAAACCTGAGAGTCAATGTTTCTTCTACTTCTTCAAACCCTGATATCACCAAATTGACCCGCGCAATGGTCGAAATGAGCAAAAACATGCAACTTTTGGCTACACAACAACAACAAGTTAAAGCTGTTGCAACTTCTTGTGAGACTTACATGGGTCCTCATTCATACACATATTGTCAATCTACTCATGACAATCCGGAAAACGTGTATGCGGCTTATGGTAATTATTCAACGGAAAACCATCAAGCTCGACCTCAAGGTGATCGTAACTTGCTAAGTTACCGTTCTAACAACTTTCTTTCACCCGGTTTTTCTCCTCAAAACCACAACCCCAAAACTACAATAGAAGCAATCCAAACCCACCTCGAGCTTCTAATCCTTATCACCCACCCGCTCAAAAAACACCACCCATTAATCATAATGTTGAAGCTTTTATGAGAGCCCAAGGAGAGCAAATCAAGAATCTGCAAAGCCAAATCATCAATTTGAAAGGAGATATCACTAAGCAAGGGAATGATATTAGATCCGAGCTTCGACATGATATACAAACCTCTTTTAGCACTCAAACAGATTATTTTTAAGAATATGCTGGCTAGTTTCTTACCAACTACTCAACCCTCTACTTCGGGCTCTCGACCTTCAAATACCGTCACAACCCCAAGAGCGAATGTGAGTACTATTACTACACGCAGTGGAGCTACCTTAGTAGGACCATTTACAACTCCCCCAGTTACTCCATCTACACCTCCTCCACCACCATTTATCCCTACTACTCCCACGCCTAGTATTAGTTCTCCATTCCCGTCTCCACCTATGCATGAAGAAGCACCCAAAAAGAACCCTTCACCAACCCCACCTTCCACCTATAAACCCAGTATCCCTTATCCTTCTTGTAACACCCCATTTTGATAATGGAAATGTCACATGAAATTATGGCGTGTCATCAAAGCATACAAGGAAAAATGTCTAAACATTACTTGACCATAAAAGGAAAATACCGGAATCAAACATCGGCAGTCCAAAAGTAAAGCTCGTCACACACAAATATAGTATAGTAAAGGAAAGGACTAAACATTGTCCATAGCAGTTGTATCATAAGAAAGTAAATGCATAAAGTAAAGAAGGCTAGACAGCTTCCAGTCCATATGCACGTACTCTTAGTGTCTACGAGCGTCCCTGAGTACCTGCCGTTTTGGGAACATAGAAAAGGAAAACGGCTGAGCAAATATGCTCAGTGCACGGATGTACAATAAAGCATGAATAGGATAAGCATATAACATATAACATCGGAAGAAAACTAAGTCCCGAGTCACCTGGTTAAGTCTTGATAAAACTGGTTTAATAGTTTGAAAGTCTTATGTTTATCTTATAAAAACTGTTTGTCATATTTTACCATTAGCCAATATAGGTCATGAAAATCCACCGTGCATGAATACATGGAGGGGTGACCTCATCATGAAAATTAGAGGGGCTGCCTCTAATTTAATATACTGGTTTTTGGGTAGGAGGGATCAACTCCTTGTGAAGGATGCAAGGCACACACCACATTCACCATGAAATCCTGACTAAAAACATGTAACTAGGATGCACCCATACGCCCCACATGATAAATATAATATAAATGGCCAAAAGCTGAAGGGACGCCACGAGAAATCACTCCGCCGTGGTGAAGTCATAACATCAGTGCCTCTAATGTTATGGTTATGGTACCTCCATAACTAGGTGAAACTAGTCATGCATGTATATGGCTATAGGTAATCTTAATTAAACATAAGCAATCAAACACGTAACTTATACTACGGGAAAACAGTTGGCTGCATACGGGGAATCCTAATAAGAAAAGCATGTCCATACTGAAAGGACGGGAATCCGTACCTTATGTCCAGTGAACGAAGAAGATGAACTGAGAGGAATCCTATTTCTGAATCACTAGTGCTACATAAATACATACATGAATAAGTATCTGCTTACTAAATACGTAGCTGGTTTTATGTCATGTCTTAGCTTATTTTGTATGTTCTTACCATGTTTTACTGTTTTTAAGCCTTAAACCGTGTTTATCTTATATTTTGTTTAATCTGATTAAGTATTTCTGGTATTTCATGTGTTATTATACTTACTGTGTAATAATAAGTAACTTTCCAAAAATAGCAGGTTTCCTAAAATAGAAAGTTTCCAAAAATAGAAAGTTTCCAAAAATAGAAAGTTTCCAAAATTAGAAAGTTTCTAAAAATAGAATTACTGCTTAAAATATGCAAGTTTCCAAAAATAGAAAGTTTCCATAAATAGATCAACTGCTTTAATTAAATAAGTTTCCATAAGTAGATCAGCTGCCTTAATTAAATAAGTTTCCATAAATAGATTAGCTGCCTGAAATAAATAAGTTTCTAAAAATAGAAGGTTTCCATAAATAGATTAGCTGCCTTATTTAATTAAGTTTCTAAAAATAGAAAGTTTCCATAATTAGAAATAAGCTGGTTAAATAAGCTAAGTATATAAGCCTAAGTGTTTTCATGATTATTTTCTAAGTCATATGATATAATGTATAGTTTAATAATTCATGTAATTAAATCAAACTATAGGTTAAAATATTTATTTAAAGTATAACATGTTTTTAATTAAATAAAGTTAAATACTTAGGTTAAAACATGTATTATTATATATTAATGTAACACCCGTGAAAGTGCCGTATGATGCTAAGTTATTGTCTCAAGAGCTGTTCAGTATGAGCATCTCTCTTAAGTTGTGGCTCACTTGTGGATGTGATATCCCGAGCCCAACGTCATTTATTTAATCCTATTTTACGTATATTTTTGAAATTTTTAAGAATTTTTATCGTGGAATTATTTGACGGTTTAAGTTGAAACCAACGTTTACGGTCGTAATTTAACGTTTGACGACTTAAGAAGAACCGATAACGACTACGATACCGACGGATGCCCAAAATTTACCTTTTATTATCGGTTGATCGATATTTGAGTTTTTCGAGATTTTATTTTATTACGTGTTAAGTCGAGTCGAAACCATGTGTATATTCGTTTTGTGTGCGTTTCAACCTTTGGAAAGTAATTTTTACAAATCCCGACACCCACAATTTTTCAAAATCAACTAGTAAGTCATTTCCCGCATATTATTGTGCCGTTTACGAATGAGGCCAAAAGAAAACCAAAATGGCAAAACAAGCCCCTCCAAACTTTACAAAAGGGAAAGGACTAAACACACATACACAAAAATCATTCAAAAATTTTTTCTTCTCTTCCTCCTTTTCTCACCTAGGCCGTCGGCCACCATAAGCCCCACCACCACCACCATTATTTTTTTGATTTGATCAATTCCAAGCTTAGACCACTTCTCAAAAACCTCTTGTAAGTACACTTTTAAACCATCAATTTCAACATGCATTAACATTAATTTTTCAAGAATTAAAGATTTTTCAAAAACGTGTTTTGGTGTAATTAAACTAGTGGGATGTTTAATTCATGTGTTTATAAGGATGAATCATCCATAAAACATAATGGGGGTTTTGATTTGTGTCCTCCACAGCCCCTTAAAGCCACTAAATTTTTGGGTGTGTTCAAGGTGTTTGACGAAATGTCATGGGTTTGTGTTTATAAGGGTGTTTTTAGTGTTTTTAAATTGTTTAAACACATTGCATGCTTGTTTTTAGGATTTTGATATATGAGGTTGATGATCAATAGGGGATTAGGACTGAAAATATGATTTGGTTGTGATTAGGGAAGCTTAGGATGATGCCTAGAGGTGATAAATAGGTTTGGAATCGAGCCTAAGTATGATTTTGGTATGGTTAAAATTAGGCAGAAAGTTTAAGACATTTTTGTAAAAATAATTTTTCCTACAGGTCTAGATAGTTAGATGTAGTTATGGAGTGTCTTCTTAGCTTTAATTTGGTATAAGGTAGAGCTCGTGACTCCAAACGAGCCAGAAGTTATGAGGTTTTAAAGATCGTGTACCGGGAGACGAGAACTTTCATAATCCGAATTTATGTTTAGTTTTAGTCAAATCCCGAGGACCACAAGTATGAGTTGGTAAAAGGGCAAAGGTCAAATTTTGGTCACAAACCTGTGTAAATGAGTCTATAAGTGGACTTAGGAGTCAAAGAGGTCAAAGGTGCATTTCAAATAGGTCAAAGAAGTCCAAGTTGGTCGAAGTACAATTTCAGTCCGAAAAATGTAGGTTTAGTAATGTGTTGAGTAACGGGTCGTAAAAGCGAAAACTTTTAATGGGATTAAAAATGGGTTTTCTACAGGTCTTAAGGTATTTTTGAGAATTTTCTAAATTTTTATAACAAGGGTAAAGTCTAGTAAAACAACCCATACTTTTGGTAAGTATCGGCGAAGTCGTGAAATGGATAGTAACTATAATTACGTAGGTAAATGGTATAGGTCTAGTAACAACTACTTGTTTGATTTTTGCGTGAGTTTTCATAAGCATTGAGTGTGTTTAGTACAATGATGTACGCGGAGTATTGATTTGGTTTACGTACCTTGATTTTTAGGTCAAGTGTTTGATTTTCCCGGGCATCCACGTCGTCGGTGACATTTCTCGTTACGTCTTCGCTAGAACCACTACTACTACGCAAGGTGAGTCTATAGCCTCGCTCTTTACTTATTTCAAATGTTTTTAACCCGCGAGGGGGATACATGCTAATTTAAATGAAAATGAACATAAGTCTTGATTGATTGTTGGACCCGAATGTTGCCTCGAAATTGTGTTGAGTACCTAGTTGCAAAAGACCCTAATTTCATGAACTATTAACTATTGTCTTGCCCTCAAGAAGGGGGAAATAGCCGCTTATACAATTTGTAGTACTACGGGGCTAACGACCCAATGCTAGCCGAGAAGCTGTACGTTGAGTAAGTTCTGCGGTAGATTATCTTGTATGAGAGATAAGGTATAATTGCAACTGATGCCTTTAGAAGGGGCACTGGTTTCATCTGAATCACGCCGGTAATTATTACGCGGGTGATTGAGTTAACGGATTAGTGTCATGAGCTTAAACACAATTGTCATAACCTTGAAAATAGATTGTGAGTACGACAATGCTATTAAATGATCATGATTGGTTTTTAACACTTATGTTCAACTGATGTTTTGATAAACCTATAGATTCGCTCAACCTTTGTGTTGACGATTTTAAGCATGTGTTTCAGGTAACCAGGATTGTTAGCAGCGGAGCATGCGAGGATGGAAGTTGTGGTGGCTTGGCGGTCTACTTTGTTTTCCTCCCTTTTGCACTTAAAAATTTTATACTATGTCATGTGAATGAAAATGTATTTTTGGGTTGAGATTCAATGGGGACCTAAACGCAAACTCTATTTTGTATTACCTTGGGATTTGGAAAACTGTAGACTTTGATGTTTTAATCAATCTTTAATTTATGTTTAAACTTTTATGTCTCTTTGAGTCGTTTAATATAGCTTATGTGTGATGATAACTACGTAGAACCCAAATATTGTAGTTCCGCTGCGCATAGCATTTGTGGGGGTGTTACAATTAATAATATAACCTAAGTCAAGTTAATTAATTAATTATAATCATGGTGTTTAAATAATTAATTAATTATAAGTCTAAAATATAAAATACTTAGGTTAATTAATTTCATGATTATTAATAATTAAAATAACCTAAGTCATGTTATTAAATTAATCATGTCATTTTATTAATTTAGTTTTTAACATAAGATCATAAAACATAAAAACTAAACATACACCATGAACCGGATCTAGAATCAAAACCATGAACCGGTCATGAAATCGACACCGTACCCCGAACCAAATCGGGGTACCCCGTGCCTTGATGCTGCCTTGGGACCCACACCCACCAACCAAGACCATATGGTCTTGGTGGTCGGTTGGCCAAACCGAAACCACTTTGGGTTCAGGGAAGGCTGCGGCCAAAAACAAATACCCCTTAAACCATACTTTTGATATTATTAAACCTCAATTTATGTTAGATCCATGTTTATTTATTAGGTTTTTGTAAAAAAACATGGCATGTTCTTGATTTATTAAAAGATCAAATCAAAAGAAAAAGTTTAAAAAGGATTTACCGAATTCGTGGATCAAAAGGACGAAGAACAAACACGATCACCAACTAATAATCCAAGATCCAAGATCAACAACCACCTCCTTGTGGTATTTGTAGGGTGGCGGCACAAAAAGAACAAGGAAGGAGGGTTTTTAGGTTTTTGCTAAAAATCTTCTGTAATTGTAAATGAGTAGTGAAAAATCCCTTTTTCCCTTTTAGTAAAATTTGACAAATGGGCTTGGCCCATTTCTCCTTGTAGCCGCTGGTAGGGGGCCCCACTTGGGGTACCCGTACCTTTTTCCGTGTCTCGATGTTAAGTTACACGTTCGTGATTATTTGTGTTCGCGTTTTAAGTGTTCTCGTTACGTAAATACCGTGATCTAATATATTTAATTACGCTCGTAATAAATATATATACGTAATTAATAATAGTTCGTGTTTTAATTACGTTCATGATTTCATGATCGCATGTTCGTGATTAATTATCGTCAAATAATTATTACTTGATCGTGCGTAGTAAATACTTATCGTGTTCTAACACGTACGTAATACGTAAAATCCTAACACGTAATCGTAATCATGCTATATTAGGAAAGTTTAAATCTAGTACGTACGATCTTAAGGGTACTATTCATGGTAAAAGCATGCGGGTTTTACAACTCTAAGAATAATTCGTCCCTGAATTATAGATAAAGTAAACTGGAAAAGAAGAACATACCCGAATTCAAAATATGAAATGAGGGTAAGAAGCCCGGATAGACTCCTCTGTTTCCCAAGTGGCTTCCCGCTCGGTATGATCCCTCCAAAGAATTTTGACGAATGGAATCGTCTTCTTTCTCATGACTCGTTCTTGTCTGTCAAGAACTCGTTCGGGTTCTTCTATAAAAGTGAGATCTTCACGTATCTGTTCCAGTGGATACTGAACCATGTGAAGGGGATGATACTGGTACCCTCTGAGTAAGGACACATTAAACACATTGTGCACATGCAAAAGCTGCGGAGGTAACACCAATCGGTAAGATACTTCACCGACTCGTTCAATGATATCAAACGGTCCGATGAAACGAGGACTGAGCTTCCCTTTAATCCCGAAGCGTCTAACACCACGTGTCGGCGAAACCTTAAGGAAGACGTGATCTCCTACATTAAAGTGTATATCCCTACGATGCTTATCGGCGTAACTCTTCTGACGTGACCGTGCCTCCTGAATTTTCTGCTTAGCTACCACGATCTTCTCATTGGTCATCTCTATGATTTCCGGTCCTTCAAGTGTTCGCTCACCAACCTGATCCCAGCAGATTGGGGCGCGACACTTTCTGCCATACAACATCTCAAATGGAGCACACTTGATACTTGCGTGCCAACTGTTGTTGTATGCAAATTCCACCAAACAGATGTAATCGTCCCAATCACCCGTCCATTCCAACGCACATGACCTCAACATATCTTCCAATGTCTGAATGGTTCGCTCCGACTGTCCGTCCGTTTGAGGATGAAAAGCCGTGCTAAGCTTAAGTTGTGTACCCCAAGCTTTCTGCAGACTTTTACAAAATCGCGAAGTGAATCGAGGATCTCTGTCTGAGACGATGCTGGATGGTGCACCGTGGAGTCTCATGATCTCTCTTTTGTACGTATCTGCGAGTTTACTTACCAGATCTTTCTTGCGGATCAGTAAGAAATGAGCTGATTTGGTAAGTCGATCAACGATAACCCAAATTGCATCGTGCTTCCTCTTGGTAGGCGGAAGACCAGTAACAAAATCCATGGTGATTTTGTCCCACTTCCACTCTGGAATGTCTAACGGTTGAAGGAGACCGCCAGATCGCTGATAACTTGCTGGCAGGTAAGACATTTGGAGACGTAAGTGGCCACATCCTGTTTCATACCACTCCACCAAAAGTACTGTTTGATGTCATGGTACATCTTAGTCGAACCAGGATGTATAGAGAATGGGGAGCTATGAGCTTCAACTAACAAAGCTTCCCAGAGTTCTTGGTCATCAGGAACACAAAGTCTCGTGCCCTGCCATACGATACCATCTGCATCTACTCTGAATTCTGTCTGCTTCTCCAAATTATGTACTATCGCCCAGATTTCTCCGTCATCCTTCTGAGCTTCCTTGATCTTAGATAGTAACTCGGGTTCTATTCTAAGATTAGCCCAGTAACCGTGCTGTCCACGTACCATGATCTTGATGTCTAGTCGCTCCAAGTCTCTGATGATTTCCTCTTCGATCTTAATGCCGTTGATCATTCCGGACTTCCTACTAAGAGCATCTGCTACTACATTTGCCTTTCCGGGATGATACTGTAGATTAATGTCATAATCCTTCAACAGCTCTAACCATCTCCTCTGCCTCATGTTGAATTCACGCTGAGTGAAGATATACTTCAAGCTCTTGTGGTCCGTGAAAATGTCACACGATTCTCCGTATAATTAGTGCCTCCATATCTTCAATGCAAACACGACTGTAGCAAGTTCCAGGTCGTGCGTGGGGTAATTTTCTTCATAAGGCTTAAGCTGCCGTGAAGCGTACGCGATCACTTTCGCATGTTGCATGAGAACACAGCCAAGTCCCTTCCCCGATGCATCACTGTAGATTTGAAATCCACCCGTACCAGATGGTAGAGTAAGAATAGGTGCAGATACTAGCTTCTGCTTCAGGTCTTCAAAGCTCTTCTCTCGATCTTCAGTCCAGACGAATTTCTCCCCTTTCCGCATCAGTTTGGTCAATGGTAGTGCTAGGAGGGAAAAGTTCTCCACGAACCTACGGTAATAGCCAGCTAAGCCTAAGAAACTGCGGACTTCCGTCGCTGATGTTGGCCTTGGCCACTTAGTAATGGCCTCAACCTTCGCTGGATCCATAGTGATTCCTTTTGCTGATACAATGTGACCCAAGAATGCCACCTTGTCTAACCAGAACTCGCACTTGGAGAATTTAGCATACAACTGCTTCTGGCGAAGAATCTGTAGTACTGTATGAAGATGGTCTTCGTGTTCCTCCTTGGACTTTTAGAAAAGCAGGATGTCATCGATGAAGACAATGACGAACTTGTCCAGAAATTCTTAGAAGATTCGGTTCATCAAATCCAAGAACATTGCTGGAGCATTTGTCAGGCCAAATGGCATAACTACAAACTCGTAGTGGCCATAATGGGTACGAAAGGCAGTCTTAGCGATGTCCTGCTCCTTGACCCGTAGCTGATGATAGCATGACCTAAGATCAATCTTGGAGAAGTGTTTGGCCCCTTGGAGTTGGTCAAACAGATCGTCAATACGTGGCAGTGGATATCTATTCCGAATGGTAATCTTATTGAGCTCGCGATAGTCTATGCAAAGACGCATACTGCCGTCATTCTTCTTAACAAACAAGACCGGTGCGCCCTATGGAGATGCGCTCGGTCGAATGAAACCTCGTTCAAGAAGTTCTTGCAGTTGATCCTTCAGCTCCTTCAGCTCTATGGGAGCCATACGATAAGGAGCCTTGGAGATTGGTTCAGCTCCTGGAACCAACTCGATACTGAATTCCACTTCTCGTGCAGGTGGTATGCCCGGAAGTTCTGCTGGAAAAACATATTGGAATTCCGACACTATAGGTTGATCCTGAATTGATAGGGATTCAACATCCATGTCGTGAACCGTAGCTAGATAACCCTCGCAGCCATGTGACAGTAGTTCACGCGCTTGCAGGGTGGATATGACTTGTACAGACCGTCCGGGTATGAACCCATTATGAATTTACTCTGGTGCATTAACATCACCGAAGATAACTCGATATGAATGGCAGTCTATGGTAGCATGATGCTTGGATAGCCAGTCCATGCCCAAAATCATGTCAAAGTCATTCATGTCCAGCGGAAGTGCGTCGACAGGACGAACCTTATCGTCAAATTCTAGGGGAAGACTCTTGTATACATGGGTGATTAATACAGAGTCCCTTAAAGGCGTGGAAATAGTAAGCCTATTTTCTAGTGGCAAGGGAGGCATCCTAATGTTCTTAGCATAAGCAGTAGAAATAACCGAGTGAGTAGCACCCGTATCGAAAAGAACACATGCAGCTTGACCATACATATACAAGATTCCAGTGATGGTACCTGTAGACTTGTTGGCCTGGTCTCGAGATGTCGTGTAGACACGCCCGGTAGTAGGAGGCGGCTTGGTATTAGCATGTCCCGATGTACCCTCCATCTCGCCCTTACGGCAATCCTTCATAATATGGCCAGGAAGACCACACTTGAAACACGCATCAGTATTTCGGCGACATGGTCCTGGGTGCCTACGGTGGCAAGTAGAGCAAAGAGGATGAGTGTATCCTCCAACAGGTGCTCTGGCTGGCTGGGAACCTGATGAAACATTTACATAAGACATGATAGTTGGGTACAAAGATCAAAGCGGATAATCGTAAGATTGAATACCAGTGATAGCTGGACGGCTAGGCTGCGAACCTCTCTGGTTCTGGTCCCTACCGTTTCCATGGTTCCTGGTAGAAGTTTTGCTAAAGTGTCAGAATATGAGTTATAACATGAAATCATACGGAAAATGCGTAAGTATTAGGACATGCTGCTGTTGGAGTGCCTAGCGTTGTTACGGTAATTTTCATTACCGCCACGCCTATCCGTAGCAGAACGATCGTTAGTCTGACAGTTTCCCTTGGGCTGATGAGGCTGCTGCTGAGTAGCCGGCTGAGACCGGTCCCCAGTTTTCTGCCTGAAAGATACATTTAAAGAGATGAATAATTGACATATGGAAAGTATACGGATTGGTCACCGCTTGAATACGAAGGTTTACCTTTTGTCGGGTCTTTCAGCTTCCCCGAACTCATCTCTCTCCTGCAGCATCTCCAGTTTTCGTGCCGCATCGGCCACTTGTTCTACAGTGTTGAATGTAGCACACACCAGATTGTTTGCGACCGATGTACGAAGAGCCCATCTAAAGTGATGTGCCTGCTCTTCAGGAGTACCTGCTGCCGCACCAAGGAAGCCAGCTAAGCGAAGAAAGCGCTGCATAAACTCGTTGCTATTCTCCCCAGCTCGCTGTCGGATCCCATGGTACTCTCTCTTGAGCTTGTCCTGCTCAGCCTCGGGAAAGAACTGCTCCATCACCCTGTCCTTGAACTGAGCCCAAGTCAAACCAGCAACCCACTCGTCACCACCTTCAGACTGCATCAATGCTAACCACCAGTTGAGTACATCGCCTTCTAACCGATAGCATGCCAACCTCGCCTTGTATGCGGGGTCACAGCCCATAGCGTTGAAAATCTTCTCGATGTGTGCCAACCAGCTTTCAGCATCACTGGGGCTATCTGTCTTCTCAAAAGCTCGAGGGCGGAGCTTGTTGAATCTCTCCAGCCATACTGCTAATGTCACTGGAGGAGGAGGAGGATGTGCCTGATTATGCTGCTGATAGTTGGCAGCTTGAACTTCAGCCCTGATATCATTCCTCAGTTGAGGAAGAAAAGCTTGCATAGCAGCCTGAATTGCAGCATTGAGCTGCTCCTGTTCGCGTGTGAGAACCATCTGACTATAACATAAAACATATGATTAAACAGATCAAAACATAAAATATATGTATATATACATGAAAAAAAATTTATACTAAAATTTCACGAGAAAAATTGTATGCAAGAAAATTTTGTGTATGAATGCATGATGCAGTTTTATGAAAACTTTTGTATGCTCGAGAGTGAACGCCTCTGGTCAGTTCACCCAAAACAAAAGACATAGCGAGGGGACGCCTATGGGTCGGTCCCAAATCTAAAAGTATCGATAAAACACATGCGACTAAATAGGGCCAGTCCTGTACCAACCATTACTTAGTCAAAAAAAAATCTACGACAATGACATGTATATGTATGCTTAAAAATGATGAATGCATGAAAACAACTGTCAGTTCTAGGAAGACCGTAGTGACTACCCACTAATCACAGGTCATATTTGAGAGCCTACAGGTCGAAGCCTTGGCTCTGATACCATAATCGTAACACCCCATTTTGATAATGGAAATGTCACATGAAATTATGCCGTGTCATCAAATCATACAAGGAAAAATGTCTAAACATTACTTGACCATAAAAGGAAAATACCGGAATCAAACATCGGCATTCCAAAAGTAAAGCTCATCATACACAAACATAGTATAGTAAAGGAAAGGACTAAACATTATCCATAGCAATTGTATCATAAGAAAGGAAATGCATAAAGTAAAGAAGGCTAGACAGCTTCCAGTATGCACGTACTCTTAGTGTCTACGAGCGTCCCTGAGTACCTACCGTTTTGGGAACATAGAAAAGAAAAACGTCTGAGCAAATACGCTCAGTGCACGGATGTACAATAAACCATGAATAGGATAAGCATATAACATATAACAGCGGAAGAAAACTAAGTCCCGAGTCACCTGGTTAAGTCTTGATAAAACTAGTTTAATAGTTTGAAAGTCTTCTGTTTATCTTATAAAAATTGTTTGTCATACTTTACCATTAGCCAATATAGGTCATGAAAACTGTGCATGAATACTTGGAGGGGTGACCTCATCATGCAAATGAGAGGGGCTGCCTCTAATTTAATATACTGTTTTTTGGGTAGGAGGGATCAGCTCCATGTGAAGGATGCAAGGCACACACCACATTCACCATGAAATCTTGAGTAAAAACATGTAACTAGGATGCACCCATACACCCCACATGATAAATATAATATAAATGGCCAAAAGCTGAAGGGACGCCACGAGCAATCACTCCGCCATGGTGAAGTCATAACATCAGTGCCTCTAATGTTATGGTTATGGTACCTCCATAACTAGGTGAAACTGGTCATGCATGTATATGGATATAGGTAATCTTAATTAAACATAAGCAATCAAACACGTAACTTATACTACGGGAAAACAGTTGGCTGCATACGGGGAATCCTAATAAGGAAAGAATGTCCATACTGAAAGGACGGGAATCCGTACCTTATGTCCAGTGAACGAAGAAGATGAACTGAGAGGAATCCTATTTCCGAATCACTAGTGCTACATAAATACATACATGAATAAGTATCTGCTTACTAAATACGTAGCTGGTTTTATGTCATGTCTTAGCTTATTTTATATGTTCTTACCATGTTTTACTGTTTTTAAGCCTTAAACCGTGTTTATCTTATATTCTTTTTAATCTGATTAAGTATTTTTGGTATTTCATGTGTTATTATACTTACTGTGTAATAATAAGTAACTTTCTAAAATAGCAGGTTTCCTAAAATAGAAAGTTTCCAAAAATAGAAAGTTTCCAAAAATAGAAAGTTTCCAAAAATAGAAAGTTTCTAAAAATAGAATTACTGCTTAAAATAGATAAGTTTCCAAAAATAGAAAGTTTCCATAAATAGATCAGCTGCCTTAATTAAATAAGTTTCCATAAGTAGATCAGCTGCCTTAATTAGATAAGTTTCCATAAATAGATTAGCTGCCTAAAATAAATAAGTTTCTAAAAATAGAAGGTTTCCATAAATAGATTAGCTGCCTTATTTAATTAAGTTTCTAAAAATAGAAAGTTTCCATAATTAGAAATAAGCTGGTTAAATAAGCTAAGTATATAAGCCTAAGTGTTTTCATGATTATTTTCTAAGTCATATGATATAATGTATAGTTTAATAATTATTTCATGTAATTAAATTAAACTATAGGTTAAAATATTTAATTAAAGTATAACATGTTTTTAATTAAATAAAGTTAAATACTTAGGTTAAAACATGTATTATTATATATTAATAATATAACCTAAGTTAAGTTAATTAATTAATTATAATCATGGTTTTTAAATAATTAATTAATTATAAGTCTAAAATATAAAATACTTAGGTTAATTAATTTCATGATTATTAATAATTAAAATAACCTAAGTCATGTTATTAAATTAATCATGTCATTTTGTTAATTTAATTTTTAACATAAGATCATAAAACATAAAAACTAAACATACACCATGAGTCGGATCTAGAATCAAAACCATGAACCGGTCATGAAATCGACACCGTACCCCGAACCAAATCGGGGTACCCCATGCCTTGATGTTGCCGTGGGACCTACACCCACCAACCAAGACCCTATGGTCTTGGTGGTGGTCGGTTGGCCAAACCGAAACCCCTTTGGGTTCGGTGAAGGCTCCGGCCAAAAACAAACACCCCTTAAACCATACTTTTGATTTTATTAAACCTCAATTTATGTTAGATCCATGTTTATTTATTAGGTTTTTATAAAAAAACATAACATGTTCTTGATTTATTAAAAGATCAAATCAAAAGAAAAAGTTTAAAAAGGATTTACCGAATTCGTGGATCAAAAGAACGAAGAACAAACACGATCACCAACTAATAATCCAAGATCCAAGATCAACAACCACCTCCTTGTGGTGTTTGTAGGGTGGCGGCACAAAAAGAACAAGGAAGTAGGGTTTTTAGGTTTTTGCTAAAAATCTTCTGTAATTGTAAATGAGTAGTGAAAAATCCCTTTTTCCCTTTTAGTAAAATTTGACAAATGGGCTTGGCCAATTTGTCCTTGTATCCGCCGGTAGGGGGGCCCACTTGGGGTACCCGTATCTTTTTCGTGTCTCGATGTTAAGTTACACATTCGTGATTATTTGTGTTCGCGTTTAAGTGTTCTCGTTACGTAAATATCGTGATCTAATATATTTAATTACGCTCGTAATAAATATATATACGTAATTAATAATAGTTGGTGTTTTAATTACGTTCATGATTTCATGATCTCATGTTCGTGATTAATTATCGTCAAATAATTATTATGTGATCGTGCATAGTAAATACTTATCGTGATCTAACACGTACGTAATACGTAAAATCCTAACACGTAATCGTAATCATTCTATATTAGGAAAGTTTAAATCTAGTACGTACGATCTTAAGGGTACTATTCATGGTAAAAGCATGCGGGTTTTACACTTCTCGCTTAGACAAGGCCAAATTGCAAACCAAGGATGACATTCAAGTGTCGAACTATTTGAAGAAGATTTCGGGACTGACCATCACCTTTAGCCTTGTTGAAGCTCTAGCCCAAATGCCTAAATTTGTTAAGATGTTTAAGGAATTGCTTAATAAGAAGGAGAAGATGGCCGAGTTTGTTAATACTCGATTGAATGAAAACTGTTCTGCAGTCCTTCTTAAAGAACTTCCGGAAAAACTTGGATATCCCGGTCGTTTTGTGCTCCCATGTAATTTTAACCAAACCGAAGAATTTACTGCCTTAGCCGATCTCGGGGCAAGTATAAATCTGATGCCTTTAAGTGTTTGGAAAAATTTATCATTACCTGATCTTACACCAACGAATATGACTCTTGAGCTAGCAAATCGCACTCTCGCTTACCCCGTTGGTATTGCTGAAGATGTGTTTATTAAAGTTGGCAACTTAACTTTTCCGGTCGACTTTGTTGTTGTTGATTATGAAATGGACCCTCGTATTCCGTTAATACTTGGTCGGCCATTCTTGAGAACCGGAAAAGCATTAGTCGATGTTGCTGAAGGTGAGCTCATTTTAAGAGTCGGGAATGAGGCACAAGTTTTTAAAATGAGGAAGATCACAACCAAATCAAATGGAAGAGAATCAGCGAATATGATCAATGTACTTGATGATTTTGTCGTCTACAACAATGATCAATGTACTTTTCCGGTCGCCTTTAAGTGTTTGGAAAAATTTATCATTACCTGATCTTACACCAACGAATATGACTCTTGAGCTAGCAAATCGCACTCTCGCTTACCCCGTTGGTATTGCTGAAGATGTGTTTATTAAAGTTGGCAACTTAACTTTTCCGGTCGACTTTGTTGTTGTTGATTATGAAATGGACCCTCGTATTCCGTTAATACTTGGTCGGCCATTCTTGAGAACCGGAAAAGCATTAGTCGATGTTGCTGAAGGTGAGCTCATTTTAAGAGTCGGGAATGAGGCACAAGTTTTTAAAATGAGGAAGATCACAACCAAATCAAATGGAAGAGAATCAGCGAATATGATCAATGTACTTGATGATTTTGTCGTCTACAACAATACTCTATTCGATTCTTGCTATGATAATCCACTGTTCGAAGATGATGTGGATGATTCTCTCTCCAATTCTGATCCTCCACCAATTTATGATTCTCCACTGATCTATGATGCTTATGATGATGATTCTAGTTCCGATGGGGATGATTATGATAATTTTACTTCTGAGTATCCAGACATGCCCACTTATGATGATTTTGATGAGGCTGATACTCTCTCGAGTGATTCTTCTCATGATGACCTTGCACCTACTTTTGATGAAGATCCTCCACCAACCATGCTTGATCCTACTTTGGATGACTACTCATTTGAGGAAGACTTTGCTACTTTTCTCAATACCTACTTCCCAAATAAGAGTGATTATCCTCCTTTGGACTTTGATGATTATGGTCTTTATCCTCCTTTGGATATGAAGAAACCCGTTTCAAAGGAGAAGAAGCCAGACGACACCGATATCTGCAGTACTTATGTCTTGACACCTCTCTATCCACCTTCTGAGGATGAGATTGTGCGATTTATGAGCGGATCCTCTTCAAATTCTACTAAGCCTGAGTGTTATTTTCCCCTAAAGGAAAAGGTGTTCGATCCCGGTATTGAAATTTTCAAGCCATCTCAATATCTATCTGATGAAATAAAAGGAAAGATTTTTGGAGATATGCTTGCACCTCATCACACTTTCTACCACATGCTCAATCTTTGCTTAAGGGAAACTGGCCTACTCTTCTTTGGCTTTCCTTGTCCGCCTTAAGCTTGTGCTATTTGATGGATGAAAACCATGTATTTGATCCCGGTGGATATTTTTCAAGCTTCTTCCTATGCTAATCAAGGTCGAGTCAGGCTCACGACTCGGTTAACAAAAACAAGCGCTTCTCGGGAGGCAACCCACAGTATCTATCCTTTACTTTGTTTTTATAATAAGTGTAGGGGAGACCCTAGTATGTGTTTGTTGTTTTCTTTCTTATCATGTGTAGGGATTCGACCTTTCAAAGATCCATTCTTGATGACTTTTGACGACCCGTGATTCCGTGTACCCGTCTTCCTGGTTCTATCCTAAACTCTTTTGATTCTCTATTTTATATCCTTCAGTATTAAAATAGGAATCACTTTAGTTGTCTCTTCATTAGAAAGATTTAAACAACGTGCACAATGTCCTAAGTGTAGGGGAGCTTACTTCCACATGCTTAAACATTGAGGACAATGTTTATATTAAGTATAGGGGGGACTTCTATCGAAGTTAAGTGGGCTTTTCCTTGTATTTTTCTTCATTTTAACCTGAAAATCAAATTTTTCGACATTTTTCAAAATTTTTAATCTATTTTGGCCTATTAGTTTTACCTTTGTTATAGTTATTTTCTTTCTTTGCTAGAATAAATTTTAATAAAGTTGTCTTAATTTTTCAACGTTGTGAATCTTTTGACTCAACCCGAGTTTACTTATCTAAGTTTACTCTAGCTAGTATCCTTAACGTGTTTAAGTCAAGTTTGGCTAGGATTTTATTTAGGGAGCTTTAAAACGTGAAAGTCTTAACTCTTACGGGTTAAGAACAAGAACTTTTCGCAAGTTCCTATAATTGATCCTAGAAAGTCGTTTATCAAGGGAACTTTAAAATGCGAATTCTAAACTTGAAAGAGTCTAAGAAGTTGCAAGATCCTATAGATGACTTGAAAACCCAAAACTTTGATTTAATAGGCTAAGCATCCACGAGTCTCATTCCTTGAGATTCTAGATTGTGGAGAACGAGAGTTGATAGAGTCAATTATAAGTTTGGTATTCTTTCATGAATTTATGTGAGTTAATTATGAGCTTTCTCTCCCATCTCTTGTTAATAAATTTAATTGCAATAAGTAAGGTTGTACGATTTGAAAAGTTACTTAGCTTCTAGCCCAAGATCGTTTAAAAGTTGCTCAGTATTAATTAGAGTTCATAGCCAAGGCATAACTTATTGAAGCGGGATGCGAAGATTGACGAGTCCGAAAAGGCCCAAACAAGGCATGAGGGCTACATTTTGTTGCTAAAGATCCCAAGTGATGTGAAGAATCATTTATCAAAAATCAATATTAAGGATCGAGACACACGACGAAAAGCAAATACTCCCGTAAAGATCATGGAGAAGTCTATCCAAAAAGGCCCTAACAAGGTATGAGGATAAATAGATCCAAGTCCTAAAAGGAGGCGGATCGTTGTATATCAAAATCCCAAATAAAGATTGGAGAAAAATGAAGAAGTCGTGGTCTAAATATGAAGAATCTCTCAAATAGTTCAAGTGAAGAAATTCCTATTATGAAGAGAAGACCATTATTTCATGAACGTCTCTCAAGATTTGAAGTATGAAGTCAATGCCAAATGTCGGTCCGAGAAAGGTCTCAAATCGTGAAGCGAGTTATCCCAAGATATGAACTTTATGAGGTCCCGAGAAGCAGTTTTAAAAGATTTTGTCCTTTAGCTAACTATTTATTAAATCGTCCTACTTTATTATCAGCCTAATAATTATCGAAATAAGTCAACAATGCATCCTCGTGATCATTCAAGACAATAATAAAATATAAGAGATACACCTAGGAATAAGGGAGTCTAAGTGAATAATTGGCCCACATGAGTTTGTGTTAGTTTGCTAACTTATAATAACAATGATCTCGTTTTTAAGCTTGGTATGGGGAACGTGAAACTTGAGGATGATAATCATTCATGACATTCCAAAACCCCAAGGTAAGTTTTTGATTTCTTTACTTGATTTCTTCCTTTATATATTTTGTCTCTTTAGTAAAGGCCAATGTGGATTGATTATGATGGAAAATGTAAAACTTGCTTTGTAACTAATGCATTGCATGAGGACATTGCAATGGTCAAGTGTAGGGGATTTAATAAGTGTGAAAACACTTATCCTTTTACCACTTAATTATAATAATAACCAAGCCAAAACGTGTATTTTATGTCGTAAATGTCGGAATTATGCGTGGTTTGTGTTTTTGTTGTGATTTAGGATAAAAATCTGAAAAAGGAAGAAAACGCAGTCTTTCACGGGCTTTTATCGAAGAATAAGACAAAAGAAGAAGTCAAAAGATAAAGAGTGCAAAAAGAACGGAAGTCCAAGGCCTATTCTGATGATTTATCGGAGAAAAGTCTAAAGACGAAAATAAAGCCGAAGAACTCAAGTCTAAATTAATGAAGAAATTATAAGACGAGTTCAAATAATCCCGAGTAAAGTCAAAAAAGTCGAAGAATTTAGAAGACGAAAAGACGAGAAAGAAAGAAAGAAGGAAGCAACACATGCTTAACCTCCCTAATCACTATAAATGCCCTCCTAATGACACATTAGGAGGTGTTGGCTATTTTGACAAACTAGTCTTCCATTTTAATTACTTGCACTTTTCTTAATGTCATTTACTTAATTTCACCTTTAATTACTTATCTTGCACCTTAAATTTGTAAGCTTTTAATTCTTGTCTTTACTTGAATTGTTGAATCTTAATTTTAATCAAGTTTTTATTAATCTCTCATTCTACCTTTCTTGTTCTTGATTTAATCTTTATGCTTATGTGCTTATTGTCATGCTTATTTGATTATTTGTCACGTTTTTATGTTAATGATTGTGTTAGCTTATTGATTTTATAGCTTATTGTGTTTTTCTTAAATTTAATTAAGTGCTTATTAGTTAATTTTTATAAAAAGTTGTTCTAAAATATTTTTATTATTTAGTGTTTTTAAAAGTTTTTAAATTTTAGCTTAATTGCTTTTTCTTAAATTCAATTTGGTAAAAGTTTTGGTTAATTGCTTATTTGTTTTTAGCTTAATTTTAGTTTGTAGCTTATTTGATTTTAATTGTTATCCGGGTTATGTAAAACCCTCGTATTCCGGATAAATCCTCCAAAAGCAATATTCCGAATATTGGACGTTTCAAACATTCTGGATATTCAGCAAGTTGAGAATTCCGGATAAGCCCAAGAACCAAAGATTCAGGATAAGTGTTCTGTCGTTATTCCGGATAAGCAGTTCGAGATTTATTCCGGATAAAGAGTCTTTTGAGGGTATTCCGGATAAGGGTTAATACCTTATTCTGAATAAGGGTAACTTCTGGTTATTCTGTATAGTATTACAAACCGCATTCCGGATAAGCTGAAGAAGGATTATTCCGGATAAGCTGCAGGACAACATTATTCCGGATAAGAGGTCGTTGGAAATTCCGTATAATGGAATAAACGTTATTCCAGATAACTGTTTTAGGTTATATTCCGGATAAGGTGACAGTGTATTCCGGATAAGCTTTGGCAGGGGATTCCGGATAACAATTTATTCCGGATAAGCATCTTGATTATTATTCCGGATAACAAGCTGGAAAGTTTTTCCGGATAAGGGTGTTGTATTCATTCCGGATAAGGAGCTAGGGGATTCCGGATAAAGGTGACAACTTTATTCCAGATAAGCAGTACTTTGTTGGGTATTCCGGATAGTGACAGTATTTTGGATTCCGGCTCAGGTTCAGTTTACTTCCTTTTTATTTTCAAGCATTCATTTTTCCCGCCATTTTTCTTACGTTTTATTTTAATTGTCTTTCTTTATTTTAAATTTCAAGTTTACAATTTTATTACATTGTCAAATTTATTTTTCGTCACGCTTTAATTTGAAGTCATTTAATTAATTTACTTTTTAAAGTTTTAATATTGTACCATTTACATTTTAATTAGTTTTAGATTTAATTAACCATCATTTATTTTAAAGTCTTGCAATTTAATTTTACTACAACGTCCAATATATTTGTTTTCCACCAAAAAACGAATGAGTCGCACTTAAACCAATAATCAATTCGATTAGACACACAAAACGAACATAATTTTTATACTAGGCAAAAGCCTAAATTTCAATTGGTTACACCAAGGTTTGTTTGTATCTATGTATATGTATTTGAGTTATGGCTTAAAGAGATGTGTATTTTGCGTATGAAGTGAGATGTGGTGTAGATATTTGGTTCTATTTTCTTATTAGTGGATGTATGTGTGTTTAAAAGTTTAAAACCAACACTAATATTAATATAGTATTAAATATCTTTTAAAATTTTGAGGAAAATTGTTGTTCATCTTCAACAAATCTCTCGGTATACTTTCACTCTCACTTGCCAACTCTGTAACTTTTGTAGGTACTTTCTGCAGGTATTCTTTATGTGTTTGTGCCCCCGTCCTTTATGATAAAAAAACGGAATAAAATTTGTTTGTCTCAAAATATAATCATAGGGTACCCACCGCCGCATTACGCGGGTACCCTGCTAGTGTAATACAATTCCAAGGACTCGTCCTACCAACTGATATCTTAGTTAAGCTAGTGATTTGCAAAGATACCACAACGAATGCTAATCTACAAGAGTCATGAGGTGTTCCACGTGTCCCATAAGATCTATCAGTCCTAATTCAGAAGAAGATTTCTTCAATTTATTTCTTGGACACTAGGCATCCTCTTCATTGGACAATGGCCTAGGAACAATCCTTAACACAAACCAACAATCATTTAAAACCTTGTAATTCAACCACAGGACTCAACGACTTCATCTTAACAATCTCGCATTCCACACGAGTTAATTCTAACTTTATCCGATCTTCAACCAACTTATACTCAACGCGACATTCTACCTCATTCTCCAATACTTTCAACCTTATTCTTAGATCTTGAAAGGGAAATAAAAGCTTGACATGGAGAACACTTAATTTCCAATTCTATAGCTCTTATAACAATAATTATCAAATGAGTTACGAGCAAGAAATGACTCACACATTCAAATAGACTTCTCGGAAAGGTACAACTAGCATGAGGCTTTTGGGTAAGGGTTCCAATGACAGCCTCAAGTGCAACATTTACCTGTTCGATTTCAAATTTAAGAATTGGGTGACACCGAATCAGATGACATATTTCTAGGTGGTGAGGTTTTTTCAGACTCCACTCCTTAAGGAAAGATCGTCATGACATCGATATCAGATTTAATCTCGACAATTCATCTTCAATATCACAATCAACTAATATCAACCTTTCTCGAAATATCAACTATTTCGTTGGGATCATAAACATCCACAACTTGGTTTAGATCTGGAATAGCTAGAATTCCTACAGAAATAGCTTCGATTGATTTGCTAGGAGAGTTAAGGTTCCTTGTGACAATCTGCGTCGTATAAATATCTCGTATAAGTTTTAGAATAATCATTAAACAATCATGTAATCAAATTACAACATATATATAATCTAAGTTATATATATATATATATATATATATATATATATATATATATATTAAAATAACACTTCTCAGTCTCGCCTTGTCGGTAACTCGGGAATTCTTCGGCACCGTTATTGTCAAAAGATTTTTAAACATTTTACTCAAAATGTTTATTTAAAAATATTTATGGTTAAAAGATTTTTGAAATGTTTTTTTCAAAATCTTGGTTTTAAAAATCTTTCGTTCTCTATAACGAGAGCTCTGGTACCAAACTGTAACACCCAAAAATATTCACATTTCGAATCAGCGAAAGAGTCGTTGGTGTTACGGATAGCACAATACTCAAATCATAGAAAACGCTTAAAAATCGCGTCGTTTAATAACAAATAATTTTTCCATTCATAAATATCAATTTACATAGGTCCTCAGGTCAAAGTACGTCATACAAATTTACAAAACATTTGAATGGAAATTTTTATTTAAATGAGGGCCATAAACTCTTGTCGTCTTTTCGAGAATTGCCTTCAAATACCTGAGATAAAACATGTTAAAAGACAGCGGAACGCTGAGCGAGTCCATAGAGTTTAATAATAACCTTAACATAAAACCGATATATAATCATTACCGAAAAGAATTTTGTGCAATACTTGGTCGTAGACCATAACATCGGCCAAAAACAGTTTTATACGAATCATTGTCGTAAATCATAACTTAAGCCAAACACATTTTATACGAATCATTGTCGTAACAGCACCATTCAATAGGTTTTATAACGTTGTTTATAGAATAGTAAAAACTATTATATAAAACAGTTATGTAAAACCAAAACACGGGTATAATAATAAATAAGACCCCATATTGCTAGTCAGGCAATATATTATAATTCAAATCATATATCATACACTATTCCTGAGACCGCAGCCTTAGTGTTACCATTTTCATTATTATTATCGGATTATTATAAGCCGCATGACATTGTTACCTTTCTATACTATATATCGGGTAGCTAGACCGGAATTCATTTGCCCATTTAAAACAGCGTGTCGTCACAAAAATCACGCTAAATATGTCCCTCTCATACAAAAATTCGTTTGCCAATCAATGTGACACAACGGGGATCAGCTGTCAAGACGCTAACTGGGGTGATCTTCCCCAAATAGTACTATTATACGCATAAGCATCTACCAACTCCCGGTAGTTCACAATTCATGCTAACTGGACTTATAGTGACATAACCTGACTAATAATAATCCATTTCAATCATTCATTGGGTCATCCAATCAATCGGGTCCATATCAATAAACATACAATCGGGACCATTTGTGTTCTATTTTTATTAAGACTAGCATGTTATCTCCCTCGCGGGTTTATAAGACATTTCATAAAATATTTAAAAGAGTGTGAGGCTATGAACTCACGTTGGTTGGGAAAGGCGGGTTATCGACAATTAGGATGTACGGTGCGTGCCTCGCTCACGGGAAACCTAAACAAATAATACTCGATCTTAGACTATGTCGAATAATATTTATAAAAAGTTGTTATGTATAGGTA
This sequence comes from Glebionis coronaria, assembly GCA_025667525.1. Classification (NCBI taxonomy): domain Eukaryota; kingdom Viridiplantae; phylum Streptophyta; class Magnoliopsida; order Asterales; family Asteraceae; genus Glebionis; species Glebionis coronaria. The sequence goes on from JANFOE010000881.1 coordinate 550,490, forward strand.
ATGATGTTATAAACATGATGATCAAGTGGGGTTTTATCACCTTATACAACATTATTAGTTGTTAAGTATTTAGTTAACTTAGTCTTATTATACTAGTTTTAGCCCATGTATATGTTAAGGCCCAATAAACCCATTAAGAGTCCAATAAGTTTTATTAGTCCATATATCTATTTAGGACCAGGCCTCTACTCATATGTTGGGCCCAAGTGGGTTAAGCCCATGAGCAAGTCCAATAATGCTAAGCCAAAGTAGTTGGGCCTAGTGGTCCAACAAGGCTATTTTGGTCCATTATGGGTCCATATGTTACAAAGCTCGGTTTTGTTGATTTTTTACTTGTTAGATGTGTTTATTTTTTAGAATATATCTTTTATAAAAATGTTACATTAGACGGGTTTGACCATCTATGTTTTATTTGGCGAAAACGCCATCCTTTCGGCTTTAGCCGAAAAGACGTAAAAATCATATGTATAGTTTGTACTTAGAAATTCATTTGAGTTTTATTTTTATAAAATGTGATACTTATTAATTATAGTATATAAACATATTTTATAGTATTTAATTATCAATTATTTACTTTTATATACTTATTTTATATATTAGTTTACTTCAACTGGCCATTTAATATTATATACTTTATAGTGAAATCTGATGTCAAAAGTGAAGTTCACCATTTTTACCATATCTTGAGTTCTATAAGGAGTTAGAACCTCAAATTTTTACTGTCGAAACTAAATGATATGCTATACAAATAACTCTCCTATGAATCATTCTCAAACAGTCTCTAAATATCAGTAATAATTCGTCCAAAACAGATCAGTCAGATTAGTACCTCAAAAGTGTTTTGACCATATCTTGCTCATTTTTAACGTCCCATTGTGTGGACAATTCACCACTTATGTAAAAATCATTTATCTATCATTATATCCAATAATCTATTCCATTTAATCAAGTAAAAACATTGAAACTTACTGTTTATTACAGCCTACTTATTTAAGTTAAGATTTCATCAACTTTTATTTGTAGATTTAGCATTTTTTAACTTAATCTAGTGACACAAAAGCCCCATGCAATACTTTGATCATCATTCATCATCATCATACATATACATTTTGAAGTAAATATATAAATATATTTACAAAATTAATAGGATGATAGAAGAAAACAATCTCTATACCAACCAATGTGATGAAAATGTTGAGATTTTAGATGAACAAGGCTTGATCTTGTAACCAAATCTTTATCTTTGCAAAACAACTTTTTGAAATCTTCAAGTATATAAACTCCTTCTTGAAAATCAGCCCTGGGACTCCATGAAAACTTCCTTTCACAAGTATTAATCACCTCAAAACAACCTCCTTTTAAGTAGTTATCAACATATGTTGATTGTAGATTAAGTTGTCAATTAAAAATTGTTAAAGATGGTGGTTTGGTGATGGTGTTGGATGGCCAAAGAGGTATAGGGAGAGAGATTTGGGAAACTTTCTTGTTAAGCTTGCATGTATGTGTGAGTGTGTGAGAGAAAATGGGGTTTTGTATCTTGTAAACTTATGAGACAAGTGTCTCAAGTAAGCTATAAATTTGACAACAAAAGGGTGTTATGCCCATGTTGTGTACGCCCCTATTAGCGGTGGGACAAGTGTTAAACTTGTCTCATCCCTAATAATTTACGGGCACTCCTCAATTCTAGTTTCCTCGATTTACGTACCCTCGGGTCGATTTATGAAAAATGTTTTTGCAAATTATGATACCACGACACAAAACGATTCTAATAAAATTTTTCTCATAAAAAACGGAGCACAAAAGCGTAAATACGTAAACCTAGGGTTCCGTTTAAAGGTAAAAGACGTTAAATTATGCACGTAAGCCTTAATTTCTTCCCGTAATTATTTGAATTCATGAACCAACACAAAAATAAAATTTCAAAATATTATACGAGGATAAATTTACTACCTGAAAATGTTAGACTGTCACAAAACGGAGTATGTAAACGTAAACACGTAACGTAGAGCTCTCCGGTTTAGACGTAGATGATGCTACTTAAAGACGTAAACCCGAATTTCCTTCCCAAAAGTTAGTAAGTTCATTAACTACCAATAAAATAATGATTATAAATAATACTTGAGAATAAAATAACGACCTCAAATAGACGGATTATCACAAACTATATGTTTTTACTTTATGGATCTTTGTCATCAAGTAAAACATAAATAGTTATCCTTAGACTTGAGATACTAGGAAACTGTTATGAATCTAGTGCATCTCTGTGGAATAATCCAACGCTAAACGTAACTGGTAGCTATAAGGATTATTTTTGGAAATGTATCAAAATTCATAAGTTTTGCTTATAGTCAATATGGAATTTATTTCCTCCAATTTCGTTTTGGAGTTTAATACAGATGGGCCCCTCCTAGGATTAATAAGATGTTTGTGTGGCCACACCCAAATTTGTTTTGGTAATCTTGCTGAATCTGTGAACGAGAAACAGAATGGTTAATGAAAGGAATGAACGAGATCCATATCCTTATTAACGTTGTATTAGAAATAAAAGGATAATAATAACGATGCAGAATCGTTAAAAAGTTTTATCCAGGAGACCTTACACGAGTTGTACTGGAGATATTGCTAAGTGTAACTAGACGTTAGACAATGTAATCACGATATTCGAAATATGTCCAAGTGGGAGCTGTAAGTTTATGGACTTATATTTAATAGTCGTGTGATAGGATCGAACTCGAGATTAGGGGATTGCACACAATACATAAAGAGTTAATTTATTTAATAAATATATATTTATATATTTATTGAAGTAAACCAAGCAAATAACTATATAAATTTACGATCGTTAATTAATTAATAGTTAAGTATTAACGAATGTTAAATAAATATATAGTAAGAGTAATATAAAGGAAGAAAGACAGAAGTTTCCAGAACACCCCATAGGGGTGTTTCGACCGTCGGTTAGGGCCCAAAGGGGGGGGGGCAAAAGTTGCCTCTTATTTACTTTGGCTAAATGAGTTGCGGCCAATAAATACACCTCCTCATCCCTCATAATTTACAACATAACTTGAATCCCCTATCTTCCTCTCTCTTGGTTCGATCGCAAGGTGTAACCCACAAAGGGTTTCGGTTGGTTTTCTTGGTTGATCGATTGTGTTGAATATCTAGTCCTAGCCCCTCTCTAGGGTTGTTGGGTAGATTATTTACAAGCGTTGTAGCTCGGTTTTCACGTGCTAGAATCACGGTTATCTCGGTGTATTACGTGTGTAAATATAGTGTTACTTTAGACTATATCTTGGTATATTACGGTATAACCTCAAATTGGTGATTCGTTCTTCGTCTTTTAGATTTCCTTTAGCGTAAAGGTATGTAACCCTAATTCTATTAATTATAATGTTGTTATTATTATGATCTTTTAAATCACTTCTGCTATATTTGCTTTGATCTTGTTTAGGGTTTTTTATAATTGTTATGATATTAATAATCCTTCAAAAAGTTTGAATGTTTTGTGACAAGCTCAACCCGTGATAGATTTCTATACCTGTTGTGAGGATAAGTTATTTCCAAAAGATACACTTTCCTTTCTTGGAATTTCGAGTTACAGTCTGACATTTAACTTTAAGACATTTACATGAGCATAAAAACTTGGGATCTTTTTTGATGACGTATAGTCCCCAGCCGGGTCATGAGCCCGGCCCACGGGTACTACCCGTATCCGACCCATCTCGAATGGGTGGGAATAATGTTATTTACGCTTATGGGCTTAGATTAACAGTAACCGCACACACGTGTGCGGCCCACGGCCCAGCATGGCTGGTACAGGGTTAGACAGAATCATAGTCCTATTATGATTAGGATTTATCCCAAAGGAGAGGATATTCACTCACCATAATTAGGAGATAACAATCAATCTAATTCTGGTGTTTATCCTTTCCTTGGGGCCAAAGTATCAGTGACATCCCATTAGGGTTTCACTGCCTATATAAAGAACCCCCAAGGGTTCCACAAAGGTATTACATTCTACATTCTAAAACTCTCATCCGATTCCTATAATCCTAACAGATTACTTACTCTCACGCCGGAGTCTAATCGTGGGAAACATTCCCACGGTAAGCCTAACGCGTGTTGTTTAGTGTGCAGGATCCCAACCATACGATTCACTTGGTGCAGGAGCCGGAGTCCAACCAACCCGAATTAAGCTTAATTCGGGTCTAGCAAGGATCACCCAACTTTTCTATCAACAAGATGGCGCCATCCGTGGGACCCTTACACTAAGCTAGAGCGAAATCTCATCTTGAATTCTCAATGACGAAGGGGCATCCGCAAGGCAACCCTAGGAACACAAATACTGGGAATCGGAAGTCCAAGGGGAAGGGATACTCATTCCCAATCGATCCCCTAGCCATCAAGCGGGTGGACCAAACAACCGGAGTGGTTTTCAGTCCTTGGGTGTGACAAGCACGATCTCCATGACTCCACCACCTACTTCGACCTTGGACAATCCTGATCCAGGGAGTGCGCCCAATCCCCCTAACAAGGAGCCGTGCAGACCATCGATCGAAGAAGAAGTGGAAGTTGAACCACTCAGCCAGGAGGATCTCACTCGAGTTCTCACGCAGAACTTCGAGAGGATCGTCCCAGGAATTGCGTCAAGGTTGAATCTAGGGAGGGATCTCCAATCTAGGCTCAACTTTGGCAACACCGGACCAGATACCTCTTCTCAAAATCTGAGGAAAAGAAGAGCACGACCCCAGGAGCGGAATCTCTTTGAGGAAACTCCCCAACCCAGGAGTGTGTTCGAACGCATAGGGGATCGCCTCATGCAGGAACTAATGCAGCCTCGAGAAGAGGGAGAGAGGTCTGACGGTTCACCCGAATGACCAGATCTGGAACTGGCCAGAGCCAATCGCCGCACAAGTGTGTGGGATAGGATGGATATCGGGAAGAAGGATCCTGGCTCTTCTCACAAGAGCGGTCCCCACCCAAGAGATGGGGCACCACCTCCTTCTCCCGGTCCATCAGGAGAGGACTCGGATGACCATCCGCCCAAGCGTCGCCGACCTAGGCGTACTCCTCCACCAGCACCAAACAATGAGGAGTACTATGGTGGTCCCTATTACCGAGAGACGGAAGCAGAAGATCTTCCCTAACCGTGGTGCGACCCTAGTCTCACCCGTCCACGGGCAGACCCCAGGGAAGATCGTTTTACTCTCCCCATACGGAATTACTCCGAGGACACAAAACGTCGCATGTCGGCGTGTGTCAAAACCTATGATGGAACTGGTGATCCGGATGATCACCTCAAGATATTTGATACACAAGCTAAGATTGAGCGATGGCCCATGCCTATATGGTGCCAAATGTTCAACTCAACCTTGATCGGCAATGCTCGTGACTGGTTTGAAGGACTTCCTCCGCGAAGCATTGATATCTTCACTGAATTACACACTGCGTTCAAGAATAATTATACTCAGCGGAAGAAGTATAATAGGGACCCGGTCTCATTGGCAACCGTCAAGCAACGACCGGGGGAGTCTACGGAATCCTTCACTGAACGCTTCAATGACGAGTGCACACGCACAAAGACAATGCCGGAACTCCTGAAAATTTCCGACTATATGCAAGCCATAACAAACAGGGAATTAATCAGGCGTCTCAATGACAAGCGTCCGGAGAGGTATGACGACCTCATGGAAAGGGTCGGAAACTTCATAGAGGGAGAAACCGTGGTTGCCGCGGCCTACCCTTCGAAAGGAAACAGCTACCGATCGAACGACCAGTCCAGGAGACAGTCGGGCGGTCAAAACAACCATAACAATGGCTGGGGCTCAGATTACAAGAGCCAAAACAAGGGAGGACGGCCGGACGATAAGTTTACCCCTCTAAAGAAGTCCTACTAGGAGATCTTGCTGACGGAAGGGGCTAACTTCCCGAGGCCTCCACCAATGACGACTCCGCTGGACCGTCGCCAGGGAAATCGTTTCTGCGAATTCCATGACGACAAGGGCCATGGTACGGAGGAATGTATCTAGCTCAAGAAGCACATTGAGTCACTGATCAAGTCAGGTAAACTCAATCATTTGGTCAAGGATTGGAAGGAGGGGAAAGACAACAAGAAGTATGACAAGAAGGATCCCCAAAAGGACAAACCTTCAACTATATATATGATCCAATCCAGACAGCGCCGCACGAGGCAGAAAATTAGTCAAAAAATTTCACGCGGCAGAGAAATCTCATTCCCTCCCATCACAGCAAGCGATGTGATTGATGCGCCTCTCACTATTGAGATAACCATTAGAACACACAACGTTCGTCGCATGTATGTGGATGGGGGGTCATCAACAGAAGTACTGTACGGACACTGTTTTGTACAGTTACGACCAGAAATAAGAAGCCAATTAGTACCGGCCACAGCGCCGCTCATTGGTTTTAGTGGAGACACCATCTCGCCAATAGGGCAACTACGTCTGCTTTAACCATTGGGAATGAAGAGCACTCCACCACTGCGTGGATGAACTTTATGGTGATACGCTCACACTCTCTATACAATGGGATCATAGGCAGACCAGGTATTCTGGCCATACGGGCGGTACCTTCCATGGCACACGGAATGGTCGAATTCCCTGTGGAAGGAGGAATTGCCACCATCTACAACACAATCGTACCAGCATCCGAGTGTCATGCCGTGACAACACCGGTTCCACCTGTTCCACCCAAGGATGGATCACCACCTCCCAATTGGAGGGTGGCAATCTATCCTGATTACCCAGAACAAGAGGTGTCCATAGGAGGAACGCTCTCGGATAACGGCAAGAGGGCCATGTGATCTCTCTTGAAGGCAAATTTAGATATATTTGCATGGGTGCCCAAGCATATGACGGGCGTACCATGCGCGATAGCAGAACATAAGCTCCAGATCCGCTAGGGGTACCAACCCGTTAAGCAAAAGAAGCGCGGTCAGGCACCTGAACGCAGCCAAGTGATACTGGATGAGGTACGGAAACTATTGGACGCAGGTATCATGCGCGAGGTATACTACCACGAGTGGTTATACAATCCAGTCATGGTCAAAAAGCATGACGGAAGCTGGCGCATGTGCGTGGATATCACGAATCTGAACAAAGCCTGTCCACAGGATTGTTATCCGTTACCAGAGATTGACTGGAAGGTGGAATCCCTATGTGGATATCCCTTTATGTGCTTCTTAGACGCATATAAAGGATACCACCAGATCTAGATGGCGGAAGAGGACGCAGAGAAGACGGCGTTCCATACTAGTCAAGGCGTATACTGTTATACAAAAATGCTGTTTGGACTAAAGAACACCGGGGCAACATACCAGTGGCTTGTGGACAAAGCCTTTGACTCACAGATAGGCCGCAACCTGGAGGTCTATGTGGATGACTTAGTCATCAAAAGTCATACGGAGAATGCACTTCTCCGGGATGTCCAAGAGACGTTTGACACATTGAGGAGGATTAATATGAAGCTAAATCCAAAGAAATGCACGTTTGGGGCAACGGAAGGAATGTTCCTTGGATATATGATTGATCCAAATGGCGTCAAACCTTGCCCAGAAAAAACAGACGCAGTAATACAACTACCATCCCCTCAGACACGGAAAGAGGTGCAGTCCTTAAATGGGAACTGGCCGGGCTAAATAGGTTCTTATCAAAGTCCGCAGAGAAGTCACTCCCCCTATTCAAAAAACTCAAGAAGTGAATTAAGAAGGGAGACTTCCGGTGGACAAAGGAAGCGGAGGAAGCCTTTGGTCAACTCAAGCAACACCTCGCATCTCTCCCCATGCTAGTAGCTCCCCGGCCAAAGGAGGAGCTCATTATGTATCTATCAGCCACACATGGAGCAATAAGTGTGGTACTTAAGACGGATAGGGACACAGTCCAAACTCCGGTCTACTACATAAGTAGAACACTGCAAGGGCCGGAGTTGAATTACTCCCCTATGGAAAAATTGGTTTTGGGACTAGTGTTTGCTACAAAACGGTTGCGCCGATACTTTCAGGCGCACCCAATTGTAGTCATTACTGACCAACCAATAAAACAAGTCATCTCTAGACCGGATATGGCAGGTAGGCTACAAAAGTGGAGCATTCTATTGGGAGAACACAACATATCTTATAGACCAAGGACGGCTGTTAAAGGCCAAATCTTGGCGGATTTCTTGATAGAAAAGCCGGATGAAGAAGGACCAATCATGAAACAAGACAAAACTCCAGCAGAACCATGGGTGTTATTCACTGATGGATCTTCGTGCACGGATGGGTCAGGAGTTGGTCTCATCCTTACGAATCCAGAAGGAATGGAGTTTACGTACGCTCTTCACTTTGAGTTCACAGCCACCAATAATGAGGCGGAATATGAAGCATTGATTGCGGGTTTAAAAATCGCCGCTCGAATGGGAGTCCGCAACCTTGAGGCCTACGTAGACTCATGGCTTGTCGCGAACCACATTCTGGGAGGATATATAGCTAAGGAGGATAACATGGTCCGATACTTGGAGAAAGTCAAGTCACTCATCTCGGCATTCAGCAAGTTTTCTATCAAGCAGGTACCAAGGGGTGAGAACAAGAAGGCGGACGCTCTTAGCAAGATCGCGTCTACAAGTTTCGCACACTTATCCAAGCAAGTCTTGGTGGAAATACTCAAGGAAAAGTCAATAACAGAAGGGGAGGTCGATGCTATAGTTGAGGAGGACGGACCTACATGGATGACCCCGATCGTCAACTATTTGACTAATGAAACCCTTCCGGACGAGGAAAAAGCGACACGGCGCATCAGAAGGAAGTCGCAACACTTCGAGCTTCGAGAAGGTATCCTTTATAAGCGCTCTTTCTTGCAGCCGTGGTTGCGGTGTGTGGGACCATGTCAGGCCACTTATGTGATCAGTGAGATACATGAAGGGTTATGCGGCATGCACGCGGGCCCCGGATCCGTGGTGGCTCGAGCCCTACGCACAGGATATTATTGGCCTACCATGCATAGGGACGCACGCGACATGATTCGCAAGTGCAGTGATTGCCAATTGCACAGACCAGTGCCGCGACATCCGCAACAAGAACTTACACCTATTACATCCCCATGGCCATTCTATAAGTGGGGATCGACATTGCAAGACCATTTCCTGTAGCTGCGGGGGGAGTTAAGTTCTTGATTGTCGCAATGGACTACTTTACACGTTGGATAGAGGCCAAGGCAGTCAAATCCATCACAGGCAAACAAGTTAAAAAGTTTGTTTGGGAGAACATCGTGTGCCGCTTTGGCTTACCAGGAGAAATCATCTCGAACAATGGGAAACAGTTAGCGGATAATCCATTCAAGGACTAGTGCGCGACATTGAATATCAAACGGCGCTTCGAGTCTGTTAAACACCCGCAGACAAATGGTCTTGTGGAACGGGCAAATAGAAGTGTGGGAAATGGCATCAAGGCGCGCTTGGAGGAACGAAGTGCCAAATGGGTGGACGAACTACCGCATGTTCTATGGGTGCATAGGACTATGATCAAAACAGCCAACGGGGACACTACATTCGCATTGGCTTACGGCACTGAAGCTGTTATACCAGCAGAAATAGGAATTCCTACCATCCGCACGGCGGAGGTTAATGTCGTCACGAACGATGAGCAACTCCGGATCAATCTGGATTTGTTGGCGGAAAAAGGGGAGATAGCGGCTATCAATGAGGCCAAGTCCAAGGCCAAAATGAAGGCTTATTATGATGCCAAGGTTAAAGGTGTTTCTTTTCGACCGGGAGATTATGTCTATCGTGCTAACGAAGCAAGTCGAGCGGAGAATACAGGAAAGTTGGGCCCTAAGTGGGAAGGACCATATGAGGTCACAGAGGCCTTAGGACGGGGCGCGTACAAGTTACGTGACATGGATGGCCGCGATCTGGAACGCACATGGAACATCTCAAATCTCAAAAGGTGCTATCTTTAAAAGCTACGGCTTCCGCATGGACACTTCGCTACATTTGGCTTTAATGAAGATCCATGTGTTCTCTTTGTTTTGTTTCTTACGCTTTTTATAGGTTCTTTTTGTTTTTAGGGTTTCCCATTCTTGTCAAAACAAAAAATGTAAACGTTCTAATAAAATGCCGTGGTGCCTAGCTAGCTCCACGGCTAGTTTTACGTGCAAATTGTTTGGTTATTGTTTAGATTCTATTATAGTCATATGGATTTAGTTATTATAATATGCCATGTCTCATTCATATGCATTCATTCAATCATCGTACATGTACTATACGCCTCCAGGCGGGGTAAGAGGATTAAGTGAACCTACTAATTCAACTTGTCGCATAAGAGGGATGCAACCCCAGCGACGCGGATCATGTATCCTTACTAGACACCTTACTCACAAGACGTTGTGATAAGTTTCCGTATGCTGTACTCACGCAGTGCTTTGCATAGTAAAGACGCACGACACACGTCTAGTAAATTATAGACTTGATTGTATTTTTTTCTTTGAGTAAGGCGTGACATGTCATGCAGTATAGGTATACGATATCCAACAAAAAAAAATATATACACAAGTTTCAAAATCATACCAAAATGGCCGTGGTTATCACAGATTTACTTGCATACATATGACAGTTATTTCACACATCCGTCTTAGCCGTGTACATACACGGACGAATAAAAGATACAAATGTTTACAAGGTAAATTACAACGGAGGTAGGAACTCCCCTATATCCTTCTTCCCTTCTTCAATCATGGCACGGAGGGCCTCCCCGCGAGCATTCTTCCCATCCTGTGCCTTGATCGCATTCGCATACAACGCCTCAACAAGCAGTTTTTCACCTTTCATTACCTTCGACACGGAGTCATAGGTAGGCAAGGTCAGTTGGACGGGATCAGCAGTAAGCTTGGACATTACTACCTCGTTAGGAGCATCCTTCAGCGCCTCCAGCTCGTCTAAAAGAGGATGTTGGATTTCCGCAAGTGCATCCATTGACGCGGTCATCTTGTCCGCAGCTGAAGGGTTTTGGTAGGCGTGTTGGGTAATATCTTCATTCTTACCTATCAATTCCGTAGCTTGGACCAAGCCCTCGTGTCTACCACGGTCAATCCCATCCGAAACGACGCCTGCGAATGCTTGCAGCAGGTACGGAGCTTCTATAACCTTGCTCACGGCAAGGCGCATTCCCTGACCAATCATCTACCTGCGCCCAGCTATGGCTGATAGCAAAGGAGGACACATCCTTTCAGCACAACCGTGGCCATCTTGCTTAGCTCCTCCTCAGCTGTCGCAGCTTGCTCATCCAAATTAATCCGCGCTTGGGTTAGCTCATCCTTCAGCGCGTCGCGCTCTTGTGCGATGTTGCATGCTTGTACGGTTACATCTTTGGTAGAGGCTTCGGCTGTGGACACCTGCATATGGCACTTAGAGTTATCACATGGATAATGTGTTTTTTTTCTTGTGTAAAAAAAAACATTCATGTTGAAAGCATACCTTCTCGTTGGATGCGGCTACAAGGGCCTCAAGCTCGGCGATGCGTTTTTCCCGAGTGTTGGCGTGATGGGCCTGCTCCTTCACGGTGGACTCTGCTGTAATCAACGCCGTTTGAAAGGACGCGATGGTCTTCTCGTGCTTCACAACTAGTGCTTCACGACGAGCTATCCTTTTGTCCGCACGCTTCACATTCGCCAAGGCCTTGATCAGACGGCTCTTAAGGTGGCACCCACTGTCACTTGGTGTGCGGATGACACATCAAACTGCTCCAGCAAGGACTCATGGTCTAGTTCGTCCAAGTCTTGAGCCAGGGCCAGAGGAGTGATATGCTCGATAAATTTCGTGCACTCAGACTCCGCCTCCAACCTTGTTAAACTGGATAAATTCCATGCTAGGCGCAGGCTGTTCTCCAGTCCTTCAGGAAGTGGCTCCTCGGCATGTGTCACAGGAGGGGATGGAGGTCTTATTGATGTCGTGGGGGAAGGGTCCCTTTCCACCTCTTCCTCTTGGGATACTGTCGACGGATCTGCCCTGTTATTGACAAATTAATTTTGTTAAGGCATTCTATCCTTAAAAAAAAAGGGATAAAAAATGAGAAGGTGCTTACGTGGTACCAGTTGTAGGTTCCGGGACGGTAGGAGCTACGGTACTCACGGGGGTGGCCATCCAGACTTGTTCCTCTACGTGCGGTGTAGGGTTGACCTGAGTCGTCGCAGTGTTGCTTCTGTCCTGGTACTGAGGATGGTCTTTTCTTATTTTCTTTGGGGGAGCGTTAGAGGCCCCCGCCCTGTTCCCTAGTGTCTTTGCCACCCTCCTGGTGGTCTTCCTTTTCTAGATACGGGCTTGGGGGACCCGGAGGCTTGGGTAATTTCTTCATCCTCACCAGTAAGGTTGATGAAATCCTCTTCTTCTGCATCCTCCTGGTGCGGCACGGTACCCTCAAGAAGCAACTCTCCACCATCTTCATTGTGGAAGTCAAGACGGGATTTCTCGATAATAGGCTCTCCCTCATCTGATCTTTGCTCGGAAGTTTCTTCAAGGGGAATGGTTCGGTCCGCGGTTGCGTCCAAGAGAGGAAGTTCAATCTCTTTCAGCGGGCGGAAACCTTCGGGCACTTTCATTGGGTCGCCCTGGCGCAAAAGCCCATGTAGGTTCATCTCTGCGGACGTATACAATTGTACGGATTAGTAAGTTCCTGACATGCAAATAACATTTATCATATCTACAAACATAAGTAAACCTACCCTGTCTACGTTCCGTCAGGAAGCACGGATACATGTCTTCCTTCCCATAATAGTGGCAGCTTAATCCTACTAAGCACAGAAAATGCTCCAGCAACCCCCTATAGAATTCTGTGTGGTGGGTGTCTAGTATTTTCAAGTCTTTGCTGCTATAGTCTTTGGATTTGGGCGGAAAATCATTGGGTGCTCTGGTTTTAAGGACGAAAGGATTAGGGAATACTTTTTCATCAACAAAAAAGAAATGATCGTACCAGCTCTTAAGGGAGTCTAGGGGCTTCCTATACGTCATGGGGGGGGTTCCCGGATCGTTTTTTGAACGATATCCACCCATTTACTAGTTGGGGGAAGTAAAAGACCCTAAATAGGTTTACGGTCGGGGTTACTCCGCATGTATGGCATGTAATCTCAAATTGATTGATTTTACACGCCCCTATGCAGTGCAGCTGGGTTATATGGAAATCATAGTACAAAATCAGATCTACCAAGATCTTGGATAAGGGGATGCGGTAGTTAGCCGAATCGAATAGGCGCGTATACACGCCTATCTTTCCCCTCGGGGCATCCGTAATTGCTTCACCGTCACCTGGATAGGTTGGGTGTACGCTTTCGGGGATGTAATATTTAGACAAAAAGTCTATATATTTTTCCGCAGGCATCACATTCAGGACATCCGTAATGACGGGGTTGTCCTTTACCATGTTTTATAAAAAGGATTTGAAAGGCGTGATGATCTAACCTGCGGTGATGGAAATCCGTAGAATAAGAGGCAAAAGATGGAGGGGAGAAGCTTGGAATAACAATGGCGGAATAACTATGAACTGTGTGATTAACAGTTTCATACACCAACTCTTATATAGGGTTGCCTCGATTTCCGAGGTAACGTGGATGTTTGCCACGTGTAAAGCACTACGTCCATCCAACGGGTGGGATTTCTGACACTTCCGAAACGACAGAATGGACCCATGGGTCACTTCTTAATAGTTTTACGTGGCTCAATGATGGGTATTAATGGTGCACTTTTTGTAGGTATGCGACTAATTAGTTGACTACCATTAATGCATTCATTCTTTGGTCGGATTATGCGGTCATACGTAAGACTATATTAAATGTTGTATTTATTTTGTCTCGGTCGTCACGTGCGGCTGAGGTACCATTGGAATAAATTCCTAAGACAGACAGCCATGTGCGGCCAAAACAAAATTTCAAATGTTTATCATTCCCTAGATCTTTCTTGGTATGTCCGGAGAGCATCTTGATAGTCTAGAGGTTACGCCTACGGCTGTAACAACTAGACTGGGGGACATGATGACGTATAGTCCCCAACCGGGTCATGAGCCCGGCCCACGGGTACTACCCATATCCGACCCATCTCGAATGGGTGGGAATAATGTTATTTACGCTTATGGGCTTAGATGAACAGTAACCGCACACACGTGTGCGGCCCACGGCCCGGTATGGCTGGTACAGGGTTAGACAGAATCATAGTCCTATTATGATTGGGATTTATCCCAAAGGAGAGGATATTCACTCACCATAATTAGGAGACAACAATCAATCTAATTCTGGTGTTTATCCTTTCCTTGGGGCCAAAGTATCAGTGACAACCCATTAGGGTTTCACTCCCTATATAAAGAACCCCCAAGAGTTCCACAAAGGTATTACATTATACATTCTAAAACTCTCATCCGATTCCTATAATCCTAACCGATTACTTACTCTCACGCCGGAGTCTAGTTGTGGGAAACATTCCCACGGTAAGCCTAACGCGTGTTGTTTAGTGTGCAGGATCCCAACCATACGATTTACATGGTGTAGGAGCCGGAGTCCAACCAACCCGAATTAAGCTTAATTCGGGTCTAGCAAGGATCACCCAACTTTTGTATCAACATTTTTATTAATAGCTCATGACCGAGAAAAATAATTTCTTGTTGTTAAGGATAAGTCATCCGATAAACTTTTCTTTCTTTAAGGCAAGAGTCACAATCTGAAGTAATTGCAAATCATTTGAAGAAAATTAGAAACGACATGTTTTGAAAACGTTTGAACTTTCACTCGAGATTTATGTACACCCCCTTGTCGTTATTGAGTGACATTTATAGGTGCGTCCATATTATCGAAACTGAAAGAAATGTCGAGAAGATTCATTTTGGTATTTTCAATGATTGGGATTTTTTTATTGTTTTTTCTATGGATATTTATATTTTATTTTATTTTTGTATAAACATTTTCAAGTTTTTCGAAAATAATCAAAAATAGATTTTTGTACAACAGAAGGAGGTGGTATATAATCTACACAATTGGAACCCTTTGAAGAAGAAGTGGGTTTAGAATCCGCTAAAGTACCTGTAATCAAGGAAAAAGAGTTCGCATGAATACTAGAGTTAGGTCTAACAAATTCCTTTTCTACATGAAGAACACTCGCATTGGTGCTAGCGTGGGTTTCAAGACTCTTCTCTATGGGAATCCGCTCAAGACCAACTTTCTTAAAGATCCTACGCATTGATTTCCACTGAATACTAGATCTAGGAGTGGTTTTCTCAAACACAGTGGAAGACTTCTCTGGAGAGGAACTATGGCCTATACTAATCTGCCTTTCAGGTTGCTGATGATTGCTTTTCTTTCCTACGGGTGATTATCTCCTTGTTGGCTTATGGGATTCTGCATTCTTTCTCTATGAAAAGGAACGAGATTTGACCTCACAGAGGTATTGCAGAGTGCAGTGATCATGCTTTCTATTGTGAATGTTCTTTTTTCATTTGGGGCATACGAGGAATTTAGAATTCACGAAATTCCTTGTGTACCTAGGTTTTGTTGATCGTTCAGTCGCAGTGTTCGGTACACGACTACTCAGTGATAGTTGCCAATTCCTAGATTGCTGGTAAGGGATCCTAGGTTTTGGTTTACTACCATTAGGAGTCTGTTGAACTCTAGCTGTTGTTGGTGTACAAGGTTTTGAATACACGATTTTTTCTTTCTAAATCTTCCCTTTTTGCTTAGCATCCTCTAGGTTGTTGGTATGAACTAAATTATGTGAACCTACAGATTTCTTTATGTACGTAATATCAACGCTTAAGGGTATTCCTAGAAGTGCTCTGTGCATTCAGATGGTTGCGAGTAGCAAAATTGTGTTTTATAAACGGTGGAACATAGGGTGAAATAGTTGGTTTTGGAAAACTTGGTTGCACATCAGTCTTAGGAGGTCACCTAGATTTTGCATAAGAAGAGTTTGAGAAAGGAGTCAGTTTTCCCGAGACTGATGACTTTGGAAATTTTTGCGCATTGTGTTGTCGAACAACAGGTTTCACAACTTTAGGTTCCACAGTTTTTCCATCCATCTTTCCTACAAGTTTCTGTAGCTAACTAATTTCTATTTCTTTCTCTTGCAACTGAGCTTTCAAATCCGTTATTTCCATGCTCTTTTTGTTCATTTCTGGAAATGATTCTGATAGTTTTGTTAATGCAATTGATACTAGTGTTTTGCATTGGGGTTCAGATTTTATCTCTCGGAATCTTCTCGAATTGATCACGGCTCAAAGTGGAATAGTTGTTCTTGATGACAAATAGGGGGTTTGATTTTCTATTCTACGAAAAAGGAATAAAATAGCAAAGTCGTGAAAATAAGATAAGACAATTAATAAAACTAAATTTAAAAACTCGACTTAGAAAAACTTAAAATAAGAAAATCTGAAAAAGATGTTCATTCGAAATAAATGAAACTTAAAACCTTGAGTCGGAATAATGGATTTGATCCGGAATAATATTGTAAAAGAGCTTGATTCGGAATAAAAGGTTTGATGCGGAATAAAAGGGTTGATGCGGAATATTGGTTGATGCGGAATAAAATGGAAAGGAGCTTGATCCGGAATGTTTGAGTTGATCCGGAATAATTGATTATTCCGGATGAAAGGCTTGACTCGGAATAAAGGTTATTCCGGATGAAAGACACTGATCCGGAATATAAAATATCCCGGATGAACAATATTGATACGGAATAAAAATGCTGATCCGGAATGTTTGGGAAAAATGGTTGATTCGGAATCTGGGCACGAAGAAGAGTAAAACAGAAAAACAGGGAAAAATGATTTTAATCAAAACAAGCCAAATTTAACCAAAAGATTTAAACCAAACTAAACACTAATAATTTATCAACCATAAACATCAAACCAAAACACTAAAAACACAAAACCCACTTAATTTCATGAATTAAAATCAACCAAATAAGAACTTTAAACTTTAAATAAAAAAGATGAAGATGAACAAGATTAATGGAAGGATTATATTGATTGATTAAGGTAGAGTAAACAAAAGGAAAGATTAAAAACTTACAAGATTAAGGATTCAACAAAAAATGAAAAATCACCAACACCTTAATGGTGTTGGCTTCCTACGAAAGAAAAAGAAAAGACTTGAAAGAAAAACTTGCTCAAAATGTGTGAAGGGATTTCTTTATATAGGCCAAGTGGTTGGTTGGTGAGTGGGCTTTCCTTCTTTCTTTTCGTCTTCTCGTCTTTTCAGTAAAGTCAACGTTTTCGATTCTGATTCGGGATATGTCGACGAATAAATTCAACTCGGCTTTTAATTTCTTCGATTAATAGACTTGAGTTCTTCTACATATGTAAATCTTCCATCTTTGGTCCTTTTCTTCGATAAATCTTCAAATAGGCCCATTGATTTCAAATCTTTTGCATCTCTTGGACAATAGACTTCGTCTTGAGTCTTTTTCTTCGATAAAACCCGTGCAATCCCATGTTTTCTCCAATATTCATCCGGTTGACTTTGCAAACACAACAAACACACAAACCACGCATAATTCCGAACAAATGATATTAAATACGCGTTTTGGTCTTGTTTTAGTAAGAAATAAGTGGTAAAAAGGATGGGTGTTTTCACACCTATCAAATCCTCTACACTTAACCATTGCCATGCCCTCATGCAATGCTTAGTGATAAAGCTAGTTTACACTTTTCTCATAATCAATCAACCTTGGCCTTATTGATATACTAATGAAACAAAATTTAGAGTACTAAGAGAAATTAAAACTTTAAAGGAAACAAAAGGATAGAAAACCATTTTCAATTGAAAATAGGTACATGGAAATAACTTGCAGAGAGATCTAAGACTTACATTAGGGCTTTTGGTGCTGCGAAGATTCTTCACCGTCAAGTTTCATGTTCCTCAAACTAAGCTTAAAAACGAGATCATTGTTATTATAAGTTAGCAAATCAAACACTTACACACATGGCTTAATTATATGCTTGAACTCCCTTATTCCTAGGTGTATCTCTTATATTTTATTTTTGTCTTAGAATGATCACGAAGATGCATTTTTGGACTTATTGCGATAGTTTATTTAGGTTGAAAGCGAAGTAGGACGATTTGATTAATAGTTAGCTAAAGGACAAAATCTCTTAAAACTGCTTCTCGGGATATCAAAAAGTTCATATCTTGGCATAACTCGCTTCACGATATGAGACCTTTCTCGGGCCGATATTTGGCATGTACTTCATACTTCATATCTTGAGAGACGTTCTTGAGATAATGGCCTTCTCATCGTTAATAGAGTTTCTTCACTTGGATACTTTTGAGGCATACTCCAACTTTGTTGACCACGACTTCATCATTATTTCTTCAATCGTTATTTGGGATTTTGAGATACAACGATCCGCCTCCTTTTCGGACTTGGATCTATTTATCATCATACCTTGTTAGGGTCTTTTCAGATAGACTTCTCCATGATCTTTATGGGAGTTGATTGCTTTTCGTCGTGAGTCTTGATCCTTCATATTGATTTTGGGAATAATGCTTTTCACATCACCTTGGATCTTTAGCAAGAAGATTGAATCCTCATGCCTTGTTAGGCCTTTTCGGACTCGCCAATCTTCGCGCCCCGCTTCATAAGTTATGCCTTGGCTATGAACTCTTATCATTACCGAGCAACTTTTAAATGATCTTGGGCTAGAAGCTAAGTAACTTTTCAAATCGTACGACCTTACTTATTGCAGATAAATTATTAGCAAGTGATGGGAGAATAGGCAGATAATCACACCAAGTGTGCTTGTGCAAGAATATCGACTTATAATTGACTCTATCATTTCTCGTTCTCCACAATTTAAAATCTCAAGTAATCAGACTCGTGGATGCCTAGCCTAATAAACCAATTAAGGTCTACATGGTTAAGGATACTAGCTAGAATAAACTTGGATAAGCCTATTCGGGTTGAGTCAAAATAATCGCAACGGGCCTAATATGTCAAAGATTTCAAAACTAGCTACACCACTTTATTAATATTTTTGACTTTATTGTGGGATATATACATATGAAAGCAACGATAAAAATTTAAAAATTACGACTATATGGCCAAAGTTAAATAAAAATTTGAAAAATGCTGAAAAAGACGATTTTCCAGTTAAATGAAGGCATTTTCATGGAAAAGTCCACTTAAAACTTCCATAGAAGTCCCTCTACACTTAAAATAAACATTGTCCTCAATGTTTAAGCATGTGGGAAAAGTCTCCCCTACACTTATGACATTGTGCACGTTGGTTAAATCAAGTTAAGGGAAAGACGACTAAAGTGATCAGTTTCAAATGTGAGTATGAAGAAAACTGAATCACGATAGTTGAGAGATAGAACCGGATATCGGATAACACGGGAACACGGTTCTTTAAAGGTTCCAAGAGTGCATTTATCCCTGTAATCACATCACCACACAAACACAAACAACCTATATAGGTCCCCCTACACTTAGGAGGGTAAAACGGAAAAGGATAGATACTCGGGCTGCCTCCCGAGGAGCGCTTGTTTTTGATAACCGAGTCACGAGCCTGACTCGACCCAAAATTAGTTCATGGGAAACGTGGTGAGGGATGGAATCATCTCATGAGAGGTGTCCTCACCAAAGTACAACTTCACTCGTTGGTCATTCACCTTAAAATTAGGTCCATTAGGTTGAGCGAGCTCGAGAGTACCATATGGAAAAATTTGGGCAATGGTGAATGGGCCGGACCAACGAGATTTCAGCTTGCCCGAAAAGATTTTCAACCGAGAGTTGAAGAGTAAAACTTTGTCTCCAACTTGGAACTCTCGGTTTTTAATCTTATAATCATGAATGAGCTTAGTCTTTTCCTTATAGATCAAAGAATTTTCATAAGCCTCATTCCGGAGTTCATTCAGCTCATTGAGTTGGATCTTGCGTAGGTCACCGGCTTTGTTGATATCGAAATTAGCCCACTTCAAGGCCCAGTAAGCCTTGTGCTCCAACTCAATGGGGAGGTGGCATGCTTTCCCGTACACGAGACGATATGGTGTACAACCAATCAGAGTCTTGTATGCGGTACGAAAAGCCCACAGAGCATCATCAAGTTTATCGGCCCATGAGGCACGATGCTCTCCCACGGTTCGTTCAAGAATTCGCTTTAACCCTCGGTTAGATATTTCAGCCTGCCCATTAGTTTGTGGGTGGTATGCGGTGGAAAGACGATGATTGACACCATACTTAGCCATGACTCTTGCGAATTGATCATTGCAAAAATGAGTCCCGCGATCACTAATAATGGCACGAGGCACACCGAATCTAGCGATCAGCGATTTCAAAAAGTTACAAACCACCCTTGCATCATTAGTGGGTAAATCTTTGGCTTCAACCTATTTAGAAACGTAGTCAACGGCTACAAGGATGTATTTGTTTCCTTTAGATGAAGGGAATGGCCCCATAAAGTCGATACCCCATACATCAAAGATTTCACATTCTTGTATGAAATTTTGAGGCATCTCATCTTTATGTGTGATCTTGCCTTGTTTTTGGCAAGCATCACAATGTTTAACCATCTTGTGAGCTTCACGATAAATGGTGGGCCAATAAAATCCCGAGTCAAACACTTTTTTGGCGGTGTAGTTGGGACCAAAGTGACCACCGGTGGGTCCTTTGTGGCAAGCTTCGAGAATGTCAAAAGCTGCCGGTCCATCAACACATCAGCGAATAATCAAATCAGCGCATTGTTTGAAGAGATACGGGTCATCCCAAAAGTAAGTCTTAATGTCTTTGAAGAACTTTTTCTTTTGCTGGGATGTTAACCCGTCAATGAGAATTCCACCCGCCAAGTAGTTTGCAATGTCCGCAAACTACGGGGTCTCATCTTGATTCGAATTGATAGACATTAAGGTCTCCAGGGGAAAAGAGTCATTGATCTCTTTGTTCGGATGATCCCCTTGATAAGGATCCTCAAGTCTGCTAAGATGATCTGCGGCTAGGTTTTCAGCTCCCTTCTTATCACGAATTTCGATTTTAAATTCTTGAAGTAGCAAAACCCAGCGAAGAAGTCTTGGTTTGGAATCTTGTTTAGTTAACAAGTACTTCAACGCAGAATGATCGGTATACACGATGGTGGTAGAAAGGACAAGATAGGGGCGGAACTTTTCAAAGGCATAGACAACAGCTAAAAGCTCTTTTTCGGTTGTCGTGTAATGCAATTAAGCCCCTGTCATTGTCTTGCTAGCGTAATGGATCGGTTGGAAGTGTTTGTTTGGCCCAAAACCGCTCCAATAGCAAAGTCGCTAGCATCGCACATCAACTCGAAAGGCAGCTCCCAATTAGGGGTAACCAAGACGGGTGCCTTAGTTAGCTTATCCTTAAGAAGGTTGAAGGCTTCAATACACTCTTTGGAAAAGATAAAAGGAGTATCTTTTTCCAAGAGGTGGGTCATCGGGCGAGCGATTTTAGAAAAATCTTTGATGAATCGACGGTAGAAGCCCGCATGACCAAAGAAACTTCTCACACCCTTCACGGTTGAAGGTGGAGGCAATTTAGCAATAACATCGACTTTAGCACGGTCCACTTCAAGACCGGCTTTGGAGATTTTGTGTCCTAGCACGATGCCCTCTTTTACCATGAAATGCATTTTTCCCAATTAAGAACAAGGCGAGTGTCTTCACACCGCTTAAGCATACGTTCTAAATTGGCAAGGAAAGCAGATAATGAATCGCCATAAACCGAGAAATCATCCATGAATACTTCCATAGTTTCTTCAACCATGTCATGGAAGATAGCCATCATACACCTTTGGAACGTCCCAGGAGCATTGCATAAACCGAAAGGCATGCGTTTGTAGGCAAATGTTCCGTAGGGACAAGTGAATGTGGTCTTCTCTTGGTCTTTGGGATCGATGGGAATTTGAAAATATCCGGAGAAACCGTCTAAGAAGCAGTAATAGTCATTACCCGCTAGACGTTCGAGCATTTGATCTATGAAAGGAAGAGGAAAGTGATCTTTTATCGTGGCATCATTGAGCTTGCGATAGTCGATACAAACTCTCCACCCAGTAACGAGACGAGTGGGAATCAACTCGTTGTGTTCATTGGGAACAACAGTTATTCCGCCCTTCTTGGGCACACAATGGACGGGACTTACCCATGGCGAATCCGAAATAGGGTAAATCAAGCTGGCATCAAGAAGTTTGATAACCTCTTGTTTGATGATGTCATGAATGCGAGGATTAACCCTTCTTTGGCTCTGGATTGCGGGTTTAAAGTCATCTTCCATGAGAATCTTTTGAGTACAAAAGTTTGGATCAATTCCGCGGATATCGGAAATTTTCCAATCAATTGCCTTCTTATGATCTTTAAGCACGGCGATGAGGCGAGATTTCTCTTCTTCTTTCAAGTCCTTAGCAATGATGACGGGTGACTTCTTCTTATCTTCAAGGAACACGTACTCGAGATGGGACGACAACTCCTTAAGTTCTAAATCCGGAGGTTTTTCGATGGGAGGCGTATTCAAAGTCGTTTCATCGATAGCAATAGCCTTAGGAGATGGTGGAGAAATATGGTCCTCTTTGAAAAGTTTCTCAATGAGACGAATGTATTCATCCCAATCGATGGGAGAATCGTCATATTCTACGTTTATATCTCCCATGGTTGCTTCAAAATCATTCCAAAGGAAATCACTTTTTCCAAATAGAGTAAGTGATGAATCAATAGAGGAAACGGTCTCAACATTGGGAGGAGAGGTAGGAATACTTTTACAAGCATCTTTGAAGTTTTCTTCACAAGCCTCATCAAGAACGTCGATACAATTAACACTCTCGTATGAATAAGGCTGTTTAGAAAGCTTTCCCATGTTGAAGATGATTTTATCGTCACCCACTCTCATGATAAGCTCACCTGCTTCAACATCGATGAGAGTGCGACCGGTCCTCAAGAATGGACGTCCCACGATTAATGGAACACGAGGGTCCATCTCGTAGTCGACGACGACGAAATCGGAAGGAAAAGTGAATTTGTCGACTCCTACAAAAACGACTTCGGTTATCCCCATTGGATAAGCAACCGTACGGTTAGCTAATTCCAAAGTCATTTTGGTGGGGACTAGCTCAGGGAGAGATAATTGCTTCCAAACACTTAAAGGCATTAAGTTAATACTGGCACCTAGATCGGCTAGGGACATGCAATTCTCTACTCCCGGGAAGTTGCAAGGTATTAAGAAGCGACCCAGATCACCAAGTTTAGTTGGCAATTTCCTTAAGAGCACTACAGAGCAATTCTCATTAAGTTGGGTGTTAGCGATATCAAGAAGCTTCTCCTTGTCACTAAGAAGATCTTTAAACATTTTCGCATATTTGGGCATGTGAGCGAGAGCCTCAGCGAAGGAGATGTTGAAATTCAATTGTTTAAATATTTTGAGAAAGTTCGAAACTTGAATATCGTCCTTGCTTTTGAGCTTCTCTTTCCTCAACCTTGACGGATAAGGTATATCGGAAGAAGAGGAAGGCTTTGGAATAGTAGGATCACTCACATCCTTGGGTGGAGGAGGGGTAGAAGTAAGAGGTGGAGGAATTGAGGAAGTAGAAGGATGAGGAATAGGAGCAGGTGACTCGTTTTCCTTAGTCACAATCACCGGTGGAGGTATAGGAAGCTCGGGTTCCTTGGTACCTTTGCCACTGCGAGTGGTGATTGCTCTCATCTCCCCTCTTTGATTAGCCACGGTGTTACTCGGAAGAGTACCCGAAGAAGAGGATTGATTACCTTGGAAGAAACCAGCCATCATGTTCCTTAAGTCATTCGTTTGACTTGCCAAAGTGTTTCGCATATCAGCTCGAAGATCGTTCCCTTGTTTCACCATGTCTGCTTTCAAGTTGAGCACTTCCCGCTGGAGATTGTCCACGATCACATCATTAGTCCTCATGTAGGTTCCAATATCTTGGTGTAATGTAGTGGGTTGGTTAGGAAGAGCATTGTAGGCGGGTGGTTGATAAGCAGGTTGTTGGTAAACTTGGTTGTTTCTTTGAGGAGGATATGGTTGTCTTTGAGGTGGTTGGTATGGTGCACGAGGTTGTTGTTGAGGAGGGCGATTGAGGTTTTGTTGTTGGTTTGGGTTGTTAGGAGGAAAAACGGGCGGGGAAAGAAAGTTGTTAGAGCGATAGCTGAGCAAGTTGCGGTCTCCTTGAGGACGAGCTTGATAAGCGGCCAGAGGATAGGTACCGTATGCTGCATTAACATTCTAAGAAGGATAGTCTTGGGTGGAGGTACAAGTAGTGTAAGAGTGACGACCCCCGCATATTTCACATGTTTGGCTAACAGCATTGACTTGAGCGTTTTTAGCGTTGATGCTGTTGGTGTTGCTAGCGGTTTGGGTAGCAAGCGATTCAAGAAGCGACGTAATTTTGTCAAGTCTCTTGTCGTTGTCACTAGTACTAGCACTAGCGGCATTGGTCCGAACACTCTTGGTTTGCACACGAGACTTATTTTCAATTATATCCCAAGCAGCATTAGAACTCTTAACCAAAATATTACCCCTCGAGGCACTATTTAGTGAATCTTGGTCATTCATGCTTAAACCATTGTAAAAAGTATTAATTTGGTGCACTTTGGTAAAACCATGTTGTAGGCACTTTCTTAAAAGGTCTTTAAACCGGTCCCAAGATTCACTAAAAGTCTCATCGTACTTTTGTTCAAAATTAATGATTTCATTCCGCAAAGCAGTAGTACGAGAGGGTGGGAAAAAGTAGTTTATGAATTTGGTCTCCAAGTCCGTCCACATCAGAATACTTTGTGGCGGTCCCTTTGCAAGCCAATGCCGGGCTTGTCCCTCTAAAGAAAAGGGAAAAAGTTGTAAACGGATTACCTCTTGTGGAACACCATTGAATTTGACCGTATTCGTGAGTTGCAAGAACCTTTTGATGTGGTCATGAGGATCATCAATGGTACGCCCCAAGAATGGTTGAGCAGAGACCATCTGAATAAAGCCGGATTTGAGCTCAAAGTTGTTGGCTGCAATCGCGGGTATGACAATTGGATCATTGTTGCCCTCTACATGTGCTTGCAAAAGTTCAATCATAGGGCGATTGTCAGGTAGAGGTTCATTGTTGTTGTTATTCATGTTGTTTTGAGGTGGATTATTATTGTTGTTGTGAACACCGGCCATGTCTAAGTTATCGAGAGTCTCGGGCTCTTGATAAGACGTTGATCGTGTACGCATACACCTGCAAAAGAACTAACAAAACAAACAAGAAATATTTTTGGTTTTTTATGTTTTTTAATTTTTTTTTGTATTTTGAAAATTTTATATTTTTTTAGGATTTTTGAAAATTTTTATGAAAAATTAACGTTCACGGCGAACGGATCCCAAAATCCAAGTTCTCACAAAAAACTGTTAATCTTTACGAGAAGAACCGGCAGCAGTGCCATTTGATACTAGTGTTTTGCATTGGGGTTCAGATTTTATCTCTCGGAATCTTCTCGAATTGATCACGGCTCAAAGTGGAATAGTTGTTCTTGGTGACAAATAGGGGGTTTGATTTTCTATTCTACGAAAAAGGAATAAAATAGCAAAGTCGTGAAAATAAGCTAAGACAATTAATAAAACTGAATTTAAAAACTCGAGTTAGAAAAACTTAAAATAAGAAAAGCTGAAAAAGATGTTCATTCGGAATAAATGAAACTTAAAACCTTGAGTCGGAATAATGGATTTGATCCGGAATAATATTGTAAAAGAGCTTGATTCGGAATAAAAGGGTTGATGCGGAATAAAAGGGTTGATGTGGAATATTGGTTGATGCAGAATAAAATGGAAAGGAGCTTGATCCGGAATGTTTGAGTTGATCCGGAATAATTGATTATTCCGGATGAAAGGCTTGACTCGGAATAAAGGTTATTCCGGATGAAAGACACTGATCCGGAATATAAAATATCCCGGATGAACAACATTGATACGAAATAAAAATGCTGATCCGGAATGTTTGGGAAAAATGGTTGATTCGGAATCTGGGCACGAAGAACAGTAAAACAAAAAAACAGGGCAAAACGATTTTAATCAAAACAAGCCAAATTTAACCAAAAGATTTAAACCAAACTAAACACTACTCATTTATCAACCATAAACATCAAACCAAAACACTAAAAACACAAAACCCACTTACTTTCATGGATTAAAATCAACCAAATAAGAACTTTAAACTTTAAATAAAAAAGATGAAGATGAACAAGATTAATGGAAGGATTATATTGATTGATTAAGGTAGAGTAAACAAAAGGAAAGATTAAAAACTTACAAGATTAAATATTCAACAAAAAATGAAAAATCACCAACACCTTAATGGTGTTGGCTTCCTACGAAAGAAAAAAGAAAAGACTGGAAAGAAAAACTTGCTCAAAATGTGTGAAGGGATTTCTTTATATAGGCCAACTGGTTGGTTGCTGAGTGGGCTTTCCTTCTTTCTTTTCGTCTTCTCGTCTTTTCAGTAAAGTCGACGTTTTCGATTCTGATTCGGGATTTGTCGACGAATAAATTCAACTCGTCTTTTAATTTCTTCGATTAATAGACTTGAGTTCTTCGACATATGTAAATCTTCCATCTTTGGTCCTTTTCTTCGATAAATCTTCAAATAGGCCCATTGACTTCAAATCTTTTACATCTCTTGGACAATAGACTTCGTCTTGAGTCTTTTTCTTCGATAAAACCCGTGCAATCCCATGTTTTCTCCAATATTCATCCGGTTGACTCTGCAAACACAACAAACACACAAACTACGCATAATTCCAAACAAATGATATTAAATACGCGTTTTGGTCTTTTTTTAGTAAGAAATAAGTTGTAAAAGGATGGGTGTTTTCACACCTATCAGCAATATTGCCTAAAAACGTTACTTTCATTTTTCGGTCTCGCTTAGTTTTGATTACGACAATATGTAAAAACAAGCATTTACGAAAACAACGAAAAACATATTCTTGAGTTCAAGTATTTTTCATTTTTCCCATTTTCACTTAAGGTATGAATAAACAAGTACTAACCTTAATCAAGTGATCAAGTTATTTAATATTTTCTAAAAACTCACTTTTTATTAAGTGTGACATATTGTTTTCAATCCTAATTGCTTTCAATCCCAACTCACCCAAGAACACTTTCAATCCAAATTCACCCAAGAACACTCTTAATCACATTTCTCCTACCAAGAATGTTGATTGTGGAACATCTTTTCTTCTACCACCACCCTTTAGTGTTCTTCCTCCTTCTCATGATAATGTCATGCACCATGGGACATATTGTCATTGTTGTCAATATCAACATCTTGCTATGGCACACATCTATGAGAAGTTGAGCTACATCAATAGTCTCTTAATCAAGCCTCCTCTTCACTTTGATTATGAGAACTCCACCAAGCCACCACCACCACCTTCCGCCACTACCTTGTCTTTCATATAAGCATTGGTTGCTTATCCACAAGACACCTAATTCAAGCAAATCTTAGAATTCTAGATTAACTAGGATTAGATTTATGCTTTTAGCTTGTTTCCTTTTTCATACATCTTTGTATGATTTTTTTACATGACTTCACTTAGATTTTAGTCTTTATGTTTTCTTCTCTTTATATTTTATTTTTTTGTGACCTATAGCTATCTCTTGTTGGTTGTCTCTTTTGTTTAACTAACCCTTCTATGTAGCTTGTCACCATATCTCGATTCCTCGGTGCCCCAAGCAAGGGGGAGTAAGCACCAAGGGGGAGTCTTTGCAAAGTCCGTCTCTTCAACACCGACTTGTGCAACCTTTTTTCTTCGACAAAGGGGGAGAAATGAATAAACTCGCCTTCGAATATCTTGTTTTTGTGTGATTGAGTTTATGTATTGTCGGAATAAAAAAGGGGGAGATTGTTAATGCAATAATGCCTAAAAACGTTACATGCATTTTTCGGTCTCGCTTAGTTTTGATTACGACAATATGTAAAAACAAGCATTTACGAAAACAACGAAAAACGAATTCTTGAGTTCAAGTATTTTTTATTTTACCCATTTTCACTTAAGGTATGAATAAACAAGTACTAACCTTAATCAAATGATTAAGTGATTTAATCTTTTCTTAAAACTCACTTTTTATTAAGTGTGACAAGTTTTTTTATTAAATTTCTTTTTAAGATAATGTTATATGAAATTAAATATTTGAAAATTTGAAAATGGCATATTCTTTTTTGATTTGGTATATTATTTCAGGATATTTTATAATCAGATAAGACCTCCACCACTAAAGGACAAAAAGGGAGCGGAGTCTACTCCGGCGGTTCCCTAGTGCCTATGCGGTTCCTTAACGATAAGGAACCGACGGCTGAGATAAGAAACCGCGGGCAGATATAGACGTTGGCCCTTTGTCCTATAAATAGTGGACTATTCTCAGAATTTCTCTTCAACTCTTTTGCACATATATTTCCAGATTCAAACATACTTCTTAAATCACTCAAATCCTTGATCATTTCATTGATTACTACTTGTTTAGAAGTGAATCTATCCTATCCATCCCTTTTTCTCCAAGTGCAAAGAGAAGAACACTATCCTTGTGAAGTGTTGAGTCCACCACCAAAGATCCTTTGAAGATCAAATCTTATACATTTGTTGTTGTGTCATAGTTGTGAATATCCAAGTAGTTGTGTCTATTTGGAAGTTGTGTATGTACTAAGTATAGTTGTGTAGATTGGTCCTAGCTACGATTAGGGCTCGAATTTTAGCTTAGAGTCGGAAATTAGTTAAGCAGCGTGTACGGTTTTCTCCACCATAAGGAGCTTGTTGTGTAGTGAACTCTCGAGTAAGGAGTACTCGAGGAGTGGAGTAGGAACGAGGAGTGAGCTTCGTTGCCGAACCACTATAAATCCTTGGTTTTTGGTTTGATCTTTCTTTACCCTTAACTCTTTACATTCTTTATTCTTTATGCACATACATTAGTTAGTATTAGTTTAGTTACACTATCATTGTTCATATTGTGCATAAGAAGATTTCACATATTTCCTCAAGCCTAAGTTTTTGAAAAAGGATTTTTTGAAAACCATCTTTTAACAAGTAAATATAAGAAACTATTCAACCCCCCCCCCCCTTCTAGTTTCTACAAGTTTTACTTGCAAGTTATTATTGTTAGGATAACCGCCAAGTTTCTTTTGCAAAGCAATTTCAAGAGAGTGACAATGTTTTTGAAGAAAATCATATCGGTGTTGAAGTGACGTAAGATCTTTTTTATTAACATTGTTTTTCTTGTTCGAAAGCTCAGTTTCAAGACGTTCACATTCTTTGGTTTTATCAAGATATTTGCATGCAACATCAGAATATTCATCTATTTCAGCACAAGATGTAACATATAACATAATATCTTTGGAGAGAAATTCTTTGTAGAATCTTGGTAATCTATGATCAAACAGGTGGGTTGATGTTTCTAGTGAGTGAAAGTAGAGAGAGAAAGATGAGAGAAAATGTATGAAATATATTTAAAATGAAACAACCAACGCCCCTTTCCATGAAGGATAGGGGTTTATATACCCATGTCCATTAGTGGACTTGCGCCTCCGGCTCATGAACATACTCATGGGTCGGGCTTACATAAAATGTAACTAAACTATACTACGAGCCCATAACTATATTGTTGGAGTGATCGAGACTTTCTAAATACAAAAACGTATTTCCAACAATCTCCCCCTAAAGGGAGGTCACTCCAAATTACAAAGTCCTAATCTAGCATGTTAGATCTTCGTTCTCGTGCTCATAGTCCACTTTCTCTTTTCCTTATTTTCTTTTCTTCATTTTTGTGAATATGTGTTGATTACCATTAGGCTTTGGCTTAGAGCATGTTGTTTTGATTTTTCACGTAGAGTCTTTGCCTTCTTGTGATATTCGTCTCTTTGTGACTTCATGTCCCACATACCTATATGTTGATGCAAAAGTTGGGGTAGACCGACCTTAACCTAAATTAGGCTTAATTTGGGGTCTTGTGGACTCCGGCTCTCGCACCAAGTGAAACTTGCTTTAGGATCCTACGCACTAAACAGAAACCGTTAGGCTTATCGTGGGTTTGTTACCCACGATTAGACTCCGGCGTGAGATTAAGTAATCGGTTTGAGTATATTAGTGCTTAGGGTATTGTGTATATCGTACCTTTGTGGAAGCGAAGGGGTTCCTTTTATACTCGAGAGAGTCCAGGCTGGGCTCCCTGTTCTTTCGGCCTAAGGAAGAGATAATGACTCGAAATAGCTTGATCATCACTATCTAACCAAGGCAAGTGTATATCCTTTTTCCTTAGGCGAATATAACAATAATATAAGTTATATTTGATCTAATCCTGTCACACTTCGACGAGGACTTGGCTAAGTAAGTAACCTCGTGTGCGACAGCGGCTTACCGGGCCTTATGGGCTATGTGCGCACATCGCACAAGTATCCAACTCATGTTTGACGGATGCGGGTAGTGCCCGAGAGTCGGGCTATCCAGCCTGACTAGGGACTATACGTCATCATGTCCCCCCAGTCTAGTGGTCGCAGGTACAATCCGCGGCAACTAGACTATAATCAAACATAAACAGTCGCGCAGTCCAAGCATAAACTCATATTTTAAATATTCCCGCCAAGAAGACAAACATCCCCCTTTCACCTAACCTCCTTGGTACTCGGGAAAAGTGCTTGCCACGTCATAGTTACCCCTTCATATTCTACCGTTAGATTTAGCAAGTAGGGGACACGTGGCCCACATCTGACCATGAACAATAAAACTAAGGAAGCCTATATAAACCCATCACGCCTCCTTTTGACTGTTTACTATCTAGAAACCTTCAAACCACCATTAACGGCTTTACCATTCACCATCATCACCAGATCTCTTATTAAGGTAATCCGCGCGACCACTATTTTGCATACACAGCACCGTGGTACATCACGTCCATCTTGACCATTGAGCAGCTAGAACAATTTACCTGTGAGTTCTACATACCCAATTAATTGCACCCAGAAGTTCCTAACCCACAACATAATATAAGTCAGTTCCCCGCAGGAAAGATAGGGTTGTACACCCGTTACTTCGATTACGCAAACCAGCGTATACCGATGTCACGCTTTCTTCTGAGTGTATTAATACACTACAAGACCCACATCTCCCAGCTACATTACATAGGGGCAGCGAAAATTTCGAATTTCGAAATAAACTGCCACACCCTAGACATAGAACCCACTGTAGATCTCTTCCGCGTATTCTACCAACAGAATTTAGCCAATGGCTGGGTGACTTTTGCTAAGCGAAAAGGGTGGTATGCAATGTTTTGATGGAAAGCTAGATTCTTTAAGGAATTGGACCAACAGATTCTTCTGGGTTGACGACGCTGCCTTTACCTTCCACTTTCCATTCTTGACCCCTGACACCGTGAGGAAGGACCCCCTACCTGGCCCCGACTCCTACAACGCTGTGGATGCGGAGACTCTGAACAACAACCGCATTCCCGTGCAATCCTCCCGGAGAGTGTGTTAGTCACTCTTGGCCTAAGCCACGCAGTCATCTATGGCGAGCACATTGTAATAGCGTTCCGTAGTGAGAGTGACCAGGGTTAGTGGTCCTTCCCGCTTTCATCATAACCTTTTGTAAGTACCATCGCATATTAGGATACTAAAATATGTCCCTATTTTCTGTTTGCTTCCTTACGCAGTTATGGATGTTCATGACCTTGTCCGTGGTGCGTTTCCCGAAAATTTGTTTGTGTTGTCTCGCCCTCAACAGGAAAATGAAGAATCACTCCACGACCACGCGCAGAGGAATACCATGGATTTGGAGAATAAAGAGCTGTCGATCGCCCAAGGGAGCGAAGGCTTTGACAACTTCCTGCATCATCCGATCTCACAAGTGCATTTGACTACACAAGTGCTTCCTAGACAACATCGTGCCGCTGGCCGAAAGGTGGTACTTGAAGGGATAAGTGACTATGTCTTGGCTGATGAGGCAAGCTATCTAGCAGCGCAGCAAGTGACGCTGACATCGTACCTCAAGAAGAGATTCCTTGAATTGTCCGTCCAACTCCATGCGACAGAGGAAAAGTTGAGGCAGCTTACCGAAGAAAAATCCTCCACTCTCGGTGACATGCAAAAAAGATAGACCAAGAAGCCGAGAGAGGAAGAAAAGATGTCGCCCTCCTCCATTCCTTAACTCAAGAAAGGAACAGGTTATCTACTGCCTTGGATGAAGAGCGCGCCCACCTTAGCCAGGTAAAGGCCTCCAACATTGCTGCCATGGGGGTCTTTGAGGAGGGGAAGGATAGGTTTGTTGCTGATGTTGACGCTCTGGGTGCGAGGGTAAAGGAGGATGTAAGCGAGCTCAGCTTCCAATTGAAGAGGCTGAGTATCGAACAGGATGAGGAGTTGTACCCTCGCCTGATGAAGGAGATAGCCGAGAAGCGGTGGTTAGTGCGCCATGGTCTGCGCCTAGCTGCAATGGTTGCGCTGGAAGATCCCACCTTGCGAGCCTCATTCTCCAAATCTGTCATAGCCGCCATTAATGAGGGTACTTCAAAAGGTTTAGCGACTGCGCATAAGGAGAAGTTACTGAACCAAGAGTTATCAGAGGTGCCTTTCTACGATCCGAAGGCCGACGCCAAGCTCACCGCAGCCATGAAAGAAATGAGTGTATGTCCGCTGCCCTCTTTTGGTTTGGAGAAATAACGATCATGAAGTGCCTATTGAAGCGGTAATGGAGGGTCTCACCTTGGCGCGCCATAAGGCAGAGGGTGCAGAATCATTGGTAGACTTTCACCTAAAGCCATCTATTAAGTAGTTGACCGTGCCTATATTCGCGCATCCCAAGGATATTATTGATCCCTTCAAGATTGTGACGGAAGTGCCATTATCTGAGGTCCTCTCAGCGCATGAGAGTCGCGCTGCTGCCAAGAAAGCCCTGCTAAACATAGAAGCAGCGCCTTCTGTTGGTGCGGCCCACCTTGCTCCTACCATCCCTGTGTTGCCATTGCCATTGCTGGAGAGGGACTCGCGCCTGCTGGACCGGATGGAAAAAAGTCTTAAGGATCATCGCGCTACTGCTTACTGCCTTCCTTTGCTGAAACTAAAGAGATCCTCCTCTGAGACCCATCTGCTCTCCAATCATCTTAGAGATTTGTAAACACATGTTCGTGTTTTGTATCTTCAAATGTTTGCTTTGTAATAAACACTATCCTTCTTTTGTTATAGAATGTATATTTTAATGTTTATAGCACAATTTCGCATAATAAGCTAATGTAAACTTATAAATGGTCCATATGGGTTTGAGAAGCTCATTACGTGCGGTATACCGCTACTACCATAAGGATAGTCAGGTGAGGCTGACCCATTGTTAGGTGTGCACAAGTGTGTCTTAACAGTCTCAGAGTTTACTGGCTGCATAACTTGCTACGACGTCATTAATAGCGAGGGGGCCTAACAAGGATACACGATCCATGGTCGAAGGGGGTGCATCCCACTTACTCGACGAGTCTAATTAGTAGGGTAGGATCATTCCTCTTATTCCTCCTGGAAATGTTGTACACGTGTGCGCCAATAGGCAATATATACAATAAGAAAAAGGTATGTATAACATAAAAAGAGAGTTTTTAGAATGCGTCGTGAAACTAGCTAGGAACACGACTGTTTTATTAAGACTTACAAGTTTTTTGAACACAAATAATAAAAAGAAAATAAAAATACATTCACTTGGGAAGTTTCGCCTTTAAAGGTAGCACTTCTTTAGATGGCATATGTTCCAACGTCTTTGTAGGTCACGACCATCCATGTCGCGCAGCCGGTACGCACCATTTCCATGTGCGTCTGTCACTATCTAGGGTCCTTCCCATTTTGGTCCAAGCTTCCTTGTATTCTCACCGCGACTTGCCGCGTTTGAGAGATACACAAAATCACCTGGTTTGAATGAGGTCTTGCGTACCCTAGAATCATAGTAACCTTTCATCTTTCCTTTTGACTTTGCCTCGTGGATTGATGCTAACTCTCGTCGCTCCTCGAGTATGTCTAGGTTTAATCGCAGCTCATCATCGTTAGTAACCATGTCTACCTCTACTGTGCAGAGTGTTTGCAGTCCTATCTCAGCTGGAATGACTGCTTATGTCCCATATGTAAGGGCGAAGGGGGTATCACCTTTGGTCGTCTTAATCATCATGCGATGTGCTCACAACACATGCGAAAACTCATCGACCCACTTCTTATTATGTTCCCCCAACCGTGCTTTTATGCCATCCCCCAAACTCCTGTTTGCTCTCTCCACAAGTCCATTTGTTTGTGGATGGGCAACCGATGCGAAACGTTGATGTATCCCCTTATCCGCGCACCAATCTTTGAACGGGTTTTCTATGAATTGCTTCCCATTATCCGAGATTATTTCACCAGGTAGTCCGGAACGGCATACTATGTTGTCCCATACGAACCTTTTCACCTGATTCCCAGTTATCATTACGACTACCTTTGCCTCAATCCACCTCGTGAAGTAATCCATCACAACTATGAGAAACTTAACTCCTCCTGCAACTACAAGGAAGGGCCCCGCTATATCGATTCCCCATTTAAAGAATGGCCAAGGGGAGGTAATTGGTGTGAGCTCCTCCTGAGGCTGCCTTGGTACTGGTCTGTGCAGCTGACAGTCATTGCATTTGTTAATAAGTGTTCGCGCATCTGTATGCATAGTTGGCCAGTAGTACCAACTACGCAATGTTGTCGCCACCACGGACCTTGGTCCTGCGTGCATTCCGCATGATCCCTCATGGATCTCGCTAATGATATATTGCGCCTGTCGTGGTGCTACACATCTTAACCATGGTTGGAGAAATGACCGCTTGTAAAGGATCCCATCTCTGACTTCGAATTGACTCGAACGTCTTCACACTCGTCGTGACTCATTTTCATCATGCGGGAGTGAGTCATTCGTTAAATAATCTATAATCGGTGTCATCCATGTAGGGCCTTCTTCTTCTACGACCGACACGACCTCTTGCTCTTTGATTGACTTATCCTTCAGGATCTCCACTAGGACTTGCTTCGATAGGTGCGCAAAACTGGAGGAGGCTATTTTGCTGAGTGCGTCTGTTTTCTTGTTCTCTCCCTGGGTACTTGGCGTATCTGGAACCTATGAAACCCTTCAATCAATGCTTTCGCTTTTTGTAAGTATTGCACCATATTGTCCTATTTTTCTTCATAATCACCAAGTTATGGTTTGCTACCAGCCGAGAATCTACGTTTGCTTCGAGATTGCGCACGCCCATTCTCGCTGCGATTCTTAGCCCTGCTATCAGCGCTTCATACTCTGCCTCATTATTTGTGGCTGTAAATTCAAAACGTAATGCATATGTGAACTTCATTCCTTCTGGATTGGTGAGCATGAGTCCCGCGCCTGATCCATCTGTGCAGGTGACCCATCTGTGAACAAGATCCACGGGGCTTGGTCTTCTTCCTTTTGATCTAGCCCCTGAACACCCTCTTCTGGCTTGTCAATGATAAAGTTCGCCAGGATTTGTCCTTTCACGGCATTGCGAGGTCTGTAGGTAATATTGTGTTCCCCCAGTAGAACACTCCATTTTTGGAACCTGCCTACGACATCTGGTTTTGAGATTGCCTACTTTATGGGCTGATCCGTTATCACCACTATCGGGTGTGCTTTGAAATATCTGCGCAACCTTTTTACTGCGAACACTAGTGCGAGCACTAAATTTTCCATCGGGGTGTAATTTAGCTCCGAGCTCTATAGCGCTCTACTTATAAAGTACACTGGTGTTTGCACATTGTCCCTGTCTGTCATTAGCACCGCGGTGATCGCTCCATGCATTGCGGATAAATATATTATCAACTCTTCTTTAGGCCGGTGCGACTAACATGGGGAGCGAAGCTAAATGTGCCTTTAATTCCTCGAAGGCCTTTTCTGCTTCCTTCGTCCAATTGAAGTCTCTTTTCTTAATGCACTTTTTAAGTGTTTTAAATAAGGTGATCGACTTCTCTACTGACTTGGACAGGAACCTGTTCAATCCTGCAAGATTCCCATTTAGCGACTGCACCTCCTTATTCGTCTTTGGGCTCTGGATCTGGATAACCGCGTCTGTTTTCTTCGGACAGGGTTTAATTCCATTGGGGTCAATCATGTATCCTAGGAACATGCCTTCTGTCGCCCCAAAGGTGTACTTTTTTGGATTTAACTTCATGTTTATCATTCTGAGGGTAGATAACGTCTCTTCTATGTCCCAAATAAGCTCGCTCTCCATATGACTCTTTATTACCAAGTCATCGACATACACCTCCAAATTTAGCCCTATTTGGCTTTTCAATGCCTTATCAACCAGTCGTTGATACGTGGCCCCTACATTCTTTAGTCCAAACGCCATTTTCGTGTAACAGTACACCCCCTGGCTGGTATGGAATGCTGTCTTTTCCTCATCTTCTTCTGCCATATGCATCTGATGGTATCCCTTGTATGCGTCTAGGAAGCATTCGCAGGGGTATCCGCACAATGATTCCACCTTCCAATCTATTTCTGGGAGTGGGTAGCTGTCTTGGGGACAAGCTTTATTGAGGTCTGTGAAATCAACGCACATGCGCCTGCTGCCATCATGTTTCTTTACCATTACCGGGTTAGCGAGCCAGTCATGATAGTAAACTTCCCTCATGATTCCTGCGTCCACCAGCTTTTTTACCTCGTCCAGTATTACTTTATTTCACTCTAGGGCTTGTCCTCTTTTCTTTTGCCTAACTGGAGGGTATCCTTCGCGGATCTGAAGCTTGTGTTCAGCTATCGATCTCGGTACCCCCGTCATATCTTTGGGTTCCCATGCGATGACGTCCAGGTTATCCTTCAAAAGGCGACACATGTCTGTCTTTCCTTTGTCAGATAATGTCCCTCCGATCGTTATCTCCTGATCCGGGTACTACGGATGTATTGCTACCTTCAAGTTTGGTGGTGAGTCCACCTTTGGTTCCATCGTGACCGTAGGCGGTTCTACGATCGAGTTGCATTTTGGGGGTGTAACTGCCATGTTAAATATCGTTACGACCCCTCCATCGACTGGGAACTTCATCATACCATGAGCCGTAGAAGGTACCGCTCGCATTGCTATTATAGTTGGTCGCCCTATGATCCCGTTATATTGTGATGGCGACCGTATGATTAATAATTCATTGGGACTTCCACCGAGTTCTCATCATCTCCCACTCTTACTGCTAACTCCAGCTGGCCCAAGGGCCATACCGCTTCTCCGCTGAATCCGATGAGCGGGGAAGTCGCAGGCATCATTTGGCTCTTTATTTTTGTCCTTCGTTGCCATGATTCCACCATGTAGATGTTCGCGCTGGCGATTGTTTGTCTATCATCCTTCGTGTTTTCCTTGACAAGGTGTTTTAGCTCGCCTTTTTTTACTTTATTCTCGATATATTTCTGCAGCTGAATACATTCATTCGTAGTGTGCCCTCTCTTATTGTGATATTCACAGTATCTATTACTAGCGCGCTTTTCGACCGGGGTAGTCATTGGTGTAGGCCTTGTGAAACTTGCACCTTCCATCACTAGGATTTCCATCGGGGTCAACTTAAAGGGGGTAAACCTTTGAATTATAAGCTCGCCCTGCCTTCTCCTTCTTACATAATCAAGGCCTGGTGATTTTCCTTGATTGTTCGGTCCTTGAATGGCAAGTGAATAGATTTGTGATCATAAGTGCCTCGTGTTATTTATGAAGCAACCGATTCTCCTTGTATGAATGACCTTACCCGCCTTAGCACTCCGTTGAAGGTTTTGGGCGTTCTTTCATTAAGATTTTTTATTAAGTCGCTATTCCGTATCCTCGCCATGAAAGAGGATACTTTCAAAATTTATGGGCAGTCCTTTACTTGAAGACACTTGCTTTTGAAACGTTCCTGGAAGTCTTCCAAGTATTCGCCTTGGCGCTGCTATACCCTGGCAAGCGATACAACACTCCTATCATGCCTTTTTTGTTGCACATAATTTTTTTTGAACGCTTTTCGCAGCATTTTGTACCCGTTGACTGTTCGCGGCGGAAGCCTATCAGACCACGTTCGCGCGTTCCCTATGAGTGTGGAGTTAAACATATTACACCATATGGGCTCTGGCCATTGTTAGATGCCCGCCTGAGATTCGAATAATTTCAAGTGGTCTTCTGGATCCGTCGTGCCATCATAAGTTTTTACGTTCGATGGCATGTGGCGCTTTCTGGTGTCTCCATAATGTTGTATGCGCCTTGTAAAGGCGTTTTTCCGGGCTCTCCTGCACGGTTGTGAGAAGATTTGGTCATCCAAGGAATAACTTGCACGCATATTAATAAGTGTTTAAACACTTATCCTTTTGCCACTAAAATCAAGGAAAAACAAGACCTAATCATGTGTTTAATATCGTAAAAGTCGGAATTACGCGTGGTTTTGTGTTTTTGTGTTTAATAGGTACAAAATATCAAAAGGAAAGAAAACACGGGATTTCACGGTCAAATGTTGAAAAAAAGTCCAAGAAAGTGACAAAGACAATGTCAAAGACCAAAAGTGTGCCTAAGATCACGAAAACCGACAAATTCAACACGGTTTTGAAGAAATGATCAAGGAAGCCGAAATCGAGCTCGATTCTAGCGGATTTAATCATTTACAAAGATTTCGGGCCAAGTGGGTCCCACATTTGGGTTAAGGGGCTCAAAATCCCATTTGAAAGTTAAAATTTGCTTGATAAAAAGTTACAAGCCCAAAAAGACCCAAATGAGAATGATAAACGGATGGAGTATTTACATTTGGTCCTAAAGCCCATTACACAAACAAATGGACGGTTTAAAGTGAAAAGATTATTCACTTGTTTCACTTTGACTCACACAAACCCAGTCAACACACACAATAAATAATCAACTCACCCACACACGTTTTTACCCACCCCACACATTTACTCCAATTTAATTACAAACTAGAACCACCCACATTCATCTCTCTCTCAAAAATAAACACAGCACCTCTATTTACTGTACCAAAACCCTAAATAAAGATTTACCCAAGATAAATTAGAGGTTTTTATCAAAACGTATGATTCACACACTTGGGGATTAAATCCCCAAGTTAATCGGAAGATCCAACACTGGTGGTCCTTTCTCCAAATCATACGTGGCTTCTATCCCCTTTGTGATTGGTTATCACCACCTCACCACAATCACTTCACCAATCATATATTTCCACCTCAGCCACCAACTAACACAACAAACACAAAAGTGCCATGCTGTTGATCCGTGTGACCTGTGAGTGGTTTTCAACCGCAAGATCAAGAAGAGAAGAGAGAGAAAGAAGAAATGATGCATTTGACGGCTGAGATTTAATTCTTGCTCACGAAGCTTCATGAAGAAGCCTTGGGGGTTGGCTATAAAAACCCCCATCATTCTGTAATTTGAGTGCCTTCTTTTTATTTTTAATTTTTATTTCTGCAAAAAATAGATGTTAGGATTAAAGTAGTTTTCCTTTTTAAAGTATTGTAATTATTTTTAATGATTAATGAAAAGTTCGATTTAAATTAATTTGTGTCTTATTTGTTTTGTTAAAGTTAATTGCATTTTTTTCTATTAATCTGCTTTTGGATTAATTAAGGTTAATAATAAAAAGTGGTATTTAATTTTCCCCCACTGGGAAAATTATAAAAATATTGGTTCGAGAGTTTACTGTTTGTTGGTTCGAGGAAGATGATGTTCGTGTAAAGGAGGTTTTTGATTCGGTTTTAAGGGGGTTCAGCGCCCACCTTCTTCCCAAAGGAAATCATCAAAAGGTGTTTAATCTCTTTTTATAACTTTTTGTTAAGTTTATTATTTAGTTTAAATTTGTTTAATCTGCTTGTGTTTTGAGTTGTTAGGATCTGCTTAGTAATAGTAGTTTTATTTAGCTTTCTGTTTAGATCTGCTTATTTTGGTTCATTCAGTTTTAAGTTACTGTTTCTTTTTTAATTATTTTGTCTTGTTGGATTTATAGATAAGTAGTGTTTGGTTTGGTAACTATTATTAGCTTATTTGATTCAGCTTATCTGAGATTGTTGCTTGTTTGATTTGATAAGTTGCTATTTTGATATAAGTTGTCTCGGTACCTGATTTGTTTATTTTTTTTATCTGCTATATAGCTCTTCTGCTTATTGTCTTATCTTCACTGTTAGATTTCGTAGCTTAATTGCTTATTTATTAAGCTGTTATAGCTTATTTGGTTTTAATAATTTTGCTGATGTTTGCTGCTCAAAGAAACAGATACAGTTTGTCTGTTTGTTTCAATTTCCCAAAAAATTAAGTTCAAAAATAATTTTAGCCAAAAATACGTCCCTCCTGGGACTCGAACCCTGGACCTCCTGTTCAGCAACCGAACGACATAACCAACTCTGCTAGGCTTTCTTTTGTGTGTGATTATTAGCCAATTAATTAATATAGATTTAAAAGTTACTGGCTGTTAATTTACTTTAAATACAAGTTTAGTTTTATTAAATTTATTTAAAAGTTTTATATAAATTTTATTTTATTCAGTTCTTAAAATATAAAAAGATTAAATAAATATTTTATTTTAATTACTTTTATAATTTTAAATTAGTTTTCAATTTAGTTTTATTTAAAAAAATAGATTTCATTTAAAGTTTTTAGTTTAAAATTAATTAGATTTAAATTTAGGTTTAAGTTTTATTTTAAATTAGTTTTTCACATTTATTTAAAATAGTTAATTAAATAGTTTTTAATTAGTTTAAAATACCAAAAAGTTTTAATTACCAAGAATAAATAAATCCACGTTAATTTGAGATCAATTCGAGTCGAGTCGAGGAAAAACGAACATTAATTGTTAAAAAGAATTTACACAAATAACCTACATTAAATTGGCGTCGCCGCTTCGCTAGTTACGATTGATGATTTCGTGAGACGTTTGGATTTTGGGATACGTTCATTTTGAACGTTAATTTTCTTGCACAAAAAAAAATCAAAAACACAAAAATAAATCAAAAATATAAAAATACAAAAAAATTAAAAAAATCACAAAAGCAAACTCTTTCCTAAGATTTGCACCAAAAAAAAAATTAAAAAAAATCCAAAAGTAATACTTTTTCCTAAAAGTATTACACCAAAAATATTACGTATTATTGTTATTTTTCTTATTTCGATTTCTTTCGATTTTTCTTGTGAATATATATTTTTTCTAAAAAATCAAGATTTTTCTTTTACTATATTATATTACGTAGCACAATTAATTTACCTACTTTTCAAATAAGGCCTTAGTTGGGACTTCATCACCTAACTATTGTATTCAAATCCTAAACGAAATAAAAGGGCAAAATAGATAAATACTAGTAAGACGTTTGAACTCGATATATACAAACTATAAGGTAGGTATAAGGCGACGCGCTATAAAAGGCCGTCTAAGGAAAAAGGTTTTTAAGTTCTTTGTGCCACCTCGTTCCCCCGCTTTCTTGTGCGTATATTGAGAGGGACGACCGATTATTGGTTTGCCAACTCAAGTAGTATTAAGTATATATTTTTGTAGCTTTTTCATATTGCACCTCGAGAGGGATAATCCCTTTCCTCTCAAAGTCGACCGAGGTCACCTACCTCATTCCAAAGTTTTAATTGTATGCGCACTCGCGCGCGTGCATACATACCGATTGGTGTACCAAATACTTCTAATTCTTCCAAAAAGAAGAAGAAGAAAAACAAAAAGACCGTCATTAAAGCCGATCCTGAGAATCGAGCTTTGAACAACACGATGGCAACGGATAATCGACCGATGATTGAGATTCTCCAATCTCACGTTGATGGAAACGATGATGCGATTTTGGTGCCGGATATTGGAGCTAATAATTTTGAACTTAAAACAGGTTTTTTCAAATGGTTTCCGCTACACCATTTTTAGGCCGTACTAATGATGACCCACACACTCATATCAAACGTTTCATACAATTAACCAACACCGTCAAATACAATGGGGTGCCACAAGAGGCCATTCGTTTACAACTCTTTCCTTTTTCCCTCGAGGGACAAGCCTGGATTTGGCTTGATAAGGAACCACCCAAAAGTATCACAACATGGATCGACTTAGAGACCAAGTTCATAAACTACTTTTTCCCACAATCACGGACTACCTCTTTAAGGAATGATATTATCACCTTTGAACAACAATATGGGGAAACGTTTAGTGAGTCTTGGGATCGATTTAAAGAGCTTTTAAGAAAATGTCCACAACACGGTTTCACTAAAGTGCATCAAATTAATACGTTTTACAATGGTTTAACTCTAAATGACCAAGACCCACTTAATAGTGCCGCGGGGGGCAATATTCTTGTGAAATCCATGAACGAGGCTTGGGCCATAATTGAAAACAAGGCTAAAGTGCAAATCAAGAGTGTTAGGGCTACTATGGCAAGTGTTAGTTCTAGTGAGAATGATAAGAGAATTGATAAGCTTACGTCGCTTGTTGAATCAATTGCTCTAAAAAGCCAAGCCCTCAAAGGTCAAGCTAATGCCATGAAAGAAACTTGTGAAACGTGTGAGACTTGTGGTGGACCACATTCATATTTTAATTGTGACAAGGTTTACAATAATCAACAAGAAGTTTATTCTTATAACAACAATGAAAATGAGCGGGTTCATTTCAAACCAAATGTTGATGTTAACCATTTGTCTTACAAGTCTAATAACTATTTGGCTCCCCCGGGTTTTGTAGCACCACAAAGACCACCCCCACCCGCCCAAAATAGGAACCAAGGTCCTCAACGGGGTAATTTTCAAGGAAATTCTAATCAACGGGGTTTTAATCAAAATCAAGGGAATTTTCAAGGGCAAAACCAAGGGTTCAATAATCAAAATCAAGGATTTAATAACCAAGGTTTTCAAAATCAAGGATTTAATCAAGGTTATAATCAATATCAAAACCAAGGTTTTCCTAATCAAGGTTTTCCTAATCAAGGGTATAATCAAATGAACATGCATAATCCTCAAATGGACTTGGTTCTACAAAAACTAACCGACCATGAGCGAATTATGAGAGAGATGCAAGAATCGACCGATAAGAAATTTTTGACTATGATTAAAACCCTTCTTCCCCAAGGTGCCCTCCCTTCGAACACCGTGACCAATCCTAGGGCAAATGTTAATGCTATCACTACTAGGAGCAGTAAGACCACCGTAGAACCTTCCTATTCCCCACCTAACCAAGGACCCGAGATACCTTCTTCTTCTACACACCCTACTTCTCCTTCTACTTGTGACATACCACCCGTTATGCCTTCGTCTACACCTTATGTTCCACCGATACCTAAAATTTTCTACCACACCTTCGGTTCCTAAACCGGTTCTTTCACCTTCCATTTCTACTCCTCCTCCACCAAAGGATGTGAGTGAGCAATCCACTCCAAAGCCTTCATCTCAACCCAATATACCTTATCCCTCAAGGTTGCGGAAAGAGAAATTGAAGAATAAGGATGATATTCAAGTTTCGAACTTCCTAATAATGTTCAAACAATTTAATTTTAATATCACCTTTGTCGAGGCGCTCGCTCACATGCCTAACTATGCTAAGATGTTTA
This sequence comes from Glebionis coronaria, assembly GCA_025667525.1. Lineage (NCBI taxonomy): Eukaryota > Viridiplantae > Streptophyta > Magnoliopsida > Asterales > Asteraceae > Glebionis > Glebionis coronaria. The sequence goes on from JANFOE010000881.1 coordinate 594,004, forward strand.
AGGACCTCTTAAGTGATAAAGAAAAATTCCTCGATATAGCCAATACCCAATTGAATGAGAATTGTTCCGCGTTTCTTTTGAGAAAATTACCGGTTAAGTTAGGAGATCCCGGTCGATTCCTTATTCCTTGTAATTTTCCGGGTGTTGAGAATTGTATGGCCTTGGCGGATCTCGGAGCGAGTATCAATCTTATGCCATTTTCCGTGTGGAAACAATTATCTTTACCCGAGCTAGTCCCCACTCGTATGACATTGGAATTAGCTAACCGTACGGTTGCTTATCCGGTGGGGATAGCCGAGGATGTTTTTGTAGGAGTCGACAAATTCACTTTTCCCGCCGATTTCGTTGTCGTCGACTATGAGATGGATCCCCGTGTTCCCTTAATTGTGGGACGACCCATCTTGAGAACCGGGCGTACATTGATTGATGTAGCAGCGGGTGAGCTTATCATGAGGACCGGGGATGATAAAATCGTCTTTAACATTGGTAAACTTTCCAAACTTCCTGATGAGCCCGAATCCGTAAATTACATCGATGTGCTCGACGAAGCATGTGAAGAACATTTTCACGAGGCTTGTAAGAGCGGGATTTCTCATTTACCTCATGTTGAGACCGTAGCTTCTATTTCTCCTTCATTGACTCCATTTGGAGAAAGTGACTTTCTTTTACAAGAATTTGAAGCGAGTTTAGGGGATGTGGATTTGAAATATGACGATTCTCCCACCGATTGGGAAGAAGACATTCGTACCATTGAGACACTTCTCAATGAGGACCATATTTCTCCACCTACTCCTAAGGAAGTTACAAACGATGATCCAAATTTGACTAAGCCTTCCACCGACGATCCACCGGATTTAGAGCTTAAGGATTTACCGTCTCATTTAGAGTACGTTTTCTTAGAGGAGGATAATAATTTACCCGTCATTATTGCTAAGGACTTAAAAGAAGATGAAAAATCTCGACTTATCGACGTGCTTAAAAATCATAAGAAAGCAATTTCTTGGAAAATCTCCGACATCCGCAGAATTGATCCTAATTTTTGCACTCATAAAATTCTCATGGAAGATGACTTTAAACCCTTAATCCAAAATCAAAGAAGGGTTAATCCAAAAATTCATGAAGTCATTAAGAATGAAGTTATGAAACTTCTAGATGCCGGAATGATTTACCCTATCTCGGATTCGCCATGGTTAGTCCGGTCTATTATGTGCCTAAGAAAGGCGGAATCACCGTTGTTCCCAATGAAAACAACGAGTTGATTCCTACTCGACTCGTAACGGGTTGGCGAGTTTGCATTGGCTATCGTAAGCTCAATGATGCCACTCGTAAGGATCATTTCCCTCTTCATTTCATGGATCAAATGCTCGAGCGTTTAACGGGTAATGATTTATATTGCTTCTTAGATGGTTTTTCCGGATATTTTCAAATCCCTATCGATCCAAAAGACCAAGAGAAAACCACATTCACTTGTCCTTATGGAACATTTGCTTACAAAAGAATGCCTTTCGGCTTATGCAATGCTCCCGGGACTTTCCAAAGCTGTATGATGGCAATATTTCATGACATGGTTGAAGAAACTATGGAAGTCTTTATGGACGATTTCTCGGTCTATGGTGATTCTTTCTCTTCTTGCCTTGCTAATTTAGAATGTATGCTTAAACGGTGTGAAGACACTCGTCTCGTTCTTAATTGGGAAAAATGCCATTTCATGGTAAAAGAAGGCATCGTCCTCGGTCATAAAATTGCCCAAGCCGGTATCGAAGTCGACCGTGCTAAAGTTGACGTCATTTCTAAGTTACCTCCACCTACCACCGTCAAAGGAGTTAGAAGTTTTTTAGGCCATGCGGGATTTTATCGACGTTTCATCCAAGATTTCTCGAAAATAGCTCGTCCAATGACTCATCTCTTAGAAAAGGATGCACCTTTCATCTTCTCTCAAGAATGTCTCGACTCTTTCGAACTTCTTAAAGGTAAATTAACTAAGGCAACGGTCTTAGTCTCTCCAAATTGGGAGTTACCTTTGGAGCTCATGTGCGATGCTAGTGATTTCGCAGTAGGAGCGGTTTTAGGACAACGAGTTAACAAATATTTCCAACCCATTAATTATGCTAGTAAGACAATGACGGGGGCTCAATTACATTATACCACTACCGAAAAAGAGCTTTTAGTTGTAGTGTATGCTTTTGAGAAATTCCGCCCCTATCTTGTGCTTTCCACCACCATCGTTTACACCAATCATTCCGCTTTGAAATACTTGTTGACCAAGCAAGATGCTAAACCGAGACTCCTTCGTTGGGTTTTTCTCCTACAAGAATTTCAAATCGAAATTCGTGATAAAAAAGGAGCGGAAAACCTAGCCGCGGATCATCTTAGTAGACTTGAGGATCCTTATCAAGGGGAACCTCCAAATCAAGAGATTAATGAATCTTTTCCCCTTGAGACCTTAATGTCTATTAATCCCAATCTTTATGATACCCCATGGTTTGCGGACATTGCAAACTATTTGGCGGGTGGTGTTCTTATCGAAGGCTTATCGTCCGAACAAAAGAAAAAAATTCTTCAAGGACGTTAAAACGTACTATTGGGACGACCCTTTTTTCAAGAAATGTGCAGACTTAATCATTCGTAGATGTCTTGATGGGCCGGCGGCTTTACAAATCCTTGAAGCTTGCCACAAAGGACCCACCGGTGGTCACTTTGGTCCTAATTACACCGCTAAAAAAGTTTTTGATTCCGGATTCTATTGGCCCACCATTTATCATGACGCTCATGAAATGGTTAAGCATTATGATGCTTGCCAAAGACAAGGCAAGATCACACATAAAGATGAGATGCCTCAAAATTTCATCCAAGAGTGTGAAATCTTTGACATATGGGGCATCGACTTTATGGGGCCATTTCCATCATCCAAAGGAAACAAGTACATCCTCGTAGCCGTTGACTACGTATCAAAATGGGTTGAAGAAAAGGCTTTACCTACTAACGATGCGAGGGTGGTTGTTAACTTCTTGAAACAATTGTTTTATCGATTCGGTTTGCCTCGTGCTATTATTAGTGATCGCGGGACTCATTTTTGCAATGATCAATTTGCACGAGTCATGGCTAAGTATGGTGTCAATCACCGACTTTCCACCGCATATCATCCTCAAACTAATGGTCAAGCCGAGGTTTCCAACCGAGGTCTTAAGCGAATCTTAGAGCGAACCGTGGGAGAGCATCATACCTCATGGGCCGATAAATTAGATGATGCTTTGTGGGCTTTCCGTACCGATTATAAGACACCTATAGGTTGTACTCCTTATCGCCTTGTGTAAGGAAAGGCGTGCCACCTCCCCATTGAGTTGGAACATAAGGCTTATTGGGCCTTGAAATGGGCTAATTTTGACATAAACAAAGACGTTGATCATAGGAAAATCCAACTCAATGAACTTAATGAACTTAGGAATGAGGCTTATGAAAATTCATTAATCTACAAGGAGAAGACTAAGCTCATTCATGATTCCAAGATTAAGAACCGAGAGTTCCATGTTGGTGATCAAGTTTTACTCTTTAACTCTCGGTTGAAAATCTTTTCGGGTAAACTTAAGAGTCGTTGGTCCGGTCCATTCACCGTGGCCCAAATCTTTCCTTATGGCACCATTGAGTTATCCCAATCAAATGGGCCCAACTTTAAGGTGAATGGGCAACGGGTTAAGTTGTACTATGGAGAGGACATCTCTCATGAGATGATTCCATCCCTCTCCACATTTCCCTTGAATTAATTCGGGAACTCGAGTCGAGCTAGAGACTCGTGATAAATAAATCAAGCATCGTTTAACTAGGTTAGATTTTTACCTTTACCATCCTTTCCACCCTTTTTCGCCTTCACCCATTTCCACCACTAAGTGTAGGGGGAGCCTAGTAGGTTGTTTGTGTGTTGTGATGTTGTGCAGGGACATGTGCTTTAATGATCCACTTTTGGTGCTTTTGATGCGACCCGTGATCCCGTGTTTCCCGTGTACCCGGTTCTCTCAAAACTATTGTGATTCATACATGTATATAAATAAAATGAATAAATGTAATCACTTTAGTTGTCCCTTCCTTAGCTCGATTTTAAACAACGTACTCAATGTCCTAAGTGTAGGGGAGTTTATTCTCCCACATGCTTAAACATTGAGGACAATGTTTATATTAAGTGTAGGGGGGACTTCTATCGAATTTTAGTGGGCATTTCCATGAATTTGACCCCATTTAACAGGAAAAGTTACAAAATTTTCAACGTTTTTCAAATTTTTGATCTATTTTGGCCTAGTAGTATTTTCAATTATTTTCTTTCCTTTTGTCATCGCATCTTATTTATATTCTACATTTCAAGAATAAAGTCAAAATTAAATAAATAAATAAAATGGTTTTAACAAGTTTAGATGTCTTTGATATATTAGGCCTGTCGTGAATATTTTGACTCAACCCGAGTTTACTTATCCAAGTTTACTCTAGCTAGTATCCTTAACCATATGGACCTTAATTGGTTTATTAGGCTAAGCATCCACGAGTCTCATTCCTTGATATTTTAAATTGTGGAGAACGAGAGATGATAGAGTTGATAATAAGTTTAAGGGTTAATTTTTTCTTATATGAGTTTTTGTGGCTCTTTCTTCCCGCTTGTATATTTAATTCCTTAATAAATGAGGATTTTTGCGGTGTAGATTCGATATCTTAACTCTTAGCCAAATCTTTATTTTCCTTGTAATTAAAGCATGAACAATTTGAGGGTGCCAGCGTTGTGGACTTCCGACTAAGGTGGCTCATAACCACTAAGTAGGAGGTATTCAGACCATGGGACCGGGGAATTTGGCCTAATATATATATCATAAATAAAGAAAGAATAAGATTAAAACATGACCTCAAGGAGCCTTAGGGTGTGGGGCATGTAGCACGAACCTTGTCATTAGAGCCTTAGGGTGTATGGCATGGTAAGTGTTGAATAAAAATTGATCAAAAATCAATTCCCTTGTCTATCGTTTAAGGAGCCTTAGGGTGTGGACAATAGATGAGTCGCATTTTTACATCTTAAAGAGCCTAAGGGTATATGATGTGAACATGCTAAACTCCACATAAAGTCAATATGACTTTGGAAGAATAATTAATAAGTAGTACTATTGGCCAATTTTTGGGTCCGGGAATTTATTCCCCAAATCGTGTTAAATCATCCTTGATGTGGGCTTACTTTAATGACAACGTTTTTGAGGACGAGGTTAGGTTTTGAGTGTCGGGTTTGCACCGTTATGCCTTCATTTTTGGACGAATAATTATCAAATAAGTCAAATGAGCCTACGGGTGATTGACAATCAATAACATCTAGAGATACAACATAGGAATTGGAGAAAGAGTATTACACATTTGTCTTATATAAGTGGTCTTTACCTAAGAACTTATGGTAAACAATGATCTCGTTTTTATGCTTGGTATGGGGAACGTGAAACTTGAGGATGATTAATATTCATGACACCAAAGCCCTAATCTAAGTCTTAGATTTCTTTACGAGTTTCTTCCATCAAATAATTTCCAAGTTAATAAATTGTTATAACTTTTGTTTCCTTTATAGTTTTTATTTTTCCGTCGTAGTAGTAATAGTATATCTTAATAAAGGCCAAGATGAGTTAATTATGAGAAAAATGTAACTTTATGCATTAAAATAATGCATTGCATGGGGTCATTGCAATGGTCAAGTATAGGGGATTTAATAAGTGTGTAATCACTTATCCTTTTGCCACTAAAATCAAGGAAAAACAAGACCTAATCATGTGTTTAATATCGTAAAAGTCAGAATTACACGTGGTTTTGTGTTTTGTGTTTAATAGGTACAAAATATCAAAAGGAAAGAAAACACGGGATTTCACGGTCAAATGTTGAAGAAAAGTCCAAGAAAGAGACAAAGACAATGTCAAAGACCAAAAGTGTGCCTAAGATCACGAAAACCGACAAATTCAACACGGTTTTGAAGAAATGATCAAGGAAGCCGAAATCGAGCTCGATTCTAGCGGATTTAATCATTTACGAAGATTTCAGGCCAAGTGGGTCCCACGTTCGGGTTAAGGGGCTCAAAAGCCCATTTGAAATTTAAAATTTGCTTGTTAAAAAGTTACAAGCCCAAAAAGGCCCAAATGAGAATGATAAACGGATGAAGTATTTACATTTGGTCCTAAAGCACATTACACAAACAAATGGACGGTTTAAAGTGAAAAGATTATTCACTTTTTTCACTTTGACTCACACAAACCCAGTCAACACACACAATAAATAATCAACTCACCCACACATGTTTTTACCCACCCCACACATTTACTCCATTTTCGTTACAAACTAGAACCACCCACCTTCATCTCTCTCTCAAAAATAAACACAGAACCTCTATTTACTACACCCAAAACCTAATTAAAGATTTACCCAAGATAAATTGGGGGGTTTTATCAAAACGTGTGATTCACACACTTGGGGATTAAATCCCCAAGTTAATCGGAAGATCCAACACTGGTGGTCCTTTCTCTAAATCATACGTGGCTTCTATCCCCTTTGTGATTGGTTATCACCACCTCACCACAATCACTTCACCAATCATATATTTCCACCTCAGCCACCAACTAACACAACAAACACCAAAGTGCCATGCTGTTGATCCGTGTGACCCGTGAGTGGTTTTCAACCGCAAGATCAAGAAGAGAAGAGAGAGAAAGAAGAAATGATGCATTTGACGGCTGGGATTTAATTCTTGCTCACGAAGCTTCATGAAGAAGCCTTGGGGGTTGGCTATAAAAACCCCCATCATTCTGTAATTTGAGTGCCTTCTTTTATTTTTAATTTTTATTTCTTCAAAAATAGATGTTAGGATTAATGTAATTTTCCGTTTTAAAGTATTGTAATTCATTTTAATGATTAATAAAAAGTTCAATTTAAATTAATTCGTGTCTTATTTGTTTTGTTAAAGTTAATTGCATTTTTTTTCTATTAATCTGCTTTTGGATTAATTAAAGTTAATAATAAAAAGTGGTATTTAATTTTCCCCCACTGGGAAAATTATAAAAATATTGGTTCGAGAGTTTACTGTTTGTTGGTTTGAGGAAGATGATGTTCGTGTAAAGGAGGTTTTTGATTCGGTTTGAAGGGGGTTCAGCGCCCGCCTTCTTCCCAAAGGAAATCATCAAAAGGTGTTTAATCTCTTTTTATAATTTTTTGTTAAGTTTATTATTTAGTTTTAATTTGTTTAATCTGCTTGTGTTTTGAGTTGTTAGGATATGCTTAGTAATAGTGGTTTTATTTAGCTTTCTGTTTAGATCTGTTTATTTTGGTTCATTCAGTTTTAAGTTACTGTTTCTTTTTTAATTTATTTTGTCTTGTTGGATTTAGAGATAAGTAGTGTTTGGTTTGGTAACTATTATTAGCTTATTTGATTCAGCTTATCTGAGATTGTTGCTTGTTTGATTTGATAAGTTGCTATTTTGATATAAGTTGTCTCGGTACCTGATTTGTTTAGTCTTTTTTATCTGCTATATAGCTCTTCTGCTTATTGTCTTATCTTCACTTTTAGATTTCGTAGCTTAATTGCTTATTTATTAAGCTGTTATAGCTTATTTGGTTTTAATAATTTTGCTGATGTTTGCTGCTCAAAGAAACAGATACAATTTATCTGTTTGTTTCAACTCCCCAAAAAATTAAGTTCAAAAATAACTTTAGCCAAAAATACGTCCCTCCTGGGACTCGAACCCAGGACCTCCTGTTCAGCAACCAAACGACATAACCAACTCTGCTAAGCTTTCTTTTGTGTGTGATTATTAGCCAATTTATTAATATAGATTTAAAAGTTACTGGCAGTTAATTTAGTTTAAATACATGTTTAATTTTATTAAATTTATTTAAAAGTTTTATATAAATTTTCTTTTATTCAGTTCTTAAAAAATAAAAAGATTAAAAAAATATTTTATTTTAATTACTTTTATAATTTTAAATTAGTTTTCAATTTAGTTTTATTTAAAAAATAGATTTCATTTAAAGTTTTTAGTTTAAAATTAATTAGATTTAAATTTAGGTTTAAGTTTTATATTAAAATTAGTTTTTCACATTTATTTAAAATAGTTAATTAAATAGTTCTTAATTAGTTTAAAATACCAAAAAGTTTTAGTTACCAAGAACAAATAAATCCACGTTAATTTGAGATCAATTCGAGTCGAGACGAGAAAAAAGAACATTAATTGTTAATTGGACTTAAAATTCCTATATTGCATATATTTTCTGGACGGACTATCACTTGATCCTGACAGATCGTCCTCTGAGGATGCGGCATGCTTGGCGCGCTTTGATTTCTCTACCATCTTTTCATGTTTTGCCACCAAAGAAATGAGCGCTTGTAAGTTATGAGCTACATACTTCTCCATCATGCGTGCCTTTGTAGCTACAACTTCCCCTCTCTCCTCTTGGGGCGTCTTACTTTTTTGTTTATTAGGAGGAGGCTGGGTTGACTCCCATTCGGTATCTTGTTCCCCGACAGCGAGTAGGGGAGTTGAGAACAGTCCTCCTGTTCTTAAGACTGGGGGATTGTTCATGTCCCGAGTGTTTGCCTCACTGGCAGATCCAGGGGTAACATTTACTGATGTGATACGGCCATCTACCATCGAGAATCCTTGACGGCCTTCATTCTTACCGCTTTTCGTCATTTGTTAGAGCTTAGTAAAGGTCCCACGGATGGCGCCAACTTGTTGACGCAAAAGTTGGGGTAGACCCAGCTTAACCCAAATTAGGCTTAATTTGGGGTCTTGTGGACTCCGGCTTTCGCACCAAGTGAAACTTGCTTTAGGACCCTGCGCACTAAACAGACACCGTTAGGCTTACCGTGGGTTTTTTATCCACGATTAGAGTCCGGCGTGAGAGTAAGTAATCAATTTGAGTATATTAGTGTTTAGGGTATTGTGTATATCTTACCTTTATGGAACCGAAGGGGTTCCTTTTATACTCGAGAGAGTCCAGGCTGGGCTCCCTGTTCTTGGGGCCTAAGGAAGAGATAATGACTCGAAATCGCTTGATCTTCACTATCTTAACAAGGCAAGTGTATATCACTTTTAATTAGGCGAATATAACTATAATATAAGTTATATTCGATCTGATCATGTCGCACTGCGACGAGGACTTGGCTAAGTAAGTCTTGTGCGACAGCGGCTTACCAGGCCTTATGGGCTATGTGCGCACATCGCACAAGTATCCAACCCATCTATGAGGGATGCGGGTAGTACCCGTGAGTCGGACTATCCAGCCCGACTAGGGGCTATACGTCATCACTATACTTTATTGAATTCTTGAATCTTTCAGAGTTGATTCAGCGGAAGACTTTTAGGTCGAACTTTCTTGAATTTGCTAAAATATTTGATGTAGAAGGTATAAGTATGTGAGGACGACTTCATCTGGTATACAGCAACAACACCGTCTTCAAATGCAACAACATAATAAGACACGAATAAAATGGATTTGACATTCTATTATGATTCGGTAGCATTTTACCTCTGGTCGGTGAAGAACGTTGCACGATAATAAATATCGTACTTGTGACAGGTAGCTCTAATTAAAGATCTCATTGACAAGATTTTGCAGGTAAACTCGTTCTCTTTATTCGACTGTCCAAAGCTTACTGCGAACATAAAGAGTGAATCATTTGGATAAAGTTATCCTTATGATTGAAGCTGTCAAATCATGGACCTGGAACAAGTGTGTTTCAATTAAGATATTCACCATTGTTGCTTTCCATTTGTCACGAGCTCGATTCTAATAGAATCTTGCTTGTCACTTACCGAAGTGTTGTTTGATGTTGACACCGGAAGGATTTCCACTCATCACTATGAACACTAAGGAGTGCCACTCTGAGTGTTCTGACAAGATCACTTGGATTTTACGTAGAGGCCCTGGAACAAGTTTGATCTCAATTCGTTTCTTTCTAGTTATCACAAGATTAGTTCTTAAAGAACCGCACGTGTCACCTACCACAAGCTTGTTTGATGTTGGCTCAAGCAGGATTTCCATCTTCATTGTAATACTTTTGTATCACTCAGATGTTTTGGCAATATTACAGGAATATTGCATAGGACTCTTAAAAATATTTCTTGTTTTAAAATGTGTCCTAATGAGACTTTTTGATGATATCATGGCTCTTGACTCAATCGTGCATTTTGATTTGGTGAGCAGAGGCTGGAGAGGATTGCCACCTTTTCAATATCAATTTATGCGGAGTGAATAAATTGATAGATAACGTGTAGGATCGTGTTTTTCTAAGGATTAGGCATTGTTGGATTATCTATTAAGATGGATGAGAAATGGAAGAACCTAGAGAGAGAAAGAATAGAGAGAAAGGAGAGAATGAAAAGAAAGATGGAATTGATGAAATGAAAAGTGTTCAACCCCTCCTAACATGCTAGGAGGGGGGTTTATACAGCCCACCCTACATGTGGGATATATGGGCTATATTGGATCACGAGCCCAATATTATTGGAGTGACCGATCCTTTCTAAATACGTAAAAACGTATTTCCAACAATCTCCCTCAAAGGGAGGTCACTCCAAGTTACAATGTCCTAAATAGTCTATAGCTCGTGATCTATGCTAATAATGATGTGACCGAGACTTTCCTTAGAAAAACGTATTTCCAACAATCTCCCCCAAAGGGAGGTCACACCATTTTACAAAATCTTAAACCTAGCATACTATGCTTGAGTCATCGATCTTGTTTCTTGTGAATATGCTTGATGTGATCTTTGACTTTAGCCTTAAGCATGTTTCCTTGCCTTGACCTTGTGCATTCATCACTTATGATAGTCGCCTCTTCGTGACTTCATGTTCCACATACTTATACCTTTATAATTCTTGAAAGCTTCAGAGTTTGATACAGCGGAAGACTTGACGTTCAGACTTTCTTGAATTGGTTGAAGTACTGAGTGTATGCAGTATAAGCATGTGGTGACGACTTCTTCTGGATTGTATACCGCAATGCCACCTTCTTGTTACGCTGCATAAGACAGTTAGCAACAAACCATATACACGGATGAAATGGCCTTGAACATTTCATTCTAATTTGGTAGCATTTTACCTCCGGTCGGTTAAGACCGTTGGACGATATTAAATATCGTACTTGTGGCAGGTAGTTTCAATAAAGAACCTCCTTGACAAGATTTCGCGGGTAAACCCGTTCTCTTTACTCGACCGTCCAAAGCTGACTGCGAACGTAAAGAGTGAATCATTTGGATAATAATGTCCGCATGATTTGAAGTCGTCAATTCATGTTCCTGGAACAAGTGAAATTCAATTAAGAACCGCACCATCGTTGCTTTCCAATTGTCACGAGCTTGATTCGTATAGAATCTTGCAAGTTACCTACCAAGTGCTGTTTGAGGTTAACACTAGAAGGATTTCCACTCATCACTGTGAACACTAAGGTATCACTCTGAGTGTTCTGGCAAGATCACTAAGATATTGCGTATAGGCCTGGAACGTGTTTAAATTCATTTAAGAATTAAACGACTGTTGCTTTCCAGTTATCACAAGTTTGATTCATAAAGAATCGCACAAGTCACCTGCCATGAGCTTTTTGATATTCGCTCAAGAAGGATTTCCATCTTCATTGTAAATAGTTTCGTATTACTCGGATGTTCAGGCAAGATCATGAAGATTTTGCGTAGGACTCTTAAGATCTTTCTTACTTTTAATAGTGTGTGAAGAAGCAAGGAAATATGAAAGTGTGTCCTAATGAGATATTTGATGATCTCAAATGGCTCTAGACTCAATCGTGCATTTTGGATTTTTAGTGATCGGAGGCTGGAGAGGTGCCACCATTTCAATACCAATTTATTCGGGGTGAATAAATCAATAGATAATGTGTTGTCTCTGTGTGATTAAAACAAATATCTTTTAAGAGATATCTGAGTTAGATGGGATGGGTTGTGCCTTGCATCACTGGGTCCATGATGTCTGTCTTCAATATCAAGAATCATTAAAGAATGATCTTAATAGCATATGTATTGACCCGGTTTCTGCCTAAGTTGTAAGGAGGGCTTCTTTCTTTACACCCTTTATCTTTACAATTCTTTTTCATTCTTCAACCCCTTCAACGCTTACCAATACGTCATCACTAGCATCTTGTTGTGATTGTTCCAGTGCTAGCTTAAGTACTTGGTCGGCATTCAGCTACGTTCACATTCATTCTCCATCTTTCCTAAGGACTACTATTTCTAGCTATGGAATGTCCTTCATAAAAACAAGACTTCTCTTGTTTTAACAAATAAATGCACTGAATCGTACATATATTCGTGTTAGATTGTGTTATTACGTAAACACAATCCCTTACATGGTTATAAAGTAAACCATGTGTGACAACCCTAGGTTTTGGATTTGTCACTTGGTCTTACTTTTAGGTTATTTTATGTGTGATTACATGAATTGTGTGTTAACGTGTTTATTTTGTGTGAACGAGGTTGGTGTGGTTATCGTTTATGAGTATAGAGTACTCATAAGTAAATTGAGGAACGGTTATTTCATGTTCATGAGCTCACAATTAGTGACTATGAAATGAAATGGTGTTATTTTGGTGTTTACGTATACGTATAAGTATTATAGTATTAGTGTATTTTTTTAGGATTTACGGTTTAGCATTTAGAGGTCTCGGGTGAGGTAATTATCCATATGAATATTTTTCGGGATGGTTTTAAGTCATTTAGGACTTAGTTATAAAGTTTATTTCAAAATTTGAGATTTTTTATAAAAGTGTATATTTTACGTCTTTTACGGTAAAACGCGTAAAAACTGACTAGTTTTACGGTTTTGAGGTTTTGGAGGCTTTAGGAGCTGAAATAAATTAAGGAAAATTAAGGTATTATTAATAACTTAATAATATATAATAAAAAGAAAAAAAATGAATTTTAAGGGGTGTTGGGTCGGTTTGGACGCAAGGAAGAAAGAAAAAAAGCAAAAAAACAAGAAAAAGGAAAGGGGTTTTTGGGTTGGGCTAGGAATGGGTTATCACACCCTATATAATGTATTTATTAAAAACAAAATTCATTATTTTTCTCCTAGGACAAATAAAATTCGTGAGTTTCCACAAAATTAGGGTTCTTCATAATTTTTTTTGGGGTTTTCATAAATCAAAGGTAAAGTCTTTAATCCCTTTTCAATTTAATTATTTTAATGATGTCTTAATCATCTTATGATGGATTTAGGTTAGGTTTTAATTTAAAAACAGTAAATTAATGTTATATTAATGGTGTTATAATGATTACATATATTAGGGCTTGTAATTAGACGGATTAGGGTTAATTAATGAGGTTGATTTTGTTAAACCCGTTTTTAAAAACTGAGCAGAATTTTGAGTCAATTGTTTTGACCATATCGGGAGTTCTAGGAACATTCAAGACGCGATCCAAGTACCCCTTGAAAGGTATTTGAATTGGCTTCCAATTTCAAGAAACGAGAACTAAATTGGAGGTGGGGAACTGGGTCAAAAACAGGTTACAACAGTCGGAGGTTAAAACAGTTTTGAATTCAGCCTGTTTTCTTTTTAAGTTTTGGGTTGTTTGGGGTACTTAGGGTTGCATTGGGATCTTCTCACGAACGTGAGAGATGGTTTATATATTTTAGCAAGTATATGCACTTGGGCTAAGGTTGTGGTTTAGGGTAAGACCCCTTAATGGTAACAAACCTTTAGTACGTTTAAAATCAAGAAATCTGGAATCACAAAAGTAGATATATGTATATCGGGGCCTTAACAGTAGCCTTAAGGTAAAGTGGGAGGTGTTAGCCAACATACGTAAGGGTATGAATATTCCTTTTACAGAAACCATGGGTATGTTTAAAGGGACGTTTGACATAAAGTTTTGAGACCTAAAAACTTGGACTGTTTTGGGTAAAATATGAACGGGATAGTTATTAAACTTAACCAAGTTAAGGACTTGTTAAGGAAGGGTAATGGGGTGATTAAAGCTTGTCAATGAGGTAAATATATGGGAATAGGCTAGATGTCCATCATAGGTTAATGAGCCATCTTAGTGATTGGTTCGTGTATTGAATGCGTGTTTTGGTTTGTTAGCTTGTTGCTAGTGCAAGGACTCGTGAAGGAGCTATCAGGTGAGTTTCATAGTCCCATGTTTACTATTGTTTTTGACTTCCAGATGGTTTGGAAGAGGCACTGTGTTGAATTATTTTCTAAATTAATGATGTGAATGTTTTTAAGGTTTGAGATGGACTTGTGTGTACATTTATGTGATTAACTGCTATGTGATTCTTGTTTGTGTGTGATCTGGATTGGAAAGGTACATAGGTGTATGGGCGCCTATGGGACCTATGGTTAATGATAAGGCGTGATGCCTTGGAAATTGTGATTGTTGGTAAGGCGTGATGCCTTAGAAATTGTGATTGTTGGTAAGGCGTAATGCCTTGGAAATTGTGATTGTTGGTAAGGCGTGATGCCTTGGAAATTGTGATTGTTGGTAAGGCGTGATGCCTTGGAATTGTAATGATTGATTGAACTTGAATGCTAGTTGTTAGTACATGATTGTAGCGCATTGTCCATATGTTAATTGGTTTATGGTATTCACAGCTTATGACTTGTCTTGGGTTGGAGTCTAAACCTATGACTCTCACCAACTATATGTTGACGTGTTTTAGTGTCTCTTTCAGGTGATACTATGGTTAAGCATGAGAACATAAGTGGCTAGGATTGGAGAAGCTTAGGAATGCATATAGAAGGAGAATCCCCGTTTCCTTCTTAGTTTTATTTGTTTGTTCATTTTAATAAGTGATACTGTGGCACACATATGATTGTTTTGGTATGATATTTGTTGTCTTGGGTAAGAAGTAGGACTGTTACTTACTTACCTAGACCCCTTGCATTTGTTGAGATATTGTCATGACCTTCGTGTCACCATTTTTACGACATTTCTTATTTCATATAGTTATCTCTATAGACACGCCATGTTTTGATGATATCCATACGTCGCGCCCCATGTTCCGCCATGGTGGGGTGTGACAGAATGGTATTAGAGCCAATGGTTATAGAGAATTAGGTTGCCTAGTCGCGTAGCCTAGTCTATAGCTTAAGGGTCCCTGTATATAGGCGTCATAGGAGTATGTGTGCATTTTATATGTGTTTGGATGTTATTTATTACGATATTTTGACTAGTATGAATTGAACCATAGTAAGTTCATACTTAACTACATGTTATTTTCTTTACGAGTTTTGATTAGTGCGTGTGGAACCATGGTCGTATACGCTAGTCATTGTTGGATTTCGCTTATTATGTTTTCATGTTCTTTATACATTTTGAATTTTATCTACGCTGGTTCAGCTGGACTACGAGTTTATGTGTTTCGTGCATTGACTATGTTATTTTAATACATGGGGTTTTGGATCTTATCTTGTGTGGTTATGTGCTTGTGAGTTGATGGATTATGTGTTATGTGTAGTATTAATTTCTTATAAGTGTCATCATAGGAGGGAGTACATTGGTGAAAGGAAACATGTATAATTATGGAGGCCTACATAATTATATATGTGCCACAACACCACTGGACTTTCAAGTATGATTGCATGAAAGAGAGTTAATACATGCTTGTATAGTATATGTTGGATGGATTTGAGTGTAGGTACGCTTATGCCTATGTATGTAAAATTATTTTCTACTTACCGGTTGTATTCTTGGGATGGTTGTTAGCTCGTTTCTCTTTGAGATGTTCAACTTCTGTAGTAGCGCATTTCTCGGGTCCTCATTTCACGTGTTTGTTTGTACGGTAATTTTGGCGTGAAGGATTTTGAGATGGTGGAGATTTCTTTTTGGGGTAACGATGTTTTTTGTTTCGAGTTATACATGGTAAAAAAAAGAACTTGCAAATTGAAAAGAAAAATAGTTGTTGGTAGTCGATGAAATAAGGAAGTGTCGGGATCATGTTTCAAATAAGGTGGAATATAAATTCTTTAACATGTAAGCATGACTCGGTTATTTGAAAATATTTTGGTTTTGATCACCTAAAGTTATTGTTCTTAAGTTAAAAATTTTGTTCTTATTTAGTGAAATATATTAAAATCATGTAATTAATAGAGTTTTAATTTTCTGGAATTAAAATAAATTAGGTTCTATTTTTGGTAATTAATGGGGTGTTTTAGGGTTTAAAAATCGTTTTTTTTTGGTATAAATCGGAGTAGGCAGAAACTGTCGCTAAACTGTCAAAATATGTCGCTAACTGTCAGAAACTGTCGCTAATGCCTAGGCAGATTTTGAGAAAAATCATTTTGGTCATAACTTATTCGTTTTTAAAGGTTTTTGGGTGATTCAAAAGCCTAAAATTATGTACTCGGAACATACTTTTCAAATATTCAGAAAGTTTCGTAATTGGAAGTCAGTAGCTTGGTCGAATTAATTGTACAAGTGTTGAGTTCAAGGTTAATTTTCGGACAACATGGTTTAAACTCGTGTTTTGGGTATTTTGCGGTAATGAACACTTGGAGGGTTAACATAGAGATGAGTTGGGAAGGAATTTGAGAGTTCTTTAGACCTTAGAATACATGGTTATATTTGATGAGTTTTGATTTATGGTATTTATGAGTAAGACTGAAATCGGGTGACAGTTTTAAACCCGTCGAGTTATGTGATGGCTCCTAACTTGATTTCAAGACAGTTCTTGTTTCATGAGTTACGAGATTTAGTTAGGTTGGTTACATAACTTTATGGTTTTAATAAGTTTCCTCGCGGACGGTTATGGCTCATGTGTTGTTGGTTGAGATTATTTTAGTATAAACTGAGTTCACGTTTTAACGTAAGGTTTTATCAGGGGGGTATGTATCCTCGTTTGTTTGCTGAGAAAAAGTTTGAGTTTGGGAGTAAATCTCAGGACGAGATTTCTATTAGGAGGGAGTGATGTGACAACCCTAGGTTTTGGATTTGTCATTTGGTCTTACTTTTAGGTTATTTTATGTATGCTTACTTGAATTGTGTGTTTACGTGTTTATTTTGTGTGAACGAGGTTGGTGTGGTTATCGTTTATGAGTATAGAGTACTCATAAGTAAATTGAGGAACGGTTATTTCATGTTCATGAGCTCACAATTAGTGACTATGAAATGAAATGGTGTTATTTTGGTGTTTACGTATACGTATAAGTATTATAGTAATAGTGTATTTTTTTAGGATTTACGGTTTAGCATTTAGAGGTCTCGGGTGAGGTAATTATCCATATGAACATTTTTCGGTATGGTTTTAAGTCATTTAGGACTTAGTTATAAAGTTTATTTCAAAATTTGAGATTTTTTATAAAAGTGTATATTTTACGTCTTTTACGGTAAAACGCGTAAAAACTGACTAGTTTTACGGTTTTGAGGTTTTGGAGGCTTTAGGAGCTGAAATAAATTAAGGAAAATTAAGGTATTATTAATAACTTAATAATATATAATAAAAAGAAAAAAAAACGATTTTTAAGGGGTGTTGGGTGGGTTTGAACGCAAGGAAGAAAGAAAAAAAGGAAAAAAATACAAGAAAAAGGAAAGGGGTTTTTGGGTTGGGCTAGGAATGGGTTATCACACCCTATATAATGTATTTATTAAAAACAAAATTCATTATTTTTCTCCTGGGACAAATAAAATTCGTGAGTTTCCACAAAATTAGGGTTCTTCATAATTTTTTTTGGGGTTTTCATAAATCAAAGGTAAAGTCTTTAATCCCTTTTCAATTTAATTATTTTAATGATGTCTTAATCATCTTATGATGGATTTAGGTTAGGGTTTAATTTAAAAACAGTAAATTAATGTTATATTAATGGTGTTATAATGATTACATAGATTAGGGCTTGTAATTAGAGGGATTAGGGTTAATTAATGAGGTTGATTTTGTTAAACCCGTTTTTAAAAACTGGGCAGAATTTTTGAGTCAATTGTTTTGATCATATCGGGAGTTCTAGGAACATTCAAGATGCGATACAAGTACCCCTGGAAAGGTATTTGAATTTGCTTTCCAATGCAAGAAACAAGAACTAAATTGGAGGTTGGGAAGTGGGTCAAAAACAGGTTACAACAGTCGGAGGTCAAAACAGTTTTGAATTCAGCCTGTTTTCTTTTTAAGTTTTGGGTTGTTTGGGGTACTTAGGGTTGCATTGGGATCTTCTCAAGAACGTGAGAGATGGTTTATATATTGTAGTAAGTATCTGCACTTAGGCTAAGGTTGTGGTTTAGGGTAAGACCCCTTAGTGGTAACAAACCTTTAGTACGTTTAAAATCAGGAAATCTGGAATGACAAAAGTAGATATATGTATATCGGGGCCTTAACAGTAGCTTTAAGGTTAGGTCGAGTGGGAGGTGTTAGCCAACATACGTAAGGGTATGAATATTCCTATTACAGAAAGCATGGGTATGTTTAAAGGGACGTTTGACTTAATGTTTTTAGACCTCAAAACTGGGACTGTTTTGGGTAAAATATGAACGGGATAGTTATTAAACTTAACCAAGTTAAGGACTTGTTAAGGAAGGGTAATGGGGTGATTAGAGCTTGTCAATGAGGTAAATATGTGGGAATAGGCTAGATGTCCATCATAGGTTAATGAGCCATCTTAGTGATTGGTTCGTGTATTGATTGCGTGTTTTGGTTTGTTAGCTTGTTGCTAGTGCAAGGACCCGTGAAGGAGCTATCAGGTGAGTTTCATAGTCCCATGTTTACTATTGTTTTTGACTTCCAGATGGGATGGAAGAGACACTGTGTTGAATTATTTTCTAAATTAATGCTGTGAATGTTTTTAAGGTTTGAGATGGACTTGTGTGTACATTTATGTGATTAACTACTATGTGATTCTTGTTTGTGTGTGATCTGGATTGGAAAGGTACATAGGTGTATGGGTGCCTATGGGACCTATGGTTAATGATAAGGCGTGATGCCTTGGAAATTGTGATTGTTGGTAAGGCGTGATGCCTTGGAAATTGTGATTGTTGATAAGGCGTGATGCCTTGGAAATTGTGATTGTTGGTAAGGCGTGATGCCTTGGAAATTGTGATTGTTGGTAAGGCGTGATGCCTTGGAATTGTAATGATTGATTGAACTTGAATGCTAGTTGTTAGTACATGATCGTAACGCATTGTCCATATGTTTATTGTTTTATGGTATTCACAGCTTATGACTTGTCTTGGGTTGGAGTCTAAACCTATGACTCTCACCAACTTTATGTTGACGTGTTTTAGTGTCTCTTTCAGGTGATACTATGGTTAAGCATGAGAACATAAGTGGCTAGGATTGGAGAAGCTTAGGAATGCATATAGAAGGAGAATCCCCGTTTCCTTCTTAGTTTTATTTGTTTGTTCATTTTAATAAGTGATACTGTGGCACACATATGATTGTTTTGGTATGATATTTGTTGTCTTGGGTAAGAAGTAGGACTGTTACTTACTTACCTAGACCCCTTGCATTTGTTGAGATATTGTCATGACCTTCGTGTCACCATTTTTACGACATTTCTTATTTCATATAGTTATCTCTATAGACACGCCATGTTGTGATGATATCCATACGTCGCGCCCCATGTTCCGCCATGGTGGGGTGTGACAGAATGGTATTAGAGCCAATGGTTATAGAGAATTAGGTTGCCTAGTCGCGTAGCCTAGTCTATAGCTTAAGGGTCCCTGTATATAGGCGTCATAGGAGTATGTGTGCATTTTATATGTGTTTGGATGTTATTTATTACGATATTTTGACTAGTATGAATTGAACCATAGTAAGTTCATACTTAACTACATGTTATTTTCTTTACGAGTTTTGATTAGTGCGGGTGGAACCATGGTCGTATACGCTAGTCATTGTTGGATTTCGCTTAATTATGTTTTCATGTTCTTTATACATTTTGAATTTTATCTACGCTGGTTCAGCTGGACTACGAGTTTATGTGTTTCGTGCATTGACTATGTTATTTTAATACATAGGGTTTTGGATCTTATCTTGTGTGGTTATGTGCTTGTGAGTTGATGGATTATGTGTTATGTGTAGTATTAATTTCTTATAAGTGTCATCATAGGAGGGAGTACATTGGTGAAAGGAAACATGTATAATTATGGAGGCCTACATAATTATATATGTGCCACAACACCACTGGACTTTCAAGTATGATTGCATGAAAGAGAGTTAATACATGCTTGTATAGTATATGTTGGATGGATTTGAGTGTAGGTACGCTTATGCCTATGTATGTAAAATTATTTTCTACTTACCGGTTGTATTCTTGGGATGGTTGTTAGCTCGTTTCTCTTTGAGATGTTCAACTTCTGTAGTAGCGCATTTCTCGGTTCCTCATTTCACGTGTTTGTTTGTACGGTAATTTTGGCGTGAAGGATTTTGAGATGGTGGAGATTTCTTTTTGGGGTAACGATGTCTTTTGTTTCGAGTTATACATGGTAAAAAAAAGAACTTGCAAATTGAAAAGAAAAATAGTTGTTGGTAGTCGATGAAATAAGGAAGTGTCGGGATCATGTTTCAAATAAGGTGGAATATAAATTCTTTAACATGTAAGCATGACTCGGTTATTTGAAAATATTTTGGTTTTGATCACCTAAAGTTATTGTTCTTAAGTTAAAAATTTTGTTCTTATTTAGTGAAATATATTAAAATCATGTAATTAATAGAGTTTTAATTTTCTGGAATTAAAATAAATTAGGTTCTATTTTTGGTAATTAATGGGGGGTTTTAGGGTTTAAAAATAGTTTTTTTTTGTATAAATCGGAGTAGGCAGAAACTGTCGCTAAACTGTCAAAATATGTCGCTAACTGTCAGAAACTGTCGCTAATGCCTAGGCAGATTTTGAGAAAAATCATTTTGGTCATAACTTATTCGTTTTTAAAGGTTTTTGGGTGATTCAAAAGCCTAAAATTATGTACTCGGAACATACTTTTCAAATATTCAGAAAGTTTCGTAATTGGAAGTCAGTAGCTTGGTCGAATTAATTGTACAAGTGTTGAGTTCAAGGTTAATTTTCGGACAACATGGTTTAAACTCGTGTTTTGGGTATTTTGCGGTAATGAACACTTGGAGGGTTAACATAAAGATGAGTTGGGAAGGAATTTGAGAGTTCTTTAGACCTTAGAATACGTGGTTATATTTGATGAGTTTTGATTTATGGTATTTATGAGTAAGACTGAAATCGGGGTGACAGTTTTAAACCCGTCGAGTTATGTGATGGCTCCTAACTTGATTTCAAGACAGTTCTTGTTTGATGAGTTACGAGATTTAGTTAGGTTGGTTACATAACTTTATGGTTTTAATAAGTTTCCTCGCGGACGGTTATGGCTCATGTGTTGTTGGTTGAGATTATTTTAGTATAAACTGAGTTCACGTTTTAACGTAAGGTTTTATCAGGGGGTATGTATCCTCGTTTGTTTGCTGAGAAAAAGTTTGAGTTTGGGAGTAAATCTCAGGACGAGATTTCTATTAGGAGGGAGTGATGTGACAACCCTAGGTTTTGGATTTGTCATTTGGTCTTACTTTTAGGTTATTTTATGTATGCTTACTTGAATTGTGTGTTTACGTGTTTATTTTGTGTGAACGAGGTTGGTGTGGTTATCGTTTATGAGTATAGAGTACTCATAAGTAAATTGAGGAACGGTTATTTCATGTTCATGAGCTCACAATTAGTGACTATGAAATGAAATGGTGTTATTTTGGTGTTTACGTATACGTATAAGTATTATAGTAATAGTGTATTTTTTTAGGATTTACGGTTTAGCATTTAGAGGTCTCGGGTGAGGTAATTATCCATATGAATATTTTTCGGTATGGTTTTAAGTCATTTAGGACTTAGTTATAAAGTTTATTTCAAAATTTGAGATTTTTTATAAAAGTGTATATTTTACGTCTTTTACGGTAAAACGCGTAAAAACTGACTAGTTTTACGGTTTTGAGGTTTTGGAGGCTTTAGGAGCTGAAATAAATTAAGGAAAATTAAGGTATTATTAATAACTTAATAATATATAATAAAAAGATAAAAAACGAATTTTAAGGGGTGTTGGGTGGGTTTGAACGCAAGGAAGAAAGAAAAAAAGGAAAAAAATACAAGAAAAAGGAAAGGGGTTTTTGGGTTGGGCTAGGAATGGGTTATCACACCCTATATAATGTATTTATTAAAAACAAAATTCATTATTTTTCTCCTGGGACAAATAAAATTCGTGAGTTTCCACAAAATTAGGGTTCTTCATAATTTTTTTTGGGGTTTTCATAAATCAAAGGTAAAGTCTTTAATCCCTTTTCAATTTAATTATTTTAATGATGTCTTAATCATCTTATGATGGATTTAGGTTAGGGTTTAATTTAAAAACAGTAAATTAATGTTATATTAATGGTGTTATAATGATTACATAGATTAGGGCTTGTAATTAGAGGGATTAGGGTTAATTAATGAGGTTGATTTTGTTAAACCCGTTTTTAAAAACTGGGCAGAATTTTTGAGTCAATTGTTTTGATCATATCGGGAGTTATAGGAACATTCAAGATGCGATACAAGTACCCCTGGAAAGGTATTTGAATTTGCTTTCCAATGCAAGAAACAAGAACTAAATTGGAGGTTAGGAAGTGGGTCAAAAACAGGTTACAACAGTCGGAGGTCAAAACAGTTTTGAATTCAGCCTGTTTTCTTTTTAAGTTTTGAGTTGTTTGGGGTACTTAGGGTTGCATTGGGATCTTCTCAAGAACGTGAGAGATGGTTTATATATTGTAGTAAGTATCTGCACTTAGGCTAAGGTTGTGGTTTAGGGTAAGACCCCTTAGTGGTAACAAACCTTTAGTACGTTTAAAATCAGGAAATCTGGAATGACAAAAGTAGATATATGTATATCGAGGCCTTAACAGTAGCTTTAAGGTTAGGTCGAGTGGGAGGTGTTAGCCAACATACGTAAGGGTATGAATATTCCTATTACAGAAAGCATGGGTATGTTTAAAGGGACGTTTGACTTAAAGGTTTTAGACCTCAAAACTGGGACTGTTTTGGGTAAAATATGAACGGGATAGTTATTAAACTTAACCAAGTTAAGGACTTGTTAAGGAAGGGTAATGGGGTGATTAGAGCTTGTCAATGAGGTAAATATGTGGGAATAGGCTAGATGTCCATCATAGGTTAATGAGCCATCTTAGTGATTGGTTCGTGTATTGATTGCGTGTTTTGGTTTGTTAGCTTGTTGCTAGTGCAAGGACCCGTGAAGGAGCTATCAGGTGAGTTTAATAGTCCCATGTTTACTATTGTTTTTGACTTCCAGATGGGATGGAAGAGACACTGTGTTGAATTATTTTCTAAATTAATGCTGTGAATGTTTTTAAGGTTTGAGATGGACTTGTGGGTACATTTATGTGATTAACTACTATGTGATTCTTGTTTGTGTGTGATCTGGATTGGAAAGGTACATAGGTGTATGGGTGCCTATGGGACCTATGGTTAATGATAAGGCGTGATGCCTTGGAAATTGTGATTGTTGGTAAGGCGTGATGCCTTGGAAATTGTGATTGTTGGTAAGGCGTGATGCCTTGGAAATTGTGATTGTTGGTAAGGCGTGATGCCTTGGAAATTGTGATTGTTGGTAAGGCGTGATGCCTTGGAATTGTAATGATTGATTGAACTTGAATGCTAGTTGTTAGTACATGATCGTAGCGCATTGTCCATATGTTTATTGGTTTATGGTATTCACAGCTTATGACTTGTCTTGGGTTGGAGTCTAAACCTATGACTCTCACCAACTTTATGTTGACGTGTTTTAGTGTCTCTTTCAGGTGATACTATGGTTAAGCATGAGAACATAAGTGGCTAGGATTGGAGAAGCTTAGGAATGCATATAGAAGGAGAATCCCCGTTTCCTTCTTAGTTTTATTTGTTTGTTCATTTTAATAAGTGATACTGTGGCACACATATGATTGTTTTGGTATGATATTTGTTGTCTTGGGTAAGAAGTAGGACTGTTACTTACTTACCTAGACCCCTTGCATTTGTTGAGATATTGTCATGACCTTCGTGTCACCATTTTTACGACATTTCTTATTTCATATAGTTATCTCTATAGACACGCCATGTTGTGATGATATCCATACGTCGCACCCCATGTTCCGCCATGGTGGGGTGTGACACCATGCCCGAGAAAATTAATTCCCGTTGTTGAGTCAAAGCTTTCTGGTGAAATGCTTGACTAGAGTATGAAAAGCGGGTTACTATCTGAAATAATAGCAAAACATTTTGAGCATGTTTTAAAACATTTGAACTTCTGCTCGAACTTTATTTACAACCCCGTGTCATTATTGAATGACATTTCTAGTATCGTAAATATTATCGATTCCAGAAGACATGCTCTTTTTATCAAAATATTTTTTGAACACACAATTTTGAAAGATTTAGAAAACCTTTTTGAGAAATTCTCGAAAAAATTGTGTTCATTGTTTTGAAAACCAATTACTTGAGCTTAAGATGTTGAATATCTTGCAAAACGAGCTCAAGTCCGAGAAGTTGTAAGCTTCCCGTTGTTAAGGATAAGTTTATCATCGGCGATAAACTTTCCTTTTAACTGAAGAACAAGTCCTAAGTTGACATTTACTTAGAAGTCGTTTTCATGAGCTTGAAAAACTTTGAATGTTTTAACGAAAAGCTCATGACCGAGAAAGGTGAATTTCTCGTTATGAGGAAAGTTCTCTTATTTAAAAGATTCACTTTCCTATCTGAGCTTAAAAACCTGGAATGTTTTAATACAAGCTCATGACCGAGAAAATTTAATTTCCCGTTACGAGGATAAGCTATCTTTAAAGATAAGCTTTCCTAAAATTGAAGTCCGAGTTACAGTCTGATATTTAACTGTAAGTCATAGTGCATGAGCTAAAAAACTTGGAATGTTTTTAATATTAGCTCATGCCCGAGAAAAATTAATTTCTCGTTGTAAGGATAAGTTTATCATCGGCGATAAACTTTCCTTCTAATTGAGGAACGAGTTCTAAGCTGAAATTTACTTAGAAGTCGTTTTCATGAGCTTGAAAACTTTGACTGTTTTAACGGAAAGCTCATGACCGAGAAAGGTTAATTTCTCGTTATGAGGAAAAGTTCTCTTATTTAAAGATACACTTTCCTTTCTGAGCTTAAAACTTCGAATGTTTTAATACAAGCTCATGACCGAGAAATGTTAATTTCTCGTTATGAGGATAAGTTATCATAAAAGATAATCTTTCCTTTATTTGAAGTTCGAGTTACAGTCTGATATTTAACTGTAAGTCATAGTGCATGAGCTAAAAAACTTGGAATGTTTTTAATATTAGCTCATGCCCGAGAAAAGTTAATTTCTCGTTGTAAGGATAAGTTTATCATCGGCGATAAACTTTCCTTTTAATTGAGGAACGAGTTCTAAGCTGACATTTACTTAGAAGTCGTTTTCATGAGCTTGAAAACTTTGACTGTTTTAATGGAAAGCTCATGACCGAGAAAGGTTAATTTCTCGTTATGAGGAAAAGTTCTCTTATTTAAAAGATACACTTTCCTTTCTGAGCTTAAAACTTCGAATGTTATAATACAAGCTCATGACCGAGAAATGTTAATTTCTCGTTATGAGGATAAGTTATCATAAAAGATAATCTTTCTTTTATTTGAAGTTCGAGTTACAGTCTGACATTTAACTGTAAGTCATAGTGCATGAGCTAAAAAACTTGGAATGTTTTTAATATTAGCTCATGCCCGAGAAAAATTAATTTCGCGTTGTAAGGATAAGTTTATCATCGGCGATAAACTTTCCTTTCTTTGAGGATCGAGTTACAGTCTGTTATGTGACTGTATGTAACACCCCATTTTGGAAATGGAATTATCACAGTAATTATGGCGTGTCATCAAAGCATACAAGGTAAAATGTCTAAACATTACTTGACCATATAAAGGAAAATACCGGAATCAAACATCGGTAGTCCAAGAGTAAAGCTCATCACACACAAACATAGTATAGTAAAAAAAAATGACGAAACAATGTCCAAAGCATAAGTATCATAAATAAAGGAAATGCATAATGTAAAGAAGGCTAGACAGCTTCCAGTCCATATGCACGTACTCTTAGTGTCTACGAGCGTCCCTGAGTACATGCCGTTTTGGGAACATAGAAAAGGAAAACGGCTGAGCAATACGCTCAGTGCACGGATGTACAATAAAGCATGAATAGGATAAGCACATAACATAATAACAGCGGAAGAAACTAAGTCCCGAGTAACCTGGTTAAGTCTTAATAAAACTGGTTTTATAATTTGAAAGTCTTATGTTTATCTTATAAAAACTGTTTGTCATATTTTACCATTTAGCCAATATAGGTCATGAATATCCACCGTGCATGAATAATTGGAGGGGTGACCTCATCATGCAAATTAGAGGGGCTCCCTCTAATATAATATACTGGTTTTATGGGTAGGATGGATCAGCTCCTTGTGAAGGATGCAAGGCACACACCACATTCACCATGTAATCCTGAATAAAACGTGTAACTAGGATGCACCCATACGCCCCACATGATAAATATAAATAAATGGCCAAAAGTTGAAGGGACGCCACGAGCAATCACTCCGCCGTGGTGAAGTCATAACATCAGTGCCTCTAATGTTATGGTTATGGTACCTCCATAACTAGGTGAAACTGGTCATGCATGTATATGGCTATAGGTAATCATATTTAAAACATAAGCAATCAAACTCATACTTATACTACGGGAAAACAGTTGGCTGCATACGGGAAATCCTAATAAGGAAAGAATGTCCATACTGAAAGGACGGGAATCCGTACCTTATGTCCAGTGAACGAGAACGATGAACTGCGAGAATCCTACTTCCGAAACACTAGTGCTACATAAATACGTACATGAAATAAGTATCTGCTTACTACATACATAGCTGGTTTTATATCCTGTCTTAGCTTATTTATGTGTTCTTACTATTTACACTGTTTAAAGCCTTAAACTGCGTTAAATCCTATATTTTGTTCATTCTGATTAAGTATTTCTGATATTTCATGTGTTATTATACTTACTTTGTAATATTAAGTAACTTTCCAAAAATAGAAAGTTTCCAAAAATAGAAAGTTACCAAAAATAGAAAGTTTCAAAAAATAGAAAGTTACCAAAAATAGAAAGTTTCCAAAAATAGAAAGTTTCCAAAAATAGAAAGTTTCCAAAAATAGAAAGTTTCCAAAAATAGAAAGTTTCCAAAAATAGAAAGTTTCCAAAAATAGAAAGTTTCCAAAAATAGATTTACTGCTTAAAATAGATCAGTTTCTAAAAATAGAAAGTTTCCATAAATAGATTAGTTGCCTTAATTAAATAAGTTTCCATAAATAGATTAGCTGCCTTAAATAAATAAGTTTCTAAAAATAGCTGGTTTCCATAAATAAAATAGCTGCCTTATTTAATTAGGTTTCTAAAAATAGAAAGTTTCCATAATTAGAAATAAGCTGGTTAATAAGCTAAGTAAATAAGCTTAAGTATTTCCATGATTATTTTCTAAGTCATATCATATATTATATAGTTTAATAATTATTTCATGTAATTTAATTAAACTATAGGTTAAACTATTTAATTAAAGTATAACATGTTTTTAATCAAATATATTAAATACTTAGGTTAAAAATATGTATTATTAAATACTAATAATATAACCTAAGTCATGTTTAATTAATTAATCATATCCATGGTTTTAAAATAATTAATTAATTATAAGTCTTAATAATAAAATACTTAGGTTAAAATAATTCATGTTTATTAATAATTAGTGAACCTAAGTTCATGTTATTAAATTAATTATATCTTATTAATTTAATTCTTAACCTAAGTTTATAACATAAACAATTAACATAATCATGATCCGGATCTAAGCTTAAAAACATGCACCGGATCTTAACAAACACCGTACCCCGAACCAATTCGGGGTACCCCCTTGCTGCCGTGGGACCCACACGCACCAACCAAGACCAAAAAGGTCTTGGTGGTGGTCGGTTAACAACAAACCGAACCCCCTTGGGGTCGGTTGTTCCTGCGGCCCAAAACAAACACCCCTTAGATCGATCCCATTGATTAACTAATGACCATAACATGATAGATCTAGGTTTAATTAATATGTTTTTATGAAAAACATCATGTGTTCTTAATTAATAAAAGATTAATTAAAAAGAAACAAGTAAAAAGGTTTTACCGTATTCGTGGATCAAAAGGGTGAAGAACAAACACGAACAATTACTAAATCAACAAGATCCAAGATCAAAATCACCCCCTTATGGTGATTTGTAGGTGGCGGCACACAAGAAGAAGGAGGAAGGGGTTTTAGGTTTTCTTGAAATTCTTCTGTAAAAATAATTTGAGTAGTGAAAATTAATTAACCCCCCTTAAGTAAAAATTAACAATGGGCTTGGCCCATTGTTCTTGTTTGGCCGCGGGTAGGGACTCCCTTGTGGGGGTCCCGTACCTCGTTTCGTGTCTTGTAATTTCATACACGTTTACGTTTAATTTAGTTCGTGTTTTAAAAGTTCTCGTTACGTAAATATCCTACACTTATACATTTAATTACGCTCGTATTAAATATATATACGTAATTAATAATATCTCGTGTTTTAATTACGCTCGTGATCTCGTGATCGTATGTTCATGAATAATTATTACTAAATAATTATTACGTGATCGTGCAAATAAAATACTTATCGTGTTCTAACACGTACGTAATACATAAACTCCTAATACGTAATCGTAATCATGCTATATTAGGAAAGTTTTTAACTAGTACGTACGAACTTACGGTAATATGGATGGTAAAAGCATGCGGGTTTTACAACTCTTCCCCCCTGAAAAGAATAATTCGTCCCCGAATTATAGATAAAGTAAACCGAAAAAGAAGAACATACCCGAATTCAAAATATGAAATAAGGGTAAGATGTCCGGATAGACTCCTCTGTTTCCCAAGTGGCTTCCCGCTCGGTATGATCCCTCCATAGAATTTTGACGAATGGAATCGTCTTCTTTCTCATGACTCGTTCTTGCCTGTCAAGAACTCGTTCGGGTTCTTCTATAAAAGTGAGGTCTTCACGAATCTGTTCCAGTGGATACTGAACCATGTGAAGGGGATGATATTGGTACCCTCTGAGTAAGGACACATGAAACACATTGTGCACATGTGAAAGCTGCGGAGGTAACGCCAATCGGTAAGATACTTCACCGACTCGTTCAATGATATCAAACGGTCCGATGAAACGAGGACTGAGCTTCCCTTTAATCCCGAAGCATCTAACACCACGTGCCGGCGAAACCTTAAGGAAGACGTGATCTCCTACGTTAAAGTGTAAATCCCTACGATGCTTGTCGGCGTAACTCTTTTGACGTGACCGTGCCTCCTGAATCTTCTGTCTAGCTACTGCGATCTTCTCGTTTGTCATCTCTATGATTTCTGGTCCTTCGAGTGTTCGCTCGCCAACCTGATCCCAGCAGATTGGGGCGCGACACTTTCTGCCATACAACATCTCAAATGGAGCACACTTGATGCTCGCGTGCCAGCTGTTGTTGTATGCAAACTCCACCAAACAGATGTATTCGTCCCAATCACCCGTCCATTCCAACGCACATGACCTCAACATATCTTCCAATGTCTGAATGGTTCGCTCCGACTGTCCGTCCGTTTGAGGATGAAAGGCCGTGCTAAGCTTAAGTTGTGTTCCCCAAGCTTTCTGCAGACTTTTCCAAAAGCGCGAAGTGAATCGAGGATCTCTGTCTGAGACGATGCTGGATGGTGCACCGTGTAGTCTCATGATCTCTCGTCTGTACGTATCTGCGAGTTTACTTACCAGATCTTCCTTGCGGATCGGTAAGAAATGAGCTGATTTGGTAAGTCGATCAACGATAACCCAAATTGCATCGTGCTTCCTTTTGGTAGGCGTAAGACCGGTAACAAAATCCATGGTGATTTTATCCCACTTCCACTCTGGAATGTCTAACGGTTGAAGGAGACCGCCAGATCGCTGATGCTCGATCTTAACCTGCTGGCAGGTAAGACATTTGGAGACGTAAGTTGCTACATCCTGTTTCATACCACTCCACCAAAAGTACTGTTTGATGTCATGGTACATTTTGGTTGAACCAGGATGTATCGAGAATGGGGAGCTATGAGCTTCTGCTAGCAAAGCTTCCCGGAGTTCTTGGTCATCAGGAACACGAAGTCTAGTGCCCTGCCCTACGATACCGTCTGCATCTACTATGAATTCTGTCTGCATCTCCGAATTCTGTATTATCGCCCATATTTCTCCGTCATCCTTCTGAGCTTCCTTGATCTTAGATAATAACTCGGGTTCTACTCTAAGATTAGCCCAGTAACCGTGCTGTCCACGTACCATGATCTCGATGTCTAGTCGCTCCAAGTCTCTTATGATTTCCTCTTCGATTTTAATGCCGTTGATCATTCCGGACTTCCTGCTAAGGGCATCTGCTACTACATTTGCCTTTTCGGGATGATACTGAAGATTAATGTCATAATCCTTCAACAGCTCTAACCATCTCCTCTGCCTCATGTTCAATTCACGTTGAGTGAAGATATACTTCAAGCTCTTGTGGTCCGTGAAAATGTCACATGATTCTCCATATAAGTAATGTCTCCATATCTTCAATGCAAACACGACTGCAGCAAGTTCCAGATCGTGTGTGGGGTAATTCTCTTCATAAGGCTTAAGCTGTCGTGAAGCGTACGCGATCACTTTCCCATGTTGCATGAGAACACAGCCAAGTCCCTTCCCCGATGCATCGCTGTAAATTTGAAATCCACCCGTACCAGATGGTAGAGTAAGAATAGGTGTAGATACTAGCTTCTGCTTCAGGTCTTCAAATCTCTTCTCTCGATCTTCAGTCCAGACGAATTTCTCCCCTTTCCACATCAGTTTGGTCAATGGTAGTGCTAAGCGGGAAAAGTTCTCCACGAACCTACGGTAATAGCCAGCTAAGCCTAAGAAACTGCGGACTTCCGTCGCTGATGTCGGCCTCGGCCACTTAGTGATGGCCTCAACCTTCGCTGGATCCATAGTGATTCCTTCTGCTGATACAATGTGACCTAGGAATGCCACCTTGTCTAACCAGAACTCACACTTGGAAAATTTAGCATACAGCTGCTTCTGGCGAAGAATCTGTAGTATTGTACGAAGATGGTCTTCGTGTTCCTCCTTGGACTTAGAGAAAATCAGGATGTCATCGATGAAAACAATGACGAACTTGTCCAGAAATTCATGGAAGATTCTGTTCATCAGATCCATGAACACTGCTGGAGCATTTGTCAGGCCAAATGGCATAACTACAAACTCGTAGTGGCCATAACGAGTACGAAAGGCAGTCTTAGCGATATCCTGCTCCTTGACTCGTAACTGATGATAGCCTGACCTAAGATCGATCTTGGAGAAGTGTTTGGCCCCTTGGAGTTGGTCAAACAGATCGTCAATGCGTGGCAGTGGATATCTATTCCGAATGGTAATCTTGTTGAGCTCGCGATAGTCTATGCAAAGACGCATACTGTCGTCCTTCTTCTTAACAAACAAAACCGGTGCGCCCCATGGAGATGCGCTCGGTCGAATGAAACCTCGTTCAAGAAGTTCTTGTAGTTGATCCTTCAGCTCCTTCAGCTCTATGGGAGCCATGCGATAAGGAGCCTTGGAGATTGGTTCAGCTCCTGGAACCAGCTCGATACTGAATTCCACTTCTCGTGTAGGTGGTATGCCCGGAAGTTCTGCTGGAAACACGTCTTGGAATTCCGACACTATTGGTTGATCCTGAATCGATGGAGATTCAACATCCATGTCGTGAACCGTAGCTAGATAACCCTCGCAGTCGTGTGTTAGTAGTGCACGCGCTTGTAGGGTGGATATGACTTGTACAGACCGTCCGGGTATGAACCAGTTATGAATGTACTCTGGTGCATTGACATCACCGAAGATAACCCGATATGAATGGCAGTCTATGGTAGCATGATACTTGGATAGCCAATCCATGCCCAAAATCATGTCGAAGTCATTCATGTCCAGCGGAAGTGCGTCGACAGGTCGAACCTTATCATCAAATTCTAGGGGAAGACTCTTGTATACATGGGTGATTAATACAGAGTCCCTCAAAGGCGTGGAAATAGTAAGCCTATTTTCTAGTGGCAAGGGAGGCATCCTAATGTTCTTAGCATAAGCAGTAGAAATAACCGAGTGAGTAGCACCCGTATCGAAAAGAACACATGCAGCACGACCATACATATACAAGATTCCAGTGATGGTACCTGTAGACTTGTTGGCCTGGTCTCGAGATGTCGTGTAGAGACGCCCGGCAGTAGGAGGCGGCTTGGTATCAGCATGTCCCGATGTACCCTCCATCTCGCCCTTACGGCAATCCTTCATAATATGGCCAGGAAGACCACACTTGAAGCACGCATCAGTATTAAGGCGACATGGTCCTGGGTGCCTACGGTGGCAAGTAGAGCAAAGAGGATGAGTATATCCTCCAGCAGGTGCTCTGGCTGGCTGAGGACCTGATAAAACATTTTACATGAGACATAATAGTTGGGTACAAAGGACAAAGCGGATAATCGTAAGATTGAATACCAGTGATAGCTGGACGGCTAGGCTGCGAACCTCTCTGGTTCTGGTCCCTACCGTTTCCATGGTTCCTGGTAGAATTTTGATAGAGTGTCAGAATAGGAGTTATAACATAAAACATAAGAAATTTCGTAAGTACTAGGACCTGCTGTTGCTGGATTGTCCGTCATTGTTACGATAATTGTCATTACCGCCACGCCTATCCGTAGCAGATCGGTCATTAGTCTGACCGTTTCCCTTGGGTTGATGAGGCTGCTGCTGAGTAGCCGGCTCAGACCGGTCCCTAGTTTTCTGCCTGGAAGATACATTTAAAGAGATGAATAATTGACATAGGGAAGATATACGGATTGATCACCGCTTGAATATGAAGGTTTTACCTCTTGTCGGGTCTTTCAGCTTCCCCGAACTCATCCCTCTCCTACAGCATCTACAGTTTTCGTGCTGCATCGGCCACTTGTGCTACCGTATTAAACGTAGCACACACCAGATTGTTTGCGACCGATGTGCGAAGAGCCCATCTGAAGTGATGTGCCTGCTCTTCTGGAGTACCTGCTGCCGCACCAAGGAAACCAGCCAAGCGAAGAAAGCACTGCATAAACTCGTTGCTATTCTCCCCAGCTCTCTGATGGATCCCATGGTACTCTCTCTTGAGTTTGTCCTGCTCAGCCTTGGGAAAGAACTGCTCCATCACCCTGTCCTTGAACTGAGCCCAAGTCAAACCAACAACCCACTCATCACCACCTTCAGATTGCATCAAAGCTAACCACCAGTTAAGTACATCGCCTTCGAACCGATAGCATGCCAACCTCGCCTTGTATGCGGGGTCACAGCCCATAGCGTTGAAGATCTTCTCGATGTGAGCCAACCAGCTTTCAGCATCGCTGGGGCTATCTGTCTTTTCAAAAGCTCGAGGGCGGAGCTTGTTGAATCTCTCCAGCCATACTGCTAATGTCACTAGAGGAGGAGGAGGAGGTGGCTGATTATGCTGCTGCTGATTGTTGGCAGCTTGAACTTCAGCACGAATGTCATTCCTCAGTTGAGGAAGCAAGGCTTGCATGGCAGCCTGAATTGCAGCATTGAGCTGCTCCTGCTCGCGTTTGAGAACAATCTAACAGTATAACATAAAACATATGAATAACAGTTCAAAACATAAAATATAAACTATTTACATGAAAAAAAATTATACTAAAAAAATTTCACGAGAAAAATTTTATGCAAGAAAATTTTTGTATGAATGCATGATGCAGTTTTATGAAAACTTTTGATGCTCGAGAGTGAACGCCTCTGGTCAGTTCACCCAAAACAAAAGACATATCGAGGGGTCGCCTATGGGTCGGTCCCAAATCTAAAAGTTTCGATAAAACACATGCGACTAAATAGGGCCAGTCCTGTACCAACCATTACTTAGTCAAAAACCCTGTAACAATGACATATATATGTATGCTTAAAAATGATGAATGCATGAAAACAACTGTCAGTTCTAGGAAGACCGTAGTGACTACCCACTAATCACAGATCATATTTGAGAGCCTACAGGTCGAAGCCTTGGCTCTGATACCATAATTGTAACACCCCATTTTGGAAATGGAAATATCACAGTAATTATGGCGTGTCATCAAAGCATACAAGGTAAAATGTCTAAACATTACTTGACCATATAAAGGAAAATACCGAAATCAAACATCGGTAGTCCAAGAGTAAAGCTCATCACACACAAACATAGTATAGTAAAGGAAAAGGACGAAACAATGTCCAAAGCATAAGTATCATAAAGAAAGGAAATGCATAATGTAAAGAAGGCTAGACAGCTTCTAGTCCATATGCACGTACTCTTAGAGTCTACGAGCGTCCCTGAGTACCTACCGTTTTGGGAACATAGAAAAGGAAAACGGCTGAGCAATACGCTCAGTGCACGGATGTACAATAAAGCATGAATAGGATAAGCACATAACATAATAACAGCGGAAGAAACTAAGTTCCGAGTAACCTGGTTAAGTCTTAATAAAACTGGTTTTATAGTTTGAAAGTCTTATGTTAATCTTATAAAAACTGTTTGTCATATTTTACCATTTAGCCAATATAGGTCATGAATATCCACCGTGCATGAATAATTGGAGGGGTGACCTCATCATGCAAATTAGAGGGGCTGCCTCTAATTTAATATACTGGTTTTATGGGTGGGAGGGATCAGCTCCTTGTGAAGGATGCAAGGCACACACCACATTCACCATGTAATCCTGAATAAAACGTGTAACTAGGATGCACCCATACGCCCCACATGATAAATATAAATAAATGGCCAAAAGCTGAAGGGACGCCACGAGCAATCACTCCGCCGTGGTGAAGTCATAACATCAGTGTCTCTAATGTTATGGTTATGGTACCTCCATAACTAGGTGAAACTGGTCATGCATGTATATGGCTATAGGTAATCATATTTAAAACATAAGCAATCAAACTCATACTTATACTACGGGAAAACAGTTGGCTGCATACGGGAAATCCTAATAAGGAAAGAATGTCCATACTGAAAGGACGGGAATCCGTACCTTATGTCCAGTGAACGAGAACGATGAACAGCGAGAATCCTACTTCCGAAACACTAGTGCTACATAAATACGTACATGAAATAAGTATCTGCTTACTACATACATAGCTGGTTTTATATACTGTCTTAGCTTATTTATGTATTCTTACTATTTACACTGTTTAAAGCCTTAAACTGCGTTAAATCCTATATTCTGTTGATTCTGATTAAGTATTTCTGATATTTCATGTGTTATTATACTTACTGTGTAATATTAAGTAACTTTCCAAAAATAGCAGGTTTCCTTAAATAGAAAGTTTCCAAAAATAGAAAGTTTCCAAAAATAGAAAGTTACCAAAAATAGAAAGTTTCCAAAAATAGAAAGTTTCCAAAAATAGAAAGTTTCCAAAAATAGAAAGTTTCTAAAAATAGAAAGTTTCCAAAAATAGAAAGTTTCCAAAAATAGAAAGTTTCCAAAAATAGAAAGTTTCCAAAAATAGAAAGTTTCCAAAAATAGATTTACTGCTTAAAATAGATAAGTTTCTAAAAATAGAAAGTTTCCATAAATAGATTAGCTGCCTTAATTAAATAAGTTTCCATAAATAGATTAGCTGCCTTAAATAAATAAGTTTCTAAAAATATCTGGTTTCCATAAATAAAATAGCTGCCTTATTTAATTAAGTTTCTAAAAATAGAAAGTTTCCATAATTAGAAATAAGCTGGTTAATAAGCTAAGTAAATAAGCTTAAGTATTTCCATGATTATTTTCTAAGTCATATCATATATTATATAGTTTAATAATTATTTCATGTAATTTAATTAAACTATAGGTTAAACTATTTAATTAAAGTATAACATGTTTTTAATTAAATATATTAAATACTTAGGAAAAAATATGTATTATTAAATACTAATAATATAACATAAGTCATGTTTAATTAATTAATCATATCCATGGTTTTAAAATAATTAATTAATTATAAGTCTTAATAACAAAATACTTAGGTTAAAATAATTCATGTTTATTAATAATTAGTTAACCTAAGTTCATGTTATTAAATTAATTATATCTTATTAATTTAATTCTTAACCTAAGTTTATAACATAAACAATTAACATAATCATGATCCGGATCTAAGCTTAAAAACATGCACCGGATCTTAACAAACACCGTACCCCGAACCAATTCGGGGTACCCCTTGCTGCCGTGGGACCCACACGCACCAACCAAGACCAAAAAGGTCTTGGTGGTGGTCGGTTAACAACAAACCGAACCCCCTTGGGGTTGGTTGTTCCTGCGGCCCAAAACAAACACCCCTTAGATCGATCCCATTGATTAACTAATGACCATAACATGATAGATCTAGGTTTAATTAATATGTTTTTATGAAAAACATCATGTGTTCTTAATTAATAAAAGATTAATTAAAAAGAAACAAGTAAAAAGGTTTTACCGTATTCGTGGATCAAAAGGGTGAAGAACAAACACGAACAATTACTAAATCAACAAGATCCAAGATCAAAATCACCCCCTTATGGTGATTTGTAGGTGGCGGCACACAAGAAGAAGGAGGAAGGGGTTTTAGGTTTTCTTGAAATTCTTCTGTAAAAATCATTTGAGTAGTGAAAATTAATTAACCCCCCTTAAGTAAAAATTAACAATGGGCTTGGCCCATTGTTCTTGTTTGGCCGCGGGTAGGGACTCCCTTGTGGGGGTCCCGTACCTCGTTTCGTGTCTTGTAATTTCATACACGTTTACGTTTAATTTAGTTCGTGTTTTAAAAGTTCTCGTTACGTAAATATCCTACACTTATACATTTAATTACGCTCATATTAAATATATATACGTAATTAATAATATCTCGTGTTTTAATTACGCTCGTGATCTCGTGATCGTATGTTCATGAATAATTATTACTAAATAATTATTACGTGATCGTGCAAATAAAATACTTATCGTGTTCTAACACGTACGTAATACATAAACTCCTAATACGTAATCGTAATCATGCTATATTAGGAAAGTTCTTAACTAGTACGTACGAACTTACGGTAATATGCATGGTAAAAGCATGCGGGTTTTACACTGTAAGTCCTATACACGAGCTTAAAACCTTGGAATAGTTTTAATGTAAGCTCGTGTCAGAGAAAATTTAATTTCTCGTTTTGAGGATAAGTCATCATCGGGATGAACTTTCCTGTCTTTTGAGAGCGAGTTACAGTCTGTAATGTGACTGTAAGTCCTTTTACACTGTAAGCTTAACTGCAAATCCCCTGAGACACTTGTTTCTTAGATATCAGCTTCTTCAGCAACCAAACTCTGAGAGTGTCCTTTATTGAATGGTATACAATGATTGGACCGCTTCTTTCTTTTGGAACATCCTCTTTGGTACCTGCATTCTCATTTGGAATTTGAATGCTTTGATATGGGTAAGCGATTTCTATCTTAGAAGAAAGTGGGGGTTCGCAGTTTTCTTTTCTTGTGCTAGAGGTGTTCTGAGGAGATGATTCACTTGTCTTAGCTGGTAAACGTTTCCTTTTATAGAAAACCTTAAGTTCAGGCTTAGGTGATGCATCCTCCTTTTCAATTTCCTCCCTAGTATTCTTAATAGAATCGGAGTCTATCCTAGTTAAAGGGCACACGTTTTCTACAAGGGTGAAAGTTCTACCAGTGGGGCGCCACATTTTACCAATGGGTTTGATTTTGGCAACCCACTGGGATTTAAGTCTAGCACGGGAGTTCATCTCATTAAGTAGTTTCTTGATACAAGAATCATGACTTTACATAAAGACACATTTTCTACATGTTTTACAAGTATCATATTTAATGTCTGAGTAAGATATAGAATTCCTAGATGATTGATTGATGCTCCTAGGATGTGACATGCTACGGTTAGCAGTGTTGTGTAAACTAGAAGGCATTTAACTAGGTTTGAAATTCCTATCTCTTACTTGTGTCTTTTGCTTAGCTTCCCTTAGATCAAATGTATGGCGAACGTCATTTGAACTAGTTGGAGACGTATTCTTCGGACTATGTCTAGGGAAACTAGAGGCAATCATGTAATTAGGTCTTGCAAAAGATGTTTTAGTCACATTGGGCCTAGATAGTGGAGTGACTGTTCTAGAAAGATGAGCCATATCAACTTGGGAGGCAAACCGCGGTCTCGAGGATTGTGATCGCTCGGTTCTAAATGCAGTCGGTTGTCGAATGAACTGATTTGTAGGCGGTTTCCCCAAGATTGATGGGTTTTCAAGCTTAGTATCCACACTAGTTCCTTTGGTTTTCCTCAACTCATTTTTCAGAACCGCTATTGCAAAAACCTTTTCTTGAACTTGAGCCTTTAAAGTCTCATTCTCTTTGAGCAATTCATCTTGGGATGCCAACTTACATTCTTAATTTGTTTCAAAAAATTATCCTTTTCAGCTTTAGAATCTAGAACTGTTTGATCTAATTTTCGTTCAAGAACAACGTTTGACTTTTCAAGTTTTTCAAAATATGTTTCAAATTTCTTCGTTTTCTTTGAAAATTCAATTTTGGCATCCTTAAGATCTTTTGATTGCTGAGCTATGATCGTTTCGAGCTCTTTAATCCTAGAATCAGAATTGGGTAAAGAAGCAGTCGTAAAACTATTAGCAGGATTGTTAATTAGCGCATTCATTTCAGACAACATATGAAGAGTATTATATGTACCTGACATGCTACTTGGTTCTTGTTTTCCTTCTGATTCTATTCTCTTGTGGCTGTTTCTTGCATCGTCTTGCAATATATGCAATTTTCCCTCTTGAAAAGTCAAATTCAAAGAATCCATTGAAAGTTCGATGACAAATGATTGTGGATATGACAACACCAACAAAAGATCCGTAGTAAATCTAAAAAAATAATCCTCGATGGATGATGTAATTCTTTTCTCAGCTCAAAAATTTTTATTGGCTCAAATGTTGATAAAATAAACCAGAGACCAATTCAAAGTCGGCTCACTTTCAAAAAATAAAGCCCGTAACCATAAAGCTCGACCCTTAAAATTTACTCCATCCGAGCCCAATAACTAATAAATAACTAAATAGTTAACTGATGAGATATATGACCTGGTTAATAATTTGATAATGAGAAGTTAAAGAACTTGCAATATTGCCAAAACGCAGTTAAATAATATGTAAATTTGGAAGTTAAATACTTTGGGAATTAAAAAACGTTCAAACAAATAATAATGTTAAAAAAGAAGGTAAGATGGCAGGTAAAAGATACGTGGCCCAAAACTCTCAACTATTACCAAAACTTGGCAGTAAACGATACGTGGCCTATTCTCTCGAATGTTGCCAAAACTTGATTCTTGTTTCCTTCTCCTAGTTTTAATATTAAACGCCTCCACCTAATTAATCTCCCACACAATTCTAATCCTTTTTCAATCTGTATAGCTAATACTACCAAAAGCAAATCAGTCACCATTCATATTACATCAATGATCAATCTCATGCATGTTTATACATACACACGAATCTCATCCCTCATTTTCATTTGGTCATACGAAATGAATAGCCACAAGAACTTGTTCGTATAAACGAAAGAGCACTGATTAACAAGCCTTCAAGGTCTATATGAGGCCTCGGGTAGGTATTTGTTTGATGTTTCGTCGATGTGATTTTGAGTCTTTGATCAATGAATGTTTTAAACTGAGATCTTGATTTGTATGGGTAGTTGATTTCAAAAAAAATGTGTCGAATGTTGATTGATTGAGTCGTATCCCTTGGTGTTTGTGTCGAGTCGAGGGTGATTAAGACGAAAACAAGACGGTTTGGTTTTGTTTTTGGTTGTCGAGTTGTGTCAAGGTTGTGGGTCTTATCGAGAGTCGAGTCAATTTTGGAAACGGGGGTGGGTGGTTGTGTGGGTCGAGGATGGGTAT
This sequence comes from Glebionis coronaria, assembly GCA_025667525.1. Classification (NCBI taxonomy): domain Eukaryota; kingdom Viridiplantae; phylum Streptophyta; class Magnoliopsida; order Asterales; family Asteraceae; genus Glebionis; species Glebionis coronaria. The sequence goes on from JANFOE010000881.1 coordinate 634,024, forward strand.
GGTGTTGGTCTAGGTGTGGAGTCTTTTTGTTGATGTTGGAGAGGTCTGGGCCGGTTGTGGGTAGAGTCGAGAGAGGATTGGGTGAGGGAGTCGAGGGGTAGGGTGAGTCTTTGAGAGTGGGTCGAGTGATGTTGGTTTTGTTGAGATGTGTCGAGGGTGGGGGTGAGGAGACGAGGCTGGTGTTGTTGGGTGAGTGTGTGTTCGAGTGATGAGTCTGTGTGTTTGTGGATTGAGGGGTTTTGGTTTCGAGGGTGAAAAATGAGAGTCGTTTGTCAAGTGTGTGAGTCCGACTAGTCGATGTTGATTTGTGTTTGAGTCGAGTCTCATAACTTTTAGTCTAAAATTGTGAGTCTAAAACTTTGGTTGTATCGCAATATTCATACACTGCCATCGCATAAAAAAAGTTCTATGGCAATATTTTCATTCCATCGCAATAATAGTTAAAAAAATTTCAATCGCAATACTTACTCACTCCATCGCAATATCTAGTATTCCATCGCAAAACAGTTAGAGCTTTCCATCGCAATATCAACCTACTTCCATCAGAATGTTCAAAAACTCACCATCGGAATGTCTCTATGAAAATTTCGGCAGACTTTCGACTCACTTTTCCTTAAACCCGTCGCAATCACGATCGCAAAGTGCAATCGCAACCCACGTCGGAATAAGGGAGTCGGAAAAAGTGATCGGAAAGTAGAACCCGAGGGTTATTGCGATCGATGTACAAATCTGTTGACGTTACGATCGGAATATGGAAACTTGCTATCGGAATATGAAAAAATTAAGCATCGGAATAATATACCCTTTACAGATACAAAACGTTGATAAAAAAAAGAAAAAACAGAAAAAGATGAAAAACTTGGATAGAAAGAAAGACAAAACAGAAAACTTTTTATCAAATAACAAAAAAAACAGTAGATAAGTAAATTGTTTAAAAACAGTAGAAAAGTAAATTATATCAAATAGACTAAATTTGACAAAAAAATTGATAAAAGTGAACTGTTTAACAAAATATGATAAGAGACAAGAGTAAAAGATTTAATAGAAAGATTTTTGTAGAAAGATTTGATAAAATTTTATCAAATCGTAACCTTAAAGAAAAAATAGACGAAGGAAAGAAAAAAAGAAAAAAAAATTGTGAAAGAAAGAAACTTTACCACCAAATCAATAGATAAAACGTGTCAATTCGAAGAATCAACCAAGCTCTTGATACCAATTGTAGGATCGTGTTTTTCTAAGGATTAGGCATTGTTGGATTATCTATTAAGATGGATGAGAAATGGAAGAACCTAGAGAGAGAAAGAAGAAAGAGAAAGGAGAGAATGAAAAGAAAGATGGAATTGATGAAATGAAAAGTGTTCAACCCCTCCTAACATGCTAGGAGGGGGGTTTATATATCCCACCCTACATGTGGGCTATATGGGCTATATTGGATCACGAGCCCAATATTATTAGAGTGACCGATCCTTTCTAAATACGTAAAAACGTATTTCCAACATAACGTGTTGAACTCCATGACATTAAAACAAATATCTTTTGAGAGATATCTGAGTTAGCTGGGAGGGGTTGTGCATCGCATCACTGGGTCCATGATACTTTTTCATCTTCAAGATGTGTTGACCCGGTTTCTGCCTAAGTTGTAAGGAGGGTTTATTTCTTTACACCCTTTATCTTTACATTTCTTTTTCGTTCTTCGACCCCTCAATGGTTACCAATACATCATCACTAGCACCTTGTTGTGATTGTTCCAGTGCTAGCATCAGTACTTGGTTGGCATTCAGCTACGTTCATAATCCATTCCCCATCTTTCCTAAGGATTACTATTTTTCTAACTATGAAATTGTCCTTGGGAAGATTCCTCTGGTTCTGGAAGAATCATTGGACTAGTACCTAATCCTACCACCTTTTTGTCACCACAACCGTCGTGAATTAAGTGTGTTTTGGGTAAGTATTGTCACCATGAAAATTCCTTAAAATCACTGAGGTACTTGTGATATAAATATCAAGAGTTTTTGTACGTTTAGTGTTTTTGACACCAAAATGCTCCCCCTTAACATGTGTATTACACATATCAAGTTGGATTTTCCATTAAATTCTTTTAACTTATAGCCACATATTTTTACAATACAAGTCTCCTTAATCTCATTTTCTCCCCTTATCCAAAATGTTAACCATTAATATTTTGGATATTAATGGATTAACCGATGTTTGGGTAACAAAATGAAATCGGTTGTTGGTCATAGAACATATTAATGCTCCCCATCAAATTAATGAGGGTTAGTTTTAGTGCTTGAGTACGAAATATTTTTAAAGATTTAGAATCTCGTGAGAAATTGTTGAAAAATATTATACTGTCACACTACAACCAGCCAAAAGCCTAATTATATAAATATTCACAAGTGAGTGTATGGATTTGAACTGATGTAGTACGATCACCATCTTAAGTGGATCGTTCCATTAGCATATAGTGAGCTCCATATGGTCTGCCACCCATGAATCGTTCTAGACTGCGCATCAATCGTCGTTCCCTTAATTTCTCCTCAATATTCTGGATTACCTATTTGGCACTCTTGATGAACCTGCCTGTCCAGTCATACTTCACTTCTGGAAGGCCTTGTTTGGAGTTGAGAATTAGCAGCTTATCACGAACATGCTTGATAGTTTCATCGCTGAATTTGTGTAGTTCTGATAGTCTAATATATTGCATGACTTCTGCTTCATTCCGGTAGAATATTCCCATTCCTGGCTCAAGTGTACCCATATATGGCTTGTTCTTCCTGTGATAATGACTCTAAGGTGTGGTGTGAGGAAGTTGTAGATTTAATCTGATTTGATAACTTTCCACACCAAGTTGTAAGTCTTCAACCCGACACTTCATCACAACTTTACGAGTGTATTGGCGAATGTTTGACCTTAAGGCAATGACGAGTTCAGATGATAAGTAAGGGACTTTGTCTTGGGCTAGTATAAGAAGAAAATCTTCTATATCTTCAAGACGTAGATATTAGAGGTCTCCTTCACTTTTAGTGTAAATCTTATCGTCAGTCCTTTTGAATCTGATCTCTTGTAAGTAGGAATACCCGAATATCTGACTGATAGTACCTCCCTGTATGCTTTTATTTCGACGATCTGAGAGTATGAGATTACATGGTTTACGTCGATTAAATAAGTTGTAAGCTAACCTCTTCTTCCCACCCCAATGAGAGATACCGAGTCCCGCATATGGATCGTATAATTTAACAAGTACTCTACTCCATAGCTGACGAACCTTATCTTCAATCCAAGGAACATTCTCCATGTTTATTGCCTTGCCCATGGTTAACGATGTAACATACTTTTTCGCGCCTTTTTTTAAGTAATCGAGATCATGACTGACAAAGTAGTCCATTGGGAGGTGCTTTACTGCAGCAATGACAGAGGCTGTTAATGGGTGAATTACTAGAGTTTGATCACCTGAAGCTGTTGATTTCATTGCTTTCATGAGCTCATTGGTGTGATATTCGCCCTCGTCTTTGCCGATCTTCATAGTGGCCCAAAAGTTTCTATCTTTAAGCATCGTTTGAAGTACATTTGGATCCATGGTAGGTACTCCATATTTTTCCACTATGAATCCAGAGAAGTCGATTGGATTATTGAGAAATAGTTTAAGATCCTCTTTTTCTTTATCAGAGATTGTACGATGTTGAGAGTATAAGCAAAATCAGGATCAGGTTGATTTGTGTCTTCAATAACCATATCGCTGTAATGTTGATCCGTTGTGGGAGGTGGAGAATGATGTTCCACAGACACTGTACGTTCGTCTTCATGCTTAGGTTCGATAGGTTCTATTGGTGAAATAGTAGTATGAACTGGTTCATTGGACTTACATGTGTCTTTGGATGTAGATTATCTAGAGATGAAGGTGCCGTGGAGATTCTTTTGTCGGTTCTCTCTATTGCCATCATCACTGGTTAGTGACATGCGTGACGAATCATCCTCGCTGTTGTCTTTTATTTCATCATCCCCATCATCCTTTTCATTCTCACTCTCCTTTGGTTCCTCCTCATTAACTTTTTCTTTAGTGCCAACATCACTTTCTTCCTCGTCCTTTTCACCATTAGCAGATTCTTCATCATCGTCACTTTTCTTAGATTCTTTGCCATTTTTACCAGTATCATCACCTTTACCACTTTCATTCCCATGACCCTTACCATTACCATCACCGTCACCATTATCATCATCATCATCCTCATCACTGTCCTCATCCTCTCCTTCCTCTTCATCCTCATCCTCTTCCTCCTCGTATTCTTCCTCGTATTTATCCTCATACTCTTCCTCATTCATATCTGTATTATCTTCCTCCTCCTCATCATCCTCCTCATCTTTATCATCACCCTTATCTTCATCTTCACCATTTTCATCCTCATCCTCGTCTTCAGACTCCTGACGTTTCCTTTTGTTTGCGGTTCGGGGAACATCAGTGTCGTCTTCTGTTAATGTTTGAGAATCTTCAAGTATCACTTTAGCAAGAACTCTCTAAAGCTTGTGTTGAGTCTTCATTTTTGGTAACTCAATCATGGTCAGTCGAGTCTGCAATGTCTTCATTAACTCAAGGTCTGAAAGGCCTTTTGTTAGTATTCCTGGTAGCTCCTGATTAACCGATGAGGTGACTTCATTTCTGATAATCTCTATCACATGATCATTTATGGTGTCGATGAACGGTGCATTTTCTTTATTAGTGGCTTCTTATTCCTTGATATATTTGGCTTGCTTGCTTTCAAGATCTTTCATTTTTGATTGGATTTCTTGGATGTATCCTTGTTCACGTATATTGGCTCTTCTCACTCCTGAACGACGTTTTTTGAGTGCTTTTTGAAGCTCTGCAAGATCTGTAGCTTAAGTGTGCAATTGTTGTTGAAAGGATAATATGAGATTGTCTGTGAGGGATGGATTGGAGGTGGATGGTATGGTTGTGAGGATGTGGTTGGTACGGGTTATACGATGGACAGTGGAGTTTTAGGAACACGTGTTAGAGAGGTGGTGGATAATACAGGTTGTAAGGTGGTGGATGGTACAGGTTGTTCGATGGTTAGTGGCGGTGTTGAGACAGTCGTTTGGGTGGTGGTTGGTACTGATTGTATGGTGAAGGTTGATACTAGTTGTAACGTGGTGGTTAGTATCGGTTTTTCGATAGCCGGTTCGATCAAGGGGATGAATGTCACAACGGTGCTGAATAATGGGGGTGGGGGAGGTGTTTGTTGTGTGATGGGAGTCAACGTTATGTGATCGTCTTGTTGCTCAATCATTGCTGGTGTTGTGGGGATCGGTTTGCCGAGGTTGACGTCCCTGTAGAAAAAGTCTGTATCCATATCGTCTACTCCCCCACCTTCTTGATTTGTGTCTTCATACTCATAGTTGAACAGTTGATCAATGTCTTCTTCTTCTTGTTGTGGTTGGCCTTTCGATGTTTTATCTATTCTGATCTCTTGTTCCTCTTCTTCATCTGACCTGTCTGGATTGCCAAATGCTTCTCGGGCTATTTCCTCAGCAGTCTTAGAACCAGATCCACTCTCTTTAGTCTTAGCATATGCCTCCAACTTACTCTTCTGAAGTAATATTCTTACCCTTTTGGCTTCTGACATGGTTGCTGGAATAGCTTCTTCCTCTTCATCTTCATCGTCTTCATTATAAAGTTTCTCTTTGCCCTTAGCCTTGGCTTTAGCTTTTGAGGAAGAAGTCTTTTGTCGTTTGGCAGCTGATTTCTTTCTTTTACCCTTTTGTTGTGTAGACGGATCTTCCTTTGATCTGTTTAACTGTGCTTGACTATCCCTAAGCATTTGTTTGTATGCTTCACTATCCTTGATCCCTTCATTGATCATGAAATCAGGCACTAGAGCTGGACGCAGTGAATATTTAGTGGAAGTACCATCGATATTCATATGCTCCATCAGATAGTCCCTAGCTGGTGTATGGTAGAAGAAATTTCCACGCTTATCAATGGATGGTACAGTATTCATAAAGTGATCTATGATAAGCATGGTGAAGAGTGGAAATGGCATATGTTCTGATTTCTTCTTAGTGTTTGTGAAGTGGAAGCAAAATTCTTCTCAAAGAAGTAAAACATAATCCACGTTTGCTCCCATGTAGAGACCCCAAATATCAAAGCCTGAGTATTTCTCATAGTGTCAGATCCACTAAACTTGGAGGCGAAGCAACGAATAAGGATGGTGAAGATTGCTTTCCACTGTTGCCCAATACGTGCAGTGTGAAACTAAGATATGTTACGAAGATCTCCCTCATAGTTTAGAGATCGTAGTACTCTGAGAATGTCAGTTTTCTCGCGGTTAGGAACATACTCTTCTCTTTTGGCTAAGATAGGGAATTTGAACAGCTTCCTGAACTGACTCAACTCAAGCGTCATTGGCTTCTTGTTGATCATAAAATGAATGGTCTTCTTGGATAACTGTTTGCCATGAGAAATCGATGTTGTGGCCCAATACTCCTGCATGTACACTTTAGGGACTGATGTTGTTGCTCTTAAAGGATTATTTAGTAGGGACATGTCCAGAATGTCCATGACAATCTTAAATGCTACAAAAGTTGGATCAAGATCATCTTTCGTAAAGATTGTTCTCTACAAGAGGCAGTCTGTTGCTGAGTGGAACGAGTGCGAGATCAAGTTGTTGTTGTTCCTCTTCGGTGTTCGACATTTTTCCTGTTTAGATAAAAATATTTGCAAATGATACATATAGAGATATATATCATATAACATGTCCACACTTAGCATGATAAAAACGTGACATATCACATCATTTTGTTTATTTAAGTTAACTAACCAGTGATGATGGCAAACATTTCAAATGGTGTTAGATTAGACTTAGTGTAACACAAACAATATAATCTGGAAGAGTAAACATGTCGCAATATTTCATCATCATATATTTCGCAAATTCCATATATGACATTTCGCAATGTCAAGATTTGAACATTTCGGAATATATGAATAACTAACAAATTTCGCAATATTTGGTATATATATATCTCGCAATATCTAGTAGATCACACTTTCGCAATGATTCAAGAATTACACTTTCCACTTATTATCTCCTAAGGCACATAACATCCTAACATGTAAAGCACACAACACATAAAGAAGACATCAACCATTTTGCATTTTTCTGAAATCTTTTTGAAGACTACTTTGATTTCCAAGACGATTTGATATTTTCTCCCCCTTAAACAAAGACCTGTTTTCTATTTAAAGAGTAATAGTCGTTGTTTAAAGAGTCAAATACATATGAAGATATTTTCCGTTTAGTTTGTTTGAGTAAACGATTCTGGTGGCAATAAGATTTCTCTTATTTTAACAAATAAATGCACTGAAGCGTACATAAATTTGTGTTAGACCAAGTTATAAAGTAAACTTGATCCCTTGGAAGGTTTTAAAGAAAACCTTACCTGAGAAAATTAATTTCTGTTGTGAGCCAACGTTTTCAAAAGAAATACGTGACTTTAATGCGAAAAGCGGGTTGCAGTCAGAAATAACTACAAGCCATGTGGGCATGTTTTAAAATATGTACAACTTTTATACGAATTCTATTTATGGCACCGTGTCAATTTTGATCGACATTTCTAAGGCCATAAATATTATCGTACTAAAAGACATGTCCGTTTTAAAAATGAAAAAATATTTTTGGATTTTCTTGATTTTATATTTTTTATGGTTTCTGTAGGTTTTATATTTTTGTATTTTTCTTTTTGGTAAATATATACAATTATACTTGATCACGATAAAAGGATACTCTAGAATAGTTTACCACCACATTCTGTAAATTCTACTGCCAACTCCTAAAGAGTCGTTGGTGAGAATGATTTCATTCCAAGCTTGTCGATCAAAAACTCGATACGTCCTCGATCTAAAGCATTTGTGAACATGTCAGCCAGCTGATACTCAGTGTTGACAAAATACAGCTCGATCACTCCATTTTCTACTTTCTCTTTGATGAAATGGTAGCTAATGTCAATATGCTTCGCCCAGGAGTGTTGAACATAGTTGCAGCAATGGGCAATGGCGCTTTTGTTGTCACAGTACATCAGAATTTTGTTGAATCGAAGACGGTAGTCAGTCAATTGTGATCTCATCCATAGAACTTGAGCACAACAACCGGACATGGAAATGTATTCTGCCTCTGTACAAGATATCGGAACGCTTTTTTGCCTTTTAGATGCCCAAATAATCAGTCTATCTCCAAGAAGTTGCACACTTCCAGATGTGCTACGTCTAGTATTTTGACACCCAGCATGATTCGCATCTGCATATGATATTAGAGCAACAGAGGAGTCCTTCGGATACCATAGAACACGATGAAGTGTTCCTTTAAGGTACCAAAAGATCCTTTTCACAACATGTAAGTGCTTTTCGGTAGGCCGAGCCTGATACCGGGCACACATGCATATAGGTGCAAATCAGGCCTGCTAGTAGTCAGATAGAGAAGGGTGTCGATCATTCCACGGTAAAGTTTAGGATCAACAACAGTCCCATCCCTATCCTCATCCAACTTGGATCTCTCCACCATTGGAGTATCCACGAGGTCATAGTTTTCAAAATGATACTTTTTCAAAGATTCAAGAGCATATTTGGATTGATTAATAAAGATGCCACTCGGATTCTAAGAAATTTGTAACCCTAAGAAAAATGATATTTTTCCCATCATCGACATCATGTCGTTGCCTTTTTGAGAATGAACAGTGTCGGGTCCACTTTGCCTTTAGAGAAGCCTTCTGAGATGAGATATGACGATAGGAGATCGTACCACGCGCATGGAGATTGATTCAACCCATAAAGAGCCTTCTTGAGCTTGTACACATGATTAGTATACTCCGAGTTGAAAAATCCATTCGGCTGGCTTACATAGACTTCTTCCCTTAATTCACCATTGAGAAATGTCGTCTTAACATCCATTTGGTAGACGATCATGTTCATGTGAGAAGAATAAGCAAGGGATAGTCTAATTGCCTCCAATCTTGCAACAAGAGCAAAGGATTCTTCAAAGTCAATACCTGATGCTAGTTTGTAACCTCGAGCAATGAATCTAGATTTGCTCTTTAAGACACCACCCAACTCATCGAGTTTGACCTTATATACCCACAACAATGTAAGGATGTTGACGTTGTCGGGTAAAGGAACTAATTCCCATACTTCAAGTCGTTGGAATTCATTAAGTTCCTCTTGCATGGCTTGAATCCATGAGGATTGTGTCATTGCTTGTTGCCAGGTTTTAGGTTCCTTCCCGGAGAGAAACGCATCAAAGTAACAATATAATGCATGCTCTTGTAGTTGATGACATGTTAAGACTGGTCGATCGATGTCACCAATAATATTTCAGAGTGGGTGATCCTTTGTCCATTTTGTGTTGTGATTTTCAATCCTATGGGGTCTAAAGCGAACGGTTGTTGGATCTTCCTCTGAGGTAGACACACCTTTAGGGTTTTCGGGTATAGGTAAACCAAAATAATGGAAGCTCTTATAGTATGAAAAGGAAAGTAGCATTTATATGCTTTTTGTTTGTGCCTATGTAACGGGCTGAGATGAGGGATTTCACCCTCATCCGTTGTACTTCAACGTTTTTTTGGAGTAATGCATTTTACCGGGGTATAAATTCCCTTTTACCCAAAAAAAAAAAAATAATGGAAGCTCTTGTAAGTGAACAAATTCCAAGTCTTAATCATTGTAATCCTCTTCAACATCATTAGGAACGAGTGGGGGTGTTGATTCAGGTGTAGTTTGAGAATTGTTGGGTGATGGTGCATCCGGTTCAATAGTGACTGTAGATGCATCAGATTGATTTCCATTATCTTGAGCAACAACTTCGGGAATCAGAGCTACTACTACAGGTGCTGGATCATCACTTGGAGGATCAAATCATTCATCCAACATAGGTTTAGATAACTCATCCCACTTGGGCCTTGTAGGGGGTGTAAATGATGGAGAAGCAGGATTGTTGGGAGTTAATCCGAAACTTATAGTACCGGTTCCCATCTCATAAAGTACGGGTTCAGAGCTGCATTGCTTAGAAGCCATCGCTGTCAGCTCATCCAAATCGACATCAATAGTTTCTATTATCTTGCCAAGACGATGTTTATAAATCCGTTAAGCTTTCTTTGCGGGTGAGTAACCAATGAAAATGCTTATATCAGCCGTCGGTTGAAGTTTCCCAAAATTCTCACTATTTGTATTTGGATAACAAAGTGCGCAAAACACATGAAGAAAAGATATATCGGGTTTTCGTCCATGAAGAAGCTCATACAGTGTTTTTCCATGGCGCTTATGAATAATAGAGCAGTTTTGGGTATAACATGCGGTTGCTACAACTTCATCCCATAAAAATAAAGGAGCATTTGTGTAAATCAACATAGTTCTATAAGCCTCCATAAGTGTACGATTACGTCTTTCCACGACACCGTTTTGTTGTGGAGTGCGATCAACTAATATTTCATGTGAAATGCCTACCTCTTCATAGTAGTCCCGCAAGGTTTGATTAACAAACTCAGTTCCATTATCAGTTCGAATGCGGCGAACAGTAGCATTAAGACGCACTTGGATCATATTAAGAAATTTGATAATAAGTACTAATGCTTGATCCTTTGTCACTAATAACTTTACCCATGTAAACCTTGAAAAATCATCCACCATGACGAGGATATATTTTCTACCACTCACACTGGCCGTACGCATTGGCCCGCAAATATCCATGTGCAAAAGATACAGTATTTCCTAGTTGGTGTCTTCAGCTTCAGGTTTGTAAGACTTTTTGGTGCTTTTCCCCAATGAACACGCGGAACATAAATAATCCTTGTTAAACTTTAGCTTTGGAAGACCACGAACAAGTTCGTTTTAGCCAAATGGTTAATAGCATCAAAGATAAGATGAGATAACCGTTGTTGATACAAAAGTTGGATGATCCTAGCTTAACCCGAATTAGGCTTAATTCGGGTGCTTGGGCTCCGGCTCTGCACCAAGTGAACTTCGGTTTAGGACCCTGCACACTAAAAGTAGCACGCTGTTAGACTTATCGTAGGAACGTATCCCACGATTAGACTCCAGCGTGAGAGTAAGTAATCGGTTTAGGGTTAGAAATCGGATGAGTTGTGAGAGTGAAGAATATGGTACCTTTGTGGAACCCTTGGGGGTTCCATATATAGGCAGTGAAACCCTAGTGGGCTTTCACCGATACTTCAGCCCCAAGTATAGGATAATCACCATAATTAGCTTGATTGTTATCTTCTAATTATAGTTAGTGTATATCCTATATTTTAGGGTGAATCACAATCCCAAATGGGTTGTGATTCTGTCTAACCCTGTATCAGCTGTGTCGGGCCGTGGGCCACACATAACCTATACGGCCACTATTCATCGAAGCACATAAGCTCAAATAACATTAATCCAACCCATCTGTAACGGGCCGGATACGGGTAGTACCCATGGGCCGGGTTCATGACCCGGCTGGGGACTATACGTCATCATGTCCCCCCAGTCTAGTTGTTACAGCCGTAGGCGTAACCTCTATGCTTTCTTTACGAAAAACAGCCGCACACACAAAACTGTTGACCGGGACAACATTAATGAACGCATTAATGGTAGGCAAGGTCAAGAGGACTGTTCAGATGTGTCTCTGCAAAAGTGCACCACGTGGGCCCACCCTTGAGCCATACAAAAACTGTTATGAGGTGACCCATGGGTCCCTCTGACGTTTCAACTATGGTATTTATCTCATCTGTTGGATAGGCGTAGTGGATTACACGTGGAAGTCATCCAGGCCACCTCGTAAACTGAGGCAACCCTATAAAAAGCATGTGTGTGTGACTGTGCACACACACAGTTCATACCTCCTACCACCATTGTTGCATTCTCCTTCAGTCCTTCTACTTTTATTCCATGGAAATATGTTGTCTCAGGTTAGATTACCGCGCCTTTCTCCATATATTTATAAATCATGGTGAAAGACATCCCCACAATAACGACCGTACTCAATGTGATGTCTGCGGAGAAATTTATGGATTTCTTGTCTGACTATTATATTCCTGAAAGCGTATACCCCAACTATCTGGGTGATGGTGAAGCTATCACGGATGCTCCGGCGGAGAAAATAGGTGTATATACACGCCTATTTGACTCGGCCAACTACCGTATCCCGCTATCTAGGTTCCTTGTAGACATCCTAACCTATTATGATTTTCACATAACCCAACTGCATTGAATAGGGGCTTGTAAGATCATTCAATTTGAGATCACATGACATACCTATGATGTAGCCCCCACCGTAAGTTTATTTAAGGTATTTTATGTCCCCCAAATGGTAAATGGGTGGTTGTCATTCAAAAAATGTTCCGCGAGCGCCCCAATGTGTTATAGGAAGCCTCTAAACTCACTTAAGAATTGGTATGTTATACAAGGCGTTTGGCCCGTATAGAAATTATCGTTGTACCAATCTCTTCGAATTGAAAAAGGAGTTTAGTGTGCGACTCAGTTGTTCTTTGGTGGAAACAAAAAGTTGTCGTTGTAGTAAAGGGAAAAGTGCAAAAACAATTAAAGTAAATGACTTAAAAGTAAATCTAAAACTAATTTAAAATAAATGGTGCAAGTATATAAAAGCGAGACGGAAACTAAAAGGCACTAAATGTAAATAACGCAAACTTAAATCTAACTAAGGCAAACTTAAAACGCAACTAAAACTAAAACTTAAACTAAGGCAAGCGTAAAATAAATCTAAGGCAAATAAAGTTAAAGTGCGACTAAGTAAAAAGGCGGGAAAAATAAAGCTCTAATTTAAAAAGCAGAAACTCAAAAGCTGAAATTAAAGAAACTAAAAATGACCTATCCGGAATAAACCCTTACTCGGAATATTAGTCTTACTCGGAATATGTCACCTATCCGGAATAATCCTCCCTATCCGGAATAAAAGCCTATTCGGAATAATCCCTATTCGGAATAATCCTTACCCGGAATATATCCCCTACTCGGAATAGTTCCTTACCCGGAATATTGTTATCTACCCGGAATAAGTCCCTATGCGGAATAAAGTGTTCTATGCGGAATAAATCTCCTATGCTGAATAAATCCCCTATTCGGAATATCGAGCCTTACTCGGAATAACACTCCTATGCGGAATATAATGGCTATTCGGAATGTTACTTCTATCCGGAATATCTAATCCTATTAGGAATATCCACCCTTACTCGGAATGAAGTGCCTATTCGGAATACCTTTCCCTACGCGGAATGTTCAGGCTATTCGGAAAGTTCCCTCTATTCGGAATATTCAATATTCCGAATAGACCACCCTTATGATTCTTTACTCGGAATATTGCTGGGCTTGGCTGTTTCCTGGGAAAGATGAGTAACAAGAAGACCGAAGAACAAGGAAAATAAAGATAGCACGGATTTAAACAAAACTAAAGTAAATCAACCGAAAGATTAAACCAAACTAATCACAAAACATCTATTAAGCATAAACAATCAATCAAAAAACAATAAAACTCACAAAACTAATCAAAATTAACAAAACCACTTGATCAAAATAAGAAAAATAAGAACATGAACATGAACATAAACAATAAGAATCAAAGATTAAGAAAGGTAGAATGAGATTAACAAGATAAAGATAAAGATTAACAAGAATTAAAAGAAAAACTTACTTGAAATTAAATGGTAATTAAGGTGCAAGACATAAATTTAAATTTGACAAGTATTTAAATGACAAGGTAATTAAAAGTGGAAGAACTAATTGTCACGATTAGCCAACAAAGAAAATGATTAACTAGCCTAATCTATATATAGGGGAGGATTAGGAAGCTTCCTCCCCTCCTTCATTTTCTCTTAATTACAAGATTAAGTCCTTCCTTCTTTAATCTTCTTTTAATTGCACCATTAGTCCTTAAGCCTTTATTCTTCATTAATCTTGGACTTTAAATGGGTTTGTCTCGGGATTTCTTTGAACTCATCTTTTAATTCTTCAATAAAGTAGACTTGCGTTCTTCGGCTTTAAGTAAACTTCCGTCTTTCGACTTTTTCTTCGATAAATCTTCAGAATTGGTCTTGGACTTCCGTTCTTTTTGCACTCTTGACTTCTCGACTTCATCTTTCATCTTTTTCTTCAATAAAAGCCCGTGAATGCCGTGTTTTCCCCACTTTTCACAATTTCGTCCTAAATCACAACAAAAACACAAACCACGCATAATTCCGACATAAAAGACATAAAATACACGTTTTGGCTCGGTTATTATTGTAATTAAGTGGTAAAAAGGATGGGTGTTTACACACCTATTAAATCCCCTACACTTAACCATTGAATGTCCTCATGCAATGCATTAGTTACAAAGCACGTTTACATTTTTCATCATGATCAATCCATGTTGGCCTTTATTAAAGAGATAGAAAATTATAAACATTCAAAGTAAGGAAATCAAAAGCATACCTTGGGTTTTGAAAATGTCATGAATAATCATCATCCTCAAGTTTTCACTTTCTCCAAACCAAGCTTAAAAACGAGATCATTGTTATTATAAGTTAGCAAACTAACACGAACTCATGTGGGCCAATTATTCACTTAGACTCCCTTATTCCTAGGTGTATCTCTTATATTTTATTGTTGTCTAGAATCATCACGAGGATACATTGTTTGACTTATTTCGATAGTTTATTAGGCCGAAAATAAAGTGAACGATTTAATCAATAGTTAGCTAAAGGACAAAATCATTTAAAACTGCTTCTCGGGGCCTCATAAAGTTCGTATCTTGGCATAACTCGCTTCGCGATTTGAGACCTTTCTCGGACCGATATTTGGCAGCGACTTCATACTTCAAACCTTGAGAGACGTTCATGAAATTATGGTCTTCTCTTCATATAGGAATTTCTTCACTTGAAGTTTTGAGAGATTCATACTTGGACCACGACTTCTTCATTTTTCTCCAATCTTTATTTTGGACTTTGGTATACAATGATCCGCCTCCTTTTATGACTTGGATCTATTTATCCTCATACCTTGCTAGGGTCTTTTCGGATACACTTCTCCATGACTTTTGGGGAGTTTTTTTTTTGCTTTTCGTCGTGTGTCTCGATCCTTCATATTGATTTTCGATAAATGATTCTTCACATCACTTTTGGATCTTTTGCAACAAAATGTAGCCCTCATGCCTTGTTAGGACCTTTTTGGACTCGCCAATCTTCGCATCCCGCTTCAATAAGTTATGCCTTGGCTATGAACTCTAATCCATACCGAGCAACTTTTAAACGATCTTAGGCTAGAAGCTAAGTAACTTTTCAAATCGTACAACCTTATTTATTGCAGATAAATTTATTAGCAAGCGATGGGAGAATAGGCTCATAATTAACATACATAAATTCACGAAAGAATACCAAACTTATAATTGACTCTATCATCTCTCGTTCTCCACAGTTTAAAGTCTCAAGTAATGAGACTCGTGGATGCTTAGCCTATTAAATCAAAGTTTTGGGTTTTCGAGTCGCCTATAGGATCTTGCAAATTCTTAGACTTTTTCAATTTTAGAAATCGCATTTTAAAGTTCCCTTGATAAACGACTCTCTAGGATCAATTATAGAAACTTGCAAAAAGTTCTTGTTCTTACCCCGTGAGAGTTAAGACTTTCGCGTTTTATAGCTCCCTATATAAAAGCCTAGCAAAACTTGACTTAAACACGTTAAGGATACTAGCTAGAGTAAACTAAGATAAGTAAACTCGGGATGAGTCAAAAGATTCACAAGGTTTGAAAATTAAAACCACTTTATTAAACTTTATTCTAATAAGGAAAGAAAATTAACTATACAAAGGGAAAAACTAATAGGCCAAAATAGATCAAAAATTTTGAAAAATGTCGAAAAATTGATTTTCTGGTTAAAATGAGGACAAATACAAGGAGAAAAGAACCACTTAACTTCGATAGAAGTCCCCCCTACACTTAATATAAACATTATCCTCAATGTTTAAGCATGTGGGAGTAAACTCCCCTACACTTAGGACATTGTGCACGTTGTTTAAATCTCGCTAAGGAAAGGACAACTAAAGAGATTCCTATTTTAATATTGAAAAATATAAAATAGTAAATCGAAAAGAGTTTAGGATAGAACCGGGAAAATGGAACACGGAATCACGGGTCGTCAAGAATCATCAAGAGTGGATCATTGAAGCTCGAATCCCTGATTAAGAGAGGAGAGGAAATAGCAAACCAACGGGTCTCCCCTACACTTATGATAAAGACAAAGAAAAAGATAGATAGATAATTGGGTTGCCTCCCAAGAAGCGTTTGTTTTTGTTATCCGAGTCACGAGCCTGACTCGTCCCCGAATTAAATGGTCCATGGGGAGGCCTCAAATGTAATACCAGGATCAAAGACCTTATCCTCATTCCCGGAGGAATATAACAAAGGAGAGGCAGGAGGATAAGTCTTGAATGGTAGGAAGGTCCGTTCAACATACGAGAAGTATGTGAAATCATGATCCTCGGGAGGTGGGGTGGGTATAGGAATCACATTGTCATCCTCCAAAGACAATGGATGCGGACCAATTGGCAAAGCCGTAATGTTATCAATCATAGAATGGTCATTTTCACCTCCCGGGTCAAAGCACTCATCCTCATTTCCCGGAGAGGGAAATTGATACATCACCCGCTTGGGTGTGCATTCAGTATGATGAGGGGGCAATATAGTAGGAGAAGTAAAAGAAGAATTACCTTCCACCTGCGATACCTTTCCAGTAGAGTCATAACTCTCCACCTCTGCGATAGAAGGGGTCATGGCTATCAAAGTATGCTCATCAGTAACAAGATAGTCATAGCTATCAATGTCTTCAATCCTTTAGTCAAAGAGAGGATTCACCTCACTAGATATGTAATCGTCATCAAAATCAAATAAAGGGTTCGAATAAATCTTGAAAATTTCCTTCAGAACGTCTTCATCGGATAGTGACTCGTCATCACTAGAAGTAGAATCATCATCTTGATCGAAAAGAGGATTAGAGAAAACCATAGAATCCTCTTCCAAAGTGTTGGTGGAAGGAACGTTATCAGAAGAAAGGGCATCAAACTCATCGTCACTGTTGGATGTCAACTCAGATTCACTTAGAATTGAGACCAGGTTATCAGCGCTAGACGTATTGAATTCGTCGGATTCCTTTACAGGAATTGTGCTAATATCCTCATCCCTTAAGATGGTTGAATCCTTAGGCTCCGGCAAGTCAGGAGAAGGAACAGCATTGTCATTGGTCCAAGAAATAGGACTCTCATCGTCATCACTGTCATAATAATATGGAGGCACAATAGGAGGAGTATAAGCATTAAGGTTAGATACCTGCTCTTGGTGCTAATCCGCTTGCCATTTCTCCATCATCCTGTTGAAGGCTTCTTGAACTTTTTGAAAGTTTTCAAAAAGTGTGGCTAGTTGATCAGGAGGAAATGCACGACAGGGTTGAGGATTGACGGTGTGACGTGGGGGCTCACGGTTATAAACACAGGGATGATAGCACAGAACTTCTCAAAGATCTTCGACAGATCACAAGAAGAAGCATCGTGAGGGCCCCCACAAATATAGCACCACGGGTATGAAGAAAAACCCGGTGCGGCTTGAGGATAGGGATTGTCATAGACGGGAGAGGGTGGGAAAGTATTGTAAGAGTTGAAGTATGAATTTGTTGAATTGCAAAACGGACAAAATCCAAATTGTGTATCGTCGATATCAAAACCACACCGCTCACAAGTACACCATTGACATGTTTGAAAACCATGCCATGGTCGCCCACACCGTCCGCAAGACGGATCCATGAAGAATTATGAATAAGAGGGGTAAAGAAAAGAATTAAACTTACTAGAGGATAAAGAGGAATATTTTTGGTGCAAAACTTTTGAAAAGAAATGCTTTTTATGATTTTTCAAATGTTTTTGGGATTTTTGGAAAATTTTTGACACAAAAAATAACGTTCACGAGTGAACGGATCCCAAAAAGCAAAGCGTCTCTCACAGAAAACTGTTAATCTTTACGAAAAGAGCCGGCAGTGGCGCCATTTTATACAAGGCTTTTGGCCCGTATAGAAATTATCGTTGTACCAATCTCTTCAAATTGAAAAAGGAGTTTAGTGTGCGACTCAGTTGTTCTGTGGAAACAAAAAGTTTTCGTTGTAGTAAAGGGAAAAGTGCAAAAACAATTAAAGTAAATGACTTAAAAGTAAATCTAAAACTAATTCAAAATAAATGGTGCAAGTATATAAAAGCGAGACGGAAACTAAAAGGCACTAAATGTAAATAACGCAAACTTAAATCTAACTAAGGCAAACTTAAAACGCAACTAAAACTAAAACTTAAACTAAGGCAAGCGTAAAATAAATCTAAGGCAAATAAAGTTAAAGTGCGACTAAGTAAAATGGCGGGAAAAATAAAGCTCTAATTTAAAAAGCATAAACTCAAAAGCTGAAATTAAAGAAACTAAAAATGACCTATCCGGAATAAACCCTTACTCAGAATATTAGTCTTACTCGGAATATGTCACCTATCCGGAATAATCCTCCCTATCCGGAATAAAAGCCTATTCGGAATAATCCCTATTCGGAATAATCCTTACCCGGAATATATCCCCTACTCGGAATAGTTCCTTACCCGGAATATTGTCATCTACCCGGAATAAGTCCCTATGCGGAATAAAGTGTTCTATGCGGAATAAATCTCCTATGCTGAATAAATCCCCTATTCGGAATATCGAGCCTTACTCGGAATAACACTCCTATACGGAATATAATGGCTATTCGGAAAGTTACTTCTATCCGGAATATCTATTATTCGGAATATCCACCCTAACTCGGAATGAAGTGCCTATTCGGAATACCTTTCCCTACGCGGAATGTTCAGGCTATTCGGAAAGTTCCCTCTATTCGGAATATTCCGAATAGACCACCCTTATGATTCTTTACTCGGAATATTGTTGGGCTTGGCTGTTTCCTGGGAAAGATCAGTAACAAGAAGACCGAAGAACAAGGAAAATAAAGATAGCACGGATTTAAACAAAACTAAAGCAAATCAACCGAAAGATTAAACCAAACTAATCACAAAACATCTATTAAGCATAAACAATCAATCAAAAAACAATAAAACTCACAAAACTAATCAAAATTAACAAAACCACTTGATCAAAATAAGAACATGAACATGAACATAAATAATAAGAATCAAAGATTAAGAAAGGTAGAATGAGATTAACAAGATAAAGATAAAGATTAACAAGAATTAAAAGAAAAACTTACTCGAAATTAAATTGAAATTAAGGTGCAAGACAGGAATTTAAATTTGACAAGTATTTAAATGACAAGGTAATTAAAAATGGAAGAACTAATTGTCACGATTAGCCAACAAAGAAAAATGATTAACTAGCCTAATCTATATATAGGGGAGGATTAGGAAGCTTCCTCCCCTCCTTCATTTTCTCTTAATTACAAGATTAAGTCCTTACTTCTTTAATCTTCTTTTAATTGCACCATTAGTCCTTAAGCCTTTATTCTTCATTAATCTTGGACTTTAAATGGTTTTGTCTCGGGATTTCTTTGAACTCGTCTTTTAATTCTTCAATAAAGTAGACTTGAGTTCTTCGGCTTTAAGTAAACTTCCGTCTTTCGACTTTTTCTTCGATAAATCTTTAGAATTGGTCTTGGACTTTCGTTCTTTTTGCACTCTTGACTTCTCGACTTCATCTTTCATCTTTTTCTTCAATAAAAGCCCGTGAATGCCGTGTTTTCCCCACTTTTCACAATTTCGTCCTAAATCACAACAAAAACACAAACCACTCATAATTCCGACATAAAAGACATAAAATACACGTTTTGGCTCGGTTATTATGGTAATTAAGTGGTAAAAAGGATGGGTGTTTACACACCTATCAGTATGACCAGTACTTTTTTTTGTTGATGCCAAGGTCTTCCCCACACCCTTCGTTCTTAAAACCACCGTTCGACACGATTATCCACCCTCCACAAGCGATTATAATAGTCGGGACGTTAGAATTTTAGATACCCATCGTACTGACTTCCATAAGGACCTGCCGGAGAGTTTCCTATGCTTGGTAGGGATTAGCCGTAACTACTTCAACAGGGAGGACATATATTCGTGCTTACTGAACGACCGTAGACAGGGTGGGCATATTTTATTTTCCAATCGCATGTGTAACATGCTTTGTATGTAACTAACACATTTGTATGCATTTATACATAGAGATGAGGCTATTCGGTTTTCTACGCTAAGGAGACCCTAAAAAAGTCGCCGAAGGCTCTCGACCAATGCGCCAAGACGAGCCACCACTACTTGATGCTACCCAAAACATGACCGTCCCCCTAGAAGAAGTGCAAGAGCCCCACTCTGATAAGGTGAAGTAGGAATAGAGAAGTCGCCATTAGACTTCCTAAACGAAGATGGCGATACCCTCTTGCTGGAAGGTGGTGAGAACACGGAAAAAGACACCACGACTCCTCACCCAGAAAGATGATAATCAAGACCAATTGTCAGAGGAAATCGAATGGATGCTTGAATTCGAGGAAGAAGAAGCTGTGAACCGACCTGACTCCTCAACACAACCCAAACACGCCACAAAAAGGCGCAAGCTGAAGAGGAAAGTTGTGAAGGCAAAGGAGGAAGAAGCGGGTGCGTCCAATGTGCCTTTCAAGAGGTTTCGCAAGGACCACCCTCAATACAAAGAGGGTAGCGGCACAACCGCGCCAGAAATCAACCCACAACCTCCCTCCACCGTGACAAGCAGTTAAGCGGAGAAGATTGTGTGGAAATCTACCCCCGTCAACACCATGTCCCCTATCATCATTGAGCCAATGATGGCCTCGACGTAAGTGTCCCTCTTTACTCCTTTATCCTCTTTTTTCTTAAGTATAAACTCCAAAAGACTTATACGGTCATTGAAATAAGTGGGTGGATCCTACGGCCGTGCCGCATGAGGGGGATGCTGTCAGGGAGCAATCACCCATGACAACAGTCACTCTCTCATCTCCTCCTCCCACCCATGTGGAAGAACCTCAATATGAAGGCACAGCTCCCCGCCTTTGCCCGCCATGGAGCCTGTCCGAGCTGACTAAGCTAGAGACAGAGGAGGAGTTTAAGGAGTTTTTGGATCACTTGGCTCCTCCCATCCTGGCTCAGGACCTCAATGAGCTTACCCATGGAGTTCTTCTTGATCAATTTACTGTGGCCACTGCGCACCAGATGACTGTCAGCGCGGCTCTGCGACACCGTTTTGAGACGGCCTTGGGTCATGTACGAAGTGCCGACAGAAAATTTCCCCAAGGGAAAAGCTAGTAGAAAAACATGAGCAAACCATATCTACCTTGCAGGCGGATTTGACCATGGCCGAGGCGACCATCAAAGAGCAGGCAAGCCATGCCGCCGTCCGTGAAAGCCGTATTGCGGAGCTGGAAGCCGAGGCCCAAGCTCTTCATGACAAGGTATGCCCCCCATCCTACTTATTTCTGCTACGGATAATTGCAAAACATTTAAAATAACAACTTTCTATTATACCAACAAGTAGCGGCCGCAAAGGCAACCGACCAGTCGTTGACAAAGGACATGGCAACCCTCACCAAGGAGCGCGATGATCTACGCCTAATGGTTAAGGGTGAGGGACAGCTAGCATCGGCCTTTGTGGACTATAGGGTCGAGCATGAAAAGGTCGTGGAGGAGCGCCTAGGAGAGCTTGATACACACATGGACGTCATGGCAGTGGACTTAGATGAGGAGTTGTACCCTCACATGCTCAAAGCGATTGATGCCCATAGATGGATGAATGGATCCGGCTTGAGGTTGGCCGTGAACAAGATTGCAGATTCTCCTGAAGTGGCCCAGTCTTTTGCCAATATTGTGTCTGATGGCATAGACCGTGTTAGGTACGAGGGGCTTATAGCTGGAGCAGAGTGGATAAGGCAGGACAAAGATGTCAAGGACCACGCCTATCACAAGCCATAAGTTGAAACGAAGATGACTGTGGCCATGACAACTTTGGACGAAGTGGAGTATCTGTTGCTTGACAAGATCAAAGCTTTGAAAGACGCGTCCATTAACATGGTCAAGGAGCAGCTATATGTAGATGCGGATGATGTGTCGAGAAAGTGTCTGTGTATTTTAATTAAATACGTTATAGAGCAAATTTAGTGAATTAATTTTAGAAAAAAGTAATAATCCAAAAATAAGCTAAAGAGGTATCAATTAAACACGAGTGTGATCCCGGTTCGTTGTACACAAGGAAATTATGAATTTCAGACTTTCATTTTGAATTGGACAATTGATTTGAATTTGGTTTCGGTTTTTATCGAAATTAATCCTACAAATTTATAAACTAAAGTGCATGAATCGTCTACCCAAATTAAATCTAAAGGACAAATTTTAAACTAAATTACTTTTTTATTTTTTATTTTTTATACTTCACTTTAAACTAAAAAAAATTGTAACAAAAGTTATTTAGACAATTCTAATTTTAAAAGAAATTAAAAAGTTGTTTATTTATTATATTTTTTTAAATTTATTTTTACTAACTGAATGAAACTAATTCATTAAAACACTTTTTAATAAAAGTTTAAGTAAAAGAATTATTAAAACTTTTTAAATCTAACATAATAGAAGAAAACGTTTATACTTTATTTAACAGTTCAGGTTATTTGAAATATATTAAATACATAAAACAATACTTAAACAAAACGTGGGGTTAGAC
This sequence comes from Glebionis coronaria, assembly GCA_025667525.1. Classification (NCBI taxonomy): domain Eukaryota; kingdom Viridiplantae; phylum Streptophyta; class Magnoliopsida; order Asterales; family Asteraceae; genus Glebionis; species Glebionis coronaria. Next base: position 656,757 of record JANFOE010000881.1, read on the forward strand.
CAAATGGTTGAGTACAAAGGCTGTTAAGGGGGAGGTCTCGAGTTCGAGATCCCCTGAGTGATATTTTTATGTTCTTTATTTTTGGAAGGCAGATTTTTGGTGTAAAATCAACCACAAATACCCTGAATTCGATTCAGTAGCACACACATATGAATATCAAACAGCAAAAATAAGGATAGCAGTAAGCAGTTTATAAAGCAGCTAACAAAATAAAATGCAGACAAAATCAAACACTCTCTCAGCCAAAAATATAAAGCAATTATAGTAATCAACTATCACAGGAAACTATAAATCATTCAGAACCAAACACCACACGATTAAGCTGCTGACCTTGATCTCACAAGAATAACAGCAATATTCAAACAAAAATCCGCAATCAGCAATCATGATAGACTAAGACACTATAGCAGACTACAAATGAAACACTTCTAAACAACATTCTCATTACAGCAAAACAATTTAGTATTAGATCTAGTTAAACAGATAAGAATTAAAAACATTCAGATCCAAAACTTCCTAAAACAGAATCATTGTAGCATATTTGAAATCGTATTAAATCTCACTGATTCTAAAATCATTAGAACTCAAACTAGAAAATCACAAATCCAAACAACTTAGTCAAGTTCTTTAATAAACTAGCCTCAATCTAAACATGGCAGTTTAACCACTCACAGATATTCGATAAAACTGATTCAACAAGTTTTAACCATATCAGTTAAATACATTTAGACTTAGCAGACTAAATGAATAATCAGTTAACCAAATCCTAAATTCTAATTTGAGCAGACGAAATTTAACAGACTAAATACATCAAGCAGATTCACAATTATTATAAAACATCTATCAATTTAAACTAAAAAGAAAATTCATAAAAATTAACAAGAGCTTATCCTTTTGATATGAAGATCCTTTGATGTCGAAGGCAGCGCTGAGCTACCTTTGGAACCGAAACAACACCAAACCAACAAATCACCAATCTCGAACCATAATAACACCAAATCAACAAACATCATCTCGAATCATTGACATAACTGGAATCAACAGTAAAATTTATATATAATTCATTCAGTGGGAATGAACTTGAATCCCTAATCCTTTCATCATTCCAATAAGGTATTGAATAAACTTATTTAAATGATTCACAATTATATCAATATTAATAAAAATAGATTTGCAAGAAATTTTATAAAATAATAAACGTAGGGCATCAAGGAAATAATATTGAAAACTTAACTTTTTATTGAACCAAATCAAAAATTACAATATTGAAAAGAAAAGTACAAATCCTATTTTAAAACTATCATTATAACATTACAAAAGAAAAAGGGTTGATTACAAAGAAAAAAATGAAGGTATTTATAGGCAAACCAAGGTGAAGGTTGTTGATGAAGAAGCGATTTCAGGCCCTTGGATGATCTTCTCGTCTCTCTCCTTCCATCTTGTTATGATCCAAGGGCTGTGATTTGCCCTTAGTCACATGGATTGCCGACCTGGAAATAATTTGTGCTAGTTGTGATTTCTTCATGATGATATGGCAGGTATTGATGGGCTCAATGATTAGTGGTAGTGAAATCCACCAATCAAAGACGAGGGAGTGACGAAACTCACAGCCACATGGATATTTTGCCAGCATCTTCTCATCTCCTATAAACTTGGGAGTTTATTAGGCGCGTGTGATTCAATTTCCCTTTGAATTAAAAACCCTAATTTGTTAGGGTTTATCTTGGCTGCAAGTTTTCCCCAATATCCTTTCCTTGCGTCTTCTTTTTATTTGTGTTTCTTTGTTTGTAACGAATGTTTGACCAAGATTGGAAGTTAATAAATAACTTTTCTCACCGACTCATTTTTTCTCACTTGGGCTTTCAACCAAATTGAATATTCGTTGCATATTTGTCCTTGGGCTTTGTTTGGGTTTGGACCCAATATAGAATTTACTCCCATCCGTTCCTTTGTGTTGGTAAATTAGGCCTTATTTGGGCTTTTGACCCATTAGTAAATAATTTATCTCCATAATTGGGCTTTCAGGCCCAATTCAAACATGTGGGTCCCACTTGGCTTCAACTCTTGATAAACTTGAATTCTAGAATAAAACGACTTGATTTTTGGCTCTTTGAACTTTCTTCAAACTCCGCGTCGGTTTTGCCGGTTTTCGTGATCTTGGTACCTACACACATGAAACTATAAAACAAACAAATACAATACAATATTCATATGTTCCATCCATTTTAAGTCCATTTATTGATATAAATGATATGAGTAATTTCACTCATATCAAACTTCTCCTTGCTAAGCAATTGTCGTGTCCTCACGCAATGATAAAATAAAACCACTAACTACACTTTTATTCGACTTTTGACACTTAATTTTCAAAGACATAATGTATTGCTTTCATTATTTGAAAAATAACTTTTAGGATCATAAAACTCGAATAGAGTCATCGTCCTCGACTTTTCACTCTTTCCATGCCAAGTTTAAAAACAAGATCATTGTAAATTATAAGTTCCAATGTTAAGACCACTCCTACAAGCAATTTGTGTTAAATTCAATCTCCTTTATTCCTAATTGTATCTCTAGATTTTAAATTTTGTCCTTCACCTAAAGGCTCATTTGACTTATTTAATAATTATTAATCCAAAAATGAGGGCAAAAACAGTGTAAATTTAACACTTAAAACCTCACCTCGACCTCAAAAACTGTTGTCACTAAAGAAAGCCGACATCATGGATAACTGAACACGATTTGAGGGATAAATCCCCGGATCCGAAATTTGGCTAATAGGACTACTTAAACCAACAATAATTTCTCCAAAGTCAATTTTGACAGTATTAATGGAGTTAGCAACATTTACATCATACACCTTGAGGCTCTTTAAGATGTAAAACTGATCCTTATTTATGATCCACACCCTAAGGCTCCTTGGACATAAATAAGGGAATTGACATTCACCATCTCACCTTAAGGCTCATGATGATGAAGCAATTTTTATTAAACACTTCACCATGCCATACACCCTAAGGCTCTAATGACAAGGCTAGTGCTACATGACTCCCACCCGAAGGCTCATAGAGAACATGTTTTTATTATTCTTCTTATTATTATGATATATATAGTAAGACAAATTTCCGCAATACCATGATCAAAAAGTCCATGAAGCTGACACCCTCAATGTGTTCTTACTTTAATTACAAGGGAAGCAAAAGAAGGAGTTACGAGTTAAGATATTAAGCCCAAATCGCTAAAAACTTCATTTATTAAGAAATTAAATATTCAAGAGTGAAAAATAAATACGAGGAGATAGAATCAAACACAAAAATACTTATACAAGGAAAACTTAACCTCAAAACTTATGATTCAACTTTATCATCTCTTGTTCACCATAGTGTAAAATCTCAAAGATGTGAGACTAATGGACACTTAGCCTTTTAAATCAATGTTTTGGGTTTTCAAGTCATCTATAGGATCTTACATCTTCTTAGACTTTTTTCAAGTTTGGAATTTGCGTTTTAAATTTCCCTTGATGAATAACTTTCTAGGATCAGTTATAGGAACTTGCGAAAAGTTCTTGTTCTAAACCCGTATAAGTTAAGAGTTTCACGTTTTAAAGTCCCCTATATAAAACCCTAACAAAACTTGATTTAAACACGTTAAGGAAAAAGCTAAGGTAAAAACTGAGTCGAGTCAAAAACTATTTTTATTTTTACCAACGAAAAGCCTACATTTGTGTCAGAAACACTTATTTTCTTTTTTATTAAACACAAAATTACACTAAAATTTTAAATTTTTTACGAAAAACGAGAAAAACGATTACGTTTGAACACGACAAAAGCAATTGCAAGCGATTATATCGATTGACTCCCCCATGCTAAAACCAAACATTGTCCTTAATTTTTCCTACCTCAAGAGTAACACCCCCTTGCTAAAACATGAAGAGTCGAATGCAAAAGTCTTAACATGGTAAGAGCACGTAAATCTATAAGCCGTTTATTAATTATGCTTTAAGATAAAATGTCAGTCGATAAAAATCAAAGGATAAATAGTTCCCCTTTTTGACAATCAAAGTACGGAAGCTCGAGTGGACCGGGCAAAAACCAAACACGAGAGTCTTTAATGATTAGGGTCATACCTTAGATTCACATCACAAGAAAACACGAGCACGAGCTTGAAATATCAAGCCTTATTAGTGTTAGAAAATAGATAGTAGATAGAATGTATGGGACTCCCCCACAAGGCACCTCGTTTTTGTTAACCGAGTCATGAGCTCGACTCGATCCCCGCATTCATTGGTCATTAGGGAAAATGGTGAAAACCGGCATAATGGAATAAAATCCATCATAAAGCACGATGTCGGGGTCAAAGATCACATCCTCGTTGTCGGATGACAAATGAGAGGATGAAACTCTAACATAAATCTCCTAAAAGAGATGGTAGTCAATATCACACATCATGAAATGGATATAATATGCTCCCCGAGATAAACTCGCATCGAGATGATTGAAAAATCTTTCAATTATTACATTGGTAATAGGCCGAGATTTCCCTTAATCAACGATTCTAGGGTCGAATACCTCTTCCTCGGGAGAGAAAAGAATAGACAACACGGTGTCTTCCTCCCCATGCTAATCCATAATCATATAAAGCACATGGTAATGGTGGGGTAAAGGTCTCATCCATAGTGGTATCAATATGCATAACTTTGTTGACCTTGTCACTCTTTGGAATGTGAACAAAAGGTTTATGATACTCAAAATGAGTCTCATGAAAAAGCCGCACATTCAGATCAAAGCGAGTGGGAAGGAGAGTTGGAGTAAAGAAAATTTCTCATTCCGGGTCAACATATCATCATCATAAATCGGGAGATCAAACCAAGGGTTTTCAACACCGTCATTAGAAACATTCTCAAGATAGAGAGTGTTTCCCTTTGGTTCATTAGACTTTTCCTCAAAATAAAAAAGAGTATTCGAGTAAGGCACATAAGTTCCTTCATTCTTGTCATCACAAGAAATATCCAACAAAGTATCGAGTGTGTCACATTCGGATACAAGATCATCATTCTCATTAGAAGGAAGTTCATCGGAGAACTCCTTAATAAGTGTGAAAACATTTATCCTTTTACCACTTAATTATAATAATAACCAAGACAAAACGTGTATTTTATGTCGTAAATGTCAGAATTATGCGTGGTTTGTGTTTTTGTTGTGATTTAGGATCAAAATGTGAAAAGGGAAGAAAACACGGGGTTTCACGGGCTTTCACGGGCTTTTATCAAAGTAAAAGACAAAAGACGAAGTCAAAAGATCAAGAGTGAAAAAAGAACGGAAGTCCAAGGCCAATTCTAAAGATTTATCGAAGAAAAAGTATAAAGACGGAAGTTTAATGAAGTCTAAGAACTCAAGTCTAAATAAATGAAGAAATTATAAGACGAGTTCAATTAATCCCAAGACAAAGTCAAAAAAGTCGAAGAATTTAGAAGACGAAAAGACGTGAAGAAGAAGAATGAAGCAACACATGCTAATATCCCTAATCACTATAAATACCCTCCTAATGACACATTAGGAGGTGTTGGCTAACTTGACAAACTAGTCTTCCACCCTTTCATTACTTGCACTTTTAATTTCTTGCACTTTACTTAATTGTCATTTTATTACTTGTCTTGCACCTTTAATTTCTTACCTTTAATTCAAGTAAGTCTTTTAAATTTTGTTATTGAATCTTTTCTTTTAATCAAGTTCTTATTTTTAATCTCTCCTTCTACCTTTCTTGTTTTGCTTAATCTTTATGTTTATGTGCTTATTGTTATGCTTATTTTATTAAATGTTATGTTTTTATGTTTTTGATTGTCTTGGATTATTGATTTTATAGCTTATTTGTGTTTATCTTAATGTTACTTAAGTTTTTATAAAAGTTATTTTTATATAAAAGTTGTTTTCGTATAACTTTTTCATTTAAGTGTTTTCAAAAGTCTTTAAATTTTAGCTTATTAGTTTTCTTATGCGTGTTTTGATTAGGTTTTTAGTCGTGTGCTTATTTGATTAATAGCTTATTAGATCTTGCTTATTACGAATTTGTAATGTATTCCGATTACCCAAATTGGAAAGGGGTTTCACATTCCGATCACCCCAAATCGGAAAAGGGTTTTGCATTCCTTTTGGATTCCGATCTGACATTCCGATCAGGGGTGTGTGTTTGGATTCCGATTAGGTCTTGTGGTGGCAGCATTCCGACCAGGATTCCAATCCTCATTCCGATAGGACCCAAGGTAGTTATTCCGATAGGTTTGATTTTCAGTATTCCGATTGGGGATTCCGATAACATTCCGACGGGGACGCATTCCGATCTTGATTCCGATTAGGCGTGGTAAGTCTTCATTCTGACAGGATTCCGATCACATTCCGATCGGATTCCGACAGGTTTGTTTTTAATATTTTGTTTTAGTTTTAGTTTTAAGTTTGCATTATTTTAAGTGTTTTTCTAGTAATTTTTAGTTTAATTTTTAAAGTTTATTTTTCCGCCATTTTACCTTAGTGTTATTTTAATCGTTTTTCTTTATTTTAAATTTCAAGTTTTCATTTTTATTAAATTGTCAAATTAGTTTTTCGTCGAGCTTTAATTTTTGTTTTTTAATTAAATTACCTTTTTAAGTTTTTAATATTGCACCATTTACGTTTTAATTAGTTTTCGTCATTTACTTTAAAGTTTTGCACATTTACTTTACTACAACGATCAATCTATTGTTTTCCACCAAAAGACGACTGAGTCGCACATTTAACCAATAGTCAATTCGAAAAGACCGATTTCAACGAACAATTTTTCTAACTAAATTCTAGTTATTAAATGGCGCCGCTGCCGTCTCTTTTCGTAAAGATTAACGGTTTTCTGTGAGAGACGCGTTGAATTTTGGGATCCGTTCACTCGTGAACATTATTTTTCTTGCTCAAAAATTTTCAAAAATCCATAAAAATTAAAAATTGTTAAAAACCCATAAAAATAAAAAAATTTCAAAAATCCAAAAAGATTCTTATTTTTATTTTACACGTATATATATATTCTCTATTTCTTTGGTATCTTTTTCTTTTGCCTTTGCAGGTGTATGCGTACTAGATCTTCAACTTATTCAGAGCTCGAGACTCGTGAAGATTTAGATATGGCTGGTGTGAACAACAATAATAACCCACCGCACCTCAACAATAACAACAACAATGTTCTTCCACCACCCGATCTTAGAACAATGGAGGAGCTTTGTCAACCGACGATGAATGGACGAGGAGGACTGATTGCGCCGATGCAAATCACGGCTCCAGAGTTTTCGTTGAAGCATCACATGATCCAACAAGTTCAAAATACTTGTCCATTTCGCGGATTGCCGGATGATGATGCCAACAAACACCTCGATAAGTTCATTACCGTTACTCAAAGCATGAAGTTGCCCGGTGTTACTATGGATTTCCTTCGCCTTCACCTATTTCCACACACCTTATCCCACCATGCCGAAAAATGGTTTGATCGTCTTCCGAAGAATTCAATTCATACTTGGGATGAGATGACTCAACGCTTTTTGTCGCGCTACTTTCCACCATCCATGGTCACGAGCCTTCGAAATCAAATTAGTGGATTTACTCAAGAACCCGATGAATCACTTTTTTATGCTTGGGAACGATATAATGTTTTGATCGATCGATGTCCAAACCACAACATGCTCCCCGTTACTTTGATTGATACTTTCTACAATGGTTTAACTTTTCGTGATCGTGATACGATTAATGCTGCCGCCGGTGGCCCAAAAACCTCTACTTGACTCAAAATTTGATTCTGAACAACTTTTTCCAAAGGCCCAAGAGCTGAAAATGTGATATAAGCTAGCTTATACCAAACAACTTATTCTTAATGGGCTTTTTGGCCCATTAAGCCATAAGTTGATGCCATAAGCTGAAATTAAACACACAAGCTTCTCTTGACCTAATTAAGACTTCTGTAAAAAGAAATTTGAAATAAGCCAAAGGAATAAGCCTGAAAATGCAAAAAGCAATCTACAGAAAACGACAAAATAGTCGTTTTTGAGTTCTAGGCTATCCCAAGAGCTGATTCAAATTGCAAATGCTTTTAAATGACTTAACTAAGCTTAATCAACAAAACGTATTCAAATAAGTTGACCCAATAAGCTGGGAAAAGCAAATAAACACTTATGAAAAAGTCAAATAAGTTGGTTTTCTAGCAAAAAGTCAAAGTCAAAGTCTAATAAGCTCCAGTTCAATCAAATAGGTCAAATAATGAAGATCTATCACAAAAAATAAGTTGTTGCAGGTCTGGATAAGCCAAAATGGCTTATTGATAAGCTGAATGAAAAATTGTACCAGCAGGGGCTAGTTTTGGGTGTTGAGCAGTGGAAACTTTTTCCACTGCTTGACTTGTTGACTTTTTTGTCTTTAGTGACTTTTTTGAGATTCAGGTTACACAAAGGCACCCAATTGATCAGTGGATCAAGAGGAGTCAGAAACAACAAAGAAATCACAATCAACAACAGCCAATTAGTACAGTTTAATCAATCAATCACCAGATCTGACACAGACATGAACACATAAGCAGTTTAGGTTCACTAAGCACTTAGAGCGCAATTCAGCCAGCCAAACTTAACCAAATGCATACACAAGCAATATTAAACTTAAATAAGAAAGTCTAAACAGGTTTCATGCACCGATTCAAAGTTTTAAGCAAGATTCAAGCACTTAAAGTAACTGATGAACACAAGAACATGCAATTTTTACTTTTGCTAATGCAATTGACCAACAAGCCAAATTCAAACCTCCAAGTCTATCACATATGTTATATAAATGATGTTTAAGCAACTTTTAACCCTAAGCATGCACAAATTCTAGATTTTACCAAGATTAAGCCACAAAATTCACAAAAAACACAAGCAACACTCAAATATCACAAATATCAAAAATTTTATCAGATTTTGAGATTAAGCGTGTGTGCCTCATGGATGTACATCCACACCCACGAATTTTGAGCTTATGTACTAGCAAGAACAAGTACAAGCTTCCACAAACAACCCTGCTAAGATTCAACAAAGTTAGAAGCAAACATATCAAAACAGAAAGGTGACTTTTTGAAAAATAAACTTGATTAATGCAACTTCTTGTACCCACTCTTGATTATCCCCAAGGTATAAGCTTCACAACACCTTAATATCACAATTAGGGTGCTATGATCAGCTTATATCCCCAAAAATTCCAAGATGTACCAAGAATCTTAGCAAAATATCAAATTTTAGTCCAATGTGCAATTTCTTACACAAGGTTTACAAACACGTTTTAGGGTTCAATTTTAGTTAACATATAACATAAACAAGCATAGAATTAAATGGCACTTGGTCTTTCTTCATCAAACTCAAACACAATTTCATTAACAGAAAGTAGGGTTTACAGGTTTGTGAACAAGGAAAAACCAAAAGCAAACGTAAATGTGAGACCCTATACCCTTTATATAGAGGGTGTACATGGTCTGCATAAGCTAAAAAAACTCAAAACCCTAACTTGTAGAAGTCCCAAAATGCCCTTGTCTTGTTTTGAGTTGTGAAGAACATGTGACTTTTTCTTGGCAGTTTGTGGAGCTGGCAATGTAGAAAGTTGATCAAAGGGCTCCAAATGAGCTTAACTTTAAAGCTATGTTGTGGGACGTTGGATGAGGGCCACTGTTTTGGCATCTTCTTCAAAGGGTGAAAAGCAGGGGGAAGCATGTGACATTGTGCTGACGTGGCAAGTCATTTGAAAGTGGGGTTAAGGTTAGTAGTCCCTTAATCTTAAATCTGGAAGAAATTAAGGGCTAATCTCAAGTGTTAAGAAAATACCCAATTTTCATAAGAACACCAAGAACATCTCATTTGATCTGTTTTCATGTTTAAACATGTGTTAGACGCCATAATCTTTATTTAAATAAAGATTAGTTAATACGGGTGTAAGTAGAGTGTGATGTGGCACCATGGAGAGAGTTGATTGGTGGAGAGAGTGAGTGGGGCACGTGTCACCCCACCACTTGTCTAGGTAATAATCTTTGTCTGCCATGATTCGCCCCCAATCTTTCATAAACTTGTCACTTTGTAAATAATAGCACAAAATCCGGATTCCTTTGTTGTTGAAGTTTCACTTTTCACACTTTTGCCCCAAAAAGTTTTGTAAAAGGATTTCAGGTGTATTTCTTGCCACTTTGTGATTTTTGAAGGACTGATTTGGCATTTTCTTGATTGATAATGGTCTTGACCTATCTTGTTGACTTCTTGGAGGACTAAAATTTCCAAGTCATGATAAATGAGGGACCATTTTTTCCATTTCTTCAAAGTCAAGGGTCCTTTTTGCAATTTTGATATTTTCAAAGGACCAAACTTGTAATTCTTGTAACTTGGAGTCCTTCTTGGTATGTTTGACTTTGAGGAGGATAAATATTGACATTTTAGTTTTGTTGAGGTACTAAAATTGCCAATTATTCAAAGTGGAGGGCCCTTTTTGTAATTTTGACAAACTTTAGGGACCAATCTTGTAATTATGAAGATACAAGGGTATAAAGTGTCAAATCTTCAATATTGGAGGACCCTTCTTCATAAATCTTCAAATCTTCAAGGGTTTTCTTTGGAAAATCTTCATTAGGGCTTGGTTCATTGTGCGGCTTCGTTTCCCGTGTTCGTTTTTGCACGATTCTTGTGATCTTTTGTCCTTTTCTCAATATCTGTACCTAAAATACACAAGCAACAAACACAAGCATATATTTGGGAGTTTTTATGATATTTAATGCATTTTAAGCCCTTTTTGGATTATGAGACTATGTATAAAAGCAGTCTCATCACTCCCCCATACTAAACCATTATCGTGCCCTAACGCAATGCTAGAATAAAGTATCGTAGCACCTCCAAAATTCATTTTTATTCACTTTCTTGAATGATAAACTAGCTACACTACTACTACTACTTCTACTTGCGTTTTAGACATAATGTATGATTTTCATCGCAAAATGGGACGTTTAGGTTCATAGAATAAGAACACGTGAATGCTTCGTTAGAGATAATTTCATCGTCCTCGATTTTCACCCCAATTCCATGCCAAGCGTGTAACAAGATCATTGTCATTATAAGTTATTAATGCTAACGCTACTCATATGCCCTAATCACGTACTTATCCTCCCAATTTCCTAAGTTGTATCTCTTATATTTTATTTTGTCTTGAATGTTTCACGAGGATACATTGTTTGACTTATGCGATAATAGAGATTTAGGTCTAAAAATAGAGTCCTAACGGTGTAACCAAGACCATCAAATCAATAACCCCTCCTAATAGACAACGATGTCAAAAAATTAAGTCAACAAGAAGCATCGATAAACACAGTTTTATAACGGTTTTGAACATGAGACTTATTACCAAGACTTTTATACGCCCCTAGCGGAAAGGCCTTATTATCTTTGGTTTACCTCCATCTTTTATTCAAATTCGCCAAGAAGCTTTTATTATGACTTCGGTCTTGCTTTGCCTTTTATTATCCACCTCATCGGTAGTTTTATTAGCCATAGACGTATATCCTCACGCTAAGGCGAATTTTGGATCTTTAAAGCTTCAAAGATTAAGGCTTGATTCACTTTCAATTTTGCATATATTTTTCGGCCTTGTGGGGCTTCAAATTGTTTGCTTGATTTAGGTGAGCACTTGAAATCTTATTATTGGGTGAAGCTTTTGATTATTCGGGTGCCAATACTTCAAAACCGTGACGCTGGCGATACCTTAATGTCTTCCCAATTTAATTACACGGAAGCTACTAGAAAAGACTAGAAACCCAACAATCAAGACTAAACCGCTAAGTCAATATTTATTAAGCAAAAAATATTTACATGCGAAGGGAGAATAAGCAAACAACGAGAACACATGAGTTTTTGAAAGAATACGAGTACTCTACGTTTAGCATAGTAACTTATAATTAACCCTATCATTTCTCGTCCTCATTTAAGAGACTTAGCCTAATGTGAAGTTAAGGAATCAAAGCTAAGTGCTCAACACGCACGATCGAGTCAAAAATTACTCTTATTCTCGCCATCATAAAATCTACATTCGTGTCTTCAACACTTATAAAACATGATAAAGTTTTTAAAATTTGGCTATTTTTAGCCTTATTTTGCAACAAAACGATAAACAAAAAGATAAACTTTGGAAAGCGTGAAGGTTTGGCAAGGCAAGTATCTATTCACCCCCCATACTAAAGTTAAACATTGTCCTCAATGTTTTGAGTCTAGGGGTGCAAACACCCCCATACTAGAGACGTAGTCGAATGCCTAATCTAGCATGGAAAGGGTGTAACCGTTAAATTTAAAGCCGTTTATGAAGTGTGATATAAACCTAAGGTTAGAACATCAAAGGATATATCATGGATATTGAGAAAGTCTTCAAAGAAAACGATCGAGTGATCCCATAAAACGAACACGAGAGGCTCCAATCGTGAAGATCATGATCATCTAAAATCCACAATTCACAAACAACCACGAAACAAAGATTGGAAGGGCACAAATCCCCACACGTTACTACATTAGAAAGCGATAATATGTACATAGGATAAGAATGGGATTCCCCTACGAGGCACCTCGTTTTTGATTACCGATTCATGAGTTCGACTCGATCCCCTCAATGCTAATTATCATTGGGGAAGTTGATTTGGTCGAGGTAGTTCAAGGATGGAACTTCCCCGCCAAAGTAGTGCTTCAACATATGTCCATTCACCTTGAAATTGGGGCCATCATTTTGAGCTAGCTCGATGGTCCCATATGGAAAAACATGAGTCACGGTGAATGGACCGGACCAACGGGATTTCAACTTACCGGAAAAGATTTTCAAACGAGAATTAATAAGTAAAACTTGATCCCCAATGTTAAAAACCCGGTTTTTAATTTTTAAATCATGTAACTTTTTAGTCTTTTCTTTATAAATCAATGAATTTTCATAAGCAATATCCCTCAATTCATCCAATTCATTTAATTGCATTTTCCAGTGTTTTCCCGCGGTCTCCATGTCATCATTACAATGCTTTAGGGCCCAATAAGCCTTGTGTTCCAATTCAATTGGCAAGTGACAATTTTTCCCATACACAAGCTTATAGGGGGTGCACCCAATGGGCGTCTTATGAGCGGTCCTAAAGGCCCATAAAGCATTGTCCAACTTATCCGACCAAGATTGTCGGTTTTCCCCAACGGATCATTCCAAGATCATCTTCAACGCTCGGTTTGAAACCTCGACTTTCCCACTCGTTTGTGGGTGATAAGCCGTAGAAAGCCGATCTGTAACCCTATATTTCCTTAGGACCCTTTCGAATTGGTCATTACAAAAATGGGTTCCACGATCGCTTATGATCGCACGAGGGGTTCTAAACCGAGAAAACAAGCTTTTCAAAAACTTGACTACCACACGAGCATCATTGGTGGGCAAAGACTTAGCCTCCACCCACTTAGATAGGTAGTCAACCGCGACAAGGATGTAATTATTACTACGAGATGATGGGAACGGCCCCATAAAGTCGATGCCCCAAACGTCAAAGATCTCACACACTTGGATGATATTTTGTGGCATTTCTTCTTTTTATGAGGCTTTTCCTTGTCGTTGGCATGAGTCACACGACTTCACAAGCTCATGTGCATCTCGGTAAATAGTAGGCCAAAAGAAACCAGCATCAAACACCTTCTTAGTCGTGAGATTATTACCATGGTGACCACCCGTGGGTCCCTCGTGACAAGCTCTAAGGATATTAGAAGCTTCGGTGCCAAATACACAATGTCGGATGATTTGATCCGCACAAGTTCGAAACAAGTAAGGGTCATTCCAAAAGTAGAACTTGACGTCACGAAAGAATTTTCGTTTTTCTTGAGTCGTCATACCCTTGATGATGAAGTTGCCCGCATGGTAATTTGCGAAGTCCGCAAACCATGGGGTGAAAGAATCAAGCTTAGAATTCACTACACCAAGTGTCTCGAGCGGAAATGTTTCGGTGATTTCCTTGGGCTCGTAAACACTTTGGTGAGGATCTTCCAAACGAGAAAGATGATCGGCCGCTAGATTCTCGGCTCCTTTGTTGTCAACGATTTTGTGATCAAATTCTTGAAGGAGGAGGATCCAACGAAGTAATCTCGGCTTTTCATCTTGTTTAGCCATAAGAAACTTGATAGCCGAATGATCCGTATACACTATGCATTTCGTCAAGACGAGATAAGGTCGAAATTTCTCAAATGCATACACCACGGCAAGGAACTCCTTCTCCGTTGTAGTGTATTTAAGTTGAGCCTCGGTCATCGTCTTGCTAGCATAGTGAATAGGCAAGAAGTGCTTTTCATGACGTTGCCCCAATACGGCCCTAATAGCGTAGTCACTAGCATCACACATGAGCTCAAAGGGGAGGTTCCAATTAGGAGAAACAAGAATGGGAGCTTCGGTAAGTTTCCTCTTAAGGATTGCAAAGGCTCGTACACAATCTTCGTCAAAGACAAAACGTGCCTCTTTTTCAAGAAGATGTGTAATAGGTCGAGAGATCTTTAAAAAATCCTTGATGAATCGACGATAAAAGCCCGCATGGCCTAGGAAAATCCTAACTCCCTTAACGGTTTTGGGATGAGGTAATTTGACGATGACGTCTACCTTTGCTTGATCTACCTCAATCCCCGCTTTCGAAACCTTGTGCCCTAAGACGATTCCTGATAGGTGTGTAAACACCCATCCTTTTACCACTTAATTCTTGCTAAAACAAGACCAAAACACGTATTTAATATCATTTGTTTGGAATTATGCGTGGTTTTTGTGTTTATTGTGTTTTCATATCTAACCAGATGAATATTAAAGAAAACATGGGATTGCACGGGTTTTATCAAGGAAAAAGACTCAAGACGGAGATGCAAAAGATTTGAAGTCAAGAAAAGGACCAAAGATGGAAGATTTTCATATGTCGAAGAAACTCAAGTCTATTAAACGAAGAAATTAAAAGACGAGTTGAATTTAATCGACGACAAATCCCGAATCAGAATCGAAAACGTCAACTTTTCTGAAAAGACGAGAAGACAAGAAGAAAGGGAGAAAGCCCACTCACCAACCAACCACTAGGAGTATAAATAGATTCCTCCTTCACATTTTAGGAGGGAGCTTTTCATTTTTTTTCTTTTTCCCAGTTCTTAGGTTCGGTTCATCACAAACATCATTAGGGTGTTTGGTGATTTTTCATTTTTCTCTTTCAATCTTGTAAGTGTTAATCATTACTCTTGTTATTTTTCCATTAATCTATCAATTCCATCTTTTTATTCATCTTGTTCTTCATCATCTTTTATTGCAAGTTTTTAAGTTTTTTTTATTTGATTCAAGTTTGATCTTAAAAAGTTGTTGATTTAGTGTTTTTATTGTTAGGATTTGTTTCTTATGGTATTTAAATGATTTGTGTTTAATTTGGTAAAACCTTTTTGAGTATTTGAGTTGGTTTGGATTTAAATTCGTGTCCCCTGTTCTTCTGTTACTGTTTCTGTTCTTGATTCCCAGATCTTTCCGAACAAGACAAATATTCCGAATAGGCGAGTTTCTGTTTGCCTTATTCGGAATCTTTCCAACATTCCGCATAGCTATTGGTTTCGTCTCTTATTCGGAATATTTATATATTCCGAATAGACTTAATTTTTCCGCATAGAGATACTTTCCGAATAGCCTTAACTTTCCGCATAAACCAGTTTTTCCGAATAGCATGTTTTTCCGCATAAGCCATACTTTCCGCATAGAGGTTTATTTTCCGCATAGGGCCACTTTTTCCGAATAAGTCAGCTTTTCCGCATAGACATATCTTTCCGAATAGGATTTCATCATTCCGAATAGGGCCTTGTTTTCCGCATAACGGTTTTTATTCAGTATAGTCTTATTATTCCGAGTAGACTTTATTATTCCGCATGGTCATTTTTCCGAATAGAGCATCTTCTCCATTTATTCCGAATAACACTAGTTTTCAGTAAGGATCTTTTACAGCTTTATCATTTAATTGTTGATGTTCTATTTTTAGCGATTTACTGTTTCTGGCATTAATCTTTATTTACTTCATTTATTTAGATTAGAAAACCAAACCCACTTTTTGTCACCAAGAACAATCATTCCACTTTAAACTGAGATCAATTCGAGAGGATTCCGAGAATCGAACTTTTCAGACGAGTAAAATCCTAGTATCAAATGGCGCCGCTGCCGGCTCTTCTCGTTAAGATCAAAAGTTTTTTGTGAGAACTTGGATTTTGGGATCCGTTCCCCGTGAACGTTACTTTTTCACAAAAATTTTCAAAAACAACTAAAAAATATATATAATTTTCAAAAATACAAAAAAAATTAAAAAACATAAAAACCAAAAATATTTTTGCTTTGTTTTTCTTTGTTCGTTCTTTTGCAGGTGTATGCGCACTCGATCCACGTCATATCAAGAGCCCGAGCCTCTCGATCATTTAGACATGGCCGGTGTCCCACCTCCAAACAATAATAACAACAACAACATGAACAATAACAACAACAATGAGCACCTTCCGGATAATCGCCCAATGATTGAACTGCTACAAGCTCATGTAGATGGCAACACGGATCCAATTGTCATTCCTCCAATTGCCGCCAACAATTTCGAGCTCAAGTCAGGCTTTATCCAGATGGTCTCCGCTCAACCATTCTTGGGACGAACCATTGATGATCCACACGACCACATCAAGAGATTTCTACAACTCACCAACACGGTCAAGTTCAATGGTGTTCCACAAGAGGTTATAAGGTTACAATTTTTTCCCTTTTCTTTAGAGGGACAAGCCCGGCATTGGCTTGCTAAGGAACCGCCACAGAGTATTCTCTCGTGGACGGATTTGGAAACAAAGTTTATCAACTACTTTTTTCAACCCTCTCGTACTACCGCTTTGCGGAATGAGATCATAAATTTTGAACAAAAGTACGATGAGTCATTCAGTGAATCTTGGGATCATTTCAAAGATCTTTTAAGAAAATGCCCACAACATGGTTTTACCAAAGTACATCAAATTAATACTTTTTACAATGGTTTAAGCATGAGTGACCAAGATTCACTGAACAGTGCCTCAGGGGGTAATCTATTGGCTAAGACTTCCAATGCTGCTTGGGATATCATTGAGAACAAATCTCGTGTGCAAACCAAGAGTGTTCGGACCAATGTCGCTAGTGCTAGCACTAGTGACAGCGACAAGAGATTAGACAAACTCACTACGCTTCTTGAATCGCTTGTCACCCACACCGTCAGCAACAACAACAGCAACAACGCAAAAAACGCTCAAGTGAACGCTGTCAGCCAACCTTGTGAGATATGCGGTGGTCCTCACTCTTACACAACTTGTACCGCCACCCAAGATTACCCTGCTGAGAATGTGAATGCGGCATATGGCACCTATCCTCAACCTGCTTATCAAGCTAAACCTCAAGGTGACCGTAACTTGCTTAGCTACCGCAGCAACAACTATCTTTCACCACCTGGCTTTCCTCCTACCAACCCAAACCAACAACAAAACCTTAATCGCCCTCCTCAACAACAACAACAACCTTGACAACCATACATCCCACCTCACAAGCAACAACAACCACCTCAACGTAACAATCAAGTCTACCAACAACCTGCTTACCAACCACCTGCATACAATGCTCCTCCCAACCAAGCCACCACTGCATTACACCAAGAGGTTGCAACCTACATGAGGACCAATGATGTGATTGTGGGAAATCTCCAAGAGGAAGTGCGCAATTTGAAAGCAGACTTGGTCAAGCAAGGAAATGATTTGAGAGCCGACATGAGAAATACGTTGGATAGCCAAACTACTGATCTGAGGAACATGATGGCTAGTTTCTTCCAAGGTAATCAACCCTCTTCTTCGGGTACTCTTCCGAGTAACACCGTTGCGAACCCAAGAGGGGAGATGAAAGCAATCACTACTCGAAGTGGTAAAGGTACCAAGGAACCCGAGCTTCCTATACCTCCACCGGTGGTTGTGACTAAGGAGAACGAGTCGCCTGCTCCTATTCCTCCTCCTTCTCCTTCCCCAATTTCTCCACCTCTTTCTTCTACCCCTCCTCCACCCGTGGTTGTGAGTGATCCTATTACTCTAAAGCCTTCCTCTTCTTCCAATATACCTTATCCTTCAAGGTTGAGGAAAGAGAAGCAAAAGAGCAAGGATGATATTCAGGTTTCGAATTTCCTAAAAATGTTCAAACAACTGAATTTCAATATCTCCTTCGCTGAGGCTCTCGCTCACATGCCCAAATATGCAAAAATGTTTAAAGATCTTCTGAGCGACAAAGAAAAGCTCCTCGATATTGCCAACACCCAACTTAATGAGAATTGCTCTGCAGTGCTCTTAAGGAAATTGCCAACCAAGCTTGGTGATCCGGGTCGTTTTCTTATCCCTTGTAATTTCCCGGGAGTAGAGAATTGCATGGCCCTAGCCGATCTAGGTGCCAGTATTAATCTCATGCCTCTAAGTGTTTGGAAGCAATTATCTCTCCCAGAGCTAGTCCCCACCAAAATGACTTTGGAATTAGCTAACCGTACGGTTGCTTATCCAGTGGGGATAGCCGAAGACGTCATTGTAGGATTCGACAAATTAACCTTTCCTGCTGATTTTGTTGTCGTCGACTATGAGATGGACCCCCGTGTGCCACTCATTGTTGGTCGTCCATTCTTGAGGACCGGTCGCACTCTCATCGATGTTGAAGCCGGCGAGCTTATCATGAGAGTGGGTGACGATAAAGTAGTCTTCAACATGGGAAAGTTGTCTAAACAGCCTTATTCATATGAGAGTGTTAATTGTATTGACGTTCTTGATGAGGCTTGTGAAGAACACTTTAATGATGCTTGCAAAAGCATTCCTACCTCTCTTCCCACTGTTGAGACCGTGTCCTCCATTGATTCATCGTTGTCTCTATTTGGAGATAGTGATTTATTTTGGAACAATCTTGAAGATACCATGGGAGATGCGAATTTAGCTACTAATGATTCTCCTATCGATGGGGATGAAGACATGAATTTCTTTGACAATCTTCTCACCGAAGACAATCCTTCGCCTCCATCTTCCACGGTTATTGCTATCGATGCCACGACTTTGAAAACGCCTCCCGTCGAAAATCCTCCGGATTTGGAACTTAAGGAGTTGCCGCCCCATCTTGAGTATGTATTCCTCGAAGAAGAGAAGAAGTCGCCAGTCATCATTGCTAAGGATTTGAAAGATGAAGAGAAGACTCGCCTCGTTGCCGTGCTGAAAGCTCATAAGAAGGCTATTGCTTGGAAGATTTCGGATATTCGTGGAATTGATCCTCACTTCTGCACACACAAAATTCTCATGGAGGACAACTTTAAGCCCACAATTCAAAGCCAACGAAGGGTGAATCCAAAAATCCATGAAGTCATCAAAACAGAGGTTATCAAACTTCTTGATGCGGGTATGATTTACCCTATTTCGGATTCACCTTGGGTTAGTCTGATCCATTGTGTGCCCAAGAAGGGCGGAATAACCGTTGTTCCCAATGAACACAACGAGTTGATTCCCACTCGTCTCGTTACTGGGTGGAGAGTTTGTATAGACTACCGCAAACTCAATGATGCCACGAGAAAGGATCATTTCCCTCTACCTTTTATGGACCAAATGCTTGAACGATTAGCAGGAAATGAATATTACTGCTTTCTTGATGGTTTCTCGGGTTATTTTCAAATACCCATCGATCCCCAAGATCAAGAGAAGACGACATTCACTTGTCCCTATGGCACATTTGCGTACAAAAGAATGCCTTTTGGCTTATGTAATGCGCCCGGGACTTTACAAAGGTGTATGTTAGCTATCTTCCATGACATGGTTGAACAAACCATGGAAGTCTTCATGGATGATTTCTCGGTCTTCGGGGATTCATTCTCTTCTTGCCTTGCCAATTTAGAACGTATGCTCAAACGGTGCGAAGATACTCGCCTAGTTCTAAATTGGGAAAAATGCCATTTTATGGTAAAAGAAGGCGTCGTGCTTGGACATAAGATCTCGAAAGCCGGTCTTGAAGTAGACCGTGCTAAAGTCGATGTTATCGCAAAGTTGCCTCCACCTTCAACCGTGAAGGGTGTGAGAAGTTTCCTGGGTCATGCAGGCTTCTATCGTCGATTCATCAAAGGTTTTTCTCAAATCGCTCGCCCGATGACCCACCTATTGGAAAAAGATACTCCTTTTATCTTTTCCAAAGAGTGTCTTGAAGCCTTCAACTCCCTTAAGGATAAGCTAACTAAGGCACCCGTCTTGGTTACCCCTAATTGGGAGCTGCCTTTCGAGTTGATGTGCGATGCTAGTGATTTTGCTATTGGAGCGGTTCTTGGACAAAGAGTGAACAAACACTTCCAACCGATCCATTACGCTAGCAAGACAATGACGGGGGCACAATTCCATTATACGACAACCGAAAAAGAGCTTTTAGCTGTTGTCTATGCTTTTGAAAAATTCCGCCCCTATCTTGTCCTTTCCACCACCATCGTGTATACCGATCATTCCGCGCTGAAGTACTTGTTGACAAAGCAAGATTCCAAACCAAGACTTCTTCGCTGGGTTTTGCTGCTCCAGGAATTTAAAATCGAAATTCGCGATAAAAAAGGAGCTGAAAACTTAGCCGCGGACCATCTCAGCAGACTTGAGGATCCATACCAAGGGGATCATCCGAACAAAGAAATCAATGATTCTTTTCCCTTGGAGACCTTAATGTCTATAAACTCGAAGCCGAATGAAACCCCGTGGTTTGCGGACTTTGCAAACTACTTGGCGGGTGGAATTCTCAAGGAAGGGTTGACGTCTCAGCAAAAGAAGAAGTTCTTCACCGACATTAAGACTTACTTTTGGGACGACCCTTACCTATTCAAACAATGTGCCGACCTGATTATTCGCCAATGTGTTGATGGACCGGTAGCATCTGAAATCCTTGATGCTTGCCACAAAGGACCCACCGGTGGTCACTTTGGTCCCAACTACACCGCTAAAAAAGTGTTTGATTCGGGATTTTATTGGCCCTCCATATATCGTGACGCTCACGATATGGTTAAAAGATGTGATGTTTGCCAAAAACAAGGCAAGATCACACATAAAGACGAGATGCCTCAGAATTTCATTCAAGAGTATGAAATCTTTGATGTTTGGGGTATCGACTTTATGGGGCCATTCCCTTCATCTAAAGGAAACAAATACATCCTTGTAGCCGTTGACTACGTTTCAAAGTGGGTTGAAGCCAAAGCTTTACCCACTAATGACGCAAGGGTGGTTTGTAACTTTTTGAAAGCTCTATTCGCTAGATTCGGTGTAAATCATCGTCTTTACACAGCCTACCACCCACAAACTAATGGCCAGGCTGAAATATCCAACCGAGGACTTAAGCGAATTCTGGAACGAACCGTGGGATAGCATCGTGCCTCATGGGCTGATAAACTCGATGATGCTTTGTGGGCTTTCCGTACTGCATACAAGACTCCAATCGGCTGTACGCCTTATCGTCTTGTGTACGGGAAAGCGTGCCACCTCCCCATTGAGTTGGAGCACAAGGCTTACTGGGCCTTGAAGTGGGCTAATTTTGATATTAACAAAGCCGGTGACCTACGCAAGATCCAACTCAATGAGCTGAATGAACTTCGGAATGAGGCTTATGAAAATTCTTTGATCTATAAGGAACGAACTAAGCTCATTCACGATGCCAAGATCAAAAACCGAGAGTTACATGTTGGAGACAAAGTCTTACTTTTTAACTCTCGGTTGAAAATCTTTTCGGGCAAGCTTAAATCTCGTTGGTCCGGCCCATTCACCATTGCCCAAATTTTTCCTTATGGTACTCTCGAGCTCGCTCAACCTAATGGACCAAATTTTAAGGTGAATGGCCAACGAGTGAAGTTGTACTTTGGTGAGGACACCTCTCCGGAGGTGATTCCGTCCCTCACCACGTTCCCCATGAACTAATTTTGGGTCGAGTCAAGCTCGTGACTCGGTTATCAAAAACAAGCGCTCCTCGGGAGGCAGCCCAAGTATCTATCCCTTTAACCCCCTAAGTGTAGGGGAGGACCTATTTTGGTCATTTGTGTTTGTATGGTGATGTGATTACAGGGATAACTGCACTCTTGGAATCTTTGAAGAACCATGCTCTCGTGTTATCCGAAATCCGGTTCTATATCTCAACTATCGTGATTCAATTTTCTTCATACTCACATTTGAAATTGATCACTTTAGTAGTCTCTTCCTTAACTCGAGTTAACCAACATGCACAATGTCATAAGTGTAGGGGAGACTTTTCCCACATGCTTAAACATTGAGGACAATGTTTATCTTAAGTGTAGGGGGGACTTCTATCGAAGTTTTAAGTGGACTTTTCCATGAAAATGCCTTCATTTAACCGGAAAATCCTATTTTTCAACATTTTTCAAATTTTTTATTAACTTTGGCCATTTAGTCGTAATTTTTAAATTTTTATCGTTGCTTTCATATGTATATATCCCGCAATGAAATCAAAAATATTAATAAAGTGGTGTAGCTAGTTTAGAAGTCTTTGACATATTAGGCCCGTTGCGTTTATTTTGACTCAACCCGAATAGACTTATCTAAGTTTATTCTAGCTAGTATCCTTAACCATGTAGACCTTAATTGGTTTATTAGGCTAAGTATCCACGAGTCGCATTACTTGAGATTTTAAATTGTGGAGAACGAGAAATGATAGAGTCAATTATAAGTCGGTATTCTTGCGCAAGCTCACTTGGTGTAATTATTTGCCTATTCTCCCATCACTTGCTAATAATTTATCTGCAATAAGTAAGGTCGTACGATTTGAAAAGTTACTTAGCTTCTAGCCCAAGATCGTTTAAAAGTTGCTCGGTAATGATAAGAGTTCATAGCCAAGGCATAACTTATGAAGCGGGGCGCGAAGATTGGCGAGTCCAAAAAGGCCCTAACAAGGCATGAGGATTCAATTTTATTGCTGAAGATCCAAAGTGATGTGAAAATCATTATTCCTAAAATCAATATGAAGGATCAAGACTCACGACGAAAAGCAATCAACTCCCATAAAGATCATGGAGAAGTCTATCCGAAAAGACCCTAACAAGGTATGAGGATAAATAGATCCAAGTCCGAAAAGGAGGCGGATCGTTGTATCTCAAAATCCCAATTAGAGATTGAAGAAATAATCATGAAGTCGTGGTCAACAAAGTTGGAGTACCCCTCAAAAGTCTCCAAGTGAAGAAACGCTATTATGATGAGAAGACCATTATCTCAAGAACGTCTCTCGAAGATATGAAGTATGAAGTACATGCCAAATATCGGCCCGAGAAAGGTCTCAAATCGTGAACCAAGTTATGCCAAGATATGAACTTTTTGATATCCCGAGAAGCAGTTTTAAGAGATTTTGTCCTTTAGCTAACTATTGATCAAATCGTCCTACTTTGCTTTCAGCCTAAATAAACTATCGAAATAAGTCCAAAAATGCATCTTCATGATCATTCTAAGGCAAAAATAAAATATAAGAGATACACCTAGGAATAAGGGAGTTTAAGCATTTAATTAAGCCATGTGTGTGAGTGTTTGATTTACTAACTTATAATAACAATGATCTCGTTTCTAAGCTTAGTTTGGGGAACGTGAAACTTAAGGGTGATAAATCTTCGCAGCACCAAAGCCCTAATGTAAGTCCTCGATTTCTTTACAAGTTATTTCCATCCTTTTGTTTATTTTAAAGTTTTAATTCCTTTTAGTACTTTAAATTTTTGTTTAGTAATATGTGAATAAGGCCAAGGTTGATTAATTATGAGAAAAATGTAAAATTGCTTTATCACTAAGCATTGCATGAGGGCATGGCAATGGTTAAGTGTAGGGGATTTGATAGGTGTGTAAACACCCATCCTTTTACCACTTAATTCTGGCTAAAACAAGACAAAAACACGTATTTAATATCATATGTTTGGAATTATGCGTGGTTTTTGTGTTTATTGTGTTTTCAGAGCAAACCGGATGAATATTAAAGAAAACATGGGATTGCACGGGTTTTATCAAGGAAAAAGACTCAAGACGAAGTCTATTGTCCAAGAGATGCAAAAGATTTGAAGTCAATGGGCCTATTTGAAGATTTATCGAAGAAAAGGACCAAAGATGGAAGATTTTCATATGTCGAAGAAACTCAAGTCTATTAAACGAAGAAATTAAAAGACGAGTTGAATTTAATCGACGACAAATCCCGAATCAGAATCGAAAACGTCAACTTTTCTGAAAAGACGAGAAGACAAGAAGAAAGGGAGAAAGCCCACTCACCAACCAACCACTAGGAGTATAAATAGATTCCTCCTTCACATTTTAGGAGGGAGCTTTTCATTTTTTTCTTTTTCCCAGTTCTTAGGTTCGGTTCATCACAAACCCCATTAGGGTGTTTGGTGATTTTTCATTTTTCTCTTTCAATCTTGTAAGTGTTAATCATTACTCTTGTTATTTTTCCATTAATCTATCAATTCCATCTTTTTATTCATCTTGTTCTTCATCATCTTTTATTGCAAGTTTTTAAGTTTTTTTATTTGATTCAAGTTTGATCTTAAAAAGTTGTTGATTTAGTGTTTTTATTGTTGGGATTTGTTTCTTATGGTATTTAAATGATTTGTGTTTAATTTGGTAAAACCTTTTTGAGTATTTGAGTTGGTTTGGATTTAAATTCGTGTCCCCTGTTCTTCTGTTACTGTTTCTGTTCTTGATTCCCAGATCTTTCCGAACAAGACAAATATTCCGAATAGGCGAGTTTCTGTTTGCCTTATTCGGAATCTTTCCAACATTCCGCATAGCTTATTGGTTTCGTCTCTTATTCGGAATATTTTATATATTCCGAATAGACTTAATTTTTCCGCATAGAGATACTTTCCGAATAGCCTTAACTTTCCGCATAAACCAGTTTTTCCGAATAGCATGTTTTTCCGCATAAGCCATACTTTCCGCATAGAGGTTTATTTTCCGCATAGGGCCACTTTTTCCAAATAAGTCAGCTTTTCCGCATAGACATATCTTTCCGAATAGGATTTCATCATTCCGAATAGGGCCTTGTTTTCCGCATAACGGTTTTTATTCAGTATAGTCTTATTATTTCGAGTAGACTTTATTATTCCGCATGGTCATTTTTCCGAATAGAGCATCTACTCCATTTATTCCGAATAACACTAGTTTTCAGTAAGGATCTTTTACAGCTTTATCATTTAATTGTTGATGTTCTATTTTTAGTGATTTACTATTTCTGGCATTAATCTTTATTTACTTCATTTATTTAGATTAGAAAACCAAACCCACTTTTTGTCACCAAGAACAATCATTCCACTTTAAACTGAGATCAATTCGAGAGGATTCCGAGAATCGAACTTTTCAGACGAGTAAAATCCTAGTATCAATTCCACTTTTAACCATAAAATGACATTTTTCCCAATTGAGCACAAGGTTGGTTTCCTCACAACGCTTCAACATTCTCTTAAGATTCGACAGACACGAAGTGAACGAACTACCAAACACGGAAAAGTCATCCATGAAGACTTCCATCGTCTTCTCGATCATATCATGAAAAATAGCCACATGCACCTTTGAAACGTTCCTGGTGCATTGCAAAGTCCGAATGGCATTCTACGATAGGCAAACGTTCCATATGGACACGTAAACGTAGTTTCTTCTTGATCACGAGGATCGATGGGAATTTAGATGTAACCGGAAAAACCATCTAAAAAGCAATAGAAATCGTTTCTCGCAAGACGCTCCAAAATTTGGTCCATGAAGGGCAAGGGAAAATGGTCTTTTCGAGTGGCTTCATTCAACTTACGATAGTCAATGCACACTCTCCATCCGGTCACGAGTCTAGTGGGAATTAACTCGTTGGCATCGTTTGGCACAACGGGCATTCCTCCCTTCTTAGGGACACAATGAATAGGACTCACCCATTCCCGCGTCAAGGAGTTTTAGGACTTCCTTTTTAATGACATCGTGAATTTTGGGGTTCACCCTCCTTTGACATTGGATTGCGGGCTTGTAATCCTCCTCCATTAAGATTTTGTAGGTAAAAAATTTGGGATCGATCCCCTTAATGTCGGATAACTTCCACGCAATTGCCCCTTTGTGATCCTTTAGAACATCAACAAGTTCCGTTTTTTCATCAGCCAAAAGTTCTTTCGCAATAATAACCGGCAACTTGTCGCCCTCCTCGAAAAAGACATATTCAAGATGAGGAGGTAAATCTTTCAACTCGAGGATAGGTGGTTCCTCAATTTAAGATTTGGGCTCGATACTCATAACCTCCTCGGGTGGAGGAAATGGGAAATCGTTAAGAAAATCCTTGATAATTGAGAAGTCCTCATCATTGTCGAGGTCTTCGTTACAAGTACGTGGAACATTGAATTCTTCGAACGTAAAACCACCTCCTTCAAATGGAGTGAAGGTTGGTGTCGAGTTATCAAGGATGGGATCTAACATAGTGGGATTGCCACTATTTTCATCATCACCAAAACCTAAAACTTCTTGTGAAAATTCCTTTCAAACCACGTCAATCATATCAACGAGGTTTATGGTTGCAACGGAATAAACATGAGAAATTTGAGAGTTTTGAGTTGCTTTTATAACAAGTTCCTCGTCGTGGAAACGTAAGGTGATCTTTCTAGCATGAACATCGATCAAAGCCATAGACGTATCTAAAAACGAATGACCTAAAATGAGAGGAACTTGAGGATCCGTGGGAATATCGACAACGATAAAGTCTACCGGATAATAGAACTTTCCCACTTTCACAAAAACGTCTTCCGCCAATCCACATGTGGGAATCGTGGAATGGTCGGCCAACTCGATAGACATTAGTGAAGGAGTAAGATTAGGAAGATTGAGCGACTTGAAGATTGCAAGTGGCATCAAGTTAATGCTAGCACCAAGATCGGCCAAGGCAAAGCATTCTTCCATATCTTGAATTGCACAAGGGATCAAGAATTTACCCGGATCACCGACTTTTTGAGGTATGCGATTAAGATAAACCGATGAACAACTAGACAATTGATGCAATTTCTCCTTGTTGTTCAACATACTCTTAAAGTTTGCGGCAAATCGAGGCATCATGACCAAAGCATCGGCAAAACTCACATTAAAGTGAAAATCACGAAACATTTTAATAAAAAGCTCAAATTGATAATTGTCGCGCTCTTGACGTTTCTCCTTTCTAAGTCTCGATGGATAGGGCAAAGGTGGTGTGGGTTGAGGCATAGGCATAGCCTTTGGAATCTCGGGTTCCAATGTTGGTAATGGGTCAACCGTAGGTGTGGCATGAGAGGTACTTCATGGGATTGGAACATGCTCCTTTTGGACCACCACCTCGGGTTCTTCCTCAATTGCTTCCTCTGTAGGAGCAATTGGTTGAGGAGTCGGTTCCTTAAGTGTCTTACCACTACGTGTGGTAATCACTTTCATCTCACCCTTAGGGTTTGATACGGTGTTGCTAGGAAGACTACTCGAAGACGGTTTACACATAATTGCCTCAAACATAGATGAAATTTTATCTTCAAACATTGATTGCCTCTTCTTGGCTTTAATCATCTCTTGCTTAATTTCATGTTGCCCTTGTTCCATTTTTTGTTGGTTTTGTTGTAACCTAGTTACATTTCCTTCCATCTTATTGGTATGGATTTTAAGCTCATTTGCTAACTCATTTTTCAACTCTTTCTTCAAGGCGTTCTTAAACTCGGATCTTAGGCTAATAATTTCTCTTTGAATGTTGTCAAACCTAGCATCTTCCCATTAGCGTATTCAACAAATTCATTTGGAAGATCTTTCAAAGTTTACAAACCTTTGTTGTTTTGAAAATCATTTTTATTTTTGTTTGAAACTTGATTATTAGCCCCTTGATTACCATAGTTTCCCTTGATGTAATTGTTTTTGAAACCAACTTGATTGTTGCGATAGTTGTTGTTAGCATTTTGATTTGAACCAAAACCCGGTGGAGTCAATTGATTAGAGCGGGTACCTTGACCGTTTTGGTTGTAAGTTCCCGTGGCCGCGTAGGCACTCGAAGTGTTACCACCGTTGGTAATGCACTCGGGGAAATCATGTCCTCCACCACAATACATGCATGAAACCTCAACCGCTTTAGCCGTAGAGGGAGCACTTGGTTCTCCATCTTTGAACTCAATCAAAAGACCTTTAAGCTTATCAAAGATTTTGTTTTCCAAGTTCGCCTCAATTTGGTAAGGATCGATGGTAGTAGACAAAGAAGGTGGAGCCAAAGACGAAGCCTTAAGAACACTAGACGTGCTACGAGGACTATACACCTTAGATCTATTCTCAATTATCACCAAAGCTTTCTCAACCATTTTACACAAAACATTACCACCCGCGGCGGCATTAAGATAATCCTTTTCATGATCATTAAGTCCATTGTAAAACGTGTCAATTTGATGCAAGTCAAAAAAACCGTGATGAGGACACTCATGTAAAATTTCCTTAAACCTATTCCAAGCCGTTGAAAAACTTTCATTAAACTCTTGTGAAAATTTTGAAATCTCGTTTTTCAAATGCGTAGTCTTAGAGGGCGGAAAAAATTGGTTCACAAACTTTGAAACGAGATCCTTCTACGTCAATATAGAATTGGGTGGCTCTTTCTCTAACCAAATTTTAGCGGGCCCCGCTAAGGAATACGGAAAAAGCATCATCTTAATCGAATCATTAGAGACATCCTTAAACTTGCAAGTGGGGGTAAGACGATTGAATTGGTGGATATGGTGTGTGGATAGCGAGAATCACACGAAATTTGTTGTTTTGGATCATCGACAACAAACCGGTTTTCACTTCAAAATTCTCCGCAAGGATAGCGGGAATCACAATAGCCTCTCCATAACCCTCAGTGGGTGCTTGAAGTAACTCCATCATAGTTCTATTCGCCATGGTTGGTTCTTCTCTTACAATGGGTTCGACAATGGGAGAATGTTCACTAGAAGATGTTTGGTTTCCTTCCTTTTGACGACGTTTACGTGCACGTCTTGCTTTGGAGCGAGTTTGCATAAACGTCACGTACAACGAGGGGATGAGCAAAGAAGATTCTTTTTGGTGTTTTGTATTTTTCCAATTTTTTTGTGGTTTTTGATTGTTTTTACTTTTTTGGATTTTTGTGATTGTATTAGGTAGACCAAAATCTACAAATCTCCTCCTTAATCAAATCTCTTGATTAAAGAAGCCTCAAGGAATGAAAACGATCACGTGAAGTGAACGCCTTTGATGACTTTAGAACATTGGTGGAACACCAAAACGTTCAAGAGGGTTTAATCAAATGAAACCTAGAAAGTATATATGATACTTAATAATACTTTGGGCGGCAAAACCCTCGATTAGCTCTCAAAATCAAATACTCACAAGCAAGCGGGGAAACGAGGAGGCGCGAAGCACTTAAGAGCCTTTTTCCTTATGATATATTTTATAATATCCGCCTTATACCCACCTTATAGTTTGTATTTTTCAAAATCGAGCTTCACGAAAGTATTTATCTATTTTTGCCTTTTTCTTTGGTTTGAGATTCAAATACAATGATTGGGTAATGACCCCCAAGTCAAGGTTGTGATTTCTCACTTTTGGAGTACTTGTGTATTTATTGTTCTACGTATACAATATAGTAATAGTATTCACGAAAAACGAAAAACCAATAATACGTATTAGTAGAGTGCTAGTAATACAATTACTATTTATGGTTAGTATATAAAAACAACAATTTCCAAATCAAATCACAACACGCCTCCCCGCCAGCGGTGCCAAAATGATGTAGTAGTTTTTACACACCTTTAGGAAAAGGAGGGCAAATTAGTGGTAAGTACGATGATTTAGGAAAATCGTGCACAAATGACCCAAAGTGGGGATCGTTCTCAAGGAGGCTTGGTGTGTGTGTTAAGAAATGATTAATTATGTGATTCTATGTTTATGAGAAAGAAAATAGAAATGGGATAAGAAGAGAATGACGGTTACGATGACAGATTACACTAAGACGAAAAGGTCGTACACGTAAAACCGTAAAAGCACCAAAATTAAAAATTTACCCTAAAAATTCCTAAAAAATTGTAGTAAATCCTAAATAATGTACTAAGAGTTTACAAAAAATCAAAAATCACCGAAACCTTTTATTTAATTAAATACTGATTTTTTAATGCTAATTAAAGCCCTAAAAATCAATTTAATTAACAAAAAGCCCAAAATGAGTTTTATCACTTTGTAAACCTCTAAAATACCCTAACTTAATTTAAAACTATTTTTGAAAATTTTAAAATTAATTAAAACTATTTAAAAACAATTAAAAACTATTAAAAACTATAAAAACATAAAATAATTCTAGAAAATAATTGAAAGACCCTAAAAAGATTTGGAAAGTTGTAAAACTCCTAATTAAGTGTCTAGAGCCTAGGAAAAATATATAAACTTAGAAAATCAGACTTTTAATTTTTAATAATAAAATAATATTAAAATATTAATAAAAATCCAAACATCCTAAAAATTCTAAAAACTTGCAAACTAGCTAAAATTTAACCTAAATAACACATAAATGAAGTTGAAATTACCTAAACACCCTTATTGGGCCTAGAAAATGGGCTGAAGTCCAAATAGTCCCTTAATGGGCTTAGAATTGGCCCAATAAGAAAAAGTGGCCCAAATTAGCCCTAAAACCACTACTTGACTCAAAATTCGATTCTGAACAACTTTTTTCAAAGGCCCAAGAGCTAAAAATGTGATATAAGCTAGCTTATACCAAACAGCTTATTCTTAATGGGCTTTTTGGCCCATTAAGCCATAAGTTGATGTTAGCCTCAAAATATTGAGTCAAACAAGAATGTTCGGTCATAGGTTTCTATTGTAATATTTATTAGAACGTTGTAATAAGTAGTTAATTCGTCGTGGTTTACGAGCTTGGATTTAAACTAATTAAAGTTCAAAAGACAAGCCCGGCCCAATATATAGTCCATTAAAGCCCGCATGTGGGTGGACTATATACTACCCTCCTAGCATGTTAGGAGGGTTGGTTGTTCATTTTCTCATTTTCTAATCTAATATTCCAAAAGTTAATCCTCTCCTCCTCTCTACTTTCTCTCACTACTTTCTCTCTCTAGGAATTCATCTCTTTTCATCTATCTTCTATCTCTAATCATCTAAATATATGGGACAACATTTGGTATCAATCGCCATGGGGTAGATTTGTGATTCGTTGTTATTATATTTGATTCGAATGATTTAATCCATAAATCATCTCGGATTCAATTTTTTTTTTTTGTGTTTTCCGTGCTCTACTTCTTCATCTACATCTTCTACATAGTTGTAGTAGTGATTTGGTATATTTACTTTGGCTAAAAACACAAAAATTTTGGGTGTTTTGATCATTTTTGGGTTAAAATCACGTATTGGTTGAGTTTTGTCCGAGAAAATTGGGATATATTCCGATCAGTGCAATCGGAAAAGGGATTAGTGATTCATATCACTCACATCGGAAAAGGGTTTTAACATTCCGATCAGTATTCCGATTTGACTTTCCGATCAAGGGTTATTCAACAACATTCCGACCAGCTCTTTCCGATCATCATTCCGATTTGGTATTCCGACAAGGTCTTTCCGATAATCATTCCGATCTGGTATTCCGACAAGCTCTTTCCGATCATCATTCCGATTTGCTATTCCGACAAGGTCGTTCCGGTCACCATTCCGATTAGACATTCCGATTACACATTCCGATTAGACATTCCGACGAAGTGATTCCGATGACATGTTTTTGCTAAATTTTGTTTGAGTATT
The DNA here is from genome assembly GCA_025667525.1 of Glebionis coronaria. Lineage (NCBI taxonomy): Eukaryota > Viridiplantae > Streptophyta > Magnoliopsida > Asterales > Asteraceae > Glebionis > Glebionis coronaria. Next base: position 688,588 of record JANFOE010000881.1, read on the forward strand.
TTTTAGACTTAGCCACCATCTAGACTAGTTTAGGAATGTAGTTTAGACTTAGCCACCATCTAGACTAGTTTAGGTCAAGTAAAATCAAATTTTTTCCATACTAGTTTTAGGACATTTCTAGCTCAATTTCAAAATTTGGTGATTACAAATTTTTTAGGTCTATCGTTTTGTCGGACTGAGGAATTTATTGTTGGGCTGAGAAAAAAATCGCAATTTTCGGAATTTCAACAACCAAACAATCACAACACATCTACTTAAGATCCATTTTCACTTCATCAACTAAGAAACCATCATCATGGAAACGAGCAATGCGTGTTCAGACAGAGAAGAACGAGAGATGCAACTACAAGAACAAGTCCTTAAACAACGTTGTATTCAAGCTTTCAGTGATCTTAAAACGAATCTAAAACGTCTAGAAAGAGAGACCTTCTCGTACAATCCTTTGTATATGCGTGCTTTTCACTCCTTTTTCGGAAATGATCATCGCACGTTCACTTATGACTTAAGAGACCAATTGAAGAATCTTGAGAATGAATTACTCAACAAAAAACTTCATGAGACAAATTCCAAGAATGCCTTCAAAATACTCAGAACATCGTTTCAACCATTCTTCGCTTCACAGCTATTCAAGAATCCCAACTTTGCGTCCGAAGTTCGAGATGTAAATCAACACTTCAAAGACTATACTACAATGGAAGCAAAATCATTCAGATATTTGATATTTTGAAACATGGAATCAATTGAGAGGCTTTTGGATGAACGCCTACTTCATGCAACAGACATGATCAAGAAGATGATTGACAAAAGGCTGAAAATGAAAGAGTGCACGGTTGCAAAGATTCATGTAATGGATACGAGTCCAGTTTCAACTGTATGTAACGAGACAATATCGAGTAATGCAACTGACAGCTGCAGAACAGGGAAAACAACGCATGGTGAGCAGAATGACCATAACAGCTCTAGGAAAGACAACAGTAGCTCTAACAAACAACACATCGACTCTGAGAATGTCATCAGCAATACACCTTCCTATGATAATGTTCCTGTTTACGATTCTGAGCCATTGGAAGAGGTACATAATGCTGAATTTAATGTGTTTGCCAATGCCAATACGCATGAGCATAGTGATCAAACAACAAACCTTATTGACACATGTATGACGGAAAAGGTTGATAGGAATACCACACCCAATTCATCAGACATGTGCAATAATGAGTATGAGGATGATCAACATGCAAATGAGTATGATGATGAGGAGCGTGTCGCGCTTGCTAATTTAATTGCTAGTTTACAAAAAGATGTTAATGAAACTAGAAAGAGTCAAAAGCAATTAAAGAAGGCAAACACAGCACTCACTCAAAACTTTGAAGAATGCAAAGCCGCTCTAATTAAATCTAATGAGACCCTTGAAAGTAATAGGGCTGAGCTTCTTCAGAAAACCAAAGAGCTTGAGGGGTACAAGGGAAGTGCGTTAAAAAGTCAAAAAGACGATTTTGAAAACAAATATAATACAACTCTTGAGTTATTAGCTAAAAAGAAGCGTCAATATAATGTTTTCTTAATGGATGAACGTCAAAAAACGTACCTTGCCAATACCAAAGTCAATGAACTTGAACAAAAGCTCTCTATGACCACTACTGATTCTGCCAAAATTCTTGAGGATAAGAAACAAGAGGTAGATGCGTTAAAACAAGACTTCAAAAGTAGATACGAGAAAGAAACTGAAAAAGTAACAAAATTAGAAGAACAAGTCGAATTTTTGAAGAACGTTGTTTATAAAACGCATGATTCTATTCAATCCGTAAGAATGCTAGCACCTCCATCGATGTTTAAGGGTCAAGCTAGCTTTGCAAGTCCTGAGTACCTTGCCAAAGCTCAAGCTGTAAACCCGTGTCTTTATCTTGATGAGACTGAAAGGACAGATCTTGATTGCATGCCTGTTATTGCCGATAGTGAAGAGACTGCCCTTTGGGATGCTGATAGTCAACCACTTGTTAATAAGGAGTTTGTGAAACCATATAATTATGCTTATGAGAATATTCTTTATAGCCTGTTCAACAAACAAACTCAGAAAACTCGTGAGGAAGTGTTCCTAGAATGCAAACAAAAGAGAATTCAATGGAAGAAAGCATTTGCCCCTAAGAAATCTAATGTTTACAAATACATAAACTACCTCCCTCTAGATGAATCTAAAAGCAAGAGTAGGAAAACATTAGGTATTCTTAAACACCACATAGATAATGTTAAATCTATTATTGAAAGAGACTGGGCAAAAAGTGAAAATGCTGAATGGACACGTCCGATTCCTCAAGATATTACCTTGCTTGTGAAAGAACTCTTAATTCCTAACACGGCGTTGATTAAAGAAACTGTTCTTCAACTTGAGGAGTTCATTCGGACTGAAATGTATGATGATTTAAAATACATTGAATCTGTTGAGAAACACATTGATGATCTTCAAATGGAGAAGTCTGATTTCTCAGATGAATATGATTTACTCTTGCAAGAATGCGTTTCTAAAGATGTTATGTGTGCTTATTTTACATCTTGTGCTGATATTGACGAATATTCTGAAGTTGCATGCCAATATCTTGATAAGATCAAAGAATGTGAACGTCTTGAAATTGAGCTTTCGAAACATAAAAAAAATGTTGACAAAAAGGCTTTTGAGTTACTTCAACACAAAACTGATTTCCTTCAAAAACATTGTCATTCACTTGAACTTGCTCTGCAAAAAGAAGTTGGTAGTTTTCCACATGATAATAAATTGCAAGAAAAACTTTCCCAAACGTTTCGAGAAATGAATGAACAGAATTTGGAAATTAAAGGGTTGAAAGCTCAGTTACAAGACAGGGACAGAGCGATAGCAGAGTTGTAGAAACTCGTTGCTAAAATGGGTGGGAAAATCGTGGAACCTAAAGTTGTGAAACCTGTTGTTCGACAACCCAATGCCTACAAGGATCCAAAGCTATCTATCTTAGGAAAACCGAATCCGTTCTCCAATTCTTCTCATATGAAATCTAGGTTACCCCCTAAGACTGATATGCAACCAAGTGTTCCAAAACCATCCATATCACCCTATGTTCCTCCATTTAGAAAGCATACTGTTGCTAAACCCAACCATGTGAATGCACCTAGCACTTCTAGGACTCCTCCAAAACGTGTGACATTCACGTCCACAAAGGAATCTGTAGGTTCAAATGTCCTCGTTCATACCCACAACCTAGAGGATGCGAAACAAAAAGGGAAGATTCAGAAAGACAAACCAGTGTATGAAAAACCTAGTTCACCAAATCCCGCTAGAGTTCTACACACTCCTAATGGTAGTCAACCAAAACCTAGGATCTCTCTTCAGCAATCTAGGAATTGGAAACCATCTATGAATAGTCGTGTTTCAAACACTACGCCTGAACGATTTGGAAAACAAAGGAATACAATTACTTTCGTAAATCCCAAATTCCCTGTTTGTCCCACTTGCAAAAAGGGCATTCACAATGGAAATCATGACCATTGCATTTTGCAATACCTCTATGATGTCAAATCTCATTCGTTTGAACGGAGATCGAATCCAGAATCCCATCAGACAACAAGGAGATACAAACCCATCGTAAAGAAAAGCAACCACACCAAATCTGAAACGTGGATTCAAAAAGGACATAGTTTCTCTCTAAAGAAATCTTCCGCTGTGCAAGAGAAAGATACTCCTACATCTAGTCTTCAGTGGAAACCAACGGGTCGGATCTTCACGGAAGTTGGTCTTAAGTGGATTCCAATAGAGAAGAGTGATGACACCTGCACCAGCACTAATGCTACTGTTCTACACGCTGAAAAGGAATTTGTTACTCCTAATTCTAGTATTTGTGCAAATTCTTCTTCTGTGATTGCAGGTACAACAGCGGATTCTGAACCCTCTTCTCCTTCTTCAAAGGGTTCCAATTCTGTATATTCAATATCACCTTCTTCTGCTGTACAAAAGTCTATTTTGGATTATTTTCGAAAAAATTGAGAAAACACAAAAATATAATAAAATGTAAATATCAATAGAAAAACAAAATAAAAAATGGAAAAACTTTCAAAAGACCAAAAATATTCTTCTCGACATGTCTTTCAGTATCGATAATATGGACGTGCCTAGAAATGTCGCTCAATAACGACACGGGTGTGTACATAAAGCTCGAATGAAAGTTGTAAATATTTTTCAAAACATGTCATTTCTTCTTTTAATAAAGGAAATTGTCTATTTTGGACAAATATTTCCAAACAACGGGTAGAGCAATCTATCACGGGTTGAGCTTGTCACAAAACATTCAACGTTTTGAGCTCAACACAATGGCTTGTAATCACTTTCAGATTGCAACCCGGATCTAAATTCACGGGGGAGTGTACGCTTTTGTACTCTTACCCTTAGAAAAAGAAGTTAAATCTTCTTACACTTGAGTGGATTCGTCAAGACATTCAAAGTCTATGAACTCAAGTTTATGCTTTAGAAAAACCTTTTCGTCAAAAAGAATTGATTTTTCAAAAAGCGTTGAACATAATTTTTTCAAGAATTTCTCATTGATATTCAAAATCTTTCAAAAATTGTGTGTTCAACAACTCCTAATCTCAAAAAGAGAAATGTGGATCATATCCTCACAATGACAATTCAATTGGATCAATTTTTGAGGGGGAGCATTTTAACTTCATGCAAAAGATTAACACATCTTTCTCCCAGAGATTTCAAGACTATTTTTTTTGAAAATATATTTTAATCAAATTTGGTATCTCTAATATCAAAAGATTTTATATATTAGAGATAGGGGGAGAAAATGTGATTAAAATGTGATCTTTAGACTCAAGCACGTTAACTCTTACCCACATGTGCAAAATGTTTACTTAAATTCTTTCGCATTTAAATGCACATGTGAAGGGGGAGTTTTTCTGAAACGACAAAACTAGCAAGGTGTTAAATGTTTTTCAAACACTTTGTTAGAATTTAAAGTGGTTTTCATGGTTACGATCAAATACCCACAACATCTTTAATTCACGACGTTATTGATGTCAAAAGGGTGGTTAGGTTTAAGTCCTATGATCCAACCAGAACAGGAGGGATCTTTCCAGGGACAATCTAATAGATTATTAGAAGTCCTTAGGAAAGATGGAGTAGAATGTGAACGTAGCAGAATGCCGACTAAGTACTGATGCTAGCACTGGAACAATCACAACAAGGTACTAGTAATGATGTCTTGGTAAGCATTGAAGGGGTTGAAGAATGAAAAAGAAATGTAAGGATAAAGGGTCTAAAGAAAGAAGCCCTCCATACAACTTAGGCAGAAACCGGGTCAACCCATCATGAAGACAAACTCATCATGGACCCAGTGATGTGAAGCACAACCCTTTCCTAGCTACTCAGGCTTCTCTCAAAAGAAGTTTGTTTTATTGTCACGGAGATCAACACGACTTCTATTAACTTTCTCACTCCGAGATAGTTGATATTGAATAGGTGGCATCTGCTCCAGCCTCCGATCACTAAAAGTGCACAAATCGAGTCTAGAGCCAAGAGATCAATCAAATCTCGTTAGGACACACGGATGAAGATCAAGAGAGTCCTACGCTATATCCTTGTGATATTGCTAGAACACTCAGAGTGATACTACTTAGTATTCACAATGATGAGTGGAAATCCTTCCAGTGTTAACATCAAACACCACTGCGGTAGGTCATATGCAAGATTCTTTATGAATTGAACATATGTAAAACTGAAAAGCAACAGTGGTTTGATTCTGAATTGATTCAAACTCGTTTCAGGTTTCTACGCAATATCTTTATGGTCTTGCCAGAACATTCAGAGTGATATTTATTAATATTCACAGTGACGAATGGAAATCCTTCTAGCGTCAACATCAAACAGCGCTACGGTAGGTGACTTGTGAGATTCTTATGAATCAAACTTGTGTCAACTAGAAAGCAACAATGGTAAGATTCTTAATGAATCAAACTTGTTCCAGGAATTTGAATTGACGACTTTAATCAAGCGGATAATTATCCAATTGATTCACTCTTTATGTTCGCAGTCTTGCTTTGAGACGGTCAAGTAAAGAGAACGGCTAGTACTGCCGCGAAACCCTGTCAAGAGATTCTTAATTGAATCTACCTAATCACAGGTATGATATTTTATATCGTATAACGGTCTTCACCGACCGGAGGTAAAACGCTACCAATTTAGGACGAATGTCAAAGCCATTCAGTCCGTGTCTATGTTTTGTCTCGAGAAGGTGGCGTCACGGTGTACTCAACAAAGTCAAAGATTTACAACCACATATTCATGCCCAAAGACTTATCTAACAATTGATAGTGTGAGCATGTGGATAAAGAGACAAGATCGCAAGATGGCAATGACAAGTCAAGGATGATTTGAAGATCTCAAGAGTAAAAGACAAAGTCGAAAGACAATAACAAAGGCTCAAAGATCACGGCATGAAGGAACAAAACTACTGTTACACGTTCAAGGCTCATTTATGACGAGATTCGTAATCTCCTTTGATCTTCAAATATCAAAAGGGTATGACCTCACATTGGGGGAGATTGTTAGCCTCAAAATATTGAGTCAAACAAGAATGTTCGATCATAGGTTTCTATTGTAATATTTATTAGAACGTTGTAATAAGTAGTTAATTAGTCGTGGTTTACGAGCTTGGATTTAAACTAATTAAAGTTCAAAAGACAAGCCCGGCCCAATATATAGTCCATTAAAGCCCGCATGTGGGTGGACTATATATACTACCCTCCTAGCATGTTAGGAGGGTTGGTTGTTCATTTTCTCATTTTCTAGTCTAATATTCCAAAAGTTAATCCTCTCCTCCTCTCTACTTTCTCTCACTGCTTTCTCTCTCTAGGAATTCATCTCTTTTCATCTATCTTCTATCTCTAATCATCTAAATATATGGGACAACAGTTGATGCCATAAGCTGAAATTAAACACACAAGCTTCTCTTGACCTAATTAAGACTTCTGTAAAAAGAAATTTGAAATAAGACAAAGTAATAAGCCTGAAAATGCAAAAAGCAATCTACTGAAAACGACAAAATAGTCGTTTTTGAGTTCTAGGCTATCCCAAGAGCTGATTCAAATTGAAAAAGCTTTTAAATGACTTAACTAAGCTTAATCAACTAAAAAATTTCAAATAAGTTGACTCAATAAGCTGGAAAAAGCAAATAAGCACTTATGAAAAAGTCAAATAAGTTGGTTTTCTAGCAAAAAGTCAAAGTCAAAGTCTAATAAGCTCCAGTTCAATCAAATAGGTCAAATAATGAAGATCTATCACAAAAAATAAGTTTTTGCAGGTCTGGATAAGCCACAATGGCTTATTGATAAGCTGAATGAAAAATTGTACTAGCAGGGGCTAGTTTTGGGTGTTGAGCAGTGGAAACTTTTTCCTCTGCTTGACTTGTTGACTTTTTTGTCTTTAGTGACTTTTTTGGAGATTCAGGTTACACAAAGGCACCCAATTGATCAGTGGATCAAGAGGAGTCAGAAACAACAAAGAAATCACAATCAACAACAGTCAATTAGTACAGTTTAATCAATCAATCACCAGATCTGACACAGACATGAACACATAAGCAGTTTAGGTTCAATAAGCACTTAGAGCACAATTCAGCCAGCCAAACTTAACCAAATGCATACACAAGCAATATTAAACTTAAATAAGCAAGTCTAAACAGGTTTCATGCACTGATTCAAAGTTTTAAGCAAGATTCAAGCACTTAAAGTTACTAATGAACACAAGAACATGTAGTTTTTACTTTTGCTGATGCAATTGACCAACAAGCCAAATTCAAACCTCCAAATCTATCACATATCTTATATAAATGATGTTTAAGCAACTTTTAACCCTAAGAATGCAAAAATTCTAGATTTTACCAAAATCTTAGGTAAAAAACAGTTAAAATCAAGTAGTTATAGCACAATGTATGATTTGAGGTTTCAAACCCAATAACTTGCAGCAAAATGCACTCAACCAAGTATATATCAGATACAAAGCACAAACACAAACTTCTATCCACAAAATAGCAACTTATGATTCAAACCAGGTAATCCTAAACACCCTTTTAACTTTTCAAATCAAGATTTTCAAAGCAAAAATGCATTCCATGGTTACACAAGCCCAAATCAACACAACAACAGATAAGATAAACATATTAGAACAAGATTAAGCCACAAAATTCACAAGAACACAAGCAACACTCAAATATCACAAATATCCAAATTTTTATCAGATTTTGAGATTAAGGGTGTGTACCTCATGGATGTACATCCACACCCACGAATTTTGAGCTTATGTACTAGCAAGAACAAGTACAAGCTTCCACAAACAACCCTGCTAAGATTCAACAAAGTTAGAAGCAAAAATATCAAAACAGAAAGGTGACTTTTTGGAAAATAAACTTGATTAATGCAACTTCTTGTACCCACTCTTGATTATCCCCAAGATATAAGCTTCACAACACCTTAATATCACAATAAGGGTGCTATGATCAACTTATATCCCCAAAAATTCCAAGATGTACCAAGAATCTTAGCAATATATCAAATTTTAGTCCAATGTGCAATTTCTTACACAAGGTTTACAAACACGTTTTAGGGTTCAATTTTAGTTAACATATAACATAAACAACCATAGAATTAATTGGCACTTGGTCTTTCTTCATCAAACTCAAACACAATTTCATTAAAAGAAAGTAGGGTTTACAGGTTTGTGAACAAGTAAAAACCAAAAGCAAAAGTAAATGTGAGACCCTATACCCTTTATATAGAGGGTGTACATGGTCAGCATAAGCTAAAAAAACTCAAAACCCTAACTTGTAGAAGTCCCAAAATTCCCTTGTCTTGTTTTGAGTTGTGAAGAACATGTGACTTTTTCTTGGCAGTTTGTGGAGCTGGCAATGTAGAAAGTTGATCAAAGGGCTCCAAATGAGCTTAACTTTAAAGCTATGTTGTGGGACGTTAGATGAGGGCCACTGTTTTGGCATCTTCTTCAAAGGGTGAAAAGAAGGGGGAAGCCTGTGACATTGTGCTGATGTGGTAAGTCATTTGAAAGTGGGGTTAAGGTTATTAGTCCCTTAATCTAAAATCTGGAAGTGATTAAGGGCTAATTTCAAGTGTTAAGAAAATACCCAATTTTCATAAGAACACCAAGAACATATCATTTGATCTGTTTTCAAGTTTAAACATGTGTTAGGCGCCATAATCTTTATTTAAATAAAGATTATTTAATACGGGTGTAAGTGGAGTGTGATGTGGCACCAGGGAGAGAGTTGATTGGTGGAGAGAGTGAGTGGGGCACGTGTCACCCCACCACTGGTCTAGGTAATAATCTTTGTCTGCCATGATTCACCCCCAATATTTCATAAACTTGTCACTTTGTAAATAATAGCACAAAATCCGGATTCCTTTGTTGTTGAAGTTTCACTTTTCACACTTTTGCCCCAAAAAGTTTTGTAAAAGGATTTCAGGGGTATTTCTTGCCACTTTGTGATTTTTGAAGGACTGATTTGGCATTTTCTTGATTGATAATGGTCTTGAATTGTCTTGTTGACTTCTTGGAGGACTGAAATTGCCAAGTCATGATAAATGAGGGACCATTTTCGCCATTTCTTCAAAGTCAAGGGTCCTCTTTGCAATTTTATATTTTCAAAGAACCAAACTTGTAATTCTTGTAACTTGGAGTCCTTCTTGGTATGTTTGACTTTGAGGAGGATAAATATTGACATTTTAGTTTTGTTGAGGGACTAAAATTGCCAATTCTTCAAAGTGGAGGGCCCTTTTTGCAATTTTGACAAACTTTAGGGACCAATCTTGTAATTATGAAGATACAAGGGTATAAATTGTCAATTCTTCAATATTGGAGGACCCTTCTTCATAAATGTTCAAATCTTCAAGGGTTTTCTTGGGAAAATCTTCATTAGGGCTTGGTTCATTGTGCGGCTTCGTTTCCTGTGTTCGTTTTTGCACGATTCTTGTGATCTTTTGTCATTTTCTCAATATCCGTACCAAAAATACACAAGCAACAAACACAAGCATATATTTGCGTATTTTTATGATATTTAATGCATTTTAAGCCCTTTTTGGACGATGAGACTATGTATAAAAGGAGTCTTATCATGTGTTCATTAAAGTTGGCACCTTTTCTTTTCCGGTCGACTTTGTTGTTGTTGATTATGAAATGGACCCTCGTATTCCTTTAATACTTGGTCGGCCATTCTTGAGAACCGGAAAAGCCTTAGTCGATGTTGCCGAAGGTGAGTTAATTTTAAGGGTTGGGAATGATGCACAAGTATTTAAAATGGGGAAGATCATAACCAAATCAAATGGAAGAGAATCAGCGAATATGATTAATGTGCTTGATGATTTTGTCGTCTACAACAATCCTCTTTTCGATTCTTGCAATGATAATCCACTGTTCCAAGATGATGTGGACGATTCTCTCTCCAATTTAGATCCTCCACCAATTCATGAATATCCTCCAATTTATGATGACTATGATGATGATTTTAGTTCCGATGGGGATGATTATGATAATTTTGTTTCAGAGTATCCAGACATGCAAACTTATGATGATTTTGAGGATGTCGATACTCTTTCGAGTGATTCTTCACATGATGACCTTATTCCTACTTTTGATGAAGATCCTCCACCAACAATGCTTGATCCTACTTTGGATGACTACTAATTTGAGGAAGACTTTGCTAATTTTCTCAACACTTACTTCCCAAATGAGAGTGATTCTCCTTTGGACTTTGATGATTATGGTATTTATCCTCCTTTGGATATGAAGAAACCCGTCTCGAAGGAGAAGAAGCCGGAAGACACCGATATCCGCAGTACTTATGTCTTGACACCTCTCTATCCACCTTCTGAGGATGAGATTGTGAGATTTATGAGCGGATCCTCTTCAAGGTCTTCTGAGCCTAAGTGTTATTTTCCCCTAAAGGAAAAGGTGTTCGATCCCGGTATTGCAATTTTTAAGCCATCTCAGTATCCATCTGATGAAATAAAAGGAAAGATTTTTGGAACTTTTGGAGATATGCTTGCACCTCATCACCCTTGCTACAACCGTGTTCCATCTTTGCTTAAGGGAACCTTGCCTACTCTTCTTTGGCTTGCCTTGTTCGCCTTAAGCTTGTGCTACTTGATGGATGAAAACCATGTCTTTGATCCCGGTGGATGTGTTTCAAGCTTCTTCCTATGCTAATCAAGGTCGAGTCAGGCTCACGACTCTGTTAACAAAAACAAGCGCTTCTCGGGAGTCAACTCGCAGTATCTATCCTTTTTCTTTGTTTTTATAATAAGTGTAGGGGGAGACCCTAGTATGTGTTTGTTGTTTTCTTTCTTAACATGTGCAGTGATTCGAGCTTTCAAAAATCCATTCTTGATGACTTTTAACGACCCGTGATTCCGTGTACCCGTCTTCCCGGTTTTATCCTAAACTCTTTTGATTCTCTATTTTATATTCTTCAATATTAAAATAGGAATCACTTTAGTTGTCCTTTCCTTAGCAAGATTTAAACAAAGTGCACAATGTCCTAAGTGTAGGGGAGTTTACTTCCACATGCTTAAACATTGAGGACAATGTTTATATTAAGTGTAGGGGGACTTCTATCGAAGTTAAGTGGGATTTTCCTTGTATTTGTCCTCATTTTAACCGGAAAATTGATTTTTCGACATTTTTCAAAATTTTTGATCTATTTTGGCCTGTTAGTATTTACCTTTGTTGTAGTTATTTTCTTTCTTTGCTAGAATAAATTTTAATAAAGTGGTTTTAATTTTCAAAAAGTCATGAATCTTTTGACTCAACCCGAGTTTACTTATCTAAGTCTACTTTACCTAGTATCCTTAACGTGTTTAAGTTAAGTTTTGCTAGGCTTTTATATTGGGAACTTTAAAACGCGAAAGTCTTAACTCTTACGGGTTAAGAACAAGAACTATTCGCAAGTTCCTATAATTGATCCTAGAAAGTCGTTTATCAAGGGAACTTTAAAATGCGAATTCTAAACTTGAAAAAGTCTAAGAAGTTGCAAGATCCTATAGATGACTTGAAAACCCAAATCTTTGATTTAATTGGCTAAGCATCCACGAGTCTCAATCCTTGAGATTTTAAATTGTGGAGAACGAGAGATGATAGAATCCATTATAAGTTTGGTATTGTTTCATGGATTTATGTGAGCTGATTATGAGCTTTTTCTCCCATCGCTTGTTAATAAATATATTTGCAATAAATAAGGTTGTACGATTTAAAAAGTTACTTAGCTTCTAGCACAAGATCGTTTAAAGGTTGCTCGGTATTAATTAGAGTTCATAGCCAAGGCATAACTTATTGAAGCGGGATGCGAAGATTGGCGAGTCCGAAAAGTTCCTAACAAGACACGAGGGCCACATTTTGTTGCTAAAGATCCAAAAGTGATGTGAAGAATCATTTATCAAAAATCAATATGAAGGATCGAGACACACGACGAAAAGCAAATACTCCCCTAAATATCATGGAGAAGTCTATCCAAAAAGGCCCTAACAAGGTATGAGGATAAATGGATCCTAGTCCTAAAAGGAGGGAGATCGTTATATATTAAAATCCCAAATAAAGATTAGAGAAAAATGAAGAAGTCTTGGTCCAAATATAAGAATCTCTCGAAAAGTTCAAGTGAAGAAATTCCTATTATGAAGAGAAGACCATTATTTCATAAACGTCTCTCAAGATTTGAAGTATGAAGTCTCTTCCAGATATCGGTCCGAGAAAGGTCTCAAATCGTGAAGCAAGTTATGCCAAGATATGAACTTTATGAGGTCCCGAGAAGCAGGTTTAAAAGACTTTGTCCTTTAGCTAACTATTGATTAAATCGTCCTACTTTATTTTCAGCCTAAATAACAATCGAAATAAGTCGACAATGCATCCTCGTGGTCATTCAAGATAACAATAAAATATAAGAGATAAACCTAGGAATAAGGGAGTCTAAGTGAATAATCGGCCCACATGAGTTCGTGTTAGTTTGCTAACTTATAATAACAATGATCTCGTTTTTAATCTTGGTTTGGGGAACATGAAACTTGAGGGTGATAATCATTCATGACATTCCAAAACCCTAAGGTAAGTTTTTGATCTTTTTACTTGTTTTCTACCTTTAAATATTTTGTCCCTTTAATAAAGGCCAATGTGGACTGATTGTGATGGAAAATGTAAATCTTGCTTTGTAATTAATGCATCGCATGAGGACATTGCAATGGTCAAGTGTAGGGGATTTAATAAGTGTGAAAACACTTATCCTTTTACCACTTTATTATAATAATAACCACGCCAAAAAGTGTATTTTATGTCGTAAATGTCGGAATTATGTGTGGTTTGTGTTTTTGTTGTGATTTAGGATCAAAATGTGAAAAGAGAAGAAAACACGGGCTTTCACGGGCTTTCGCGGGCTTTTATCGAAGTAAAAGACAAAAGACGAAGTAAAAAGATCAAGAATGCAAAAAGAACGGAAGTCCAAGGCCTATTCTGAAGATTTATCGAAGACAAAGTCTAAAGACGGAAGTTTAATGAAGTCGAAGAACTCAAGTCTAAATAAATGAAGAAATTATAAGACAGGTTCAATTAATCCCGAGACAAAGTCGAAAAAGTCGAAGAATTTAGAAGACGAAAAGACGTGAAGAAGAAGAATGAAGCAACACATGCTAATCTCCCTAATCACTATAAATACCCTCCTAATGACACATTAGGAGGTGTTGGCTAACTTGACAAACTAGTCTTCCACCCTTTCATTACTTGCACTTTTAATTTCTTGCACTTTATTTAATTGTCATTTAATTACTTGCCTTCCACCTTTAATTTCTTGCCTTTAATTCAAGTAAGTCTTTTAAATTTTGTTATTGAATCTTTTCTTTTAATCAAGTTCTTATTTTTAATCTCTCCTTCTACCTTTCTTGTTTTGCTTAATCTTTATGTTTATGTGCTTATTGTTAGGCTTATTTGATTAAATGTTATGTTTTTATGTTTTGATTGTCTTGGATTATTGATTTTATAGCTTATTTGTGTTTATCTTAAAGTTACTTAAGTTTTTATAAAAGTTATTTTTATATAAAAGTTGTTTTCGTATAACTTTTTCATTTAAGTGTTTTCAAAAGTCTTTAAATTTTAGCTTATTAGTTTTCTTATGCGCGTTTTGATAGGTTTTAGTCGTGTGCTTATTTGATTAATAGCTTATTAGATCTTGCTTATTACGAATTTGTACTATATTCTGATTACCCAAATCAGAAAGGAGTTTCACATTCCGATCACCCCAAATCAGAAAAGGGTTTTGCATTCCTTTTGGATTACGATTTGACATTCCGATCAGGGGTGTGTGTTTGGATTCCGATTAGGTCTTGTGGTGACAGCATTCCGACCAGGATTCCAATCCTCATTCCGATAGGACCCAAGGTAGTTATTCCGATAGGTTTGATTTTCAGTATTCCGATTGGGGATTTCGATAACATTCCGACGGGGACGCATTCCGATCTTGATTCCGATTAGGAGTGGTAAGTCTTCATTCTGACAGGATTCCGATCACATTCCGATCGGATTCCGACAGGTTTGTTTTTAATATTTTGTTTTAGTTTTAGTTTTCAGTTTGCATTATTTTAAGTGTTTTTCTAGCAATTTTTAGTTTAATTTTTAAAGCTTATTTTTCCGCCGTTTTACCTTAGTGTTATTTTATTAGTTTTTCTTTATTTTAAATTTCAAGTTTTCATTTTTATTAAATTGTCAAATTAATTTTTCGTCGAGCTTTAATTTTTGTTATTTTATTAAATTACCTTTTTATGTTTTTAATATTGCACCATTTACGTTTTAATTAGTTTTCGTCATTTAATTTCTCGTCATTTACTTTAAAGTTTTGCACATTTACTTTACCACAACGACCAATCTATTGTTTTCCACCAAAAGACGACTGAGTCGCACATTTAACCAATAGTCAATTCGAAAAGACCGATTTCAACGAACAATTTTTCTAACTAATTCTAGTTATTACTCCTCGAGAATGGAAGGTACATTATGAAGATCACGCTCGATATCGAAATCGAAAACGTCTTCACTTCCCGGTGGAAGTGGATCAATAATAGCAACAAGTTCATCGACGAACTTATCTAACGAATAGTCACTAACCTCACTCGGTGTGAAGTTAGGAATCAAAGGCTCTTCAATGGAAGATTGTGCCTTAGTATCATCTATTTGGTCCTTCGGAGGGAGTGGAGATGGATCCTTATTCAACAATTGTTCAATTAAAGCAATATCTCCTTCCGGATCGAAATTCTCATATTCAAATTCACTAGCATCGAATGGTGCACTAAGGTAATCATCAATTTCCTTATCGATCTTTGTACGAACATTATCCTCAAATGGAGTGAGTGGAGACGAGGTAATATTACAACATGTTTCAAAGGAACAAATATCTCCCTCCGGAATTAACTTTTCACCTTCCCAAAATGAGGGATCTATGATTACCCTTACACCCTTGTGGATGAGAAAATCCTTATTTGTATTGCTTTCCAAAGTTTCAACAAGTTTTACACTTTCCACATTTTTAGAAACAAACTTTGGAAGTTTTTCCGCCTTGAAAACAATTCTTTCCCCATAAAATAATTGTATCTCATCATTCCTCATATCAATCTGAACTTGAGCTGTGGACAAAAATGGACGTCCCAAAATTAAAGGCACACGAGGATTTATCTCATAATCAACGATTGCAAAATTGGCAAGGTACTAAAACTTCCCCACTTTAACAATGACATCTTCCGCTATACCAACCGGGTGGGCGGTGGTTCCATTAGCAAGCTCAATGATCATTCGAGTGGGACTATGTAAGAAATAGACTAGAGTCTTCCATATGGATAAAGGCATTAAGTTGATGTTATCTCATAGATCGGCTAGAGCTTTGCATTCCTCAAACCCTTTGAAAACACAAAGTATCAAAAATTGGCCCGGATCTCCATATTTCTCGGGATAGAAATCAAGGAAAACCGCGGAACAAGTCACATCTAAAGTAGCCTTGGTAACATCTAGAAAGGTCTCTTTAGGTGGAGGATTAAACTCGAGCACATCTTGTAAATTCCTATAATCATTGTAAATGGTGATGGACTTAATCTCTCCCCTCGGGTTTGGTATGGTGTTGATAGGTAAGCGACCCGAAGAAGAGGAAGGTTTTTTCATTATCGCTTCAAACATCAAAAGTAATTTGTTCTCAAACTTAGCTTGATTTCCCTCAATACGGTTTTGGTTTTGCTCAATCTTGTTATTTTGACCCTTAATCGTATTTTGAAAATCGAGTTTCAAAGTGTTCATTTGTCCTTGAAGATTATTTTGAAAGCTTTCAAATTTGCCTCACTCGTTTTGATGTAGCTTGACAAATCATTTTGATTATTGCTTTAAAAACCTTTATTGTTTTGATTACCATGAAATCTATTTCCTTGATTAAAGTTCCCTTGGTTACCACAGTTAAAATTATTCCCATTGTTTCCATTGTTGTATCTATTTTGAACAGGTGGAAAACCCGCTGGATCAACATGGTTTTGACGAGGAGCTTGACCGTTAGGGCCATAGGTTCCCGTCGCGGCATAAGCACTAGCTTGATCAAACCCTTGGGTTGAACAAGCATAATTCGGATGTGCTCTACCACATGATACACAAAATTCTCAACCGCATTAATCGATCCATGAGGATTCTTCCTAATCTCATTCCAAATCGTATCAATCTTAGCGTCCAATCTAGCAATCTCGGTATTAGATGAATTCACATTAGAAACAACCGGTGTGTTTCGTGAATATTGCACTCTAGACTTATTCTCAATGATACCCCACGCTTCTCTTGGAGTTTTTCTTAAAAGAATACCACCCACGGATTCATTTAAAGTATCTTGTTCAACCATATTAAGTCCATTATAAAAAATATTAATTTGGTGTAACTCCGTGAAACCGTGGTGTGGACATTGTCTCAACAAATCCTTTAACCTTTCCCAAGCAACTGCAAATGATTCATGCACTTTTTGTTCAAACCTAGTGATTTCATTCTTAAAGTGAGTTGTTTTGGATGGTGGAAAGAAGTAATTCATGAACTTAGACACTAGATCGTCCCATGTCAAAATCGAACCCGGTGGTTCCTTTTCATACCAATGATTAGCGTTTACCTTGAGCGAGTACGAGAAAAGCATGAGCTTAATCGCTTCATTCGGCACATCTCTAAATTTGAGAGTCTAGGTGATACGAAGAAAATTCCGAATGTGAGAATGCGGGTTATCGGTCTCATTGCCACGAAATTGGTCGGCACGAATGAGTGATAAAACACCCGTCTTAATCTCATAATGATCCGCCAAAATAGCCGGCACAACGATTGCTTCCCCGTAGCCTTCGGTGGGTGCACGGAGCAATTCCTCCATTGTTCGGTTATCGGCCATATTAACAACAATAGGTGGAAGCTCGGGTTCCACTATTCGTTGTTGACGATTTCTATTTCTACGAGGAATGTTTTCAAGCCTATCGTGATTAATCAAAAGTCGAGTAGAACGTAATTGCATAAACCAAAATGACGAGAATTTAGAGGGTTGAAGAAAAGAAAATAGATTAGAAGAAGATTATTTTTGGTATTTTATTTGGTATTGCTCAATCAAAGATTGATAAAAAACAAGGAGTAAGGATAATTTCTATGGAAGTAAACTACCCTTGGTCGACTTTGAAACGTAGGTGAAAACCTAAACGTCTCAAGGTACAATAAGTAAACAACGACAAAAATAAAATTTATTACTACTTGAGTTGGCAAACCAATAATCGGTCGTCCCTCTCAATATACGTACAAGTAAGCGGGGAAACGAGGTGGCACAAAGCACTTAAAAACCTTTTTCCTTAGACGGCCTTTTATAGCTCGTCGCCTTATACCCACATTATAGTTTGTATAAATCGAATTCAAAATTTTTATTAGTATTTATCTATTTTGCCTTTATTTTTGTTTTGGATTCGAATACAATAGCTAGGTGATGAAATCCCAACTAAGGTCTTTTTTGGAAGTAGGTAAATTTATTGTTCTACATAATATAATATATTAATAACAAAAAACACGTAAAACGATATATATACTATATTGATAGAAAAATAACAAAACATTCCGAGGACGGAAAGGGTCTTCAAGTCAATGATTAACAAATCTCCACGAAAGAATCGTACACAAAATCCCAGGCAGCGGCGCCAAAATTTTTGATGTGTCGAGAAAGTGTCGGTGTATTTTAATTAAATACGTTATAGAGCAAATTTAGGGAATTACTTTTAGGAAAAAGTAATAATCCAAAAATAACTTAAAGACGAATCAATTAAACACGAGAGTGATCCCGGTTCGTTGTATAAAAAAATTGTGAATTTCAGACTTTCATTTTGAATTGGACAATTGATTTGAATTCGGTTTCGGTTTTTATCTAAATTAATCCTACAAATTTTTAAACTAAAGTGCATGAATCGTCTACCCAAATTAAATCTAAAGGACGAATTTTAAACTAAATTACCTTTTTATTTTTTTTTATTTCACTTTAAACTAAAAATAAATTGTAATAAAAGTTATTTAGACAATTCTAATTTTAAAAGAAATTAAAAAAGTATTTATTTATTTATAGTTTTTTTAAATTTATTTTTACTAATTGAATGAAACTAATTCATTAAAACACTTTTTAATAAAAGTTTAATTAAAAGAATTATTAAAACTTTTTAAATCTAACATAATATAAGAAAACATTTATTCTTTATTTAATAGTTCAGGTTATTTGAAATATATTAAATACATAAAGCAATACTTAAACAAAACGTGGGATTAGACCAAATTGTTGAGTACAAAGGCTGTTAAGGGGGAGGTCTCGAGTTCGAGACCCCTTGAGTGATATTTTTATGTTATTTATTTTTGGAAGGCAGATTTTTGGTGTAAAATCAACCACAAATACCCTGAATTCGATTCAGTAGCACAAACATATGAATATCAAACAGAAAAAATAAGGACAGGTGTAAGCAGTTTATAAAGCAGCTAACAAAATAAAATGCAGACAAAATCAAACACTCTCTCAGCCAAAAATATAAAGCCATTATAGTAATCAACTATCACAGGAAACTATAAATCATTCAGAACCAAACACCACACGATTAAGCTGCTGACCTTGATCTCACAAGAATAACAACAATATTCAAACAAAAATCCACAATCAACAATCATGAGAGACTAAGACACTATAGCAGAATACAAATGAAACACTTAGAAATAACATTCTCGTTACAGCAAAACAATTTAGTATTAGATCTAGTTAAAACAGATAAGAATTAAAAACATTCAGATCCAAAACTTCCCAAAACAAAATCATTGTAACATATTTGAAATCGTATTAAATCTTACAGATTCTAAAATCATTAAAACTCAAACTAGAAAATCACAAATCCAAACAACTCAGTCATGTTATGTAATAAAATATCCTCAATCTAAACATGGCAATTTAACCACTCACATATATTCAATAAAACATATTCAACAAGTTTTAACCATATCAGTTAAATCTATTTAGAATTAGCATACTAAATGAATAATTAGTTAACCAAATCCTAAATTCCAATTTAAGCAGACCAAATTTAACAGACTAAATACATCAAGCAGATTCACAATTATTATAAAATAACTATCAATTTAAAGTAAAAAAATTCATAAAAATTAACAGTAGCTTATCCTTTTGATATGAAGATCCTTTGATGTCGAAGGTAGCGCTGAGCTACCTTTGGAACCGAAACAACACAAAACCAACAAATCACCAATCTTGAACCATAATAACACCGAATCACCAAATATCATCTCGAATCACTAACATAATTCGAGTCAACAGTAAAATTTATATATAATTCATTCAGTGGGAATGAACTTGAATCCCTAATCCTTTCATCATTCCAATAAGCTATTGAATAAACTTATTTAATTGATTCACAGTTATATCAATATTAATAAAAACAGATTTGCAAGAAATTTTATAAAATAATAAACACAGGGCACCAACGAAATAATACTGAGAACATAACTTTTTATTGAACCAAATCAAAAATTACAATATTGAAAAGAAAAGTACAAATCCTATTTTAAAACTATCATTATAACATTACAAAAGAAAAAGGGATGATTAGAAAGAAAAAATTGAAGGTATTTATAGGCAAACAGAGGTGAAGGTTGTTGATGAAGAAGCGATTTCAGGCCCTTGGATAATCTTCTCGTCTCTCTCTTTCCATCTTGTTATGATCTAAGGGCTGTGATTTGCCCTTGGTCACATGGATTGCCAACCTGGCAATAATTTGTGCTAGTTGTGCTTTCTTCTTGATGATATGGCAGGTATTGATTGGCTTAATGATTGGTGGTAGTGTAATCCACCAATCAAAGACGAGAGAGTGACGAAACTCATAGCCACGTGGATCTTTTGCCAGCATCTTCTCATCTCCTATAAACTTGGGAGTTTATTAGGCGCGTGTGATTCAATTGCCCTTTGAATTGAAACCCCCAATTTGCTAGGGTTTTTCTTGGCTGCAACTTTTCCCCAATATCCTTTCCTTGCGTCTTCTTTTTATTTGTGTTTCTTTGTTTGTAACGAAAGTTTGACCAAGATGGGAAGTTAATAAATAACTTTTCTCACCGACTCATTTTTTTCTCACTTCGGCTTTCAACCAAATTGAATATTCGTTTCATATTTGTCCTTGGGCTTTGTTTGGGTTTGGACCCAATATAGAATTTACTCCCATCTGTTCCTCTGTGTTGGTAAATTGGGCCTTATTTGGGACTTTGACCCATTAGTAAATAATTTATCTCCATAATTGGGCTTTCCAATTCAAAAATGTGGGTCCACTTGGCTTCAACTCTTGATAAACTTGAATTATTGAATAAAACGACTTGATTTTTGGCTTTTGAACTTTCTTCAAACTCCGTGTCGGTTTTGCCGGTTTTCGTGATCTTGGTACCTACACACATGAAACAATAAAACAAACAAATACAATACAATATTCATATGTTTCATCCATTTTAAGTCCATTTATTGATATAAATTATATGAGTAATTTCACTCATATCAGCGGACTTCACTCCGCAGCTGACGATCCCTCTTTATGCAGATAATCCTCCTCTAGAGGACCCATGGGCCCTTAAGGGTGAGAAGAGCTTGGGAGAAGCCATGAAAGATAATGTGGTTGGTGCCTTAAGGAAGAAAGGGAGCCGCAGCATATGCCGCACCCCTACCGCAGGATCAACCCGTCAACCGAGGTTTGACGGAGTGGTCGTAACAGCCCCTACCCTACATGGGACCACCTTGTTTGTGGAGAGCCACGTTACGCCGGAAGGATCCTCTCTGAGTCTCTGTTGCAATGTAGGAAATAGCTCGGGGAGTGTATGCTACCTCATTGATGGTCTCTGGTTGTTACAAACAATAACTTATGCATTGTAATATTCGTTCGTGGATGTTCACAGCACTTAAACACTTGGTATTTTGTACAACAGTTTTTATTGTAACAACTTTGGCCATGAATGTTCACGGCACTTTAATGTATTTATTTGAAACTTGTCTTTTTATTTATATAATTGTATATCCCTTGGATTTGAATATCCATGCATGATTTTTCATGTCTTAAAAAAAATAAGTCTATAATTTACTAAACGAGCACTGTGTATCTTTTGTGGAAACCTTGGTTTCCAGATCTTTGAAGCAACTAGGAATGCATCATGTTCATATGATTATATAATCAAAGAGGAATAAGAACATAACACATTAACAAGGTGTTTAGGCACGAATAACATGAATTAAAACAATAGGGATGTTCATTATATTAATAACAAACATCCACTAGACGTGTATACATTGAATCCCACGTCTAGTGCACACACACGTTTAGGTTTACATTGTGAATGAATTATATGAAAAAACCTAATAACCCTTGGTTCCTTTTATAATGTAAGGATTCGGGTTTTACAAGACATAAGAATGAATAAACAAGTAAATCTTCTATTTAAATAAACTTATGCAGAATATCTTTGCATGTTTATCTAAATAGAAGCTTCCATAAGCTTCTTTGTCTACGTTTTGTCAATGTTTGAATTGCATGTAACAATGCTTAGATTGTACATGACAACTCTTGAGCTAACAACGCCTAATTTGCTCTTATCAACGCTTGATTAACTCTTGACAACGCTTGGACAATTTCTTCATGTTTTCTTCGTTTTTGAGTTTCTGCCACATCAACTTTTTTACCCAACAATCTTCCCCTAGTTGATAGTGGCAAAACTCTATGTGTATCTCTTGTAAGTTGTACATGATCTTCAAATTGCTTCCCCTCAAGTGTAGCATGTATTTCTTCCCCTTTTTGTCACATCAACAGGAAAGTAAACAATGTTGCAATCTTTGACGATTCTCCAATTGTAGGCTCTGTGTAATGATCTTGAAGAACAACTAATATAGTAATTTTGATGTAGAAGTAGAATAACCCAACCTTGTGTTCCATGTCTTGTACTATCCATGTGACTAAGAACTTATACTCATGGAGCTAAGTATAAGTAGACCTCGATCTCTTTTCAATATTCTCATCCTTTGTGAGACACTGAGCACGATAATGTAACTCCTTCAAGTGTTATGACAAGCCTTCATCACCAATCATGTAAAGCATGAACAAGTTATCATTAAAGTCTATGACTGGGAGTGCACGACTTTAAGATATGATAGAACACAAACTCGCGAAAATCTTCTTCAATCATCAAACTTACCATAAGAATTCTTCCCCTTAAGCCAACACCTCTTCATGAAGAATCTTAATCTCCATATCATATGTAAAAGCATTAAGACGGATAACTCTTTTACAAGGCTACCCCGATTACATAATCAAATCCAATAAATTACTTCACGAATAGTTGCCAACTCGCATTAAGATCATTAATTCCTTTTAAAAATATCCGAGCCATAAATATCAGCATGATATTCTATATTAAAACGGAGATTCCATGTACCTTCGTGTGTATAATCCTCCTTTTTGATTAAATTCCCATTTCAACGGAGATTCCATGACTTGGGAGGTCAAATTCCCATTTCAGAAGAGGGCAGACTGGAACCAATGACTCTTTTGGAATTGACGGCAGTCTGCATTAGCTTGCAAAAGTAAAATGCAGACTTAGTACAAATTGTCAGCTCACAAGGCCTTGAACTTAAGCAATTGAGGGAGAGGATTGTTGTTTTGGAGAGTGATCATGCTAGGAGGGGTATGGAGGAGTCTTCCCAAGGGGAGGAAGATCAAAGAAATCTGAGTGATAAGGGCAGTCAAGATGGTCAATCAATGGATGTTGCTGAAGCCCTTACAACTTTGAAGGAACAAACAGGTTTTGATACGTCCTTAATCTCTCCAACCAATCTAAATTTATCATTTACAGCTATGTTGAGAGAGGTTACACAAGGCGCTGAGGGAAAATATTTGAGCGTTGACAAGACAAATTTGAACGCTGATAGAAGTATTTTGGGCGCTGATAGGATAAATTTGGACGTTGACAGACCTGCACATGAAGGTGATGTATTCCAGTCATCATCTATCATCAAGAAAGTTTCTACTCAGGTATTACCATCTACCTTACCAACTATTGCACCATCAGATAAGGGTAAGGGTAAATTGGTAGAAGAAATTGTTCCAAAGGATGCAGCCCAAGTTGAATTTGATAGAAGATTGGCTGAACAAATGATGGAACAAGGTGAAAAGGAAAAGTCACCATTTGTTGTGACTTCTGAAGAAGAAAGTGATGGAGCCAGCTCAGACTCAAGTGTGATGATTATAGAACCAGAAAGGCTTGAGTATGGTGATGAGCTTGCTAGGGAAAAGTTGAGAGACTTAAAATTGCAGGTTGACTTTGACATGCCAGAGGTGGTTAAAATGTACAATTCTTGGGAAGAAAGCTGCATGGATAATCCAGACTTGACCATTTCAGATCAAATATGGGGTTTGGAGCTTCTTCTTAGAGTTCAGAAGGATTGTAAGGTGATTTTGAAGCACAAGGCAAGCAATATTCTCTCAGAATTGAAAAGGGATAGAAGAGAGCTCTACTTTATGTTGCTCAGATGTCATGGAGTTGGATGGACATATCAGAAGTTGAAGGCTTTGACATTTGATGAGTTGGAACATAGGGCTTATCCTATTTGGGTGAGAGTACAGGAAGCAAACACTCTCAGACTTCTTTCAGATGAAAGAAAGGAGCAACTTGCAGAAGAAATGGAAATCAAGAAAGCTATGATGATTCCCAGACCAGTGAAGAAGGGATTTAAACTTGAGTTTCCAAAAGATATGGATCCACTATATCCAAGTGAAGCAGTTATAAGAAAGAGCCTCAAGCTCTCCCCATTAGAAGCTTCAGATATGGTGCAAGTGTTACCATTAGATTCCAGGAATCCAATTATGAGTTATGATGAGGATGAATGTGGATTCTGGAAGATTGGCAGATTTGGCAAGGAGGTACACACTTTTACCACTCTCATATCTTTATTTGCAAGTTGTGATAAAGAAGACTTGGTGGACCTTTGGAGGTTGCTGGAGACCAAGTATGAGGCTGAAGCACCAACTTCAGCTAATGGAATAAAACTTTGGACCACATTCAAAAGAATGTGTGGGACAAAAGAGGAAGATCATGAAATATGGAAGGATCTTGAAGATGACCTCAGTGGTCTTCAATGGAGGTTATATTCAGCTGCTGGTGTATACCATTTGAGTTCTACAAAGTTTGTTGAGTATCTACTTGTGGATGCTCAGTATTTCATATCCAAGGTTGTTTTGGAAAAGATGAAGGACACTCAGCTGGAGATAGATTATTCAAGTGACGTGGCAAAGGATTTGATCATATTTATTCATTATCAATATGACAAGGTTTGTCAGACTCCTCCAAGTTCTTAATGCTTATTCAGAAACTTGATCATAAGAGTGGATATCAAGTTTAGGGGAGGATTGTTGGGAATAAATTAAGGCCAGATCACTTGAGCGCTGACAAGAACAAAACAAGCGTTGACAGGAACAAAGCAAGCGCTGACAACTCAAGCGTTGACAAGATAAAGTCAAGCGTTGACACATTGAAGACAAGCACTGATGGAAGATATAATCTACACGTTTATTATATTCTAGAATACTTCTAGTAAGGATAGAAACGACAATGTATTTTCTATGTTTATCTTTACCTAGAATAGTTGATACGTAGCTTATTGTACAAGGCTTCTTAGTCTATAAAAGAAGGCCTTTAGGTTAATGTTTAATATCAAGTTTTATATAAGTTTTCATTCGTAAACATCTTTCATTGTAAGCAAGTTCGACATTCATAATCAAAGTGAAAGTTTTGTTTACATCTTGTGTTCTTGTTTAAGTGTTAAATTCCGCATAACACTTAGATTCACAAAGCATATAACAAAGGTTTCTCTACGTGTTATACTTGATCTAATCTCGTATACACAAAGCTAATCGATCTAAGTTTGGGATCAACAAGTGGTATCAGAGCCTCGTGGCTCGTGATTCTAGGACCAACAAGATGTTCGTAATATCGTGAAGAAGAAGAAAAATTCGTATAGAGTTTTTCTATACGTTTTTGTGTGCGCAGCAGTATTCAGAAGGTCATAACTTTTGATTGAACCGTTGGATCGTCACGAAATTTTATATATGTGTTCTTCATACACATATCTAAACATCCACCGGAGGGATTGTCGAGTTTTATCCCCAATCAAAAGTTATTAAGCGTCAAAGTGGGCTGATGAGTGATTTTCAGATTTCTTGTTTACATAAAATCATGTTTTAGGATTTTTCTCCAAACCCTAGATTAATTCAAAACAACAAGAGATGATTTTCAGCAGAGATGATGAATGTTTAAGAACAGCAAGAAAAGGGGTTTTACGAAATCTTAGATCGATGTTGTTCGTTTTTAGCGTTTCATATAAACCCTAAATCTGGTACTTTTTCTATTTTGATGAAGTACATCGTTTTGAATTGGTGTCTAAGGAGTTCACGTGGAGCTTCATTAAAAGAAAAAGAAGTCATAAAAGCTGCTGCCAAAAAGACATCACGTCAGCAAAGAAAAGCCAAAAGCATGCTATTTTGGGAGTTTATCTTCTGAATATTCACGTGGTTTCTTCAAAGTTGCATTCACACGATTAAGGCTTACTGATTGGTGGAAAGATTTTATTCATATGAAGATTGTGATTCTGCCTAAGGAAAAGGAACATTACACGTTATGTTTGCTGATTTTTAGGGATTTATTCCTACAAATTCTTCATGTGATATTTAGCTTGATTTTTGGAAGGATAGCAAAAAGACGTGAGTTGCTGCGTGAATTTTGGAGTATATATCTCCTACAATCTTGACAAAGGGACCTGTGACAAAGGAAGATTGTTCTATTTATGGAAACAGTTATGATGACTCACGAAAGTATTGGAGCTAATTTAGTTTGATGTGGGGTTGATTTAAAAAGGAATTCACATGGATAATATCTTTATCCTGTTATATTTATTTATTATAACTGTTCTGCCATGTTGCCCTAGATGACGTCAGCAGGAAAAAGACGCTGATAAGTGTGAAGTCGACGCTGACGGGAAGAAGTTTGACGCTGACAGAATAAGTCAATGCTGATAGAGTTGACAGTGTTGTCCGATATATGAACTTCAACGCTGATAGGTATTGTCCAATATTGGACAATACATCTGACTTAGATCTTGGATAAAAAGGATATTGGACAACACAAGAATCGCTGCTGTTTGGAAAATTGGTACGTTTTTAGCACACAAAAAGGAGTTGTTTACACACAAAGGTACATGGAATCTCCATTTTAATTCAGAATATCATGGTGATATTTATGGCTCGGATATTTTGAAAAGAATTAATGATCTTAATGCGAGTTGGTAACTATTCGTGCGAATTTGATGGATATTTAAACTATGTAATCGGGATAGCCTTGCAAAAGAGTTATTCAGCATTACACTTTTACATATGGTATGACGATGTTATTCCATTAAATTCATCATGAAGAGGTGTTAGCTTAAGGGGAAGAATTCTTATGGTAAGTTTGATGATTGAAGAAGATTTTCGCGAGTTTGTGTTCTATCATATCTTAAAGTCATGCACTTCCAGCCACTGACTTTAAAGGTAACTTGTTCGTGCTTTACATGGTTGGTGATGAAGACTTGTCATAAACTTGAAGGAGTTACATTATCGTGCTCAGTGTCTCACAAAGGATGAGAATATTGACAAGGGATCGAGGTCTACTTATATCTCCTCTATTAGTTCTTAGTCACATGGATAGTACAAGACATGGAACACAAGATTGGGTTATTCTACTTCTACATCAAGAATATCTTATTTATTTTTCGTCAAGATCATTACATAGAGCCTACATTTGGAGAATCTTCAAAGATTGCAACATTGTTTACTTCCTTGTTGATGTGACAAAAAGGGGAAGAAATACATGCTACACTTGAGGGGAAGCAATTTGAAGATCATGTACAACTTACAAGAGATACATATAGAGTTTTGCCACTATCAACTAGGGGAAGATTGTTGGGTCAAAAAGTTGATGTGGCAGAAACTCAAAAATGAAGAAAACATGAAGTTATTGTCCAAGCGTTGTCAAAGCCAATTTAGACGTTGACAAGAACAATTCCAGCATTGACAGGAACAAGAGTTGTCGTGTGCAATTCAAGAGTTGTTACATGCAATTCAAGAGTTGACAAGAATGTAGACAAGAAGCTTATGGAAGCTTCTATTTAGATAAACATGCAAAAGATATTCTGCATAAGTTTATTTAAATAAAAGATTTACTTGTTTATTCATCATTATCTCTTGTAAACCCGAATCTTTATACTATAAAAGGAACCAAGGGTCTTAGGTTTTATTCATTCAATTCATTCACAATGTAAACCTAAAGTGTGTGTCGACTAGGTGTAGGATTCAATGTACACACACCTAGTGATTGTTTGTTATTAATATAATGAACAATCCAACTTGTTTTAATTCATGTTTCGTGCCTAAACACCTTGTTAATGGTTGTTGTTCTAATTCCGCTTTGATTATGTTAATCATATGAACAATGATCATTCCTAATAGCTTCAAAGATCCGGAAACCAAGGTTTCCACAATTCGTATCAGAGCTTAGATCGATACCAAGGTTTCTAACTTGTTGATCCCAAACTTAGATCGATTAGCTTTGTGTATACGAGATTAGATCAAGTATAACACGTAGAGAAACCTTTGTTATATGCTTTGTGAATCTAAGTGTTATGCGGAATTTAACACTTAAACAAGAACACAAGATGTAAACAAAACTTTCACTTTGATTATGAATGTCGAACTTGCTTACAATGAAAGATGTTTACGAATGAAAACTTATATAAAACTTGATATTAAACATTAACCTAAAGGCCTTCTTTTATAGACTAAGAAGCCTTGTACAATAAGCTACGTATCAACTATTCTAGGTAAAGATAAACATAGAAAATACATTGTCGTTTCTATCCTTACTAGAAGTATTCTAGAATATAATAAACGTGTAGATTATATCTTCCATCAGTGCTTGTCTTCAATGTGTCAACGCTTGACTTTATCTTGTCAACGCTTGAGCTGTCAGCGCTTGCTTTGTTCCTGTCAACGCTTGTTTTGTTCTTGTCAGCGCTCAAGTGATCTGGCCTTAATTTATTCCCAACAATCCTCCCCTAAACTTGATATCCACTCTTATGATCAAGTTTCTGAATAAGCATTAAGAACTTGGAGGAGTCTGACAAACCTTGTCATATTGATAATGAATAAATCTGATCAAATCCTTTGCCACGTCACTTGAATAATCTATCTCCAGCTGAGTGTCCTTCATCTTTTCCAAAACAGCCTTGGATATGAAATACTGAGCATCCACAAGTAGATACTCAGTAAACTTTGTAGAACTCAAATGGTATACACCAGCAGCTGAATATAACCTCCATTGAAGACCACTGAGGTCATCTTCAAGATCCTTCCATATTTCAGGATCTTCCTCTTTTGTCCCACACATTCTTTTGAATGTGGTCCAAAGTTTTATTCCATTAGCTGAAGTTGGTGCTTCAGCCTCATACTTGGTCTCCAGCAACCTCCAAAGGTCCACCAAGTCTTCTCTATCACAACTTGCAAATAAAGATATGAGAGTGGTAAAAGTGTGTACCTCCTTGCCAAATCTGCCAATCTTCTAGAATCCACATTCATCCTCATCATAACTCACAATTGGATTCCTGGAATCTAATGGTAACACTTGCACCATATCTGAAGCTTCTAATGGGGAGAGCTTGCGGCTCTTTCTTATAACTGCTTCACTTGGATATAGTGGATCCATATCTTTTGGAAACTCAAGTTTAAATCCCTTCTTCACTGGTCTGGGAATCATCATAGCTTTCTTGATTTCCATTTCTTCTGCAAGTTGCTCCTTTCTTTCATCTGAAAGAAGTCTGAGAGTGTTTTCTTCCTGCACTCTCACCCAAATAGGATAAGCCCTATCTTCCAACTCATCAAATGTCAAAGCCTTCAACTTCTGATATGTCCATCCAACTCCATGAAATCTGAGCAACATAAAGTAGAGCTCTCTTCTATCCCTTTTCAATTCTGAGAGAATATTGCTTGCCTTGTGCTTCAAAATCAACTTACAATCCTTCTGAACTCTAAGAAGAAGATCCAAACACCATATTTGATCTGAAATGGTGAAGTCTGGATTATCCATGCAGCTTTCTTCCCAAGAATTGTACATTTGAACCACCTCTGGCATGTCAAAGTCAACCTGCAATTTTAAGTATCTCAACTTTTCCCTAGCAAGCTCATCACCATACTCAAGCCTTTCTGGTTCTATAATCATCACACTTGAGTCTGAGCTAGCTCCATCACTTTCTTCTTCAGAAGTCACAACAAATGGTGACTTTTCCTTTTCACCTTGTTCCATCATTTGTTCAGCCAATCTTCTATCAAATTCAACTTGGGCTGCATCCTTTGGAACAATTTCTTCTACCAATTTACCCTTACCCTTATCTGATGGTGCAATAGTTGGTAAGGTAGATGGTAATACATGAGTAGAAACTTTCTTGATGATAGATGATGACTGGAATACGTCACCTTCATGTGCAGGTCTGTCAACGTCCAAATTTATCCTATCAGCGCCCAAAATACTTCTATCAGCGTTCAAATTTGTCTTGTCAACGCTCAAATATTTTCCCTCAGCGCCTTGTGTAACCTCTCTCAACATAGCTGTAAATGATAAATTTAGATTGGTTGGAGAGATTAAGGACGTATCAAAACCTGTTTGTTCCTTCAAAGTTGTAAGGGCTTCAGCAACATCCATTGATTGACCATCTTGACTGCCCTTATCACTCAGATTTCTTTGATCTTCCTCCCCTTTGGAAGACTCCTCCATACCCCTCCTAGCATGATCACTCTCCAAAACAATAATTCTCTCCCTCAATTGCTTAAGTTCAAGGCCTTGTGAGCTGACAATTTGTACT